>OY757915.1:22836433-23266433 GCA_963585895.1 Sepioteuthis lessoniana | reverse complement strand
GTATATATGATTAAGGATATAAGCTATTTGATTCCATATCTGCTCTGCAACATCTGTCCCCAAGAAAAAACTAAAGACAGATATACTTTCCTATAATTCTCTTTATACCAATCTTTTATACCAGCAGAATGACTAGACAGTGCAGAAGAAAATAAAACATTGCTTTTCATGTTTTTATTTTTCCAGCCTTAACATTGGCAGGGTATGACACTATGTCAATTTAAGGGGTGGGTGGGCGGTCCTGGGTATAAGGCTAAACTGTATGGTAGTACCTGTTAGGGTCCTCACTATGGATCAAGTAGATTTGCTTGAAAGTTATTTGTATTAGATAAGAATACTTGAAACCAGATTACTGTGCAAACAAATTATTATTACTAAATACATTTTGTTAAAACCATTATTATCAAATAGTAATAGTTGTAACTACAGGCAAGATGTGACACAAGGTCATTTTTTAAGTGGAATAAATCTGGTTTGAATTCAGTTTTCCTTTTCTTAGACTGGTTGTTTTATAAAGGCTAAAGAACCTAGCCTACCCTTCTATTTACTCATAGCTGGAGGAAGAAGAGTTAGGTTCATGCTTTTCCTAAGGGCATTAGCACAAAGTGAAACACATATAGCCTATTGCATTTTTATGTTGGTTCTTTTAAGACTGGACTGAGAAATGTTTGTTAGGAAATGATTCTTGTTTGCATCAATCAGGGGAAATGTGGAACTGTAAGCCACAAGCTATGAAATGTCATTTCAAATGCTGTTTTCTATTAAAATATCTCACTAAAAACTTACCCAAAAGAAAAATTGCCAATTTCAAGCAAATACTAAGATCCATTTAATCCCCCAATTTTCAAAGTTTATAAGACTATACATAAAATCAACTTTTCCTACAGCTTTAAAGAAATGAGAAAATCGACATAAACCCTTTGGTAATTTGTTGTGTATGTTTGTCACTCACTCTCATTTTCATATATTTAAGCAGATTTTATCAAAGCCCACAGGAAAGGTTTGTTTAAACAATTTCTTTTAGTAATTTTCTCTTGTGTTTGTAGTCATTGATCAAAAATGTTTGGTTCCAATTTTTACATAAACTTGAGCCAAACATCTGTAATCTTTTGTAAAACAAGAGAAAATTATGGAAAAAAAAGAAAATGTCAAAAACAAATCCTGTCAATTCCATTACCAATGATAGTAAATACTAAGCTACACACACACACACACACACACACACATATATATATATGCTACAAGATATATTGAACAAATCCTGGAAACATCCCATGAAACAACAGTTGTATGGCCACCTACCTCCTATCTCTAAAACCATCCAAGCAAGGTGAACAAAGCGTGCTGGACACTGCTGAAGAAGCAAGAACAAATTCCTAAGTGACATTCTCCAATGGACCCCTTCACACGGGCATGCCGGAGTTGGCCAACCAAGAACTTACCTACTACAGCTCTGTATGGACATGGGATGTTGTCTAAAAGACCTGCCAGGAGTGATGGATGATAGGGATGAATGGCAAGACAGACAGGGAAATCTGTGCTAGTTGCACAACAAGATGATGATGATGAAAACTAACTCCCTAATTTCAAATATATATATATTATAGTTAAGAGTTAAATTACAAGAATTTAAAATCAGGAGTCTTGTGATAAATACAAAATTTAAATATTGGTTTTAAAAGTGTACTTGCTTTTGGTTGGTTGGTTGGTTTTTTTTTTTTTTTGTTTTTTTTCTGCAGTCAGTTTTCTTTCTCCTCCCAGGCTTTTTCGATGGACAATATCTCATGTTAGCTTCATCCAATGTAAACTTTGTTGTCACTGATATAATTCTCTGAAGAAAAGTGACTGAAACAAAGGGTCTCCTTTTTTTTTCTTTTTTTTTTTTTAGGATTATGCATACACTTTTAAAAACTGTGTGTGTGTGTGTGTATATATATATATATATATATATATATAATCCATAGAAATAGTAATTTAGATGGTCCCTAAATTATGTTTATACAACTAGATTAGATATTAAGATAAATATGAAGTGTCACTACATATATTCCTATGATGCTAGCAAAGAGGCAATCACCAAAATGAAAACCATTTCTCTGGCTCCATTTGTTTTGGCTACCTTCAACTTTTACATTGATGTATAAACTAATTACAGCAGCGATTATAATTTTAAAATATTTTCTTTTCACACTATTTTATAAGCAGCTAATTTTTTTTCCAAGTAAGTGTTCAAATAGTATCAGTAGTAGCACTACTAATATCTTTACTAACTGCTCCTGTAAGATTACAAAATTAGCAGCTTCTTTTAACTAGTATTTCCATTTTTGTTTATACTAGCACTATTTAATAATAATCTAGCATTTTCACTTTTTGAACAAGTAACAGTAGAAGTGTAGCAATTAGTGTCAAAAACCTATACTAATTATAGTATCAGTAGGAGCTTTACTAGTGATAATATCAAAATTCAAGTACTTTTTAATCAGATTGGCATTCTTATCTTTCTAGTATTTCCTAGCAAGGTGCTGTATATGAATGTTATTTCAAAGCAATGGTATTAACAGAAATATTAATATTACAAGGATCAAAAAGTGTTGTAAAAGTATATAATAGATTATTTTCTTTAATCTTATTGTAATCTACTAAATGTTTGTCCATCCATTTGTACACCGAGTCTTTATCATTTTTCAAAAATTGTTCAAGTAATTGCTGAAAAAGTTTTAAATCATATTTGAGCAAGATTATTAGATTTTTTTTTTCTCCTTCCATTCTCCAAAATGAAACTGCTTTTTATGCCATAAAATGTTGTCATCACAAGATAACCATCACTTGCAAGGGAGGTAACTAAGTAAAACATTTGACATTCAAATAAAATCAACAAGAAAGCGACAATTTCTTTGACAGATATAATTTAAAAAGTGACTATTTATCTATTATGTTTATTATTATATCAATTGGTATGAATTATTTTACCATTAAAATACATAACTTATGTTAACTTTAAAATTTTATTTAATTTAACTAAATTTACCTAATTTATTCACACACACACACATATATGTAATTGTGTATCTACCTTCATGATTTTCTCTTGAAAACAAAATCAGAAATATTTTCATCTTCAGATTTGTTTACATGTGGAAACAACATGACACTTTTAAATTTTGTGTAAATTCTACAATATTTTCGACAAAGAAACTTAAACAGTTTGTAGAATAAATGCAGAAATGTTTTACTATCAAGTTACAAAAAGTTTGTTATACAAATAGCTAATAAGATTAAAAAGAAACAACAAAAAATTACATTAAATCATCTTTATCTAACACTTAATTTATTTTTTGTAGATTTACAGATAAAAGTTAACATTAACTTTAAAAATAGTCCAATTCTATGTTAATTGTTTTTTTCTTTAGCTTTTCCAGCAAAATCATGAAAAAAATTTGAGGATGACATTTTGAAAATTTTAGCTATTTATGATTAATATTTTACTTAGACAACTAACCAGCTACTGTTTAAAAATTTACAGTAAATCTATTATTGCAAACAGTTGTTGTAGTCGAGGTTGACTAGAAGGCTCTCTTTTCAATAAAAGAACTAAGGAAGGGTGCAACTCCTATCCCTGGATTACTTCACTTTACCCTTGATACATACCTTATATTGCTTAGTGTTAAGCAAGGAGGTATCAAGTACCATTTTAAAGTTTTTGGTATGACGCGATCTGGGATTGAAACCAGGTGTCCTGGACCATTGGCAAACACTCTACCCACTGATCGATATTTTTTTGTGAAAAATTTTTGGGTAGTTTTTTAGAGAATTATTTTTGATGTGAGTGCAACTTAAAGATATTTGTTTACATTTTTATTTTGATTTAGACTGTTCATCCTAAGTTATACTATCCATCTTCTGAACATTACTAATCATCTTAAAACCCATACGTAATAAATATGAGTCCTACTAATTGATAATTTTTAAATATTTTGTCATCTTGAACTTTTACTTGCTTTATCATAACTTACTCAGATCATCAACCTACCAAATGAGAAACAGCACCTTTGAAATGATAAATAATATGCTTTCAGTGAGATTAGAACTCTCATGCCCTTTGCACCTAAGAAGCAAAGTTAGATGCAACAACTGCTCTACCAATACTCATTGGTTTGTGGAGCTCAAATTAAACTTTTAAATACATTTCTTCAGTTGTTCTCAATCTCTCTTTGTGGTTGTTTTTATCAGTATTGTAGTATTCATAGAATCTTTTTTATTTTTAGATGAGCACTATTAACCATTATTATTAATTTTCACTAATATTTTCTTTAATGACCCTTAATTTTTTGCCACAAAAAGATGTTTTATCGTCTATTGTGTGTAATGAATGACCGAACTTTTAGCTATGTTAACCTACAAAAGTATTTCTTCAATATTTCTTGTTTTGAGGTGAAAATTTGGTCTTAAAAAGTCATTTATCACATATTAATTGTTGCAGGATTTTTTTTTGGGGGGGGGTTCAATTTCCACCAAGATTTGATAATGACTAAGCATTCATCTGCACATTCTGTTGATTCAAAATCTTTTCCTGTTAATTTAGCATTGCCATTTGAGTTTAAACTTCTTTGAAGTTCAGATTTTATTTTTATTTTTTTTATTGGGGGTGGGGTTTACTCAATACGGTAACTTTGGAAAGGTTAACCCAAAACTTTGTTATTCATTCAAATTCATACTACTCATATTACTCAAAGTGGGGAGGGAACATTTTAACAGACCATGACACCTCTTCCCATTCATAGCATTGAATGACTAATTGTTGATTTGATAGCAATGTTACTAATAGTTGCTATTGGATAAATAATAACAATTAATGACCTGAAACATGTCCTGGCACTACAGATTTTTAGTCCTTTATAAATAAGAATGTGTAATATTGGTGAATTAGTTGATGTGTCATATGTATAGCAGGAGGGAAGGGTTCTAAACAAAGCAATACTAATCAACTGGTAAACTATATTTGGTATGTGTCCTTAAAGATTTTTATTTTATAAGGTAAGAAATGTAATAAATTGAATATTTGACCAAAAAGGTCAGAGCAGTAAAAAAGAAAAATTTTGGATAAATTGATTTATAGCCTTTTCCATTAAATTCAATTTAATAGGAATGGCTAGAAATCAATTCATCCAAAATTTGATGTATTAGATTTTCTAAAGAAAATACAGGTTTAAATTTTGGTACTTGGCGAAACATTAACAAATTTTATTTGATTTGTTCAATAAATAGTAATATAGAAAGTGAGTCAAAGATTGATAACAATGAAAAATAGTATCAATTATTTGAAATTAAGTTGTATTTTACTATTCTATAAATGATCTGACTTAAAATATCCACTATTCTTTTTAATCAAATATTCAACAAGATACATTCTACAATGATAATAATGAGCTTATAATAACACTAGTTACAATAGTTAGGGTAAAAATAGCAGTTGTTACATTAAGAATAGTAAAATTAATAATATTTACACTTCAACTCCAGGGATAAGTTAATAGGATTCATCATCATGTCATGCCGCTAGCACGGATATCCCTGACCCTCTCTCGCCACTTCTCCTTAGCGTTCATTGCTGCTAGCAGGTCTTCAGGGCTACATCCCTTATCCTCACATAGCTACTGTATGTATGTTCAAGCTGGTCTTCCTGCTTTTGCTAGGCCATATGTGGGGGTCCATTGGAGTACATCACTTATGAGCTCATCCCTGCTTCTCCAGCAGTGTCCTACATGTCTAGTTCGTCTAACTTGGATAGTTTTTGTGATGGGAGGCAGGTGGTTGTATAGTTGGTGCCTTATGGGGTGTTGCCACCTGGACTTGTTCAATTTCAGCCATTATTATGAAAATCTGTCAATTATTCTTCACTTTGACGTATTTCTTGGGTACAGACAATGGTCAAATTAATAACACAAGTTTTAATAAACAGTAGTAATTACAGGAATACAGTAAATAAGTGTTGTAGAAAATGACACTGCTGTTAACAATAGAAAGTAGTAGTGATAATAAAGGTGATATTAATAGCTGCATTTGTCATTGAATTAACAGATCTCTTTAGTTGAAAGGGAGCTTTTTTTCTGCATGTTCTCTTGTTCTTTAAGATTTGCTGGTGATTGTAAGTTCCACAAGTTGCAGTGTCTACCCCAGCTGGCAATCTCTATCTCTTTTTTTTTTTTTTTTTTTTTTTTCTTTCTTTCTTTCTTTCCTTTCTTGGCTTTGATTGCCAAACTTAACAGATCATCAGTTGGCTTAATCTTAGAAACCTACTCTAATAGCAAAAAGTGTGTTTGTTTTTTTTGGGGTTTTTTTTTTTAAAGATCTTTAGCACTGGAAGCGTAACAGGCTGAAAGCAAGATATTGTAATTGGTCTTGGTATGCCTGCAAAATAATGATTGAGGTTAAGAAAACTTAATAGATTTGTAGTCTATAATCGATTTCTTTCTCTAGCACTGTATTCTTGGTGAGTAAATCAAATTCTAAATTTTTGGTTAACTGTACTCAAGAATATAAATGCTAAATAATAATAATAAAAAAAAAACAGTTTGTTCCAAGTCATACTTAGCTTATCCTATTAAAATAAGTCAATTCCTCCAACTCTTTTTATAACATTGTTGTTATAACACTCTGACAGTTTTCTGGTTTAGAGTAGGAAACCCAAACATTTTACTCAGAATTCTAATTTTAAGGATGAAAGGCTCGTACATTCCACACACCCTGTCAGAAATGAGAAATATATTTTTCATATACTTTTTGATATAGTTTTTATTATAATGATTTATCCTCATAGAAAATAGAATCGACGATCCAAGTTCAAATCCTGGACAAGGTAGAGGAGTTAGGTGAATACTGCCCATGGTAGAGGGGTTAGGTAAATATGTATTTTATGACAAAGCAAATGAAATTTCTTTGCTTTCTACAGTAGTATGTCTTGTAGCTGTTCAATCAACTTTCTTAGGTGACTACATTGTATATCCATAATAAATCAATTTATTCCTTGATAATGGAAAAAATTTATTTGAAATCATTATCTCATGAATAGACACAATAAAGTAATACTTTTTTTCTTTTCTTTTAATATTTGAATGTGTCGGTCCCCCCCCCATAAAAAAAAGATTTCTCTTTTCAATCGCAAGTTTTTTTTTTTTTTTATTTAATTACATTTGCTCTAAAATGAGAATAAAGGAAATAATGAAGACATTTAATTTTTAACTATTTGAAAATCAATTTTAGGTTTTTATCTATAACTGCAGAAAAGAAAGCCTCCTGATTATTAGAATAATTTTTTTCTTTCTTAGAGGAAAATTAGCTAAAAGAAAATCTTAAAATTTCTCCTTTTAATATCCTTTCTTTTATTTATTATGACTTCTATAGTTCAAGGTTGAACTTTTCTTGAACCAATGCATACTACAAAAATGACTGACCTGATCAAATTGATTTATTTGCATAGTTAAAAATTTTAACAAATATGAAAGTGCAGTAAAAATTTCTTCTTTTACTAAACATCTATGACAAATGATTAAGATTTTGTCTATGTAAAATAATCTCCCAAGTTAGAGGATGCTAGTTTAAATCTTATTAGAAGTTAACCCTCTTTCCTGATTACACAGTTTAATAGTCAAAGACTAAAGTGCCATATTGGCTTAGAATATGCTGACTGTATACCCTGCAGAGAGGTAAGAACCTCCATCCCAGAAAGGGATGGTCTGGATAGGACACTAAACTGTGTCTGATGGTGAGGCTCGAGAATATCTAGTACAACTTTATTGTCATTACTCCCAAGTCCATTCTTACTCAGAATGTTTGTACTTATTAGGATCCCATCTATGTGTCAAATACATTTGTTTAAAAATTATATGTATCAGATACAAACACTCTGTGCAAAAACTCTTTAAAAAAACAATTACATAAAAAATGTTAATACAAACCTACAATGAACATGATTTCCTAACCTCTCACTGGTTGACATGCCATTAAAATCAATCAATTATCAAAAACTATATAAGCTAATGTTGCAACACATTGAAGAGATGCATCCTCCCCTTCCCTAAAAAGGGCGACCTTGGATTAGCCAAGAACTACCATGGTATAACACTTACATCCATAGCAGCCAAGATATACAATGCTCTACTATGCAACTGTATAGAACCCAGAATTGAGAACATACTTAGGAAGAACCAAAATGGCTTCCAGAGGAATAGATCCACAACATCACAAATATTGACGTTGAATTCTTGATGGTGTACGTGCAAAAAACCTAGAGGCAACAACATTATTTGTCGACTTTACCCAGGCCTTTGACTCCATACACAGAGGAAAGATGGAGCAAATTGTACTCGCCTACAGCCTACCAAAAGAAACCGTCACAGCCATAATGATGCTGTATAGAAACACCAAAGTAAAACTGCGTTCTCCGGATGGAGACACAGACTACTTCAACATTGTAACAGGTGTACTGCAAGGAGACACATTAGCCCCATACCTCTTTATTATCTGTCTAGACTACATGCTTAGAACATCTATTGATAAAATCAAAGAAAATGGTTTCAAGCTAACAAAGGGAAGAAGCAGAATGTACTTCGTAAAAACAATTAGCAATGTCAACTACACTGATGACATAGCGCTACTGGCAAATACACCCGCCCAAGCCGAAACCCTGCTACATAGTCTTGAACAAGTCATAGCAGGAATTGGCCTCCATGTCAATGCACACAAGACAGAATATATGTGCTTTAATCAAACAGGTGACATCTCCACACTAAACGGTAGCTCTCTGAAACTAGAAGACAAGTTCACCTACCTAGGAAGCAGTGTCTCATCAACCGAAAGAGACGTCAACATGCGACTAGCAAAGGCATGGACTGCTATTGATAGGCTATCGATCATATGGAAGTCAGACCTGACTGATAAAATAAAACGCAGTTTCTTTTAAGCTGCAGTCAGGTCGATACTGCTATATGGATGCACTACATGGACACTAATCAAACAGATGGAGAAAAAGTTTGGCAGCAACTATACAAGAATACTGTAAGTAATATTGAACAAGTCCTGGAGGCAACACCCCACAAAGCAGCAGCTGTACAGCCACCTACCACCCATCACAAAAACTATCAAAATTAAACGAACCAAACATGCAGAACACTGCTGGAGAAGTAGGAACGAGCTCATAAGTGACGTACTCCTATGGAGCCCCTCACATGGCCGAGCCAAGGCAGGACGACCAGCTTTAACCTACATACAGCAACTCTGTTCCAATACGGGATGTAGCCCTAAAGACCTGCTGGAGGCGATGGATGATATGGAGGGGTGGCGAGAGAGGGTCAGGGATATCCGTGCTGATGGCACGACACGATGATGATTATATCATCATTTCTTTCTCTCTCAAAAGCATATTCAGCAATACATTTACTAAATGAATAAATTCATATTTCCTATAGTTTAAATGTAAACTTGTTTAACTTTATAGAGAAACTTATCTTTTTAAAAAAGTATATATTTGCAGCTTCTGTTTCTTAAAGTCCTAAGAATCAATGATTCTGTTAAATGTCTAGCTCAAGGTATTTCTTGATGATAGTGAGTTAAGCCTTTTGTAATTGTATTAATAAATATACATGTTTAAAGCAATATATAAATCTAAGTGAAATGTCTATAGCTAAATGGAATAGGCTTGAAGAATTAATTTACTTATTCTAAACCCTTGCAAATGAACACTGAAACAAAAAGTATTTCTTCCAACCTGTTTCTATAGTTGAATTTCTGATCCACACTTTTTATTTAATGGTCTTAAAATTATTACCTGAACATGCCCTTGAAAACAAAACAGGAATAAGATTTTTTTAAAAATAAATAATAATAAGTAATGTGTAACAATTCTTCATTTAAGAAATTTAAATTGTTATAAAGATTAGTTAAAAAATGGATGTCAGAACCTATAAGAATTTGTTCATTACTGTAAAGTATTAAATGTTAGACAGAACTTAACTTCTTAATTTGTGACTTTGACTAGTAATAACTAAATGCAAACTGATTAGCATATAAGATTTGTCAATCCAAGTGAAAAAGAATGTTTATGGAGTTTGATTGGCTGTTGATTGGCTTCTAAGAATTATACCATTGTTAGAAAGTGATTGTAAAGAGCAAAAAGTCAGATTGGCATAGAGGCAGTTAGATTACAAATGTACAAACAATGACAGTGAATTTCCTCATTAATTTGAATGAGAAATCTTATTATTCCAATCTTATATTATTATATTAACCAAATGAATACTCTATTTTCATAAACCTATATCTTTGTTACCTGTTAATTTATGAAGAATGAAAGAAAGTGCTTCAGAATTTATATATATATATATATATATATATATATATATATATATAACTCTCTACTGTCTAAGAAACCGTTCAAGTAAGATATGCTGGACAGGTAAGGACAAACTCCTAATCAATGTTCTCCTATGATATCCTACACATGGATACACCAGTGTTGGTGAACCAGAAAAAACTTATATTCATCAGCTTTGTGTGGACACTGGATACCATCTAGAGAGCTTGTCAAGCAATGACTTATAGACAAATGCTGAAAGAGTCTGTAGAATTTGTGCAGTCAGCACACTTTGATGATGCAATTATATATGAAAATTTAAAATAGTGTATACACACAGTCAACGTTGCTTGGTGACTATCAGTTTCTCACCTATGCAATCATCTGACAAAATATGTTGGTCTGATGAAACTTTCACTAAATACCATTGAATCTTTCTTTACACTATCCTTACTTTGCTCTATCACTGATATTTAGCATTTGCTATATATAAATATAGCAAACTACATTATTAATTATATGATAAAAAGATAAATGCAAATAAGAAAAGTTTGCAAGAAAAAGTACTTGATGCTACTACAACAGAGTAGGTATGCAACCCAGAAAAATATCTAATGATAAAGTCTGTTTCTTAAAGTTTTATGTGATTTGCATGATCATCAGATGGAAAAGAAATAATTGTGTGCCTGCATGCGTGCATTTTTCCTTTAATTTTTAAAAATCTTATATCCAAATGCAGAGTTTACTTTACAATTTTGTTATTCAGACTGATGGTTCTGAAGCCTTGAAAAGTTTATATTAAAAAGGGCATCTGTTTACAAAATCCTTATTGATTTACTTCTTTTGGATTTTATTTAATTTTGATATATCAAGGTTGATATAAGAAGTAGAATTCCCTTTGTTGTTAATTAATGTCAGAAGAAATCTTCGCGCCTAATGTTTAATTGTTCTTATTAATTTAACTCTGTAATGCAAGTTTCACATCTAACCACTTGGGACTGAGATTCTCTTTTTTTTTTTTCTTTTTTTTTCCCTCAAAACAAAGAAATTTCTTGTGAGATATCAGTCAGTTCCAAGGGGGTTGATATAATTATGCTACTTTGTTTTTTTTGTTTTTTTCCTGCATTAATATCTCGTTTAATGTTTCTTTTTTCTTCTGTTTCTCTCCAGTTTGATTTCTCGGATGTTGATTCGTGAGCCCAACCAGCGTGCAAGCCTAGAAGAGATAATGAAGCATGACTGGCTACAGAGAGGTGATGTTCCAGATAGTGCTACCAATCTACCTCTCATTTCTAGGGGCCTTGTTTCCTCAGAAGATCATACTTATGTTGTTGACCGCATGATTGAAGGTAGAATGGCTACCAAGGAGGAAATATCTGTGTAAGCTGTTCATCTTATTGTTTCTCCCCTTCCCTCTCTCTGATTTTTTAGCTGTAAAATATTATCCAATTCCAGTGGCTTAAATTTCTATCCTTTTTACTGTAACCACAACAGTTCATGCCATAAGATTTTTTTTTTTGTGCATTTTTTTGTTTTACACTCATTTAAAAGACTACATTTGTGGCCATTAAGTTCCATGTCAAGTCACATATATATTGAATTTATATTAAAAGGAATTGCAAATAAAGGAAAAGTGGGCCAATTCTTATAGTTTTCACCCTTGAAAAATTATATTGAAGTGAGCATTAAAAAAGACCTCATACTATTATTATAATTATTAAGTTGCAAATGATATTGGAAGCTGGTTTATTCTCCAAGAGCATTTTGACTCTTGTGATAAGAAAAAATTACTATGAATCAGTTTTTACTGTGTTTGTATTTAACCACCTTTCCATTGCAAAACAAGGTCATCAGCTAGAATACTTAGAGGATTCCTGGAAATTTGAGGAGACTTGCTGTCACTCATAATTCAGTGAAAAACCACCAGTTAAAACTAGTCTGAAAATTTTGCATAGAGTAGAAACAATAACTTCAAGACAATAAATGTATTTTGACTAACTTTATTTTCATTTTCCAAGTGCTCTATTTCAGTGTCATCATCTTTGTTTTTGTAGCAAACATTTAAGAGTGCTCTCATTCACTGCTAATATGCAAGAAAAATGTTATTTTAATGTGATAGCTTTTACATGACTAAAGTGACCAGTTATGTACATAGTTTGTTAAAGACATACCTAAAATTTTAATATCTGCTGGCTGATAGAATCATATTTAAACAATGTTTGTTGCAATGCAATTATTTTTTTTAACAGAACAAGGTCTTCATCAAATTACCAAGAAACAAAAATACTTTGCTTGATACTCCCTGTGTATTGTAGAAAGAAATATACTGTGATCCATATACACTTATGTGGTTTTTATTATGTGGAATGACCTTAGCTTATTAGTCTTTTACTATAGAGAGGGTATGACTAATCAAGTTCCTAAACAAGCTGTTACATTTGACTTTAATATAATTTCTAGCAGATTACTTTATTTGACTAAATAACAGAAAGAATGAAATTCTACTATGTGATATCATAAGTTGAGAAAATTTATTTTTGTAAAAAAATTAATCAAACTCCATCTAAAATTGTTTTTCTAACTTAAGTATAACTGTTAAAAATGGATTGGGTGGTAAAGGCTTTTTTAAAAAATTTATTTACTATTTTAAAATGTCTTATTTTTCTGATAATATGGCTTTGAACTGTTGACAATACACCAAGGAATTAAAATAGCAAAAAAATGTAGTTCTCTGTTTGCTGGTACCAACAGACACAAATTGTTTTCTTCTGCTTTACTAATTTATCAACTATGAAAACTTGTTGGTTGCAACTGTTGCTGCAAAATGAAACAAACCTTTTTATGCTTCTCTATTTGCTTTCTTTCTCTCTTTTTAAATCTGACAAAAAAAAGAGTCTCAACCCAAAGGGAGACAACTTAAAACAAAGAGAAACTGCTTCAATTATTTAAGCAGTTACAAATGTATTTGATGTTTAATTAAAAAAGAAATACTAAACTTCTACTTGACTCTTGAACTTTGTTCTCAACTATAGTCAAACTAACTAAATACTAATTCTTGCACTGCTTCAAGGTCTTTTTCTCCTTGTGAGTTTTTATCCACAATAAACTAACACTTCTCAAAGAACTTTAAGTCTATTCTTTCTTAAACAGAAATATGTAAAAAAAAAAAATTTCGTTTGATGTCAATTCAACCGTTCACTATATTAAGTTAATTCTATGAATAAGTTTTTATAAAATCATTGCATCTGATTGTAACTGAAGGTGTATATTTTTTCTCTAAAGACTCTTTCTTTTCAAGGAGCACCTATGAAAAAAAAAAAACATCTGCTTTTGATTCCAATTAATTGTCTGCTATTTTCTATACCATTATACAACTTTGTTTTTACTCATACTCTTTATAGAGCAAGGAAAGAAATCCTAAACTATAATTTTGATCTAGATAAGAAGTATTAATTTATCTTTTGTGCATGTAGCTCGAATTGATGTCTTTAACCTTTTTGCTACCTTTCTACGGTTTTATTCATGATTCCAATTTAACAAGTGGACACTGAAAAATATGCAAAAACAGTTATTCATCTATTAACATAGTTTTAAAAACTAATTCTATAAATGAGTTGTTAACTAAATGTTTTTCCTTGTGTAAGTCATTGGCTCTTTGCAAAGACAACTTCTGGCAACTCCATCAGTCTACATAGTTGTTAACAAGTCATGTACAATTAAAAAAAAATTACTTCTCAACTCTGGTTTTTATTGGGTGCAGCATTTAGCGGACATAATTTTCCTCCCTGTAATTGTTGATTGGTTTTATTTTTCAAAAATGTTAGTATCAAATTAAAATTTTAATTGGTGAATTGGAGTTCTAAGAGGCAAATATGTGTACATGTTTATGAATCTGTATTAAATGCTCAGAAAAATTTCCATACTTTTCATGACTTATCTAGGTACTAGATTGTAGGGCAGACTAGGTTCTTCAGCCTTGGTGAGGCAACTAGTCTAGGAGAAGGAAAACTTGTTAAACTCCGCTTAAAAAATTGACCTTGTGTCATATCCTGCCCGAGTGGAGGGGTTGGTAAATATGTATCTAGGTACTAGATAATCCCCCATCAACATATTTTACTTGCTGAAGATTATTACACTAATGACCAAAAAACTAAAATTTTGCCAATATTTCTTTCTCTACCAAAGATTTTTTTATAGCCTAAATCTTAAATCATCTATTTGAAAATGCCATCACAATATGTATAAAACTGACTTAATATTATTGTCTGAATAATAGTTTTTTATATTTATCTTTATTTGAATATTGAAATTTACTATATTTTGAATTAAATTAAACATTCGGAAATTCAGTTGTACTATTACATTCACTTTCAGACTAATGATCTTGGAAAGGTATGAACTCCTTATTCCCTTCCAGATATGGGTTAAATAGTACCACTACTGTTCTTCCACAAGGATGGCTTTGGTATTAAATAAGGTTGATATGCCATTAAACAAAGAAACCGGATTAATATGGCTCAACATTATTCTTTTGTTTTTTTAATCTTTTGTTATAAAGATTGAAAAATAGCTAATGCCCACTATATATATATATATATATATATATATATATATATAGTTCCCCCCATAGATACATAACTTTGCCAAACAATTCTTCCTCTCACAGCATAACAAACAACTTAAATAAACTCTATCAAAACCACTTCTTTACCTTCTAAAACAATCTGCGAATTAGTACACTCTAGCCCTCAACATAACATATTTTCAGATGCCAGTGTTTATTTTATCCCTTGTAAGGATTGTAAACCCTAATACATCGGTGAAACATCTCGGAACCTTCCCGTTCACTTGAAAGAACACAAAAAGAGACATAAGAATTAGTAACTCAAACAATGCATTATTCCTACACATTTCTCAATCTAATCACAACTTCCACTTCAATTCTGCTAAGATGCTCTCATTTACATCCATAATAAAAGTCTAAGACGAATTTTCAAAGCCACTGCTATCTCATTCTTTAATTCCCTAAATACTCATCCTGGCTTTTGTAATATTTCTCCTTACTTGAGCAGATCCATTTTAAATTGCTACAATATATTCCATCTTTAGTTGCTATTTTCCACATATATCATAATTTTTATGCTTTCTATTTTTATTTTTTTCTTCCTTTTGACTCGAATTCTTTATCATTTGACAAACTTAACATAAATTCTATACAATATTCCTAATAAATCAAATGACGTAATTTAAAACAACAAACGCTGATTCACCAATTAAATGGCCAACTTTTTCTTATTATACAAATTTTCCCCTAGGTCTTTGTATTTTGCATTTTTAAACATCCATTGTTGACTTAATATCACTGATGATAGTTCAATGGAACCAAAATGCTGTAGTGTCAACTTCTCAATAAATCTCTCCTTCCACTTGGATTGCCTTGTTTTCAATTTTTATATATATATATATATATATATATATATAATAAAACTGCTAATAAAGAAAACTAATGCTTACTTTGATAAAATGTAAGTATAAGGGAATTTAAAAAATATGGAATTTGCATACAGACAGCAATAACTTGGGCTTTATCAATAAATAAATAAAAAATTGTAGTGGTGATCTACCACCACATATAAAATAATAAAAAAAAGAAATGCAAATAAGTGTTTGCATAACAATACTTAATGCTATTATGGTTGAGCAGATATAAAACCTAAAAAAATGTTATTATCAATGCTAGAAGTCTATTAAAAGTTTCATATGGTGTGCAGAATGTATACAATATGTGAGGTGAATTTTATCAAAGGAGTTGGCAATAGGAAGCACTGTTTATAGTTGCACTTTTTTCAAGGAAATCAATCATGATGTATCTTTTCATGTCCCAGAACACTGTCACCATTACCTTCTTTACTAACAGCTGCACCCTGAACTTTTCCTTTACTGGAGAGTCGGTGTGTTTCTACTCCATTGACTATCTTTTTGACTTGGTCTCATAGGGACAAACCCATGTTTAGCTCATTTGTAAAGATTTTTTTTTATTAAAACATGCTTTTCCATACACATCACACATTCTTCTGTAAATTTTGCTTGCACTTCTCAGAGACTAAAAATTTGATAATAGATCTCTGTTCAAGCCTGGAGTACTCTAATTTTCCATTAATTTGAATAGCCTCAAAAGATATTTCCTGCTATAAACAAATTCCAAAGAATGCAAAGTTTACATTTATGGAAAAAAATTATTTTATTCATTGAATGACCCATGTATATATATATATATATATATATATATATATATATATATATATAGTTACACTGTGGCTTTTTATGAATTTCAAAATTTTATAGTTATACTAAATTAAGTCTTTGTTTTTATATAAATATATAGGGCAATAATAAAAAAACCAATTAAAATTAGACATCACAAGTGTCTAATATAACTGTTTCACAAGTCAATCATCTTTTTAATCATTTGACTATTAAATGGCTCTATTCTGGATATTGAACAATATTACTAGAACAACATGAATTTTTTTTTCTAGTAATATCACTCATTATCGCTTATATATATATATATATATATATATATATATATATATATATATGTGTGTATATATATATATATATATATATATATATATATATATATATATAGAGAGAGAGAGAGAGAGACAAGATTTGACTGTTCTGAGACATCTTAAGCAAAGACTAAATTACACTTTAATAACTTATAGTTATCGTGTACTTATTATAATAAGCATTAGACTATTTTGTCTTCTTCATAACTCAGATAAAAGATTTGTCTACCTACAGCTACAATTTTTACTTTTTAAAAAAAAATGAGCATCATGTTTTTAGATTACTCGCATAAAATATTCTAAAGTCATATCTGTAATCATATTTACAAATAACCACAACTAATTGAAAAAGAAAACCTCTCAGAAGACAAAAATATTTTTCTCTGCCGCCCAGATTATATTTGTATTACTTATTGTTTAAAAGTGCTTAAGCATTATATTCATAAATGTAAATTGAAAATCCATATCCTAAGAATGCTAAATATTTCTACAAATCTTGAATTCTAGAGCAAGATTTTCCCAAATGTCTATATATGATATTTTCAATAAAAATGGACAAGTTTGTTTTTAACATTGAACTTTCTTGAGCTAACTTATGTTAATGTGTAAGCAAGTATTTTTGTATGTGGTGTGCATATGTATGTATACTTTTTGACTACTCCCAGCAGAATTCCATAAATAAAAGTGACTTATTAATGTGTTTTGACCATTATTGTCATTTCTGTAAGAAATACTTATTGTATTCCCAAGTGATAATGCTAACTTCTAATTGCATGTAAACGTAGTTTGGTTCAGTGCTTTCAGAACCAATTTAGTATAAGTCTATTAATTTACTTAAAACTATGGCAAGCCTAACCCTAGGCCATTATTTCAAACAGTCAATGAAGTGAAAACCTACAATGTGTTGTAAGACTCACACGCTAATCACTTTAATCTTGTATCCAATTGTAAATATACTTGCTCTTTAGTTTAGAGTTGGTTTTTTATGCAATTTTTTTTCTTTTTTTTTTTTTTTTTTTTTTTTTTTTTTTTTTAGCAAGAAATTTTCTTTTGTCTAGACAAGTGGTTCTGTCTGTCTCAAGATATTCTCAAAATAAGACAGCAAAAGTTTTGTTTTTATGAGCTGATTCTCAAGTAGCTATAATTGAATTTTGAGGAAGAAGGAATCATTTATATATGACATATTTTATTTGCTATATGTTCCTTGTTTTATACTTACCCACCTTTCATGCCAGCTGAGTGAGAAATAACAGCTTAATTTTAGGGAACCTCCTCACAGGCAGCAACTGACAATCCTTCTGCCATTCACCTAAAAGGAGTAAGTGCTGAGTTTATTGCTTGGTGCCTGAGGTGTCCTTGATAGAGAATGCCGACATACGAACTGAGCAATCTTTGCCCTCCTTGCACTTTGGGAGTTTTGATTCAGGTCTCATTTTGGCCTTATTGGAAGCCAAATGTTCCTTGTTTTTGTATTGGTCATATAAGTTGTCTATGTAAACAATGTAGATTTGGCAAATAGCAATATATCAAAAGATGCTGGCAGAATTAGTTATACTTTGTCTTTATATTTGTAAAAACAATTGATTAAATGGCAGATTTATTTTTTATTTATTAAAAAAAAAAGGAAAAAAGTTTGTTTATATAAATGACTCTGTATTAGAAACAGATAAGATATCTTTAAAAAAAAAATCATATAGTTATTGACTTATCCTCCAAGTAAAAACTGTTTCACTTCAGAATTGAACAAAATTAAATTTAAATATCTGATAATCCTGAACAAAAGAAAAAAGTTAGTTTTTTTGTGTTTTCAATAGCTTTTTTGTGTTAAAAATAGTTCTATAAATGTAATTATTGTACTGTAAAAATTTCTTTTTTTTTTCATTTTTTAAACAAAACTTTGTAAAAATTCATTGCATTATTTTGTCATTAAAGTATTTTCTTTGACTTTCTGTCACTTTACATCACCTTTCAGAAAATTTTATACTTTGGTATAAAAGAAAAATTTCAAGGGAATTTTTAATCTCTTGAACTTGTTGGAATTGCTAATCAGACAATGAGTATTGCATAAAGTGAAACAACAGTCTATAAGTGTCAGATCTGGGGAATATATTGTATGCAGAAGAACTTCCTATCCCAGCTTCATGATTGCTTGTTGTGTTATATTTATAACAAGATAATCATTGATTTTTTTTTAACAGAATCATCAGTCAACTTCCTTGCCCAGGAAACAGTCTCTGTTCCAATTGCTTACTATATATCACTTTATAATAACTGTTTGACCAGATTCCAGCAATTTGTATACCATCATACATGGAAGATCAGACTCCTCCCCAGTCCCCAGTAAATTCTATTTAGGTTGAGTTGGTGAAAGCTGTCTTGGATTTAGCTGTAATTTTTTATTTATTTATTTTTTAATTAATCTTTTTTTTTTTTTTTTTTGATAAATTAGTTTTCCATCACCAGTAATTTTTATACTGCCTAAAAATTACTTTTTTTTTCTTCTTTGTAAACAGAAATGAGAATGTATTTAAATACTGACCAATTTTCAGGTTTATAAATTCATGTAGAATCTATTTTCATGGGTTTTAAATTTTCCCTCCAACTTGTAACCAATGTGTAATACATTGGTTACAAGTTGGAGGGAAAATATTGACTTGATTGCATAAGCAATAGAGATGAGTAAAATGTAAATACACCTTTAATATTTGTCTAACATAGTGTAAAAGATGGTGGTAAGAATTTTTTTTCATCTACCTGATATGTATAATATCATGTCAATCTCCTGAAGTTAATATATTGACAAATATTTAACTTCAAAGTCCAACTGCATTTCGTTTAGTCTTTATTCAAATTGTCACAGAAGTGAATTGCTTATTTCTTGTATATTCTGTTTTCTGTAATTTTCCTGTTGGCTTTTATCTTTTTAATTTTCTATTAATTGTAATATTCTATCAAAAAATATGGCTATTCACTTTTTATATTTCTCTAAGTAGATTTGGCTAATGATGACTTCAGATTCATGGAAATTTTGAACTATTGAAGATAGAATCAGACTAAAAGATAATATGCTTACTTTTTTTTTTTTTTTTTAATCATTATTATTAAGAATAATTATAATACCATGACTTTATTTTAAGTTATTTGAAATCTTTGTTAGAAAGTATGTTGTAAAAGAGAATTGGTCTAATGATGTTAAACCTCTAATCTAAAACCATTGTAACACTAAACTCTGCCTTGAATGTCTACTATAAAATGAAGAATGTATGTCTGAGATAGAAATGAACAAATTCTTTCCTATCTCTATATATCCATTTTTATTTCTTAACCTGCACTACTGCAAACATTAGAAATAATGTCACATGGAAACAATGTAATATATTTATCAAACCAGTTAAGCAGATTTAAGTCTGCTGTACCAGAAATAAAACTTCTATTGTTGAAAAGTTTGTGAATCTCATTTCAAAGTTAAGCAGAAAAAAATGTGAGTAATAGAAAACATACAGCACAAAGCATTCTTGTACAAAAATATTAGTTAACTTTTATTACTTGACTATGTAACAAATATAAAGATATAATAAAAGTCAAGACAAATCTTTCAATGATTTATTATTTGATAAAGTGACACTTAAAAAAAAGAAAAAAATATCAAATATTTCACAAGTTTGCAGATGAAAAAAAAGCTAAAAATCAGTCAATTTATAGTGAAATCTTGACTAACAATTTTTCTTAAATGCTTCTATTAAACTGAAACTTACCTGGATTTGATTGGATGTATGCTTTGATGTTGGTGACAATTTTTGTTGAATCTTTTTTTTATTTATATACACACACTAAAATAATAATAAAGACAGGATAAGAACTCATGACTGAGTTTTGTGTTGTCAATTTTCAGGTGAGATAGCATTCAATGTGTTGAATACTAACTTAACTGAGGATTGACATGAAACTCAGTTGCGAGTTTTTATACTTGAAAAATATTGCAATATTGCTCTGCCTTTCTGTGAATAGAGCACTGTAATTATTTTACTGATTAAAAATGCTTTTTAACGAGATATATATATATATATATATATATATATATATAATACACACACACAGACACACCTCTTTCATTCTTCTCTCTGGCTGTGTATTTAGGTCTCTTGATAAAGATGCTTATGACCACATTGCTGCCACCTATTATCTAATGGTTGAACGTAGACTGAAGGCAAAACAAACTGAAGCAACCTCATCATCTTCAAGTTCTGCAGCCTACCACTTCCGAAAGAATTCAGCTCCTGCTGATGGCAAGCCTCATCTAGAACCCCTTGCTCTATCTCCACGGTAGGTTTTGAATTTTTTTCTGTGACTTTATTTTTAATGATCATATATATGTACTCACTTATCTATATCATTTTTTCTTTCTTTTTTTCTTCATGATTTTGGATTATTGATTTTATCGTTATTTCATATATAACAAAGTTAAATTCTACATTTTCAAAGCATTCATCAATCTCCTCCCCTTCCAGCCTTAATTCAAATAGCCCTCTACCCAACAACAAAGAACTGCTGCCCAAGCTTTTGATAGAACACATATATTCTGAATATTGTTTCTTCCTTTTTCAAAATTATTGGTCAATAAAGTTCTGGCTATATTCAGATTTCCTTTGACAGGAACTGATATTTCAAAAAAAGTTGTACTTTTTACTTAACTGATTTTTATATGTTCAATTATTGCCTTATTGTTACAATGTAAATGTTTATATCATGTAGATGTTCAATATAATTTTAAAAGTATTTAGGTTAAATAACACTTGTTTCAGGGTTTTAAGTTAACCATATCTTAATTTAATGAGTAGACATCTTTTTAATTTTTTCTTTAGAAGTTTTTGTGTTTTATATGAATGATATTTTACAAATTTTAACATTTTCATAAATTGAAAAAGGGTCTAGAATCTATATTCTATAAAAATATTTTACATTCTCATAGATCAAATCAGATTAATTGGTTTTTATCTTGCAATGTATTTGTTGAAGAGATTAAATCAAAAAACATACATGCACACATACATTTTAAAAATATCAGAATATCTAAAAGGTTATTCAAAATGTATATCTCATGAATTTTATTTATTTTAAATAAATCAGTAAGTCTATAGCCTAATGAAAAGATGGGGAAGAAAAACACTTATGCTAGAAATGGAATTCTCAACATAATCTCATTTTTTATTAATGAACTTAACTCTGTGTTTATCCATCATTATACTGAAAGTTTCAGATAAAAATTCATTTAGTAATTGTGTTAGGCTGCCCCACTAGTAGTACCACTACTGTTCTTCAACAAGGATAGCTTTGACATTAAATAATCCATGAAGGTTGATCTGCTATTAAACAACCAAACCAATGTATTAGGCTGCAGACTTACTGATCTACCCTTGTAATTAACTGGTTGTTTTGTATTTTATTTTGATGGGGGAGGGGATATTAAGCATAGATACAATAAAGAAAAAAAAAAAAAGGATTGAAAATGTAGTCTTTACATGGACTGCTTTGACTTTGTTTTTTTTTTTACAGTCATGTGAACTCCAACTCAAAGTGAGGAAAAATTTTTGAAGTCAAATCATAACAAGCAGGCTTATCTACATCAATATTGATTCTAGTCAGATTACTTGGATAAAAAGATAAAAAAGCAAAAGTAAAGTTGAGAGAAATTATCTGAACTAATAAATGTGCACACTGTGTTCTTGGTTTTTACTTAGTGATTTAGTTTAAAATCTCTCAGAAAGACAGTAATCCAGGTGAAAAGCATGGTAAAGGTAACCCAAAGCCAAACTTTTTTAGACCTTATTTTTCTGATGCTGGTATCATTGGAGAATGAGAAAAGTTTTTGATATCTACATCAGAAAAATAAGGTCTAAAATAGTTTGCCTTTGGGTTACCCTTATTGCACTGTACAACAGATACTTATTTAGAGGCTAAAGTTGACATCTAATTTTAGTTTTTCAATTGATGTTTTGTGTATTTTAATTGATCAAGAATTGTACTTTTCCTTCTTAGTATTTTTGTTTGATAATTGTGAAAAGAAAATACTTTTGCAGCAAGAAATATTCTGAAAGCAAACTAGTAAAATGTTATTCAGATGTAAAACAAAATAACTTGCAAGGAAATGTCTTTGGGAAGTTAGTCATTACTTTCAGTAATCAAATTAAAGTTTATTTCTTCTTTTCATGGTAGCCTATGAAAGGAAGCAAATTTTCATATAACTGAATTTAAAATCACTTTTCTAATAAATTTTGGTTATTTCAAGTTGGTTATGTTTTCACTTTTTAAAATAATACTTTTACCAGCTAAAAATCTTTTAATGTTTTAGATTCAATCTAAACAGGAATTGACAAAAATTACTTCTTAAATTCAAGAGGTAGTTTTTTTTTTGGGGGGGGGGGTAATATTTTGCTCGAGCAAATTTTACTTTGAATAATATTTTTATCTGAAGATGTTTCATTATGAAATCAGCAAAAAATATAATTATCTGAAACTTTCAAATATAAAACAAAATATGACCATTTTTTTTTATTTTTTTAATTTAGTTGTACAAACCAGAATATTGTAGGAATAAATCACAAAAATATAACCTGTATTGCTAATAGTTTCAGATTTTTTCTGATTTAAAATAAAAAGTGAAATAATAATTGTATAAAGTTATATCTGACAGGTTTTTACATGTGAAAGTTCTTATATAAGGCTGGTTGTTGTCAAATATAAAAACTGTTATCACTGTGAAATCTACCCCCCTTAGTGGTTAGTTTGAAGTGCTCATCTCACTATCAAACTATCTGTCTACTAAAGGATTATCTTTTCTGCTCAGAATAAAATGCAAGTTTTTGAAGTTTGTCTGCACCTAGAAGCAATCTTTGTAAGAATTACTTATAACTCCTTACTTTGTACGACTAGATTGATAAATAAAATTATGAAATCTATGTTACAAAGCGTTTGTAATAAAAACAATTATAGTAGTTGTGAGGATGCAATAAACTGAGAGCTTAATAGTCTAAAATTCCATCCTATTTTCCAACTTAGAGAAACTTGTCTAATTTTTAATTCCTAATATTAAAAACAAATAAAGACCATTATCTTATAAATTCTCAGTTTAATATGAAATGTCAAATTTTAGAGTTGTAACTTAGAAAAATTTTAAAATTGTGTTTGAACAAAGAATTGCAGACTGAAGGAACTAAAATTTCATTCTGTTTTAGTGATACTTGTTACAACACACTTAGTGAAATATAAATATTTATACTAATTTAACTATGAATCATTTATCTTGCTGATAAAGATTTTGAGGTACATATTTTACTAATGGTTGTAAAGTAATGACAGTTAACCTCATTTAGTAAGTCATTTTAAATAGACCTATTTAAATAAGTTCATGGTACATATGTTGTCTTGTACATGGTAATTTATTACTATATAAAATGTCTCTGACATATTCTGTGCATTCTAGATGAACATCAGTTACAAGGAATAGATGCTTAGTAAGATCAATTGTGCAAGAACAGAATCAAACTTGTATAATATTTTGTTCCTTTTTCTGCAAATCTATGTAAAAAGAATGACCATTTATAGGTAACAAACTTTATGGTTCCCCTGTGTTCATTTGAGCAGAATTTACTATGTATTACCTTTCTAAGGGGACTTTTCATTTATTTATTTATTTTTTTGCTTCAAAAGAAGGTCTTGTCTTACTTATTACAATGATTGTTGTTGCTCTATTGCTATTTTCACTGGGTACCAAGAGTTGAAAGTTCTGGCTCATAAAATATAGATGTTAGCTCTTTAGTTGGTATTTCTGTAATTAAATTAGCATGAGTTTGAACCTTTCTGTAAGCACTTCTACTTTGAACAAATTTTATATGGTTATTACTTGTGGTTTAAAACATTTCTGTACTTATAAAATCAGTGATGTCAAAATAGAATGAAAAGTTGGTTTGTTGAGTTAATATGCTTCACATATTGCTTAATGAATAAATGATACTGTCTTTTTATTCTACCTTGAGTTCTTTCATCTCTTAAATCATAAAATGATTTTTTTTCCTCATAAGATCAAAAAGTATCTTTGCAAAGTTATGATCTCTATTAATTATATAAGTGATTTTATTATCTTTAATTGCCATGATAATATTTTCTTAAGCATTAAAAAATATATGTGGCCAAACGAATAGGACGTTGTGCATGTATCTTTTTTTTTTCTTTTTTTTTTTGTCCTGTAACAATTTGGCTTGTTGACTATCTTAATTTTTAGTTACTTTTTATTTCTTTATCATCACTCAATCGGCCCAAATGAGTTGTTTTTATACACACAGATTTAGCTTGGGTTTGAACTTAAGATTGTTAATAAGTCTTTTACACATGATGTTTACATTTGTAAATCATCTTTGATGTTCTCAAAGCAATATAAGATATTTACGTATTTATTGTGGATGTCATAATGATTCCGTTGGAGCTATTATTCTGATAAATACTTAATTCATTTCATATGTGAGTATTTTAGTGGGTCAAACCTGTCACTGTTATCGACCAACATTCTAATTTAAAAAAAATTTTTTGCCCCTTTCTTTAGTATAAGTCAACTCCAGCCCTATTACTCTCCATCTCACTTCACTCTCTCCTTTTTACTCTTTCTCTCCATTTTTCAACACTACTTTTCTCTTAACTTGGTCCTTCTACTCTTTAATTATTTCTGTCTTTCGGCAAACAGTTTTTAACATTATTTTAATAATTTTTAGATCTTTTGGCTTCAATGGAATTGATTCCTGTTACAGGTAAATTTCCATGGTTTTTGTTTTTGCTATCATAATCCACACCGTACCACACTGTTCCTACTACTTGGTTCATTGCACCTATTTTTGTTTGATCTTAATTGTGAACGTTTTTATATAAATTTTTCTTTTCAACTTGGTGAGAGTGGTTTGATTTTGCCAAGTTCTGTTTTTGATGACTCCAAGGATTTAAAATTTTAACTCAAAAAGTTATAAGATTTGTTAAATCTTGAAATATGAACTCAAACATGGAGGCAGATCTTAATTATATATAAAATATCTTCTAATGCTATAAACAAAAGAAAGATACTTTTATTTCATCTTTCAGCTGTAAGTTTTGCACTTATGAGATGATATAATTTCTGCATGATATATTCTCTGATGATTTTGTGTATTATATTTCCAAGGTAGACTTTTTTTTAATAGGTATTTTCAATTAAAAAAATAGTTTTGCATTATTTTACAAAATATATTTACAAAGAATTTTTAAAAACCAAATATTTAAAATATTTTATAAATTTAGATAAATATAAGTAAAAAACATTTTTAAATTATTAATTATTCTAAAGAGATGTAATTTATATATGTATATTAGTTTAAATTTTTACCAATGTTTTGAAGTTCCTCCTCTGACTGGCACCAATTGATTGGGACACTTTTTACTTATTAATACTGCTCCAAATTGTCTTGAGACCCCAACATTCAAAAGTACCTCAGAGAATTATGTGAATCTCTTTATGGATATATTGATTCAATGAGTAAATTGTACCAACATTATCAGGCTTTGAGGACTTGTGTGAGAAGCAAGCAGCTTATTATGAAGGAGTGTTTACATTCCCTGCGAAGTGTCAGAATCTTGTTTGCTTTGTCCTATAATCCTAATGAGTGTTGGGTAATATACTGGATTCTTCACAGCATCTTTTGGGCTATTAGAATTGCTTGACAGTACTCATCACCTATAAGACCTGTTGGTTTATAGAGTATTGCCAAAGAAGAATTCATGCACACATCTGCATCAACTACTGTGTCATAACAGTGACAAAAACTTTATCAAGATATCTGGTAAGAAAAGGAAAGAAAGAGAGAAGAGAATCCATGTCTTTCCTAAAGGCATTAATATGAAGTGAATACACAATCTCAACTAGAATTTGAACTCTATTGTGTGGTCCTATTTTATGCACTGATACCTGTCACACTACCTCACCCTTTGCTTGCTACAAAATAGAAAATTTTTTCATTCAAGTGATGAGAAAATAGGAACTTCCACAGCAATTAGTGAGACATGAAAAAAAATCTATTAAAATTTTTTTTGGTTTGTTTGCCATTTTAAAGCACTTTTAAACATTTCAGGCCAAAGTCATCCTAATATTTTTGTCTTGATGTCAAATAATTCTATACACTTAAAAATCAAAGTTACCTTCAGCATTATTTGTGTGTGTGTGTGTGGTTATCCAGAATTTGTTTTAAGCTAAATCCAAAAGTGGATATTTTCTGAAGAATGTGTACATATGAATGTTGCTGTTAAACTAATATGGTAAATTTGTATATAGTGTGAAATGATTGATTCTCTTTATGTTTTATATATAGATAGATAAAACTGATACCCCCCCACCCACAAGTGGGTAAAAAAAACAAAACATGACTCTAAATGCAAAAATGAATTTGTACAATTATCTGATTAAGAAATATTTAAAATTTAATTCTTTTGTTTATAAACACACAGATACAAGATTTTTTAAGTTGTGAATTTCATACCAAAAAAAAATACATTTCAATATTCTAAATGATTTGTAAAATTTGAGAATATTAAGTATGACATATTATTACTAAAGTCAGTTTTAGGATTGATGTAGAAAAGTTTTTATTTTTATTCATTTTTATTTTTTTAAAGATAATTTTGTTTTTCTCATAGTTTTGGATGCATTTGATGAAGCAAGCTCTGTGATATTTCTTTGTTTTATCAAAAAAAAATTTAAATAGCAATACTCTAAATTTACTTGGAATATAGACACTGTAGGTCATGTTTTTAGCTATAAGATGAATTTATTCTTTTAAAGAATAATAGATACATAAGTATACATTTTAATCTTGTGCTCAATATTAGATCTATTTAACAAAGTAATAATACAAGTTCCAAAATGTGATTTATTAATATTCTTAATCAGAAACTGAATTCCTGCCAGGATCAATTAGTCAGAGTTATTGAAACTTTGTTGTAAACTTGGTATTTGTATTCAGAACCATTATTGATCAATGTTTAAAGGTTATCGTAATCTTTTTTTTCTTCTCTCTTTTTTTTTTTTTTTTTTTGTAATACATAACAACTTTTGCAACTTGCTTTTGCTATTAATTTGAAGCCTATTTGGCTTAATGCTTTTCTTTATTCTGAAAAAATCTGAGGATATTATGTTTTAAAAAAGATTATTTTTTACTTACTTTTCAATATTTTAGTATCCAAATATTGACTTTCTAGGTTTGTTGCATTGTGAACTATGGTCATTTCTCTATTGGACATTGGTCAGGCTTTCCAACTTAATGATGGATCATGACCCAATTGAAATTTCTCTTCCATGATTTGGTTCAGTATTTCATAAAGAATGAATTGTTTTTATTTTCAGTTAAATCCTTGGATTATATTTGAATCAAAATCATAATCATCAAGTCTTTTTTTTAAATTATTTTTAAAGTAAATTTAAAAGTTTTTTGTTTTTTTTTTAAACTAAAAGAAAATGCTAGAATTAAATTTGTGCCATGAATGTTTTCAACTAAATAACAGCTGTGCAAGTGTAACCTTTAATAGAAACAGTACAAGGCCACCAAAAAAGAAAAAAAAAGTCCAGTTTGGAAAATCTGGAAATGCAAAACTAATTGTTCAAGGCAACTTTCAATAACCAATATTCCTTTCTGCTGCTTGTGCCACGACTGCTGCTATTGCCTCCACCCTTATTTTTTTCTTTCTTTGTTTTTTTTTTCTTTCCTTCTACTTTCACTTTATTCTCTTCCCTCTTTCTCTCTCAATGCTATTGCTGCCTTCAGTCCCTGACCTTCAGGACCCCCCTGGACATTATTACTTTGTAGTTCTTCTTATTCACCCCTCCCCCCTTTTTTAAAAAGCCAATTTGTATTTTTATTTGTTATTCAACAATGGATGCTCTTTTATTTATTTAAGTGGTTGGTTGCTTTCTCTCTAGTTATTGCTTAATCCCATTATCCTCTGACTACTTTTTTGATCCAATTTCCTTAACTAACTGTTTATTTTTATAAACCTTCTGGGTAAACTTAATCAAACATACATAGACTTACATGAGATTTTGTATTTAAAAATATATATATATATATATATATTTTAGAATAATTCAATTTTTTTTTTCTTTTTAAACCTGTTATAGAATCTTAATTTAAATTCTTGAACCTTTTTTCTACTTTAAGGTTTAAAAAGAATCTTTAGATTTTTTTAAAAAATGGTTTATACTACAATCATTTTCTTTTTAATTCTGTAATAATCTTTTTTTTATTTTCAGCTTTTAAAAAGTAAATTCTTTTCTTTTTAATAAATGAAAATTTTTTTAAAAAAGATTAAATTTTAATAAGAGCTTTTAAAATGATTTTTCTTTAGATTTTACAAAAATGATTGTTGAATTAATGTTTTTGTTTTATGAATTTTCAGCATTTAAAGTATTAAATTATCTATATTGGATTTATCAATTTAAAAAAGAAATTATTTTTATTTTATTTTTTTAATTTTTTTTCTAATTATTTTCTTTAGATTTAAAACATTTGACTTGTTTTGAGAAGAATTCTTAAAATAAATTTGATTAAAATGTTGTAAATCCCAAAAAAGAAATGATCTGCCTCTTCAAATGGAAAATTTTTTATCCTCCCCCCCCCTCGCCACATGATACAAAGAACTCAACACTGTCTTTTACCTTATTCACATTTGTTATTCATCTTATTCAATTAGATCTTATGATTTCTGACAACTGACATGTCTTGATTCTTGTACACAAGTACAATTACAGTGTCAGAAAGGAAGGAGGGGGGGGCATTTAAACACAAGGAAGAAGAGGTGGCGTTTTTCTTTCTTTTCAGTTCTTCCTCCTTTTTTGAATTGCTTCCTTGTTTTCTTGGTTCTTCTTCCAAGAGCTTACAAAGATTATTATTATTATACACAGCAATGAAGCTTTGCTATATTCCTTTCAGTGTCTGGTTTCTTAGAATTTTAATTTTCAATTGAAATTATTGACTTATTGCTTTCCAAACAAGTGACACTGGGTTGTTATTGTTTTCATACAAAACCTCATCAAAGTCCAACAAACAGGATCAAATTGAACCCCACACAATCAGCTTCTCAATTAAAGTTCATCTTTGATTTGACCAGCATCAAACTGCAAAATTATTTTCATAAAATTATTTTACTCTCAATTACTACCTAGTTTTTTTTTATTTTAAAATTATTCAATCAAAATGTTTCTAATTTGGTTTAGTCTTTTCAAAATATTATGTTAAAAATATCAGAAAATATATTTTTCAAAGATGAAATATTTATTTACTTTTTTTTTCCCCTCTTGTGAAAACTGAATTATTTTTGGTTTCAATGTGTAGAGTGAGATTTAAGGAATAACACTAGTACATTAGTATAGAAAATAATGAAACAGTAAAAAAAATGTTAATTTTCCAAAGAAAAATGGAAAAAAATAACCTATAATTTAAGTAAATAAGATTTCTTTCCAATTCAGATAATCTATTTAAGTATTTAATCTTTTTAGAAATGTTTAAAACATTAGAATAGTGTTTTTAAAATGTTTAAAACAAACAAGTCTGACAATTACAAAAATTGTCCTTGTTATTTTCCTCATTTTTGTTATAGATGTAAAATCTGAAGTTAAAAAAATAATTTCTACTATTATACTAAAACAATAAGTTAAAAGTTGATGCAAATAACATATTTTGTTTGATGGTTTAACTTTAAAATATGATAAAAGAAAATATCAAAAAAATACTTCTTTCTCTAATATACATAAAATTTGTATATTTGTCATTGGTAAATAGTGACCAATATTTGTTTTAGTTTGGTTTGTATTTCTGTAGAAAGACATCTCATGAATTTATTATTCCCATAAAGGAATATTAAGATTGCTATCATCAAAAAATAATGAAGTCCTGCTCATTTACATTCTATAAAGCATATTTAAAAGAAAACTTACTGATTAAATGCTCACAAATAAACAATTATATACACATCAATGTATTTATTACATATTTGGCAGAACAATGATATATTCTTGGTTTAAATGTGTACGCTGAACATATAACCAAATTCTTTTTGTTGAAAAAAATGAAAATATTCTTACATGCTTATTTATAAGGATAAATTCTTTTATACCAATGTCCAGCTAATATTTATCACCCCCACTTTTTTTAAAGCATGCATCTCTTACTGACTTCCACTGTGTAAAAATCCCCTTCCCACAAATGTACCTCAAAAACCTTAACTGTCAGGAGGCAACAGCGCAGTCAAACTTCTATGGAGGTTGTTGTCATGGTCGCAGATATCTGCATGTTGCACTTGTTTGTTCTTAGTAATGGCATCTTTAATAATTAAAAGAAAGAAATGTTCCTAGAGTTATGTTTTTCTTACTTGTTAAATTTTTTAAAAAAAGAAAAATAATAATAATTTCACTTTTACTTTCTCTGACATAAATTTCTTTTTCTTTCTCTGTCTTTCTTTCTCAATCTCTTTGAGCACTTCAGATTACCTTCAGTGTTATCTATATTTACTGACCAAAACTAAAACGTATCTTGTTCATCAATTTTGCTTGCACTCACATTGATTTTAATAAACCATCTATTGTAACAATCAGTCTCTCTACTTTGTTGTTACAGTTTTTTTTTAATTTCTATTCTCAAATAAGAGGTTAATTAAAATTTTAATAAGAGCTTTAAAATTATATATTTTTAAACTCTATATCATAAATTAAAAAATAAATAACTTGAAACAATTTGGCACCACAAATGATTCTATAAAAACTGTTTTTAGTGGTTATTGTAACAGAACTTCATATAGAATTATTTACTAGTTTTGAGGCCAAAACAATGTTAGAAATAAAATGGGGAGGGTTACTGTAAATTATAATTAACATCAATTTTCACCATTATTAAATTTACTTTTTTGGTTGTTACTTTGGTCCATATTGTTGTTCAAATAATTCCCTACAAGTGTCCTGGATATGACATTAAACAATCTGAAGATGAGGATCTGGTAATACTGGAGTTTGGGGGAATGTAGAGTATCCCTTCATTGCCATTGCTCCCAGGTCCACTCTGGCCCGGAGTGGTAGTACTTGATAGGGTCCTATTTATGGGTCAAATAGAACTGTTTGACATTTAAAGTGACTGCAAGCAAATGACTTATGCTAAAATGAATTGTTTCAAATAGAACTGTTTGTTCATTTAACTGTGTATAAACAAATGACTGATATTTAATTGAATTGTTAGTAATATATAGCAATACTTGTAACCATTAAACTTTGTTGACTTATGTTTACAAATCATATATCTAATATATATGTATATAGAGGATTTGGCATTAAATAACCTACAATGGTTCATATGTGAAAAATGGAAAAGCTGGTGTTGAAATTGTAAAATTTGAAAGCAAACTGTTACTAATGTATAGATACAAAATTTAGACTTACTATCAGAAGTAATAAAATGATTAACAGTTAAGTTTCAAGGGTTATAAAAGCTGGAAAAGATAGGTGGTGATTAGAAATTGAAATGCTATCCAAACTGAAATTTTATTATGCATGACTTTACATAAAGATTGAAGAAAGAAGCATCTCTCTCTCTTTCTCACACACACACTACTTTGAGTGAGTTCAAGTCTCATTGAGTACCCCATTAAAAAGGCCTTGTGACACACATGTTCTCTGATGAAAGCAACAAGCTGGAAACATACATATATATAACACGTATGTAAGAACAAAATGAATAAATTCAAAAAAATACAAATCTCTTCATGGACCTTCTTATTTTAGAATATATCCTTATTCTTTCTTTGGACCTACAACAACCATCTTTATATATAAAGAGCAACAAATAAGTTTTTGGTTGGAGAGTGCTTGGTTGATATATATCTCACACATACGCAAGGTGTGTTCGAAAATTATAAAGACTGAAACTGTATTCACCAAGACAGAAATAAGCAATGAATGAAATGTTAATTTCTTTCAAAATAGTCCCTTAGCATTTAATACACTTATTCCAGTGAGTTTTCCATTAGTTGAAGCAACTCTGAAACTTCTCTTTTGATATGTGAAAGTATGCTATCATATGTCCTCCACATCCTCAAATATCGCATTCTTGAAATAAATTTTCAGTTTAGGAAACAAAATGTTAAACAGAGCTTTCTAGTCTGGTGAATATTGAGGATGCCTCACTTGCACCATCTAGTGCTTCACCAAAAACATTTTGTTCAAAAAGTATTGAGACTAGGTTTTATATATATTCTTTTTCAAGTTGGCACTAGCTTCTCTAGATGAAATTTATGCATGTGAATATGATCAGTTTATTTCATATATATATATATATATATATATATATATATATATACGCACACAAAAACACATTATTGATTTTCAGTAATAGCATCTAAGTCTTTAGTTTTGACATAGAAAAATCCACTTATAATCGACAGAATGGTTTCTTATATAGTTCTAAAGATTTTTCCTGGATAAAACTGAGCCTTTTATAGTTGAAGAAAAAAGTGTAATGTGTTGAATTTATACAAGTTGGTATGGAGGAACAACAATCAGTTAAACTCCTGCAAAACTGTACGTTTTGTTAATTACATTTCTTCACAATTGAATTATTTTTCATTTCAGCTTTCGTGAAGTTATAGCCCAGAAATTCAGCATTTATCGAAAGGTTTTTGCCCCCTTTTTTAATAGCAGAAAGAAAATAAAACCACGGTAATTATGAAGGTTAACTAGCTACTCCCCAAAAGCTAAATTCTGGCACTTTCTTTCTTTCACACACAGACACACACACATACAAAGAATCTAATCTTTTCCCACTTGGATGACTGTATCTAAATGACTGATATCCCCCCTGCCTTTTTTTTTTTTTTTTTTAACATCTCTGTACATAGTAAATAAATTAGCAGAAGCCTCAGTTTTTAGATCATTGGAATATAGTTCAATCCCAGACTTATATATACAAGTCTGTTTGTGTGTGTATGTGTGTACGCATCTCTCTCTCTCTCTCTCTCTCATATCTATACTTAAAACATTCAATCCCTTAAATAGGCTCACATCATCACATGGTGATGGTTGCAGTAATGCTGATTATTTTATGGAATTTATGCAAAGAATAGATATTTTCTTAATGCAGAAAATTCTTTATATCACTTCATTGTTCCCTAAATGTTTACTATACCTAATTTTTCAAGGTTGTTTACCATAGCCTCTTGATATCCAAGAATTAGGTTTTAGTTTTTTTATATTTGTTTTAGCTTTTTTAATGAAAGACAATAAAATTTAAACAAGTAAAAGAAGTAATAACCAAGATGGAAATCACATCACAAAAATCGAAAAATTTAATTGATTTACTTTTGTATACAGATCATTTTTACTGCTCAACATTCAAGAATAAATCAAACATAAATTCCATATATTTATTACCTGTATGATCATTTATACAACTTTGCTTTTATTTAAATTATAAAAGTTAATACTTTCACATAAAAGAAAAGAGAATATTTCTAAAGTGATTTGTAATGCCTGGTTATGAGTGAACATAAAGACACTTAATTAACTGTTGGTTGATTTGTTAACCAAAAATCTCTCCTTTTTGGATTCTGGCAAATAGGATTTTTAACCCTTTGCCTTCTAGATGTACCAGTATCATGTGCACCCTTAAAACCAGGTATGCTAGCTGAAAACCATAATCTGCATCCTTTGTGCACAAGAAGATTAAAAACATGATACTTCAAGACTGACATGATGGTAGCTTCATTGAAGACAGCTTCAGCAGCTGACCTCTTTGCTACAGATGTTGTTTTGTTTTATCAATGCTTGAAAGCAAATATACTCTGGATTGGTTAGTAAGAGGTTAATAACAGACTAGATCAAAACTTCAAGATTGTCTTATATATTTTGAAAGAGTAATATTATATATTGAAATTGTAGCATAGCTATAATCATGATAAATTTTTATTTGTTGGAAATCCTGGATTTCAATTCAAGATTGTATGTCTCTTTAGTTTCATCCATAAAGAAGCTAGTTTGCAATTTGATATATCGTTCTCATATGAGTTTCTAAAAAGTTGAAATTTTAGTGAATTTGACAGTACATAAAAAAATCCCTAAGGAAAATTGATAGCATTCAAACCTTTCCTATCATTTACATTACTAAAAGTAATATAAATTTATTGGAAATATTATTATTTAGAAACAATTTTGTAGTTTAATTTAATCATGAGAATCTATGATTCCGTTTCAGTATTATAGCTCATTTAAACATGACATTGTTTCTTATCTCACTGATCTAAATTTATCATAAAAGCTTATGTGCTAATTATGAATATACTAACCTCAACAAAAAAAAATATTTTAAAACAGCTCATTCCTTGTCTATCAAGTGGTTTGAAAGAATTTTAGTGAATGGTCCAGCCCTAGAAGAAAGAACTCTTTACATACATTGCATCCTTAATTTATACAATTGCACCACATTTTAATAGGTAATTTTTTTTTTTTTAATAACTTTCAATCATTTAATCAAAATATAAACTCCAAGTTCTCTTACTGACAATATGAGCAATTAATTCTTCTCGCCTTGATGATATATATACATATAAATATATTTTTAATAATTGCTTTTCATACTAACCACTGTTATCTTCTGGTTACTGCTCAGTAATTAGTAACAAAATTAAGCTAACTCTACTCACTATAATTTATCAACAATTGTTTCTTAATGAAGCTTCCTGTGCTAGCATTCTATTTGCTCTTGTGGCTTTAAATATCTCTGCTATATTGTTCAAATTATTTTTTGTCATTATCTTTGTTACTCTTATCTTTTATCAATGTATTTATCTTTATTTTCTGTCAGACACATGTTGCTTCTCTCTTTTTCAAGTATTTATAATCTTGATTAAAGGAGTAGTAAGAGTAACTCAAAGGCAAACTGTTTTAGACCTTATTTGGGTAAACAAGCCAACTGGCTCATTTACCCAAACTTTTTTGTTTCCAAATGATAAAATGGAAAAATAAGGTTTAAAAAAAGTTCAGCTTCAGGTTACTCTTACCATGCTTTTAATCTGAACAAATAAACTGTGAATATTTTTTTTAAGTATTGTGTATTATTTGAAAGAAAAAGAAAAATCTTCTTTAAACACAATAATAGTACAAATTAATGATAATTTGCATATATAATTTTTATTGCTTCAATCAAAATGTTAAACACTAAAATGAGAGTGCTATATTCATTAAGCTTCTGCTGACCTGCTCTAAAATATTTGTAATTCATCTTATAAAACTTCATTTGTTGACATTAAGGCCTTTTTAAATGTCAGCAACTGCAATTGTTAATGTGGGTTTTAAAAGAATCTCAGTTTTTTACTATTACTACTTTAGAGTGGATTAAATGAGTTCAGTATTTCACATTACTGAGAAGAGGTTCTTATTAGTTGAAATGTTAATCAATAATATGAATTGTTTGGAGGGGGGCTGTAAATATCAACCCCCAGACCCCCCACCCACCCCCAAAAATGAATAAAGCAACTAGTAATCTCATGAAAACATGCCTGTACCTCTCTTCTAAATCATCGTTAATATTAAAGAATGAAAATATATTTTAATTTGTTAAAAAAAAAGTTACCTTTAAAACAAAGGAAGTTTTTTTGTTGTTTTTTTTATCTTCTGTATTTAAAACTGATGTGAAAAACTCACATAGTGATGATGATAATTGCATACACTTGGAACAATCTCCAAAAGCTTTGAAAGGAGACAAGAGGAATTGGAAATCTGAGGAAAAAATCAAGACCATCCAGAGCACAGCATTGGTAAGATCAGTTAGAATACTTGAAGAGTCCTGCTGTAACTCACTCCAGTTAAAAACCACCAGCTAATCCTATTATGAAAAACTTGCAAGATGTAAAATAATAAGACCTGAGGAAACTCACTGTCACTCAGATTTCAGTGAAAAATCATCAGTTTAAACTGGTGTGAAAAACTTGCATAGTGAAAATAATGATAGAATGAATCTCAAAGGTAGCAATTCTGATATATTGATCCAGAAATTTATTGAGTATTAATCTGTATTTTAAACAGCTTTTCTTGGACAATTTATTTGATTAAATGTTTACACTTGTACAAAAGCTGCTATGATTTTTTTTTTTAAGTTAGTCAATAAATTGATTTATTTTTATTTGTTCATATATACATTGATTCAAACATTTCTTGTTTGAGTTCATAAGTATAGAAAGTAGTGAAGTATTTGATACTTGTCTCTTTAAGTAGTTATTATTTCTTTTGATAATTAATATTTTCTATTTTTTGTTTTATTTATGTAACTACCATGACTATCCTCCACTTAATTTGTTTTAATCTGTTTTTCACATATGAATTTAAAAGTAAAATAAAATTGACTTGTATGGCAAGTTTTTAGTTGAAAATTCATATCTATACTTGTGCTGTACTTCAATTTTTTAAAAACTTTTCTACTGTTACTTATTATTATTCATTGACTTGTACTTCTCGTTTGAATTACTTATTCACAATAAATGTATCACTGTTGCATGAAACAAGCAATATTTATATGTTGCTTGTTGAATAGAACTTATTTTGGGCACCACTTTATACATACATACATACATACACACACACACACACAAACTTTAAATACATTTCTCAAAAATATTTTCTTTTTCAGTTTGTTTTTTTTTTTGTATTTTTGTTGTTTTTTTTTTCCCCTTCTTAATGCAATCAGAACTGGATTTATTTCAGTTGTCTCCCTTGGTATCCAGCTAGGATTATCTTCCTTGGCGATCCTTAATTTTTCACAAGCCCTATTTGGTGTGCATTATATACACACACACACACTGTATCTATTTTGTAATTTTATTCAGATGCAGTTTTGCATTATTTTTTTTCCCTTTTGTTTATCATTTTATTTATTTGTTGTTTTTATTTAAGTTGTTTTTTTTTTTTGTTTATCTCATTTCTTTCTTTTGCTTTTAAAAATTTAAATTGAATGAATATTTAGATTTTGTTTTCCTTGTGGAATTTTTAAAGCAAACCAGTCCTGGCCAAGAAGACAAAAACAGCCCCTCTAGAGATTGGCCATGGAAACAGTTTACCACAGGGTATGATTGGGCGTTCGGCCTCTGATGCCAGCTCCCCTTACTTCAAGAGTCTCACGACAAGCATGACACTTGACCGGAAACCTAATGCAAAGAGAAACACTGGGGTTTCATTTCCAAAAGGGTCCAATGTTGCCCCCGCCACAGCATCACCAACTTTTGCCATGCCTTTCAGTTCTCTCACTGGCAGTGAATCTACACCCGACATTTTGCAGTCAAATGAAAAAGCAAAGAAAACCTCAAAACTGTCTAGAATAGCACTCCTCAGCTCGTTTTTTGAGAAGAAGGTTGTGGCTGAAAAGGAATCAGTGGAAGAAAAGCCAAAGACGAAGAAGCAGACCTTCCTGAAGAAATTCACTAGCGGGTATAAGATTTTGCACGTTTTAATTCGGCATCCCCCTTTGGAGTTCTTTGTAATGAGGATAATTGTAAATTCTTCCAACTTTAATGTCTCACAAAGTAATCCCTGGCTTTTTTTCTTTTTTTTTGTCCTTGACAGTCAGTGGAAATTATAGGAATGCTACATTTTGGTCTTGGCTTTTTTTTATATATATAGATTTAGAACCGTTTCTAGAGTTCAACAGTTATTGGTATTTGTTTTTCTTATTAATTTTTTAGATAACTTGTAATAGGTTTATTGGTAATGAAATTGTAAACCTACTCATTAATGTAAGTCTTCTTGAATAGCTTAGTCAAAATTTTCTTTTTAAACTTTCTTAAAAAGTTCAAATTTCAGCTATTGAAATTTGGATTTTTTTTTTCAATTTTCAAAGTAGCTTTGAAAGATTTAGATTTAATTATTAAGAAATAATGGTTTTACTTTATTTTTTAAGTAATGAAAAATTAACTTGTCAGAAATTTAATAGCTTGGATTGTATCATAGAATAATTCTAATTATGAAGCTATAAGTAAGTTATTTGTGGGCTTATTTTGATAAGCTGATTTAATAATAGATAACAAAAGGAAATAAATATAATAACTACTTGACTCTAAAGAAACGGCAAACTAACCCCAATTATTATTAAAATCACTATAAAGTAAAAATTATATAATATATATATATATATATATATATATATGTGTATGTAATTATTTGCTCTACATCCGGGTTGGAAATTACCAATTGACTTTTAGTGATTTTTGATTATTGCAGTTTGGATGCTATTCCTTGGCCTGCTACTACTACTATTTCTACTACTACTACTACTATTTTCTGCAGCTGCTTCATTACTTCTTGTGTAACCAGTGATGGTTCTGGTTTGCTTCGAGATTCACAACTCACCATTTGACTTCATCCCTTAGCTGCAAAAATAAGTAGTGACGACAACAACAATAATAATTATGATAGGGAAAGTAACATTGATGATGTTAATGTAACAATAACCTTTAATAATGGATGGCCCGCTTAGGAAAACCTCACCCCTGTTGCTGCTTTTTTAGAATTTTGTCCCCTCCTCCCCATAACTTTTGTTCTTGTTTGTTATTGCTGTGGTTCCAGTCATTGTCATTTGTGTTAAGACTAATATTTTCATCTTTATGAGTAATTTACTTTGGTTTTGGGTTTGTTTAGTTGGTTTTATTTTTATTTTTTGGTACATTTTGTTATTATTTAGTTGTCATTTGTTGTTCAGTATCATCTGTATTTTTTTTACTTGTTTATTTTTCTTTCTTTTTTCTTTTTTTTTTATAACAATTCCTTAAATATTAAATACCATATTCTTTTTCAGCTTTTTTTTTCTTTTTTTTTTTACTCCAGATTACAAAGAAATTTCTGATTTCTTATATCTGGAGCAATATTTATCAGTGATAATTACTGTGTTATTCCAAGAAAAAAATCTTGGCACTTCTTTAAAAAAAAATTTCTTTTAATCACAAAGATATGAACCCACTCAAATGTTGTTTTAGAATTTCTAGTGCAAAATATATTACCTTTAATTTTACAAATTTTATCTGAATTTCTGAGATGAGGAATTATCATTGATTGATATACTCTCACTAGTGTCCTCATCTTGGCTTTATTATCATAATCACATTTTGGCCATTGTACTGACTAGCCTTCTTCAGTAGTCTACAATAGTTGCTAGCCTTTTAGGAAGTTTGAAATGAATCTTTTATTCAATCCATGTAGGTAGATTGTTCTCATTTTACTATATTCTAGTTGTGTATGTTTTTGTTTTTTGTTGTTTTTTTTTTCAGCTAGAAACAAAAGGTCATATTGAAATCTTCCACAATTTTTTCTGGGCATGAGTTTTTTTTTTTTGGAATGAACAAACACATTTGTAAATTCTTTGTCTTTCAGTTGATATAATCTCTGATGACCAAGTTCAGAAAGCAGAAATGTCAAAGTTTATAAGAAACAAAAAAGGTGGTTTTCAAAAAATCTGTATCACATAAACAGCATGATTCTTACCCCCACCCAAAAAAATTGTTCTAATTTTTTTCTTTTTCTTATATCAATAGAATCTCAACTTATATAACTTTCTCTTGTTTCTATTACTTTTCATCTAATGATGATTACAGGAAATATATATTGAGCAATGTTGTGAATTTTCGCAAAAACATTTAAGATAAAGATTCATTTTTTTTTTTAATTACAGTTCATTTTGATTAAGCAGTGAAAACCTAGCTAAAGTTCATTCTTCATTTTTGATATGATGGCTTTTATACATACCTAAAATGATTATTTCATAGACATTCTCTTTTCAATAAGACTAATTTGTAAGCTATGTATAGCACCTTATACTAATTGGTCTTCTTTCAATTAACTTTTAAACTTTTATTTGATATGGAGTTTCACATTGTAATATAAAATTAAGTTTTCTAGGCAAATAATATAAGTACATAAAAGTTGTTTTCAATATGAAATACAACTTATTTTGTTTTCTGTTAACGATAATTTGTGAATGTCATTGACAATATTGTCATCTCTAGAAATTGGTATTCTACTTTTTTCCATGGAATCAATCATTTTTGCTATATTTCATAAGAAAAAAAATCTATACTACATTTAAGATTTATGATTGGGGTCAGCTGATTTCACATCTCATTCATGTATAAACCAAAAAGTTCCTATTGTTTAAGATATTGTACAATCTTATGGTAAGAAAATAGAAAAGCAGACTCTTATATTTAAGAACTCTAAATTTGTCTCAAGACAAGATAGTAATATCAAAATTAATCATTTTACTTTTTAAAGCTTTTATCAACATTTCAACTAAATAGCATATCTTATTTCTTTTTAAGTTGTTGAAGATGTGTACTTTTAGTATTTATGGTATCATTAGTATTTGACTCCCCCACTCCAAATTTTCTCAACAGCATTGCTTACATAATCTCTAAGTAAAATGGTATTTGTTTGTCAAATTAATATTATATAAAAACTTGAAGGTGAATGAAAAAAAGCATCCTTTTCAGGTTCAGTTAAAAATTAACTGCATTTTTATAAGAGCTGAAAAACATCTGCTTCTAACATGGCTTCTTTTTCTATATTAGATTTAATTGGGAATTAGAAGTATTCCTCACATACTTTGAGGTCCAAGTCCTCTTTTTCTGGTCCCTTTTTATTTGATTTTGTTTTCAGAGTGGGGAAAAGCATAGCTCTATTACATTGATTGTATTTTGTTTGTTTTTTTACATTAAATCTATTCATTTAAAGTGACTTGCATAGAGGTAACATTGATTAGAATATCTCTGGAAATGGTTTTTTGTTTGTTGTTCTTTGTCAAATAGCCTAAAAATTCAGATCACTCTCTCTCTCTCTCTCTCTATATATATATATATATATATAATCCAAAGCCAAATCAGCCAATGGTAGGAATTATTCAATTTTAGAATTTTTTTCAATGTTCATGTAATTCAAAATCAATGTAAAATAATAAATTAAAATACAGAGCAAATAATTTCATATAAAAGAAAAACCTTTAAAAATCACTCATATATTTTGTGATAATATTTATTTCAGCAGACCCTTTATTTTTTGAATGTTAGATCTGCATCTTTAGACAATGAAATGAGAAGTTTCTAATGAAAATTTTATATTGGGCAGGTTTTATTTATTTTTAAAATAACTATATATCAAAATGTTCACCATTATAAACAAGACAGTCCATGAACTGGTGTTCTTATTGTAGCACCTATCCATAGTTATATTGATGGTTTTATTTAGAAAAGATTGAATCATTCTTATTAGCATTTCATAGTTATATCCATTATCTCAAGAATTTGGATTAAAAAATTACATTCAGCTTAATACAGAGCCTTTGAAATTATCATTCATTTGCAAATTGTATTGGAAATTGCTTTATTTTTTAAGTATAATAAAAACTTTGCTATATTTTTGCTAGGTTACAAATACGCAAACATAATGATGATTTTTAGTAATTATGGATATGTGTGTATGTATATGTTTGCATGAAATTAAAATTTGTATTTCCGTCATAAAACTAAAAAAAATTACTAATATCAAAGTTTTTAATACTAAGTACAATATATTTTATTGCTGTTTTGTCAATGCATTGAAATTTCTAATTTCAAAAAGAATAAAATTGAAGTCAGTATATAAGCTGGTTATAATCTAATTGTTTATAATTTTTTATATTTGTTTAAGCTTCTAGAAATGTTTTGTGACAAAGTTGGCTTTTTTTTCCTGTGTAGTTTATATTTATTTTGTAAAGGCTTCAATTTCTCATAGTAACACTATCTCTAATGAAAACACAATTAAGCTTACTATGAAATAAGTGACTCTTTAATAGAATTAAGAATTTTTGAACCAAAAGCCAAATTATTCAAAAGACAATCATCCCTATTACTGCCCTAATTGTTAATTATTCCAGCTTTTAATAGTAAAGGTAAATAGATAACCTTTACATAACTAGATTTTGATTTGGTGAGGTTTGTTTCCACATTGATTACTTTGCTGAAAGAAGGTAATGCTTTGACCTTATTATATAAATATATCTTCTACTCTTAAGTTTTTGTATAAACAGGTTAGATTTGATTTTAAAATGCAGACTCCAGATTGCTACATCAGGTTACGTTAGAACAGTGGTTCCTAAAATTGACTGTACTTACCTCTTAGGGGAAGTGGGAAAATCCTGTGGATTTGTGAGGAAAAAGAAATCCACAGGATGGTCTCAAAATCAAGGAAGTCCCTTCCCCCATATCTCTTTGACAAAATCCAAGTCATAAATGTTTATATAACATGTAAGTTTTATAAGGAAAAAAAATGTCATACATGAAAGCATAGTTTTATTTTTCTGGTCTGAATGTTTGTGATGATGCTGTCTAAATAGGAGACATACCCTAACTAGATCAGATTCTATGGGGACTGGTGATCATTTTATTTTTATGTTTGCAAGAGACTAAGCTCTTGGTAATTATGATCATGGACTTGGGTTTTGTGGGGTTTTTTGTTGTTGTTTTTTTTTTTAATTTCTATTTGCAATTGGATATATATTTCAACATTTTTAAATAAATCTGCTTTGTAGAATTCCTTTCTGAAAATAGTGAGTTTTCCTTTGCATTTCAATGGAATACATAATTTCTTAGAATCTTTGATATTAGAATATTGATTGGTACTATGTAAATTTTATATTTATTAAACTTAGTCTGGTGCAGGATCACAGTTGTGAGGCACCCAGTGAGAATCATACTATAATAAGTTGGTCTACAACTATCTATTTGTAACTATCAATATTTTATTGGTTATCCTTGATATTTACTGAGTTTAGTTTAGCCTGATATATGACAAAGTAGTGGGACACAGAGTAAATGTTGGACTTATTATCAATGATTTACAAGACTAGCTATGATTATTAATAATAGTGTGTAATAAACACTTTATTTATTGTAGGTTTTTTGTTATTAATCTGTCATGAATATACCAATCTTCATACTTGGATTTTACTTGAATATCTTGGCTGCCTTTTTCATTGGCATTCATCCCTGGGCCATACCCTGGCCCCAATCAACAGCAGCCACCATACCAAGTGCAATAAAAACATCCAGAATTTTTATACCCATACAAATTATGTCTACTTAATCAATGATTTGTTCTGATTGTACTCACTTTGTTCATTATCACCTGTTTTGATTTTAGAAAAGGAACTCCCAACCACTCTTTCATCTTTTCTGATTCTGTTCCCCCACCACCAAAAACTGTGGATATGATCTTTTAATAGATTTATTGGAACTCTGTCTTGATTTTGGATTCAAATGAGTTTTTGCTATTGACCTAAAATGTTACTGGTCTGACTCAATATGACTATTTTTCTTCTAATTCTGATTCATGCAATTCTCCTGTGGTAATTTTATAAAGGGTTTATGAAAGGAAAGAGATCTTCGACTAATTTGTTAGCTCATTAAAAAAAGACTAGAAAAGAACAATCTTATTCACTTTTAGGATCATAATTTTAACACAAAAACATCTTTGTAGATCTGAAATGCAGTTATATTTTTTCTATTGCAAGACTCATATAGGGTTGTCTAAATTCTTTTGTTTTTTTCTGTTAGATGACATGAAGACTGTTTAACTATCTTCATTAAAAAGATTGCTTTTGATTGTACTCGTATTATGACATCTGTCATATCAGTATAGATTATGTCAAAATTGGGGGTATTTTTGTTTTATTGATTCTAACATTGAATCAAATAGAAAATATAACAAACAAAAAAGATTTGAGCAGATTAGGAAAGTTTTGTGAATGAATGATTTAAAAGTAGTTTATAAAATTTCATGTTGAATATTTCTCCATGGTTTAGTAGACTAGTTAAGGTTAATAACAATCAAATAAAAACATTATTTGAGATTAATTAGTTGTATATGATGGTAAAAATATTCAGCCTTTGCCTTGGTGTGTGATTTATACATTATTGAAATAAAATGAAAAATTAAATTTTTAAAACCAAATTATGACAGATCATGAGGGGGAAGTAAGTTAAGTATATCATCATTATACATACCACAGGCCAGTCTTCATAAAAAAAAAAGGTAATGTTGTGTATATGATTAGATTGGAAAAGACTCTTCTATGATAGATTTCTTCTGGAGAAACAACTGATTAATTCAAACAAGTACTGCTCCCAGTTTAGATCGCTTGAAGACAGCAATCAATAAAAAATGGATGGAATTTGTTGAGAAGAGCATAATATTTTGTCAGGATAATACTGGATTAAATATTTCTTAGAATGTTGGCTCAGAAATATTCACTCATTTGCTGTAATCATCAGATATTACACTTTTTAGATTACCATTTATTCTTATCTTTAGAAAAATTATCTCAATGAGAAATCTTCAGTCTGCTTGAGGCCTAAAAAAGATTTTTAAAATTTTCTGGGTGAAATTATGAAGTTGGCAGAAAATAATGGAATAAAATGTTATTCATTCAAATTAACATCAAAAATAAAAATGGCTTACTAGACCAACATTTTGGCCACCCAATATCTTTTCTGATTTTTCTGTCTTAAACATTTCCTTGCAGAGAAATATGAATTCTATAGGTTTTCTTTTGTCTGATATAAGAGGCAACAAAAGAACAGACTTGTTTCATAATTACTTTTACTATTTTCTTCAGGTAGTTCATGTCAGGTAATTGTTAACAGAAAGTTGTTTGACTTTTTTTCTTTTTTTTTTTTTTTTCAATAACTTCCTATATTTTGTCTACAGGCTTGTCAGAAATGACAAAAGGAGGATATTCTTTTCTTCTTATTCACCACTGGAGAAAATGTTGCTTAGCAGATTACATACAATAAAGTGTTAATGCTGTAAAATCTCCATTACAATTTCAGTGATAATTTGACCGTAAAATAATTTTATGGTCAAATTATCGCTAAAACTGTCATCACAAACTCATTTGCATGTCTCCATGTAAAATATAAGAACTGATATCTGAAAAGAAACCAAAGTTTGGTTTGGTTAATAGCATATCAACCTTTGTGGTTATTTAATGAAAAAGCTATCCTTGTAGAACAGCAGCAGTAATACTATTTATTTGATGTTGCTGAGTGATATAAAGTCAGGCATAATGATGTTTGCGGGATTGTAATTTTGTCTAGAAAAATGACGTAAAGGTAAATTTGATATAGGCCAAAATGGCATAAAATTGGGTATTACTGTAATAAATGATGATATAGGTTTACTGTCAGAATTTTTTTGTTTATGTAAGAAATATCATTTAATCTTCTGTATATTTTTTTGAAAAAAATGACTTTGTCCTTTGTTTTCTTTCCCCAAAAAATAAATGTGTGTTAATGATTCCAAGATATATTGCTCGGTTTGAAAATAATGTAAAGTATTATCTTCTTCAATAGTAAGAACATAGAAAAAGTTGCTACTGATTTAGGGTCTGTATAAATATTGTTATATAAGAGAAAAAGTTTGCTTTGAGCAATGAAAAATTAAAACTTGTTCCTTTGGATATTCAGCCTATTCTACATAAATTCATTTAGAAATGAAAGAAATTATCATTTTCAATTATTTTACTTTACAGTTTTAAGTATTTTAGTTACAATCATCTCGGCTATGAAATTTTTATTTTTGTGTTCTTTAGATAATCTTAAAATTCTTGGAAATCTTTTTAATTTTTTTTAATTCAACTGTTTTTGTTTTTTTTTTGGGGGGGGGGTCTTATCCATTAGAATTTAATATCTCAAGGGTTTCTTTTTTTGCCTTAGCAGATTTTATTCCAACAACATTCCATTTCATTCTCCTGAAAATGATGACTTTGTCAATGTTTTTCTTTGATCATATTCTTTTTCTTATTGAGAAGTCATTTTTCTGTTTTGTTTTGAAATTTATAGAAGACTTTTTTTTCTTTTTCTTTTCTTTGGCTATTTATCACTTTATCATTAGTTTTCTCTTTTGAAGTTGGAACATTCCAGTGAATTGTAATCATACCTTTTTTTTTCTTCCCCCACCAAAAAATAAAAGCCATCTTTTATTATTTACTCGTACAATAAAAATACTTTTAATAATTCATAGATTTCACTATAATAATGTACCCTTTTTTTCTTTGCTTCTCTTCTTTAAAGTCTTTAAAATCATCCCCAAATTATGTCTACCAATGAAGATATTTATATTGATTTAAATCAGTTATAATGATTTATTGTATACTTCATCCTCTGTATAGATCCTCAATCACTAAGTCTGTATAACTGAGGTGATGAATGTAGTGTTTACTTATAATAGATTGCATTATATGACCTGAGATCACTTTGTCTTCATATAGACTGATATGCATACATGAAAATTTGCTATTACTTCTATTTCTCTATGTAAAATGAGTTTTTCACTTATTTTTATGTAACTTTTTACCTTCTTGGATCTCAAATACCCTGTACTTACCAACCCCTCCGCTCGGGCAGGATGTGACACAAGGTCAATTTTTAAGCAGAGTTTAACAGGTTTGAATTCTACCCTACTATTTACCCATAGCTGGAGGGAGAATAATTGGATTCATACCTTTCCCAAGGGTATTAGTGCTATGTGAAATGCAATCAGTCTCGTCCAGGATTTGAACGCGTGTCGCCGTGTCCATTTCCTACGACGATAACCATTACACCACAGGCACCGCCTTTTAATTATGGATGTATAGTAAAACAGCACACTGTTTGAAATATTGAGTTTACTGGTTCAAAGGGTTAAATATTTCAAACTTAATGTTTGAAGTTTTTCAATGTTTTCTAGTTAACTTTTTCATCATTTTATAATAATTCCTTTGTGGTTTTAAGTGAATATACAAACAAAATACGTCTGTCAATGATATTCCTGTCTCCAAGTGCTCTCATCTATTTTCCATTCTCTCTCCTCAATTTTATGGATTTGATAATTTTTTTTTAAGAGTATTTTTGTTTTGTTAAGTAGCATGATTACTCTTTAGGTTCACCTGTAATACTTATTACTGAAATAATGCAAAGACTTTTAAAGTCTAGAATCAATATTCCCCCAAGTTCAGAAATCAACCTCTTCATACTTCTCATTCCATACTGAGTGTTTGAGAAGAAAATAAGCAATATTGACTTTTAGACATGGAAGTATGATAAAATAAATGAAAAAAAATATAATAAAGAGGATATTACTTTTGTATTTAACTATTTTGTTCTTTGTCATTGTCAGCAACAACTTCAGTGTTTATGATATTGCAGATTGGGTTATTATTATTAAGTACTCTGGAAGGTAATTGTTATCTTGTTTAAAAGTACAGGAAGTGTAACGCAAAGACAAACTTTTTTAGACCTTATTTCTCTGCTGCAAGTGTCATTGGGGCATGAGAAAATATTTGGTAAACAGACTAGACTTTAGCCTATTTACCAAAACTTTTCTCATTCCCCAATGATACCTGCATCAGAAAAATAAGTTCTAAAAAAAGTTCATATTTGTATTACCCTTACTGCACTTTTTATCTGAACTACTGTGATAAATTTGATGCAAGATTTCATTTAGATTGTTAGCTGATAAGCGAGTCCTATCCCCACCCCCTTTTTTTGAAATACAAATAACAATGGCAAAATTAGTACTTTCATTTTCCTTACACAATCAGAGAACTGGTACTTCTGGTTTCTTAGAAATCAAGAACCAAATTACAACAAATTCTTTTTAATTACTTTTTTTTTTTTTTCACCCCCCCCCCCCAGTGTTTTTACAGTTTTTATATATTGATACATTTTGGCCAGTATTTAAAAGTTCACATTAGATTCCTCTTCTCCTTATATAATTGTCATTGCAGCAAATATTTATTTCTAAAGTTTGTTTACATTGACTACATCTTTTTTAAGAAACTTGTATGTGCAAATATTGTACCTGAGAACTGGTGTTGCATAACAATGACAGTTTTATTGCTTTGACGCTAGTTGAGCTACAATATTTTAAAAATAATCTTCATGACAGTTCTAGTCCTAATTTTATGAACTGTTCAGCTTCTTTTATTCATGAAGTTGTCTCAGGTACAACAGTTTAATGACAACTGGCATTTACAAACATCTGATTATAAAAACAAAATCTTTTTTCAGTTTTTACTCTAAAGCCATCTATGATAATGTCAACATATATTTTAATGATCCTTCCCTTTAACATTTGCCAACTCAAAGCAAAATGATTTTCAAACTAGCATTTTGTTTTTAATGTTTCTGATTTTATGAAATCAAGAAGAAAAATGTTTTATATGTTACAAACTTTTTTTAGAAACTTGTATTTCATAAATTTTTCCTGATTTATTTTTATGCATCTTAGAATCTCTGAAGAATTGCCATGTGCTCTTCCGTTATGTTGAATCTAGAATTTTCAATCCCCACCCCTACTTACAGATGTGCATATGTTTTTGTGCCATTTTTCATCTCCCCCCCATTATTTTAAATGCACATTACGCATCTATACACGCGTGTTTCTTCATCAGCATATAAAAAGAGATCCGAAAAATATTTGAACGTCCAAATTTTCTGTAAATTTTTTTAGGAATCCAGCATGGAAAACGAAAGGCTGTCTTAAAAAACATGGAAGCTTTTATGGTGAAATCCCTGAAGATGATAGTGTACAGAGAGCTTGAAGTCTTTTACGGCTTGTGGAGTGGACTTGTCCTGTTTGTGAGTGTTACCCCGCACATACCCCGCTTGTTGATTTTGGCCTGTCATACTTGTGAGTCTCTTTTTTGCCAAATGAATAATAACCCCCTTCCCATCCCCTCCATTAAGTCTGTCCAGTTTCATTTTTATTCTATTTTTCTTTCTATTCCTTCTAAATCCCTTATTCTGTTCTTATGGTTTGGCAATTAAGTTAGAAACTATTACTTCTTGGTCTCTCTCTCTCTCTCCAAACTCTCTTGAATTCTGATCTTTTCTTTTTATATTCTATCTCTCCTTATAGTTATAATTTGTCCTATTTTTTATTTGGATCTCAGTATGATTTTAAAAATGTCAATTTACAATTCAGTAATACATTGAAATTCTCCCTTTACTGTTCTAAACTTTAAAAAAATATCAGAATGAAATAAATATATATATATATATATATATATATATATACACACACACAGCCTGAGTAAAAAGATTTCTCATAAAAACTTTACTATGATGATATAATAGTTGAGTAGCATTCTTAATAAAGCTTTAAAAACTCATTCTCTCTACATATCATGAATGGGTTCCCTGGCTTAGGTTTTAATCTATGATGAACAACTCCCTATTTTTATAATATAAATATTCTAGACTATAGAATTACTTTCCTTCCAAGTATTACCAATGGTGCCAAAAGGTTTAGAGAACAAATAGACAAATGAATGTTTGATACCTGACCCATTTAGTTGACTATGTCAAAAGTGAATGGAATTGCAACATTTGTATAAATTCTGTTTTAAACTATCAATCTTGAATTTTATGTCAGTATAGAATTAGACATCAAACTAAAACAGTTTACTCAAGAGCTCAACATACTACTGACAAAATTTAAAAGCAGTAAAGCTGTCAGCCTCAAAAAAAATACTCCCAGAAGTATGGAACACAAGGAAATTGAATGATTTACTACTTCAATTTTGCAAAGGTGTATATAACCAGAACACAATAGAGAGATGGACAAAAGATTGCATCCTTCCCTTCCCTAAGAAAGGTGACCTCAAAATCACCAAGAACTACAAAGGCATAACTCTTACTTCTATAGTGGCTAAGGTTTATAATGCTCTGCTTCTCAATCACATTGAACCAGAAATTGAGAAAATTCTTAGAAAAAAATCAGAACAATTTTCAGAGAAATTGAATCACATCATCACAAGTTCTAACAATCCATCGAATCATCAAAGAAGTTTATACAAAAAACCTCAAGGCAACATTTGTTTGTAAATTTCTCCAAGACATTTGATTCTTTACATAGAGAGAAGATAGAGCAAATACTTCTAGCTTATGGTCTCCTTACAGAAATTGTTACAGCCATAATGATGCTCTACAGTAACAAGAAAGTCAAGGTTCGCTCACTGGATAGACACACAGATTTCTTCGACATTGTTGCTAGAGTTCTGCAAGAGAATACATTAGCACCATATTTGTTTATTATCTGCCTTGATTATGTACTTAGAATGTTGATAGATCTAATAAAAGAAAATGGCCTTTACACTAAAAAAAGGCAAGGAGCAGACTATCCCATGGATACTATTATGGACACAGCCTAAGCAGATGATGTAGCACTTCTTGCAAATATACCTACCCAAGCTGAATCCTTACTGCATAGTCCAAAGCAAGCAACAGGGAGCATTGGCCTCCACATGAATGTGGACAAAATGGAGTACATGTGTTTTAATCAAGAAGGAAACATCTCCACTCTAAATGGTGGTAGTAAAGCAACAATCCACAAGACAATGGCTGTGCGGTCACTTACCTTCCATCCCTAAAACCATCCAAATAAGATGAACAAGGCATGTGGGACACTGTTGGAGAAGTAAGGACAAACTTGTGACATTCTCCTATGGACTCCTTGTTGGCCAACCAACAAGAACTTAGCTACAACAGTTCTGGGCAGACACAGGATGTAGTCTAGAAGACCTGCCAGGAGAGATGGATGATAGGGATGAATGGAGAGAGAGAGAGTCAGGGAAATCTGTACTAGCAGCCCGACTTGATGATAAAATTATAATACCTTGTCAAACAATGAAATAAATCCACAAATCATTTATAAAGCAACTGAAATAGATTAATTATTAACAAGCTAACCTCATAGGATTTTGCTAATGAATTCATTCATCATTCAGTACTCCACTAATATGGTCTTGTGTGCCTTGTAAATCATTTATGATATAGCAGAAACAAACAGTCATTTGCCAGGATGCTTTCTAATATGAAGAACCTGGTCTGCAGTAAATTCTACCTCTTCAGATGCACAGATGTTTGTAATGCTGGAGAAGCAAGGACAAACTCATAAGTGACATTCTCCAATGGACTCCTTCACATGGACATGCCAGTGTTGGCCAACTAACAAGAACTTAGTTACTACAGCTCTGTGCAGACACAGGATGTAGTCTGGAAGACCTGCTGGGAGAGATGGATGATAGGGACGAATGGAGAAAGAGACATCAATTGATTATGAATGGCTACCTGATGATCAGCAACACACCAAATTTTTTACGAACTTGTAGATTATGCTGTAAACAACTAAGATGTAATACAGCGAAAAGCTTTTTGTTAGCTATTGTTATTTTGATCCTTGGAAAGTACTTCCTAAACATGACCTGGTGGCAGACTTGCTTCATTTAACAGAAACTGTAACATGAGTAATATTTTCAAATAAATTTTGTTTGATTTCTGAGATCGTTATTATACACTCATATACTGTAATGTCCTTGGCTAATAACCAGCTCAGTTGTTCCAGCATAGAAATGAACATGATAATGAGAACCCTTAATTAAGAAAGGGCATTAGGTTTAAACTAAAAAATTCTACCACCTAATTCTACTAATAGTATCACAAGATATACTCTGGTTCAGGTGAAGAGGCAGACAAGCAGCATTTGATTTCAGGCTTCCAATTAGCAGCACCATTGGATTAATGGGACAATAGCCTAGTGAATAAAAGTCTGTTTAGTTACTTAGTGATTGTAAGAGGTCAATCCTTGGATCAGTATCCTGGAGCCCAGTTGGCTGGGACTGTAAAATATGCCACAAAAAGTGTCCTGGGTATGACGCTGATCGATCTGGTGGTGAGACTCTAGTCCTGGAGCTTTGGGAAATGTGGAATACCCCTTCATTGACATTACTCCCAGGTCCACTTGGACCTGAAGTGGTAGTACCTGTTAGGGTCCCATTTATGTGTCAAATAGAATGGTTTAACCATTTAACTATGTGCAAACAAATAAGTGATCATGAATTGAATTTGACTGCAATACTTGAAAAAAAAAACTGTGCTAATAAAACTATTAGTGTTCAACAGCAATACTAGAAACTATGTAACTGTATGTAAACAAATGATTAATACTAAATAGAATTGTGGTAGATAGGAATACTTGAAACCATTTTTGTGCAAACAAATGAGCTCTGGCTTGTTTAAAATGCTACCCACAAACTATTCATTTACAAATCATATATATTTAATATATACAAACTGGATTTGGCATTAAATAACCTACATGGATTAATATGCCATAAAACCCAACCAACCAATGTACTGTTTCAATGATAGACTAACATAACAAGAACAAATTAACCAGGAAGAATAAACTGATATGAGATATCTTCTACAAATAGTGGAGTGAGAACAATCTACTCTCATGGACTGAATAAAGGATTCAGTTTAAAATTCCTAGATTACTAATTACAACAGACACCTGAAGAAAAATCAGAAGACAACTGCCAAAGTGTTGTGATAATGATAACCAAGACAAGAACACTAGCCTGAGTACATGAATGTATATTAAGTTGTAATAAATCTCAAAGCTTGTGATATCTTCCTTTCTATATTCCTCTCTTTTTCTAAATCACTATTTCAACCTTTGACACATTAGTGTCTAGTTTCATTCCTATTTCATACTTATTTATTGCTACCTTGTGTAATTCTCAATTATCTCTTATCTCTCATTTTGATAGTAGTAAAGTCCTAGCCTTACTGCCTTTGAACAATCACTATATATAATCTATTTGAAAAGTTTTTCCCCCCGATATAAGTAACCATTGTCATGTGACCAGAAGATTTTATATATCTACTCAAATACTAGACAACAGACAGTGTCCTTTTCTTTGCAATTTACATATATATATATATGTGTGTGTGTGTGTGAACCATCTATGCTATAATTGTAATTTCCTTATTTTAATACCTTTAAGCAATTCTATAATAAAAATCAAAAGATGCACACATTCTTGCATCTCTATGACTAGAACCTAAAAATTGAGAAGTTTGAAGTTTTGTCGGCATGCACATTTTGGAGAAGGAAAGTCTTGATTTGAATTCAAAGCCAAAATGCTTTTTCTCTTGACTGGAAGTTTTATCCTCAATACCCTAATAGTATAAATAACCATCTTGTAAAGTTTTTCTAAATGCCAGGTTGAACTCATATTTTCCAATTTAAATATCTTCATCCCATGTATATCATAGTGGAAATTTATACATTCATTAAACTGTCCTTTAAAAAAGCTTTTTTAAAATTCTTTTCCTCTCAAATTGCACCACTGCAAGTAGAATTTTTTTTTTTTTAATTACTCAATTTATTCATTACTCCAAGAAAGAAAAACTTTTCACTGAACCTATGGCTGAATGATAATCAATAGTTAAGAAATATTCATTTAAATCAATGGTAGAGTATTAAATTAGTGAGGCTTATGACTACAATCATGTAAAAGGCAAAACTTTTCTCACATAGGTGTCAATTAAATACTTGTAAAATTTGCCATTATATCAACTAAATATAATCAAAGACTAATTCTTAATCAAAATTTATATAGCAAACAGTATATACTACTTGAGCCAGTTTTAAATAATGACATCACAATCCTTATAGCTGATTGTGTTCAATTTCAATATTTATCTTTTTCTACCTTATACATTTCTTTATTTTCCTTTTCTCTTTTATTTTTATACCTTCCCAATGTATTCAAATATGAATGGTGTTTGGCCCTTTATGTCCCATATACATGTCAATGTGCTTAAAAACTTCATTCATACCATTTTACTATATTTTTTTCTCACTGCTCCTTTTCAATTTTTGATTTTATACTTGGCCTATTTGTCTTTGGCCATCCAGATTGCTGGTTATGTTTTGTTTTTGTTTTGTTTTTAGTATTTCTATTCATCCAACTGAACAAGCATATGAAATTCTTCCAAGTGTGTCTGTTCATTTCTTTTTTTCCTAGTTTTTCTTACTATCAAAATATTTGTGCATTTAATGTCATCATTGGTCAATAGTCTTTCATTATCCTATAATAAAATAAGAAGTTTGGGATTTTTTCTTTCTGCTTCTGCTCTAATTTCAATCTGAATGATAACTTTTTTCTTCGAGTAATTTCATAGGGATTTGTACTTTAGATTTTATTCACCAGAAACTAAAAGGCTTTCCCCCTCTATTTATTTATTTATTATTTTTTTTATTACTATCCTGACATCATACACAAATACCAAATTGACTACATAGACCAAAATTCAAATTAGCAGCTTAAATTAAACTTATATTTTATCAATACACATCTTTGTCTTTTATTGACAGCTTCTTGCTGTTATAGGAATTATTGCAAATGCAAAATTTACTGTTGTTAAATGAAAGGTCTGTTATTTTAAACATCACCTTAGCTATTAATTTTAATTTTGGTCTTTGTAATTATTCTATGTTTATTTTCTGTGATTGTGGAAACTATTTTTATTCTTGAAAAGAACATTTATTAATATTAATGCAATTATTAATAAATGAACCTTCTGAGAATATTAATAATTCTCTAAAGAAAAGGCCTTCGGTTTTTGTTTTTTTATTTATTTTTTCCTTTCTCTCGTTCTCATAATACAACAATCTGCTAAAACTTTTCTTGTGAAATGCATGTTTCCCTGGCTGACGTTATTTCAGTGAAAGCATTTTTTCAATTGTTTTTCAAAATTTCAATTTTCTATATAAAAATTTCTTTGCTCTATTGTGGTTGCTTATGTTGGCGTGTTTGTATCATTTGAGTAAAATAGATCTTTTGGCCTAGATTTTTTTCTTTTCTCTTAAAAAGGAATTGCTATTGCATATAATTTTTAATGATTCTATTTTTTTCTTCTTTTTTTCCTTTTATGTATTTGATTTGCTTGACTCTCCATTATGTTATGCCTCTACAGTCCTGTCGCTTACATTCCATGCTGAGTTTTATTTGATTTGTTTGTATTATAATATTGCTCTGTGCCACGTCATGATTTAAGTATTTTTGCCAACATTAATAAGTGTTCCCATTCATAATCTTTTGGTTTCCTTTATTTTTTATATAATCACACACTTAAAGACCATTTTAATGTTGGGTTATATCTTTATAAAATCTACATTGCAAATAAAGGAATTAGGGGAAGTGCTTTAATAGCAAGTAATTATTTCCCTTGAGAAATTATAATGATCAGGGTTGAGAATAACTCCACACTTATTAAGTTGCAAATTGAAATGGATATTGCTTTATTCTCTAAAACCATTTTAATGCCATGGTGTTAACAAAGATCTCACTGCAATGTGCTATATTTGCTGATTTTTACAATGTGTATATATAGATACATGCATACACACATTATCTTGTTATTTCAGAGTTAATGATATGTTGGGAGAAATTCTCACTTCAAACAATTTGAGGAGTTGGAAAGTATCTTTAAGATGAAAAACTGTTGGTTCATTGGAACTAGAAGAAAATTTTATATTCTTCTGTATTTTACAATCAATCCAAAAGATGCAACTAATACATTTTTACATTGGAAAAATAATGTCATATTGCAAAAGAAATAATCAAAATCAGAAGTTTGCAAATGTGTTTTACTTTTAGTATTGTGTATAAAAGAAGATAAGGTAGTGAAGTAGTTTAAAGATGTCCTTTTTTTAATGTCTCTTCTTCTTTTGTATATATTGGGGAGCTGCACATTCAAAAGCTAACCAGAAGAAGAAAGATAAAATAAAAGCACATAAAATATACAAAAATAAAAATAGAAGCAAAAACGAAATGACGAGACTGTTAATATCACCAACAAACTCATCATATTTGTGTGTGATCTTGTCAGGAGCACAACAGTGAAATAGTAAAATTCAAATGCACTAAGAATGGTTTACAAAAATAACTTGTTAATTAATTTACCATATTAGGTGTCCTTATACACACAAATACATGTGCATAGTTAAAAAGCACAAAGTAGCAAAATAGATGTATTTTCTGAAATTTGATTAAAATAATAACATGTAAATTTATCTGACTTGCCTCCTTTGAGTTTTAAATATTCCTAATGCTATCCAGAAAAAACATCTTTTTTTTTTTTTCATTGTAAATTCTTAGATGTAGTCAATTAAACTGAAATTAGTTTTCTATATAGATTAATAAGATATACAAAATAGCACCAAAGGCCAAATTGTTTCTTTCTCGGAGTGATTAGATATATGGAAGATTTTCTAATTAGTAACATTATTATAAAACTTGTATAACTTACATCATGGTTATTGATAAAATACTATCATTGCACTTTTTGGTACATTTTTTTTAAGAGGAAAAAGTCTTTAAAGCTAACTTAGATATTTCATTTAATATAGAAATGATGATTATGGTGTATATTAAAACAGTATTTCAAGACTAAGTATATATAATTCACTGATTTTGAACTACACTATATAATAGAGTTTATTGTTCTCAAAGAAATCTTTAAAGTACAATTTAAGTGATTGCATTGATTTTCTTAGAATAGCAGGAAAACCCTCATCTGTTTTTTTCTTCGTCAATATTACCTTTTTGATATCATAAATCAATATTAATTCTTTCGTTAATAATATTATACTGCTTTATATCAACTCTGGTTTAAAATGTATTAGATTTTATTCTAAATTAATAGATATTTTTTTTTTTAAATAACATCTAAAGTACTGTATTTATGAACATAAGTTTGATTATAAAAAGAATTCCATTTGCACAATTCTAAAAGAAAATACACTTGACACGTCAAATTAATAAAAAATGAATTAATATATTTTATGCATAAAGCTTAAACTTTTTTTCTTTTAGATTTTTTTTAATGTACATTCATCATCTGTGATTTTTTTTTTTCCCACCACAGTTGACTAAATTTTTCATTTATTTCAATTATTGCTGGCAAACCTGTAAATAATCAAATCTATGTAAGTTAAACCCATAAAAACTAACCCATTTGTATTAATGATTCAAAGGGTTACCTAGAAATCAAATGATATTTCTTGATAGAACAGGTTAAAAGTTCAGTAAGATTAACTTCTCATTCCCCAATGATACTTGCATTGGAAAAAAGGTTTTAAAAAATTTGCCTTCAGTTTACTCTTGGTGCACTTTTAACCTGGATTACAAGTATTCAAATATGATAACAAAATCTATAAATAAAACAATTTGTCAGCAAATTCAAATCAAATTTAATAAATTGGATTTGTCAGATGACTTATTTTTCTTTAGTTAATATTTTCATTTAAATTTAGTAGCAGTTTTTAACATTTGTTATGCTCAGTCTTTGATATTTTAAAGATGACTGTATATCTATCATTGGTGGAAAATTGTTTTTTATATATCCATTACATTAATCCTTTAAACAAGAGTTGTCTGCTTCCATTTTCATATGTGCATGCATGATACAAGGAAATATTTAAAATCTTTTTGAAAAAATTCACATAAGATTTTAGTAAGATTAAGGTTGTATTAGTTTTTAACTTGAACTCCATTGTTTTTTTTGTGTTTTGTTTAGTTTTTTTCTTGTAGAAAAATTAATGAAAATATAAGTTTTCCTTGCACATTTAAAATGGTTTTGTTTTTACACAACAGAACATCTAATAAATGCAACTTATAAATATATTATTAATATATTTTAATAATTTAAACAAGTATGAAATATTTTACAATATGAATCTTGATATAAAACACAATATCATAGAAATAAGTTGTTATATCACTAAATACGCAAATTTAATTAGTTTGCACAGGATTCTGCCATCTTGTAAAAGAATTGACATTATTATACGACAAATGTTCTCATCAGTGGCACTCATCTGACTACTGGCTGACACATGGGGAGGAGGGTTATATTTTGCACCTCTCTTAAAAAAAAGAAAACTGCACTAGATATGAATAATCTACTTGCATTATGAATGTGACAGTTACACAATACAATGATATTTCAGTGTTGACTGAATAATTCTACAGGAGAGTCTGTTCTCGCCATGTGCAGTAAGATTCTTTCTGATTGGATGCCAAGTTAGTAAATTAGATCACGGCAGCACAACTGGTTCATAAGATATTCAGAATGGCTGGATGCATTCCAGATAGTTTTGTAGACACATACACACAGACCTATACATATATGATATGTTATACATTAACTGAAGTATTATAAACTCTGGTTCATATTATGATTACCCTGTGAATATAAAGTATTCATTTGGTCAGTATATTTTAGATCTAATTTCTATTGTCTTGAACTGTAAATTTCAGCATTCAGTTTGACTTTTTTTCTCTTAATGAATTCATTGAAATTAAACAATAAAGCCATTTTTAATTTTTTGGGTTTTGTAACTTTGATATTTCTATTTATCCTAAAGAATGGTAATTCCAAAATGTATCAATCAAATTTGGACCTTCAACTTTTCTCTTGTATTTAGTTTTTATTTCTTGTTTTATTTTTAATCCATTCTCTTTTTGTCATCATTTCTAACTAATTTACTTCCACGTAGTCTTTACAAAAGCAGTAGTATTTGTCACTATCCCTAGTATTTCTGACCTTGAACCCCAGCATTGTCACTAATAAAGAAAATCCATGTTGGGTGAGGGTATATAATTATTTTTAAAAAATGCCTGTATTAGTACTTATTTTCCTATTGCTAATATACACAAAAATATCATTATATACATCCCATGACAACATTCATCTAATCTGTGACATGAAAATCAATCAAAATTTCTACAATTTCCCAATTTTATTGTTACATTTGTCAAAATAAAAAAATTTTTTTGAATACATCCACTTTTGTAGAACCCATGTAGGTGTCTGTGTCCAGGAAAATATACTCAGTTTGCATTTCTCTTTCTCTTTTTTTAAATAGAAATGAACCAAAAAGAAAAGATAATCCATCATATTTGTTTTCTATCACTTCAAAATGTATCGATTTACTTATTGTCAATGTTTTGTTTAGGTATTTGATATTATTGTGAACTAAGTATCAATACAGTTTCTGGAAATTACTTTTATTTCATAAGGTTACCTAATCTTCATGACATCGTAGAACGTACATTTACATACACACATATAAGATTTCTAAGTCTTGTTTTGGAGGTTTAGGTTGAGGTTACATAAAACTGCTGATATTTTGTGGAATATAAACTGATATATGATTATTTTCATGATGTAGTAAAATTGATAATGACCAAATCCTCTCACTATCTCTTACAAAAGTTGAAGTTATACGATTCACTGTAGCAACAAGGACAAATTATAGTTATATTCATTTTGAGAGTACAAGTTTCTTAGATCTGTTTGAAAATTATTAGTATTTGATAGGAATATTTGAAACGATATAATTGCTTGAAATACTTGAAACTATAATTGCATGAAAATTTAGCATCTGATAGATGTGTTCAAATTATTCATATCAAGAATAATTAATGGAAGCTATAATTGTTTATAAAGGATTATTATTAGTAGTAAGTAAAGTTAGCAACCATAGTCGAGGGCGAACCGAAGGCTCCCTTTTCAATAACTACTACACCAAGGTGTAGGGGAGGACACTACTCTTTTCCTTGGATTGCTCCACTTTACCCTTGATACGTACCTTATAATGTTGAGTGTTAAGCAAGGAGGTATCAAGTACCATTTTTTTTTAGTCTTTGGTATGACTCAACCTGGGATTGAACTCCAATCTCCCAGGCCATTACCCATTACTCTACCCATTAGGCCAATTAGTAGTTAAAATCATGTAATTGGTTGAGATACAAGAAACCACAATTATTTGCTATTAGTATTAGGAATATTTAAAATCATATAATTGTGTGCAAATTATAATAAGTAAACTATGTGATTAATGTTAACACAATGTGATTACATCTGAGCATAGACAAATGAAAAATGTGATTTTTTTTTTTAAATTTTTTTTATTTGTTTTAATAAGATAAGATTGCAGTGGAACATTGAAAATATAAATGGTTCTGTGATTCTAATCATTTTCAAATAACTCAAATTTCAGAATAAAATAACTCATAAGGGGTTGATATGCCATGAAATAAATAAACCAAACCAAACCTATATTCATTTTAAAAAGCCTTGTACATTGTTTTTTTTTTTTTTTTTGTTTTGTTTTTTAATGGATATAACTATATCAAATTTAAAATGAATTAATTCAAAGCTGGCTACCTTAAGATCCATTATAAAAGCCATCAAAGAAACTTGTAATATTAAGAGTTTGCTCGAGACAGAAAATGCACCTCTCTCTCACACTCTCTGCATAAATTAGAATTAAAAAAAAAATCATAGGAAGAGGAAATGTTTAGTTTAGATTTCTATTAAGCATTCTGAAATTGAATTTATGAATGTCACTAAAATATTTTGTGTTAAAGAAGAAATAGTAAATAAAGTTTGCTTTTTTTTTTTTTTTTTTTTTTTTTTTTTTTGTACAATTTAGCTTTTATCATTGATTTTTGACATTTTATTTTCAGATTTTTCTCAATTTTTGAATGGAATATTTATTCTTAATTGAAAAATTTACAATGTATTTGTTTAATTTTTTTTTTCCTCCTCTTTTCTATATGCTCCCAATTGCTGTGATCTGCTATTCTTACCAGCTGACTTTTTCCTCTTATTTTTTTTATATAGTGAGTTATTTGACTACCATTACATGGTTGTCACTTATATTAAATCTGTTATGGAATCTTCAAATCCTTAATCATTTAATGACTGAATTGACTAAAACAAGATATTTTAATTTTTTTTTTTTTAAGTTGATTATTACTGTGTCCATACACCATAATACGTATTGTTAACAATCATATATAAGCAATTTTATGAGCGAGTGTTATCAATGAATTTGAACTTTTAGAAAACCAACAAAGAATCACAAATCTCTCCAGTATGGAGGACAGTCATTTTTGGTTGAATTTGAATTTTATCAAACCCTCAAATTCTAGAACTTGATGGTCCTGTATACTTTTATCAGGCCCAAATCTTTATTTGTATTTACCCAAAATTTTGATGATACAAGGACAGACTTAATATAATTAGTGTTAAAAATCTATTTTTTCTTTCTGAGATGTAATCAAAGGGTACAAAAATTATGAATTTGTCAGTATAATCACTTTTCATCTGCTTTGAATAGGAGTTAGTTCCCTGATATTTACTGACTCCTCACAGAAATTTTAAAATCTATATTTTACAGTGAGTTGCCTTTCTAATCTTTTCAGTTTAAAGAGCCAGGATTCTACAACTTTTAGGCTGTAGTGAACAACTATGATTTTTCAAAAGTGAAAATTGAATCGCATCCAACCAAGATATTTCTCACACATCCATATTATTTTATCATAATTTAATGATTGTATTTCTAAATTGATGTCTGTTTTTCTGTTTTGATGATAAAACTCTAAAAAAAAAAAAAATAATAATTTAAAGTGATTGTTGTTTATTTGCAAACTGTAAAGAATCTTTTTTTAATCAATGAAAAGAAATTCATATATTCTTCAGCAGCTAAGCTATTGAATAGGATTTTGTTTTGTACTTGCTTAATATTATTATATAAGAAAAAAACAAACTGCTGCACTGCAATGGCTATCAACACCTCTATCCTGTAGACTTGATCAATTGGTCTATTGTGAAGCCATCATCATATCCACTTCCAATTCAAGATATCCAATATTCATCAATTGTATACAGGTAATGTAGACCTTCATCAATAGAGAATGGAATTCATTGCTTGGCTTTTTTTTACTATCCATCATATTGTAAACATGTATTATTTAAAACTTTTGATGGCATTAATCTTAATCGGATCATAAGCAGATATTTTTCTTTAATTTGTCATGGAATATTTTAATTCTATTGCATCCTGACAATAACAAGTTTCATAACAATTTCCAATTTCTTTGAGTCATACATATATACTATATTAAGATTGTTACAAAAATTAGTTTTTTTAAAAACTTTTTTTTTAAATTAAAATTTGTCAATGTCATTGTGTAATATGCTTTCAAAAACTAAATATCAATGCTGTCAATAAGTTATAAATAAGTTATTTGCAATATGAGATGTGGTATTAAAGAATCCTTGTTTTTACTAACCATGTAGTATTGTGGTTATTAAAAAGAAAAGATTAACTCGCAATTTTCAACCTGATCCATGTCCATTTGGAAAGAAACAGCAGAAAGAAAAGAGAAAAAAAATGGAAGAGAATAAAGATTTTTCTTTTGTCGTGATTTATGAATTGATTTTTTTTTTTTTTTTTTTTTTTTAATCATTGCTTAATTTGGATGACTTTCTTAACAGTAACGCCTTATATTTTTTGTGTTATTCTTTGTTCCCAGCAACATGTGGCATAGAATCCAGGGCCAATTCCGACAGTGAGTTTATTATTTGTCCACGGCTAAACTAACTGGATATGTGTTTTTTTGATATGGTCTAGATATTTCTGGTCATTGTCCATCTCTTTTGCTGTATCTATTTTCTACTTGTCTATCAGTGCTATGTAAATTCTATAAGGAAAGCTTATTTCTCATCCTCCATTCCTGCTTCATTTCATCCATGTCCTCTGCTTTACCCCAGTGACTGGAAGGGTTGGGCTGGGAGGAGGCAGATATAAACAAAAGGAAACAGCCATTTGCTATTATGTTAAACCTCTTGTCACACTCACATTACCCTGTTAGTTGAGATTAGGGGAAAGACCATCCAATAAGGGGTTATCTGGATATGACACTAAACTGCATCCAATTCCAAAGCTCTGAGAAATATGGTATCACTTCTTCATTGCTATTATTCCTGGAATGGCAGTAACTGTTAAGGTCCTATCTATAGGTCAGATAGTTATATGGCATCAAGCATTCTTTTGTGCAAATTCTTTTTATTGAGAATAGTTACATGATGCTAAAATTGTTTACAAAGGATTATTACTTATTACTTGAAACCATATAATTGCCTGCAAATTACTGGTGTTAGAGAGGAATATCTGAAACCATATAACTGCAAATAAATGATTATTATTAAATTGGAAGTTACTTGAAACCATAGAATAATATACAAATTATTTGTATCAGATAAGAATACTTGATATATCTGCATGCAAACAAATGATTATAGAAAAAATGCAATGGAACATTAAAAGTATACTTATAGTTACACTCAAACATTTACTAATGAATCAGATTTTAGCTTTAAATTACCCATAAGGAATTGATATGCAGTTAAACAAAAAATATCACTATACACATGATTCATAGTTAAAGCCAAAAATAAAAATCTTAATTCATCCATAATGAGTTAATTTGTAAACTGCTAATAGATCCAAACATAAATGTATATTTTAAATGAATAACCATTTATAAAAGATAATTGTATTTTGTACAATTTTTTTAACCGGTTATCTATCTTCCTTCGTGAATGAATACTAAGTTCATTTTGTTTTATGTGAGGCTCCTTAAAAGGAAGAATACAGAAATGTTATAAACAATATCTTCAATCTACAAAATGAGTAAATAGTGTGAATAATATTCAATAAATGTCTAAAAATAATAACAAAAGTAAAAAAGATGTGATGGATGTTCTTATGTGAGCCATAAATGAAACAAAGTGCTCTAAACTAACTGGCGAGTACAATTCAGCTTTGATGTATTTATGGATTTGTCTTTTACAACAATGGATCCTTACTTAGTTTATTTGGAATTCAGCAATAAAAATGAATTATAAAATCATAAAATATCCTCATTTGAGATTAAAAAGAACAGGAATTTTTACACTCCTAACAGCATCTGCAAATGAATTTGCACATGTCTTTGCAAACTCTTTTGTCTAACACTGGCGATCTTTGGCTTTTCTATCCTTTTATACTCAAGAAATTCTTGATTCTATAAATGAAGTATATAATTTAATATTTAAGGTCCACTACCGTAATGCCCAGGCCATTAGCCTAATGAGTAGAGTGTTCACCTATGGTCTGGGAGTCCAGGGTTCAATCCCAGGTTGAGTCATACCAAAGACTCAAAAAAGGTACTTGATGCCGCCTTGTTTAACACACAGCATTATAAGGTAAGGATCAAGGGTAAAGTGGCGCAATCCAGGGAATGGAGTAGCACCCTCCCCTACACCTCGGTGTAGTAGCTATTAGAAAGGGAGCCTTCTGGTTACCTTTGACTTAGGTCGCCAACTTACTTATTGTTAAGATAACTCTAGCAGATGTAAAATCTTCTGGTATTTTTCAAGTTGTTTCAGTCAGTCCAGACAGCTCAACTTCTATTTTATATAATGTTCATAATGTCTATTTTTAAGTTAAGGAATTTATGATAAAATTATGGTAATTCATTAATACTATTGTCTTTCTTCAAGTGATAGAAAATAATGGTTATTTCTTTTGTAAAATATAATCATGTTACAGCTGTATTTTGTTAGATATTTTCCTAAATCTAAAATTTCAAACATAAGACTTTTAGAATGAATGTAGTTTAAATTAATGTTACATCTTTTTAAAACAACAGAATGTTTTCTTCCTGTTGAGAAATAAATCTCTGTACTCTTGTATTTTACAAGACTAATAAAGCCTTTTAGAATTATATTTTTACTATGCAAATATAAGCACTCAAAAACAAAAAGTATTGTCTCACTTTTATTTTACATTTTTTCTTTTTCCAACTTGGTGAAATATTTGATGGCTTTTCTTCTGAAGATATTTCTCATTTCAAAGACTAAAATAAGCAATACAGTGCAATGAATTGACTTCATCGCTCAACTTTTTATATGATGTACCTAATTCTCTCACACTCTCAATGTAAAAATGTCATCTAATGTGAGGGAAGCCAATATTTCATTTTTTGAATAGAAGTTAAAAATTGACTTATTGTTTGGGCTTTTGTTTTTCTCTCCTTTTCTTGAAGGCAAATGATTACAAAACTGACACTTGGGATTGACACTTTTCAGTTTCTATTCTTATTGTCTATGTTTGCATTATAACCTGATTATTTTTGGTTATAAAGAAAGAGATGATCTGATTGGTAATCATAATTGTTGATTTTGTAGCAACAGATTTCATCTGTCATTAGTAATTCATTCATCTAAATTCATACAAGATAGAGGGGGCTACAAAGTTTATCAGATTTAAGAGAAAATAATTTTAACTCTTTTTTTTTTTTTTTTAAGTTCCTTGTTGTAGACTTTACTGAATTCCATTATCTATGTCAGGTAGATAGCACAAATATAATCATTTGAGCTTTTTAATCTATCAAAGATAAATGATTAAATCACTGGACATTTAAGCATTATAGGTAATAGAGTAAAATCAACCGTTAATAGCCCTCTTCTAGATTACAAACTTCTTAATAGAGTATTTAATCTCTGACTTTTAATGCTAATAGTTCTGCCTCTTTTTTCATCATTGAATGAAAAAAGTATTCAGAATGAATACTAAAGAAGTGAGGGTAGATTAAGACAAGAATTAATTTAATCCTGCTTTTTATTTTTAATACTATTTTTTTTTTTATCATCAGTATTAATTGTATATTACAATAAAACTTGTTTAAAAAATGGTAAGTAAAACTAACCTTGCTATTAATGTCCATAGCTAACAAAAGAATAGTAATAACTATTTAATTTATCTTGCAAACGGAATGCAGCCTTTGAGGAGAATAGAATGTAAAAAAATCTGAATGCAACAAAAGTTTTTTTTTTTGCGTATAATCCTCTCTCTCGCTAATCTAAAAGTCTATCTCCTATATTCTACCTATGGTTTCAGAACCAGATTGGATTAACAAATCTTATAAGACATAAGGGTTAGATTATACAGTAACATCTTAATACTTCTTGCTCACATATCCTAAACTCACTTTTAAGTAGGAGTGATAGATGCACAAACATGTTATTTGCTTTGCTTAGCACAAGACCAGAAATATGAGCACCAAGTGAGAATTAAACTCACCAATAATGGTCCGCTAGCCTAACTTAACTATAAAAATAAGCTTGGCTTGGGTTTGGCATAAGGCCACAAGTATGAGGCATTAATAAAGATTGAACTCACTACTCAGTAATTGATCTAAAAGACAGTACCCAAAACAAACAAGTATTAAATGTGAATAAAACCTTTTGATTGAATGGTGGAAAAAAATCAGTCATACTATTGAATTGCTATGTATGTTCTTATTAAATAATACAATAGATACATTTAATCAAAGACTTGGGGTTTGTTTGTTTTTTTTTTTTCTTTTAGATATTGATACATTTCTAATTTCTTCCACTGTATTACACTTTCTAACATACACACATAATTTTAAGACTTTTATTGTTCATAATTAATTTTATTCAGTTATATCTTCAAGTGTATGTAAATAGTTATAGTAATACAGGATTGTCATGTGTCTAACATAATCATTAATCAATACTGTTCAGGCAATCAACTTCAGCTAATCAATAACAATTGAATGTTTAAAAAATCTAAAGGAAAAAAAATTAATTTGTTTGCTGACTATTGTAATGAAACTATCAGTTCTTTGTCTAAAAACATATCTCAATGATTTGATGGAGCTTCACCAAAATTGACAAAGGAATAAAGAGAATGTCTAATTGCTAATGAAAGTTTTTAAAAAATTATGACTGCTATTTGCATTTATATCAAACTAATTACATGTTTTTCATTAACTTGTCTAAACCTAAAGAAATGTTCTATTTAAAGCAAGTCAAATTTTGTTAAAAAAATAATACCAAATTATTAGAATAAAATCATTTTAACTTAAAAAAAAAAAAACTGCTACAAATATTTGATGTTAAGTATTACCATATTGGTTAGCTGTGTTTTAACACTATTATTCTTATTTTATTTAATCCATATTTATATTCAACACAGGCCAGAAATATTTTCTTGCACAAGATACAAAAGTTTTTTTATAAGATTTTTCTCCTAAATATGACATGGATTTCCTTTTTCTATTCAAAATCAACAAAATATAAATATTCTCTTCCACATCCTTAAAACAAAGAATAAATTTGAAAGTTTGTTTTAGACTGTGTACTATTTATCTCATTTCACTAGACCCACAAAGGTTGATAAACTATTAAAAACAAAGAAACCAGAACCAACCATCATTTCACTCACTTTTCCATTATGCACAACAAAAGACCAAAATAATTTCAGATGCCAATTAATATCAATGGTATTCCAAGCTGGCTTTTTTTTCCTCTAAAAACCACTTTCTTCTGAAATTGTCTTTGGCTTAACATATTTTTGCTTATCTACTAAATCTTGTTAGGATCTTACCAGATAAGAATAGATAAGATCTTTATATATTTTAGTATAGGATCTTTCTGTGTTCAAATCACCTGCCAAGAATTTCCAGTTCTATCAAACTAAGGGCAATTTCCAAAAATGATGCTAAAATATGTAATTCATTTTATCTGTATTGATTCAGATTAAACTTTCCAAACTGAATTTATTTCTAAATTTCACCAGTTTTAAGATAACCCAAATTTAATTCATAACTTATCTATACAAGTTAACTACTCTCTCTCTCTCTATATATATATATATAATATATATATATATATATATATATATATATATATATATAATGATTATGCTCCTGCATGAATATCTAGTTTTGGTCATTTTGTAGTCATCTTGATTATCACATGGTATTGCTGGGGCTGTAGAATACACTGACTGCATCTCTGCTGGGGAGTAATACCCCCCGCTCCAAATGAGTATCTTAAATATGACATTAAACCCTCTGATGGTGAGGCGCCAGTAATGCTGGAGCTTTGGAGAATATGGGGTATCCCTTCATTGCCATTGCTCCCAGAGTGATAGCACCTGATAGGATCCTATTTGTGTGTCAAATAGAACTGTTTGACATTTAAACTGTGTACTTATGCAAAATTGATTTGTTAGAAATAGAACAGTTTGATCATTTAACTGCATAAAAACAAATGACTGATGCTCAGTTGAATTGTTAGTAATACATAGCAATACTTAGAACTATTTAACTTTGTGCAAATGAATGAGTAATGTTGAATAGAATTGTGTTAAATAATACTTGAAATTCTGTGTGCCTAAATTGAATTATTAGTATAATATAGCAATACTTGGAATCATTTGATTGTGTGCAAAAGAATGAATAATGTTGAATAGAATAATTAGTGTCAATAACAATACTTATAATCACTTCACTGTAAAAATAAATGATTAATATTGAATTATTTGTGTTAGCAATAATTGAAACCATTTAACTGTGTAGAAAAAATAGCAATTCTCATGTGCAAACAAATTAGCTCAAAATCATTTAAAAATGAAATTACTTACAAACTGTGTGAAAACAAATCACTAATATTAAATTGTTACTGTTATATAGCAATACTTGAGACCATTTAACTGTGGGCAAAAAAAGAGCTCAGGCTCATTTAAAAAAGTTAGCTACAAAAATGTTTACAATTCATATATATGACTTGGCATGAAATAACCTACAATGGTTGATATGCCACTAAACCAAACCAATGCTGTTCAAGTCAGACATCATTGGAACTTCATTTTCTCACTTTTTCAACTTGTCATCAGTCAAAAATAGCCAGCAAAACCTCTTAAGCATTCATAAGTTTATACTTGGTGACATGTGCTGTTGTAATTCAATCATCTACCCTTAAATCATTAATTTCAAAACATGTCGCAGCTACATGGAAATCATGATGGTACTTAAACTGATTCACTAGTATACACTTCAAATGGTACAATTAGATTTGGTTGTAAACATGTTTGGCTGGCCAAATTTGAAAAGGGTTAATAGATTTTGTTATGCTAATAATAAATACAGTGATGATGATGTGTGTAAAACAGAATGTCCTTGGATTTAGCAATGAGTAGATTAAGAATTAGTCATTATATTTTAGTATTAAGGAGAAAAAATGTCTGGAATGAATTCTGAGTTTATAAAAATAATTTTTGATCATTTAAATAAATTACCCCCACCCCTTGACAGTGTTTAAACTAACAAGTATCCTGATTTAGTCAGATGTAAATTTGAAAAGCTTAATATCAATTATATTTGAAAAAATTATTTTTTTTGTTCAACTTCATATGATCCAGCTTGAAACAATTAAAAATCAAGGTGGTAAATTGGATTGCATCCTTTAAATTTTAATTACTGTAACTTTAACTCTAAAAGTTGACAGCTTATTTTGCTTGATTTAAAGCATTCATTAGATGCTAACAGATATATATATTATACACTAGCAAATAATAAATTAAGCATTAGAGTGAATAAATAAACAAATTAATACAATATAGCCACATAAATAACCATGTAGTATAAACTAAATTTTCCAGAATGTCCAACAAACTAGATAACCATTATCCCCCCCAAAAAAAAAATATATAAAAGGAATCACTCAGTATATGCAAAAAGTGACTGGCACCGAGTGCCATTGATTATATCTACACTATCCTAACTTAGATATATATCCTCTTTCACCAATATTGAGCACTATTTATGCATATAGCAAATTAATTTATATATAATGATTACGAAAATAGAATATATTGACTTGAATATTTTTGTTCAGATGCAAAAAATGTACTACCTAAGTTTCATGAATTTTAAAAGCATGTAGATTAAAATTCTTAATGCTAAAGTTGAAGTTTATTTATAATTTTCTACAAAACAATGTAAGTTTTAGCAAGGACCAAAATTTCTTAACGACAAGTGGATTAGCAATAAATCATTGAAGTCTATTAATAATCTTTAGCCAATGTTGAATTTATACACACTGGAAATGGAATCTGTTGGTCTTCCTTTTTCAAAAGCTGAAGTAAGAGTCCTTTTGGATTTAACAAGAAATGAATTTAGATATGTTTGGGTTACCTATGACTTGTGGTCACTGGGGTAGAATATTTCCACTTGACCATCTTTTTCCAATGCAGCATGGCTTCTCTTGCAACTTCTCTTCTTTCACTTGGTATCACATTGGATATTGTCTGTTAAAACTATCCTTCTTTCTCCATTTTCTGCAAGCTTATTTATCTTCTACAGCTGCATCCAATGCCATCATCTTCATCAATTGCACATGTTTACTCTCTCCTCTTCTCTAACACTGCACCATTGCAGACATATCTGACGCCATTACACCATGCATGGCAAGATTGTTTTCTGAGCGCTGTTCCTTTCATATTTTGATTCAATCTTCTCTTTCTACTTATGTTGCTATCAGTTCATCAAGTGCTTTGAGTTTTCTCTTTCTCTCTCGTCTTTTTGTTGATGTGAACTCCTGTTGACCTTATCCAGTCTATGTATTGCTTCCTTAAGAGACTGAAAAGCACTGCTCATGTTTTCCACATTTTAATTTATCCTCATTGCATCACTTCAGATACTTATTGGATTAAGCCAACTTTGGCACAAGGTCAGATTCATGAAGCACCCAATCAAGAATGAACTCACTTGCAATGGCTTGCAAGATTAGAATATTTACTAACTATCACTCTATAGCAGGTCATCTTGTATTCAACTATTTGTGTATGTGTGGAGATATGCAACACTTACAAACCAGTTAGTGAAATTAAATAAGTAGCATGAGTTTTCAGAAACTTCATTTTAATTACCTCACCATAGAAACATTCAAATAGTTATGAATTAACCACTTTTGCTTTTTTTTTTCCAGACTAGTTTGCATTCCTATAAATCTAATTTATGTCTATAGTAACTGTAGCTGGTTTTTGTTTGTTTTTGCTTTTACTAATGAATTCTAATTGCAAATTGCTAAGAGAATACTTGTGTAAGTAGCAATAGCTACAAGCTATTTATTTGCCATGTTATTTCAGCATTGATAGAAACAAATGTAAAACAGTGGTGAAACACAGCTGGATTTTGTATGGAGAGGTCAATTTGTTTATATTCCAAGGATTAAAACGGAACTTTATTTTTGAAGCCATCAATGACAAAAGCTTTGACTGAACAGTCACAATAACTTGTGGTAGAACAGGGGTTAATATTAACTTGAGTGTAATCAAATTTATAAGCTTTAATTGAATTTTGGGTTGTAAAATTGAGTGTCAGTATCATTTTTTAAAAACATGAACATATTCTTTGTATACACACATGTAAATAAATCTATAGTGAAACAACTATGCTTTTTTGGTCATAGTTAATCTAAGGTCTTCAAGTTAGCAACTTCACTTAGACATTAGCATGTGTACAGGAAAATAATTATATAAATATAAAATAGTATGATTGAACTGAATTTTGGAATTTAAAAGATCTACCTGTTATCTGTTGTGGTTGGGTGTTCTACAGTTGATTTCTCTTAAAATGAAGTGCATGAGTGTTTGATTGCAGTGGATAATATTGTAGCTTTTTACTGCACGTTTCTGCTGTCTATATGTGATGCAAACTATTGTATTTTAAGCTCAGGTTATCAAAATTGATTCTTTAAACTTCATTTTACATACAAGAAACATTTTTACTATCAAGCCAAGTCTCTGTACCAGTTTATCTGTTTATGACTTTTATTGATTCACTAAGTTTCTTGACATTTCAACCAATGAATTCAATTTCTTTTTCTTAATATCCACTGCTTTACAATTTGCATGTCTCCACAGCTAAATGTCCTATAACTTATCCCATTGTACCTAAACATTCACTTTTTATACAAAAGAAAAGTTAGATCTTCAATTTATAAGATAGTCCTTTAACAATGAATAAGTCAAAGAACTTCTAGCAGGCAATTTGAACACAAACTGCCTTGAGAACAAATTCATTTATTTTCTACCTTAATATGCTCCGTTAACAATGGGTTAAAATATTTAAATGAAACATTTTGCATGAAGATTTCTACATGTGTACACATATATTTATTCTGACTGTTTTCAATGGCCATGTGCATATACAGTCTATTCGATATGAGAGATTTTTATTGCCTTTTCCAATGTTACATTCCTTGCTCTCTTTGACATGACACACACATTCCAAATCTTTCGCTGCATATATTGTCTGGTTATATAAATATTTTGTTTTACAAACTTATTCTATAAGAGTTTATTTGTTAAAAATAAATGAATAAGATATTTGTTTGACAAAACTAACATTGGCACAGGGTCACAATAACAAAACACCCACTGAAAAACAAATTTACAAGTAATGATTTGCAAGAATAACATTCCGAACATCACTATACAATACATATCAGATAATGGAACTGAAACTAAAACTCTGGTTATCAACCACTTGTATGTTTTGAGGGAAGGCATAAAGCTTAAATCTTTTTGTGTCTTCTGTTATTTAGGAATATGAAAAGAATTAGTGAATTGTTTAGATTAAGATTGATTAGTGCAGCAACTAATGTTAACACACACAATATCCTACTTGAATGGATGTAAACTGCTCACTAATCTCCATTCTTGGCTTATTAAGCTGAGTTTTTTCTTTTCTTTTCGAGATTATAATAAATTCCAACAACATAGTTTACAAGACACAAACTTAGGCTACAAATATTGAACTGCTTAAATGCATCAAATCACTTACCTATTGATAATTAACTTGCCTTATTTGCTCTATAATTGTATAGTATAAAAAAGGTAATTATGTATGATGATAAATGGCCCATATAGATTTTGACAATCCTCTTTTCATATATTTGTTTTTAATAGAATCTCTACTTTTCACTCAATTTTTGCAGTAATTGTTTTTTTTATAACTTTTTTGCTTTTTGATGAAGCTTCAATTCTATTTAAACAGAAATGATTTTTATAGTGGAGATTTGCCAATGCCATTTGCCCAGGTTTCAAGTTCATTTCTTTCATTATTATATAACTGCTAAATTTCCCAAATTGTCACAACTTTGAAATTGACCTTGGAGAATATAACTATAACCACTGTATCCAAAAATCACCTGAAGTACAAATTAACATGGCATAAATAATTTATATAATATTGGTTAGAATGATTACAAAAAATCGAATGTTCCATTTGATTTTATATCCTTATTATACTACTCAAGCCAAACAGGAAAGAGATAACTTCATTTGATGTTTGGATCTTATGGTGACAATGGCTTGAATATCAGAGATCAAGATACTTTTTGACGAGTAGATTTTGAACAAAGAAAGTCTTTTCTTCATTTGCTGTGATTTAGATTTTGTGGTTTTATAAGTAGTTAAATTATCAGTTGTTTACTAAGCTTTTGCTTAATCTGGCACACAGGTTGCTTACAGTACGTCAGTTGTTTTTTTGCCATGGTTAGTTATTTGTATCTTTCTTTTACTTTTTTTTTCTCTTTAACATCACCTTTTAATAAATATCTTAAAATCTTTGATTTTGTTGATATGACTGAATTGTAATTTTTCTTATTTTAGCAACGAAAACATTTCCTCATTTAAACTTTTTTTTGTGTGTGTGTGCTCAGTATTGTTGTCCTATGGCTCATTAAAGTGATCTTTTTAATAATCTTTTTCTAACTTTTTCCTTTGACAAAGTTTTAATCATTTTCTTCTCAAGACATTCAACAATTACCTACTTGTTATTAACTGCTAATATTTTAATCCATTTGGTAAATGGAATTTCTTCATTTTTCACTAGAAATATAACTACAAGAAGCTGTGAAGGCAAACTTCAAATGGAGACCCTTCAAAGTAGAAAGAGTGAATTTTAGCTATACTATCCCAACTGAATAAGACAAAAATGATTTCAATAACTGATTTCTGCAATTTCTTTGTAAATTATTAAACATTTCTAGAAAAAAAATTAGTGTCTACTTTTTCTGTAAAATCTTGTTTTATTAAACTGTATTTCTTTTGGCTGTTTTTCCAATTAAGGTAAGATGGATCCTATTCTCTATGCCCAATTTTACTGTAATATTTTTTTTTAATATCTTGGGCTCAGCATGGCTACTAATTATTTCAGGTATTTGCTTTTCTTCTTTGAATATCTTTTTATAAAATTTTTGCTGCTTGAAATATGATTTTTGCACTTTTTACTCTTATTTCATTTCTAGTATTTCTTTTCTTCATAATAAACTTTATTTATTTCAGAAACTACCAAAACTTGTACAGAAACTTTGAAATATTATAAAATTTCATTCTATTTACATTGAATATCAAATATGAACAGTTGTGTTTTTGTGTGTGTACATGTTTTTGTAAACTGTTACTATTGATTCAAAAAAATTTTGAACAGAATGTAGTAAATACATCTCTCTTGGTCACATCTTTCAAATGTAGTCACAATCATAAAATAAATGATTGTTTTCTCTCTAAAGCTTTATAGAAATTATGTTGCTGTTATGAATCCATAAATGTTGATATGCAAAAAGATTATAAATGATATTCATAAGAAACAAACTGATTGGAAAAAAATACACCTAATGAGAGGCATAATTTTGGCAAATTTCCCGTGACTGCTGGTTTAATCAGTCCCACATGCATCCGTATTTATATAATCCATCTCTACTTAAAAATTATTAGGAATTACTATTTAATTACTACATCATTTTTTAAATTAACAATGAGGGTGTTTCTACATTTTCATTTACCTTTATCAATAACTTGGATGATGATGCATGTCTACAATTTGATTTTAGGAAAAAAAGAAAAAATGATGGTAAAGATATTAGAGGATATTATCTGTATTCACAATTTGAAATGCTTCAGACCAGATGATTTGGCAATTAATTCAGATAAAATTATGTAGACACATTTTTCTTAGATGTAACTTAGTGGTTTCTAAGTTTTAGTATTGAATATAAATACCAGATAATACTACTCCCCAAGAAGATTGAACTATAAAAAAAAAAATTCAATGTATCTAAATTGCTTAACAAAGAATAGGTTGAAAAATTGTTTGATAAGTTTTTGCTTAATTGGTTCAGCAAGATTATTCATCTAGGTTTTTGGAACCACAGGTGCAAAGACAATTTGGCCTACTTGTGTGTATGTTTGTGTTAGATCAAAGCTGTTCTATTCATTATATATCTATTCTATCTGTATGATAATATCAATATTCTTATATTTATTAGATATTAAAGACTATTAATTTACAGCCATATACCCTTCTGACAAATATCTTTGAAAAAGCCTTGTTAATCCAAATTATTAAATTTACATCATCATATATACAAATAATATATATATATATATATATATATATATATATATATATATATATAATTTTCATATTTTTGACGAACAGAAATAATACTGACAGTGAAAGGGTTTTAATATAAATAGATGTATTCCTTGCAGACTGTTGTTACTATAGTGGTTGTACTCACATTTGAAGATTTTTAATCTGATCTCACATGAAATCCAGATGGTAGATGGGATGTATAACACAAGGGAAATTTAATGTCGGCATCACTTTCTCATACCTGTGTTTGTAGAGTTTTGTCTCTCTCACCATCTTTTTAAAATAAATAGGTGTTAAGATATATCCATATACATACACATAAATGTGTCTTTCTCTACATGATTTATTTTTAAAATGGTATTTTTATATCAATACATAAGTAATATTTCTTTTTTTTTTTTCTATATCTTATGTATTCACTGTGTGTGTGTGTGTATATATATATATATATATATACACACACACACAACCTTGTGAGAATTATTGTTATAAAATGATTCTTTCAAATTTTCTGAGTATAACAGCAGAGACAAGATAAAAACAATCATTGTGTGATCACAAAACCTCATCTAAAAAAATTCATAACATTTTGCTGAAACTATATTTTGTATTTTTCATGAATACAGATTTTTCTTACTTATAAATCAGAAGTGATTTAGTTAAAATTATTCATCTTAAACAAAAAAAAACAGTTAAACACTTCCACATACTACATGGATCAATTCATAGTATATAATTTCTTTCAAGCCAGTAACATTTATCAATTAATATATATATATATATATATATATGACATTTTAGCATTATTGGTGTATTTACTTTTAATGATCAATTACTTTAGCCTTGTTTAATTACCTGTACTTTTCATGAAGCAGTTCATTTGATCATCATCATGTCTATTTTGTTTTATAAAATAATTTTACTTTGAAAATAAGATATGATTTTATATAGCCTTGTTGCTTTACAATTGCTTTTTTTTTGTGTTTATGATGTATCAAACAGATTGAAACTGAAATCAATTAAAATCTCTTACTATATTATTCAAATTGAAAACTCAATTTTTGTATACAAATATTGGGTTGAAAATCCCAAGTCTAGCCTTGCAAATGTTTTCTATATTGATATATCTTTATATCATAATCCTTATACTGAAAAGTTCTACTTGGATTTATCAAAATATGAATCCACTTCACTTTTTACTTTGAGTTTATATTTAAACTCAATATATTTGTTGTAATTTGAAGTATTGAATTATAGACATTGAATACCATAAGTTGTTCCTATTTCTAATGTGATAACCAACCACTGTAATAGGCTTTTTTTTTTTTTTTTGCTGTTATTAATTTCATGTGCATTGTAAACTTAAATGCCAACTTAAAACCATTATGCTTATTAAAAGTAAAGGTCTTTAAAGTTTAGGGATTTCTGAAATTAACTAATAGCTAAACAACTTTTATTAACAAAATATTTTATGCCTTTTATCTTTATTTAATGCAACTTGTCTAAGTTTTTAAAGTGTACATAATTTTCTCTTTAAGCCAATTAAGTGTCCAAAAATTATCCTCTCTTTCTCTCCAGTTCATGAAAACTTAACATGTTAATTTATCAAAAACAAAACTAATTATCCTCTTTTTTTCCCCCTACAGTATCCAAATCAAAGATGATGATTCAAGCAACTTAAAACACAGCATTGTGCAAACGCTTGTGTCTCCACCAGGACCGCTACCGTCCACGTCGTCTCGCACTCCTGCTAGTCCAGCCAGGGGCAGCTTTAGCCGAAAGTACAGCCTCATTAAAGAAGAATCGGTTGAAGAAGAAGGCGTCTGTGAGGAGGTTGAGTTTAAGAGTGTACGTTCTGCAGAAAATTTGGTGGACTCCAACAAACGAGCTTCATCTGTTGAGCACATGTTTTCTTTGGACACATCAGCTGTTCGCCGGCCCCTTCACTCAGTGGCCAGCTCTCCACAGCTTCTTAATCAGATCTCAGAAGAACGTGAATCAGATGAAGAGGACGACATTCCCTTGACAGTGTTGCCTACTTCTTTGTCATCATCCACTTCCTCAAAAGTGGCTCCTCGGAATATTTATAGCTGTCGTGCCAATATGGCTTCACCTGAAGTTCTGCATAAATATGAGCAACACAAGAAACGGCGTGGTACTGGTCAACGGGGCACAAGTTGCAGCAGTTCTGATGCTAGTGACACAGATGACACAGACAGCATTGCTCGCAAGGACAAGTTGAAACACAAGTTTGCAACACGACGTGACAGCAGTGACCATTCAAGTGACAACGATGGACCAGGGGGGGTTGGTGGGATGTCTGGAGGTACTCGCAATGTAGGACAAGGCGGTACCACTGGAGGCACCGGGCAGAACAATAAGTCAAATGACAATAATCAGCAAGATAAATCCTCTGACAACAAAGGGAACCGAGGGTCCAGTGGGAAAAGCTCAAAAGGGAATGACCCCAATAGTGAAAGCTGCAACCAAGACTGTGACAGCAGTGGAGACAGCAACATTGGTGGAGGAAATCCACCCCAAGCAGTGCTTGCCAACTCTAACTCTGGTTGCAGTTCACGACTGAGTGGGATTAGCATCAACAGCTGTGAGATGAAAAACTCAAATTCTTTGGTGTCGTCCAACAACAGCTTTTCAAAGCTGTGCATTGAGGACCATCTGTGCTCAGAGCAGCTGGACTGCAAGCGAGTGAAACAAGGACCTCCCAATGACTTGGATGTGAACTATCTGAATGAACTTAACGCTCAGATTTGGGAGGTGAAATCGCGTGCCAACAATGACTGTAAAGAAATATCAAAGGCACCGCTGCCAGAAGATGTGTTGTCTATATGCTCAGCCGATTGTAGTTTGCACATTCGAAAAGGCAAACGGTTTGGTCGCCGCATCAAGACAGATATCAACCGAAATGGCCTAAAGCCAGGCTTCTGCAAGATGACTGGCTCTTCCAAATCTAGCAGTTCAGTCAAGGTAGAGACCAAATGCTGTTCACTGGTCTAACTTGTTGTTGTTGTTGATGATGTTGTTGTTGCTGCTATTACAACTATAACTACTATAATATTGACTAATTAAGTAATTGAAGGCTTCCACTTCAACACCTTACTTTGTATTTGGAGCAGTGGCTTGTGTTTTATTTTTTTATTGGTAATTGTTCCCCATTTCCTTTACCATCCTGCACCCCACAACCATCTTATTACCATTTCAGCTTCCCCCATGCCTGTCTATTCTGCTTTCTTTTTGGACATAGTGACCCTCTAGCATCCTTGTCACCATTGTCATAACCATCATCTTCATCAGTTATTGAAGTTTGTTCAAGAAAAAAAAAGTTCAAATTTCTCTCTTTCCCTCTTTTATCTTCATTCTTCATCTCTATTCCATTCTTTGGAAAAGCTAAAGTCTAGAATTTGCTGTGACAAAACCAACAAGAATTTATCTTTTTGAAATAAAAGAACTGATAATATATTCATTGAAAGCAAAAGGAAAAAAAAAAATTTTTTTCTAAGATATTAAAAGTGACATCTACTTACCCTCTGTTTATCTCTCACTCTTTCTTCCTCTCTCTTTTATTTATTTTCATCTTCAGATCCTTACTATAGTTTTATGAAGTCCTCATTGTAGGATTTTTTATAAAGACTCAAACTATCTGAAGACATATTTAAAGTTTTATTTCTCACCAACGACAATTCTCCCCTTCCACTTTTACTCTTTTCCCAAATTTCATCTGTAGGGTCATTGATATGTCAATTGCACCAATTATACTAATTGGTTTCAAAAGAAGAAGAACACTTTATTTATTTATATTTTGGTTCTTTTTCACCAGTTATGGAACTTTTAAAAAAAAAAAACAATGAAGAAAGCAAAATCCTTCTTCCCCAAACCTCACTACATTAAAAAAAAAAAAAAATTAGCTTTGCTTACATCATTTTACTTTGTATTTGATACACCCTTTGAAATTAAGGAAAGTTGAGAGAAAAAAAAAAGACTTCTAGTACAAAGTTGTCTTGTTATAATTTAGTTTCTATTTTTTTTTTTTTTTCTTTTTTAAAACCCCTCCTCACTTTGTATAATAGCTGCATGGGTGGGCATAATGAGTGGGGAGGGAACTGCTTTGTCCACACTAGCTGGGTAGTTTGTATTTTGTTAATCTTTTTCTACGATGATGATGATAAATATTATCATCTTATTTTGTTGGAAATTTTTTTAATATTATTATTATTAAATAAATTTCAAGGCTCCATTTTGAAATGGATACCAAGTTGATACTGAGTTTTAAAACCTGTGTCCCATTTATTTAAAAAAAAAAATTAAATAACTGGTTATTTGCAAACGTATACACATACATGAATACTGTGTTTTCATAGCGCACACACACACACACATGGATTCTCATGGTTTGATTGCTCTACATCCAAATTGGCAATAATTTTTTTTTTTAGTTGATATATTAACATAAATCTGAACATTTCACACACAAACCAATAACAAATTCTGAAATTCAAGAAATGAGAACAGTTTGAGGGTGACTCTTTGGAGAAATTTTTAGTTTTTTTTTTTTTTTTTTGTTTTGTTTTTTTGTTTTTTTTTTTTTACATTATTTATGGAAATGTTCTTTACTCTGGTCCTTAACTTTTCATCACCCTTTGTGTATCCAACTTGTGAACCCCATTTGCTTCATTATGAAATGATTCTTCAATTATGAATTTTAAAACTCATATTGAGTTGAATTGATATTCATTGTCCACTTTTTATTTATTTATTTATTTTTCCTTTTTTATTTTATTATTTAAAAAAAAACGACAATTTAATTTAGTTCTTTTCTGCTTTGGACTTCAAATCTTTGATTACATCAGCATATATACACAGTAAAAAGCAGTGTATATCTTTTATATATAAACTCGTGTAACATGCAGACCCTCTGGATGTAACTGTTTTTATAATGCATACATACACATGCAAAGAATGTCTAGTGATGTTAGTTGTGCAGAGGTTTGAAGGTGTGTGTGTGGTAGACATAGAAACAGGCATTAGATGGCAACAATATTCAAAAGTATTTTACTGATATGCTTGAGATGAATTTACAGATGTAATATATAAGTTATTGAACAAAGGTGTACATGACTATAAAATCCAGTATATACAAACATGCCCTATGTACAGAAAGCAACTGTTCTTTATTGTGTATCTATCTATACACATACATTGATTTAAAAGTTCATATGTTTATCAGCAACTTGCTGAATATACTTTATCTATCATTAATAAGTTATCTTGTTCCATAAATCCCTCATCCAAACCTGCCCTTTTAATTATTGCTGAAGGCAGCAGAAATATGGAAACATTTAGTAGACAATGTTGTCTGCAATTTATTTTAATGATAAAAACCAAGAACTGGCATTTTACTTTTAATAGAATAAAGACCAAGCCTGAACAATCTCTACTTTTTAAAAATCTTTTAATTGAATAAATACATCTATGGTTATTCATTAATATTTGATGATAGTACCCTTAAGAGAGGGAATTTCAATCTGTTTTGCTGTTACCTGAGTGTCAGCATCAACAGCTGCTTTCAACAATAACTCTTGTTTATGAATGCAGATTACATATACATCAAGAATTCAGTCTAATATCCCTATCTTTGTTTTTATCCTAACATTTGAACCAATGTGTATTCTTTGTCCTGAATATACATTTTATGAAATACTGTCAAAAGTTTCTGATTTCAGTTTCAAAACAAACAAAAACTTTTGAACTGAAAAATGTAGATTTTAATGTAAGCTACTTGTTAATTTATCCCTTGGTGTCTACACGATGGTTTTAATGAAAATTGCTATTAACTCTGTGTATCTTATATTTCAAGTCAGCATTTTCTTTAACTGTAACTTTGTAAAGAATATTAACATTGTCAAGAATTTCATAGTCAGGATATATGGCAAGAGTTTGGTTTGAAAAATGGTTTATCATTTCATCAGTAATCCAACAAAAATATATTCTTTTTCTGAATACTCAACCAGAAACAGAGCAAACTGTTATCTTAAATTCTTTTATAATTTTTTTTCTTTCCCTTTCAAAATATACCAGCAAAAAAAATTGGTTTGGAATCAAAACTGATACAATTCTGGCTAAAAAAAATTGCCAGCAGTAAATTCTTTCTCTCTCCATTCTGACAAGGTTTAAGCATTTAAGGTTCAAAACAATGACATCTGCTCTATTATAAGAAAATTGGCCAGTTGCTAGTCTACCAAATTAGGCAGGCTGATCACATGGGTTTAAAAATAAACAGATAATGACTTTTTTTGTTTCTCACTCCACTTCTGCTCTCTCTCAACCAGATTCATGACAAAATGTATGATTTTCTTTTTCTTTGATCGTTTCACTGACCAGTCTATAAAAAAAAATGCAAGAGCTGCATATCTTTATCTGGTCAGAAAAAAAAAATTCTTAAGTACATCATCCTGTGTTACATTGACCATATATGGCTGTGTACCTGTTACGGTTATTGATTAGTGCCTCTGTGTATATGTATGTGTTGACAATTATCAAATTGTTTTTATCCTTTTTAAGCTCATGGTCATTGTTTTTTTTTGGGGGGGGGGTAAGTTAGCCTTTTAAAATTGCATTTTAAAATAAATTTTAATAATAACTGAAAATGTTTTTTGCTTTCAGTACAATTAGTTCTATGTAAAATATACTCTCATTTCTGACTAAATTTGAATGATATAGTTTATGAAAAATTGGGTGTATTTTTCATATTTTTTGCTTCAAAACAAAATCTGTCCATGTTTTGTTTTCTGACTTCAAAAATGCTTCGAAAATTTTGAAAACTGAGATTTGCCAAATGGGGGAAAAGCTGTTTATAAAGCAATGTCTTTTCATCTATATTTTTTGGCACTTCATGCAGTCAGCAAGTATTTAATGGGATTTTGTTTAGCTCAAGAGTTTAAACAGCACACTAGCTACCCAAAGGTCTCATATTCTAGTATAGGTATCAGGTTGATATGGGACACTTCCATACCCACCCTGAATTTAAACCTGTGCAAAATGAGCCCTACTCATCAATGATCAGTCTGCTACCTTTTAAAAATTAAACTAATGAAAAAGAAAATTGACAGTAATTTTGTTAATGGTTAGAACTAATAACATTTTTATTTTTACAAATGAGATTTATATAAGATTTTCTGTTATTTCTTTTTATCCTTTTTCTTTTTTTGCTAACCTTGTCACTGCCCCTTTTTCCCTTGGTTTTGTTAATACAATTTTTTTTATATTTTGGTTATCTTGTTTCAACTGAACCAATTTTTATTATATCTTTGTTCTTAATTGCAAATTTCTGTGTACATGTCAAAATAGAGTAAGAACAATCAGCAAGAGGATATAGTAGAGAAAGGGGAGTTAGTTGAAATTTTTGTCTTTCTCAACTCAGGGCTTTGGCTAAAAGCAGTGTGTGTGTACATACTCACACCTGTTACTGGCCATATTGACATAAAAAGAAATTATACACATTTAAACAATTTGAACTGAGCTAAACAAAATGTGACTAATTTTGGATTTGTTTTTTGTTTTGTTTTTTTTGTTCTTGGTAATTAATGTTCTGTGAACACTGAAGTATTTTTCTCTAGTTTTTCATTATATCCTGGTGGATATTTATTTTGTATAAATATTCTTCTGAAAAGTTAAAAACTTCCATAAAAAGATGTATGTATAATAACAATGATGTTGGTAATCTTAAAAATATTAGTAATTTACCAATGGAAGTGATTCAAGTATTGAAAAAGGATCTGTTTATAATAGGAGTTAGTATTTACATCTAATCTACTTTTTTATACATTTTCCACTCTTGTAAATTGAATGGTTTCATGTTTTGATTTGATTTTTTTTTTTTTTGTAAATCCCTTAGTGTCCTTATTTTGGCAGCCTCTGACTGTTGCTGTCATCATCATCATCAAATACAATCACCTACTGTATAATAAATAATAGTCAACAGGTTACTTTGACTTGTAAAGTGTATATTTTACTTTCTCTGAAATGACTTTTCCTAACTTGCCAATATGACTAACTAGAGAATTCAATGTAAAAAATGGATAGTGAGGAAAAGGGTTAAAAATATGGGACAGTAGATAGTATACTTGACAAGTTGATATCTGAATACAAAAAAGTATAAAATGCAATTCTTTTTTAGCAAGCAGTCTATTCTCAGCGGAGGATTATTGTTATACAGTCTTAATTGCTTTATTTGTAGTCAGTACATTTGAACATTCATAGTCAACAGAAAATACTTACCCAGCTCATCTTAAGAAAGAAAAAAAAGAAATTGATGCCTTAAAAATCCCATAAATACTTCAATAATAATTTAAAAAAAAAAAAAAAACACTTTTATATTAATATATTTAAAATTACACACCCCTCATAGTTTTGATCTCTCTTTGTGTGGGTGTCAGTATTGTTCTAAAAATCTCAATATCCTTTACTTTATCTAAATTATACCAAGTTTGCTGACAAATAATAAAAAGGATAATGGGAATGTAAAATTAAAGAGCTGTTTGATTCTAGTTTTTGAAAGAAGACCAGTACAACAGCAACATTTTTCTATCAGTTCTATGTGATTATTCTTCAGAAGTTAAAGAGCCAAAATGGATTTTATTTTAATGACTAAGTTTTCAACGCTATATGTATAGTTTGCCAAAGAGTTGTAAGGAAAAAAATTAGAAACAAGCTGAAGGTCCATTAGTGATTAGTAAATTTAGAAATAAAATGTTCTGAATTGATGATCCTATTTACTATATTTCAGAAATAAGGATTTGTTGCCAGTCTTTACTTTCACAATTTAAAAAGAAATTCAACAATGGTGACTCTCATTGTGAAAACCAACTAACAAACTTTTCAACTCTTAGAAAACTGATTGCAGTTTAAAAATAAGTGGTGCTCAGATATTCATTTATTTACTTGATGATTTAAAGCTGTACATTATAAGAAGTCATATTAACAGTTCATTATATCACATGAAGACATAAAATTGAATGGAAGAGATTTTATAAATTAATTTTCAGTTATATTTAGAACAATTTCTTTTAAATACTAAAAAAAAAAAAATTCTCAAATTCATAAGAACAATTGTAATAAATTATTTCATATAGCAATTTAGAAGGCCTAATTCCTTTCTCTTTAGACATTTTGAGATTATGAGCTACAGTATACAACAGATTAAAGAATATGAATAAGAGTGATCAATGTCTAATGTAAATCCATTGGTGATGAGAGTAAGTTTTAAGCAAAAGATAAAAGTTGGTCAGTTCTCCTACTGTTAAACCTCAAAAAATATTAAACCATGTATTTCAAAGAACACATTTCATCAATTGACAGGCTCTGTTTCTTTGTAGCAAAATTTTGAGTTTACATTTCACCTATTGTACTCTTGTAGCTACAATGCATTTTTAAAAAGTCTTAACTCCCTAGAAACACTGATTATAACAAATTGAGAAGAAGCAAATGGACAAGAATATTGAAATTTTTTTCACTAATTATTGTGAAAATTATTTTTTGTATAATTTGTAATTTTGAGTACAATGAGTCAGCAGCAAAATGTTACTACTAAAATTTTATTTCTCATTTTGTACAACTGAGAAAGTTATTGGATTTGAGAGAACCAAACTCACCACTGTAACTGGCAATGTAGGTACCAGTGCATATATACAACTTGTTTAAAATATCTATAAGCTAATAAAAAGTTTTAATAGTATATTATCCCAAGTATTCAAAGTGAATTGTGTAATGTTTTTATATCACTATCATAAGAGTTCTCATAAATGATCTTATTTACATATGGGTTGGCATTTATCTTTCTGTCATAACTTTCAATTTTTAAGTCTCCTCTGAATCATTTCAGATTATTTTTCATTACTTTCTTCAGCTTTCCTTTCTTCTGTTGTGTAATGCCCCATATTAAGCTAACAAAATTTCTTATTACACTGTAATGAGATCAAGTAACATAGATTACTTTTAATTTTTAAAATAAATCTAACAAAAACATACAGCTGTTAGCAACAATCTATACACATTTTGGCCATGTCTGGGAAGTTATTAATATTTTTATGTTTCTAGCACCATTTCAACAAATTTCTGTTGTTAAAATTGATTTGTTATCTTTATTATGTCTGGATCCATTCAAACTTATCACATTTCAATCATTATACACTTTAGGCCTTTAAGTGTCTTATATTCTGAGTAGGCTTCAGTTCTTTCCTAATCAAAAGCATCACAATAATATTCAGAAAGAGGGGAAAAAATCATTGGTCAAGCCCATCTAGTTACATGGTGGTTATGAGTTGTCATATACAAGAGTTCAGTGGAAATGTAAAACGTAACATCACAAGGAGAGAAATTAATGCCAGATGTCTTATAGTATCATCATTAAAATGAGATCCATTTATCCAAATTGTTTGATACCAAATATTCAGAACACTTGAAGGTGGTTACAATAGCCAAAATGTTATAAAGATAACACTAGTCTGAATGCATTATTTTCAAACAATTTTCACTTGAAAATAGTTAAGGATTGATTAAGTGTATATATGTTGAGACTTTGTATAAAAAATAATTTTTGTTTACAAACAGCTATACTGTATTTGATACCTGCTATAAAATCTAGATGCATTTTAAACAAAAAGAAATAAATACTGATATGATTTAAAAATTGAGTTTTGTGTTTTTAAATTAAAAACAAGATGCAAAAGTTGAAGCATTTTTCTTTGCTTACATTAAGCAACAAAAATTATTGAATTGTAGGAATTCCTGAAAAGACCATACAGAATTACAAGATGTATATCTTTTTTTTCTTTTCATTTATTCAAATTTTTATTTAAAAAAAAAAAAAAAAAAAAACAGCAGTCTATATTTAAGTTGATTTCTATTTTCATGATTCAAAAAATTAGATGCAATGACTGTTGGGCATTTGTAAAGATTATATAATCAGTCATAAATTGTTTCCAAAACCAGCTAAATAACGAACTATTAAGTATTTTGCTCATGGAATTACATATTTAGGTTATGAATTTTTATTCATAATATATGACATTCAATACTGTAGCTATTTATCTCTAATTAGTCTGGACAAATATTGATATTATAAGCATTCATCTATACTTGTTACAAAAGTGTAGAATTAAATGTAATCACTCATTTTTATGTAATTTAGGTAGATTACAAAAATACAACCTTTTGAGTCTTGTGACAAGTTAACTTGACTGAGTTTTAATAAAAAAAAAAAGTAACATTTAATTTCTTTATATCTGGGTATAGGATGCAGGGTATGTTTCTAATTTTTAATTTCTAATAATTTGTATATTTCATAATTTGAAAAATCAAATCTGAAACTCATTTCTTTAACTGGAGATCAATAAGTATAAACCAAGTCTTGGGATCTGTTTTCTAGGCAATACCTCCTCATTGCTTATGGCAAAAGCTAAAGAGACTGAGTAATTTCTAGACACACCCCTATGCCAAAGCTGTGGATACCCCATTAATTAATTTATAACAAAACAAAAAAAAAACTTGCATCACATTTTGACCTAATGTGGAGGCAAAACAGATACTTGTCTCATAATGGTTAGTAAGAAGTAGGGAAAAAATTTGTTCACTTAACTATTTATCAACATTAAGAATGACATTTTGATGTAGACATGATTGATTTTAGAAAATTATACAAAAATTTACTTAATGTATAGAAAGAAACTCTAAAGCTCAGATTCAAGTGGGTCACCTTAATATTTTGAATTAAAAAAAAAATCTGCAAAAGTGTCAAGGTTTTTTGGGGGATGGGGTCCCTCCAGGACTCAAATATACCTATTGCTAATGATGTAAAAAATATAAAGTTTGTCATTATTCTTTAGATTCAACTTTTTTAAAAAGAGCAATTTATGAAAAGAGCTGCTTTCTTTAAGATTCAAATTTACAAGTTTTATTTCTTTGTTTTTTTTAATTAAAAATTGATTGAATGGATTGAATTTTTTAAATCACATTTTATATACATTTGCATTTTTTAATGTAATTCTACAACAAATAACGTTATATCTGAAGATTTTTTTTCTCACAAGATTGGTTTAAACATTTTCCGTTTTCCATTATAAAAGCAGTTTACAATATTTTAAAACAGTCATATTAGAAGTGTGTGAAATTTGATCATAAGCTATCTTTCTACTGTAATAGTTAATTTATCTATTAATTCCAGAGTAAACTCCAAACTGAATTAAGAGACATATAGAGCTTTTGCAGCTGTTACACTTGCCTAGCTTTTCTTTAAAAATCCTAATCTGCCAATGCAGTTCTTTTCAAGCTAATTTCCAAATATCCAGATTTGTGTAGACTTCTCTATGATTCAAGACACTTCACTATAAATGTTTTCTTTTTATAATTTCTGAGCTGTCATGACAATTACATCGATTCAGTGCATATCTCTAACCAATGACTAGCAACAAAATTATGTAATGTTTACTATTTATAGAAATATGTAGGCTTCTGAAGACATTGCTTTTAGCAAGAATGAAAGTAACAGTCTCAAAAATTCTTGCCTCCTGTGTTGACAAGCTAACCTGCCATAATTTCAATATATTCTCACACTGACTTCTATAAGTATATTTAGTCTTTTTTCCATATTTTATAAGCAGGCCAATCTTTTTATTTGTAACCTTAGTTTCTAATATATAAATATTCATGCTGGTTAGATTTAAATCATAAATGATACAAAAGAACAGCTGATAAAATGGTCAACAGAAGAAAATTATGCTTTGTACTGCATGACTTATGTAGATGCTAACATGTCAGAAAAATCACCTTCTACAGAAGTCTTGACTGAAGATATTGAAAAACTAAAAATCTAGACTGACACATTCTTTTGGCTCACCAACTTACCCATTTTGCTCACTTTCTCTTTTTTTCTTTTAAAGAGGCAGTCATTGACCAAATTAAAATGTTCTTTAGAGGAAACATTTTGATAAGAGCTGGACTCTTATTTGAACTTTCCTTTTTACACATTGGTCCCACACACAGATGCTAACACTTGCCTCATTCTGTGCCGATTCATATTTCACTTAAAGCTGCTGTTAAGCATATAAGACCTCATCTGGTTAACAATAATCCACTGTACCTGAAAAGTGCCTTAAGGTGCAAATGAAGCAACAAAAAAAAACCTTAAATGATTGGTTTTTATTATATGAATTGCAGGATTTTATTTATCTTCAGCTGTCAAAGCTCAATTATTTGAGTGCAGATCAGGTTTTGATGACCTTGATCTTTGTCTTATGATATTGGCACTATTTTGGTACAATGGTTTGTAGATGAAGTGAAGATTGATGTTCACTCTTAAGTTTAACTTTTTTCCTCCATATATTTTTTTTTTAATGTTGACAAATATAACTATCAGTCCTGAATATTCTTTGTCTTGCTGCTGGCAGCCTTCTGGGATATTTTTTCTCATACTTACAAAAAAATAACTTGAAATTATTAATTTCTGGTGTTTAGATCCAATCTGTGCTTTATTCATCCCCCTTCCCTCTTTCACTGTTTTTGTACATTTATACAATTCAAAACTCCTTTCTCCGTTGGAAAAAAAACCTGTATTGGCCATCTTTAAAAACAGAATCCTTTTCTTTTTTCTTAATGTGTCTTAATCATTTCCTGGTGGTTCTTTCTGATTTCTCACTAATAGATAAATGTGTGGAGATTGGTTTTTACAAGTTAGAATGGAAGATACAGTTTATAAGTTCCATTTAAAAAGAAAAAACTTTGCTGATGCCCTGGGCCATTTGCAGCCCAAAATATTGCATTATATATAAAAATTGATACACAATTCACTATCAATAAACATTGTGAACTTGAAATTAAAGTGATTTTGTGTTTTGGTACTATTTTCAAGTTATAAAATTTTTTTTTTTTTTAAATGTTTTCTTTTTTTTCCCTTCATTTTTTTTTTCAGGTGATTATCCATTGTTTTGCAGAAATGTGCGAAAATATATAACTCTTAAAAATGAAATGTAATTCAATATGTTGTGTACAATTTTTTTTTTTTTTTTTTTTCTCCAAGTGCTTATTTTCTTATAAACATTCCTCTTGGGAAGAATCTAGGATTGTGTTTTCTGATAGTATTTATGAAAGCTGCACAAATATACTCATAGCAGCACATCTCACACACTTTTTTCTGAAAATGCATAAAGTGAATATCTTACATAAAATTCTGGATGGGAAGATTTGATATTAAAAAGGAATTTTTGGTACTGTATATTCATTCAATTAAAATATTGATAACTTTAATTGGCGGTTACAAGCCTTTTTTTAGAAAGTCAAATCATCTCCCACCCCCCAAATTTTTTTTTTTTTTTTTTTTTTAAATTGTAGAAGGAATCATTCTTTGAGTTATATTTAAAAACTTTATTTTAACTAAGACATTTTGTTTGATTAGGCTTCTTTATAAAAAGTACATGAATACAACAAATATTCCAACTTTGCCTTTAGTTTTTTCAACTTCATAAAACTAAATTACACTTTAAGTTTACAAAGAGAAATGAACAAACCAATTCAATTTTAAGTGGTGATCCTTTTTACTGAAATGATATTTTCAAGGTTGTTGAAAATACCTGGAATACAAAATCTGTCAACAAATGGTTGTTAGCTTTTCATGTCAAAAGGTGCTATGTATCTCTTGGCATTGAAGCTGCTTATAAAAAGGTTTTGTCTGCAAGTGTATTATATTATTTCATTATCAGCTGTACCTAAGAAAATCCTTCCTGCTTCCTTGTGTTAATAAGAGATTCAAGATTCTTCTGCAAATGTCAGAGCACAACATGAATAAAATTATTTCATTCTACTCTTCAAATAAACTACATTTGTATTATGTCTGTATACACACACAATTTATACCCACCTTAAAGAAAGACAATTAATGTTCACAGTAGAATCAGACAAAACTAACAAACTTCACTTAAGGAGACATAATTAAAGGGAAAATAGCAACTTTTAAGGAGAATTCCATAAGTTTTTTTTTCTTATATCTATAGTTTAAAATGTAAACACTGAGCTTAGTTTGGTTATTTTTACTTAGGATTTTATTCAATGGCTTGAAAAGCACACACCACTGCATCATGACAGATGCTCATATATAAAAAGGTGAAGAGATTATAAGGATTATCTACAGTAAGCCAATTAATTCATGGGTCAACCAAATTCATTGTCAATAGCTTAAAAGATATATTCCTCAACCAGTTATGAAAGATAACTTAATATATTAAGTTATCTTGATCATTGCATTTTCAATCTAAGTGTGTAGTCCAAGGAAAAGTAATTGACTTATGGTGGCAAAAAAGTGATTCAGTCAACCTCACTGAAACAGTATGTTTAACCCATTTTTTAGTGTGCTTTGAAAAACAATCATTGTTATCTTCAAATGATAAATGAGATTAAAATCTACATGGCTTGGATACTCTCAAAGTAGGATTGGATTATACTAATGTTGCACTTTGGAGTTAAAATTATGAAAATGTTATGAAATTTATTTACACACAACTAGGATACATTTAGAAGCAAACAAAACAATTTCAAATCAAACAGGTATACAGATTACAGCACATGTAATGTGAAATTGTGTCATGATCATTGGTTGAGTTTTGTCATAATTTTCAAAAAATAATATCTTCTTCATATACAGACAGTGACACTGTGCTTACTTAACATTAAAACTGTGATTGAACAAGGCCTTTTAACTGATAGCTTGTAAATCAGCCAATAAAATTCTAATTCATGTTGCCAACTAATTTTCAGGCAACTTCTTGGCTAAGAATCAATTTTGTTGCATCTGATCTTCAGCCTACATAAGGAAGAAGGCAAACCATAACTAGCAAGTTTGATTCTCACAGGGTACTTCATATTTCTGGCTCAACAACTTAATTTGATAGAATACCAGAGGTTTAAAGGGCTATAGCAACATTACTGATCAAGTTTTTAACAGAGTTGCTCATCTGTGTTGATAGCATGTTATTTTACCAGCAACTAAAAAATGTTTTAGTAGGGATCTCATCTTTGGTATTAAGATGGCAAAATTTATACAGTATCTAATTCACATATCATAAGGCCTTCCTTTCCAGAATTTAATCAAGCTGCAGATTCAGTAACAAAGCTATAGACATTGTCAAAATGAAATGATAAAGTGTCATTGTTTGCACAATGGTGACAGGTGAATATTTAAAATGTGTTGGAGATAGTTCTGTTTACTTCCATATACATTATCTATACAGTAATCCAATGAACTATATAAATAAAATTGCCAAAATCATAAAAATTTAAATGTGCACTTCACTACCACTCCTAAAGAGAAAAGTTATTTCTGATATTGTCCAAAATGTCCAGCTTTTAGAGTGTGATTTGTGGTTTGTGAATAGTTTTTTTTTTTTTTTTCCTGTGGATATATATAAAAGCTTTATTAGTTAGACTCATAGGTTTTAATCATTAAAAATAACCAGTATAACATTATTATTTGCTGCTTTCAAGTTGTTAACCTCTACTTTGTGAAAATAGTAGGTTTAGATAACCATTAGTCTTATCTGAGTTTAGTATAAAAAATGTATTTGCATATTTTTTGCAGATCTGATTCTTAGTACAAACTTGTAATGTGTTTGTAGTTATGTATATACGAATGAGTGTGCATGAACACACTGGTGATATTCATAGTCAATGCTATTTAAAAAAAAAAAAAAAAAATCATTTGAAGCAGCAACAGTTAAGAGAGAGTCCTTGTCTTCTACAAAGTGATGGTAAGAACTTTGGCTTGCATTCTCTCCAAGCCCACTCTGGACTACTCAATCTGTTAGCATAGCTCATTTATTATATGATTGCTGGTGCCGTTAGCATTTTCTATCAAGTGAACATTTTTTCATTGGTCAGTGCAGCAATCAAATGAACAGGTGGAGGGGTCACATTCATACCATCTTTTGTTGAAGTAGCAAATCTTGATGATGATAATAAATATAATGCCTTGTCTACAATTCTCTCAACCTTCAGTGTGTGCCGCTTACTTCTATCAATCTATTTTCAACATTTTATAACAATGGACACGACCTTAATGTTAATCATTTGTGCACACAAACACATGTAAATAGAAAGCAGGCTCACTCATATATCATTTTTAATTACACTAACAAGTATTCCTATTTTCTTAAATCTACAATGGAAACGCCAATCAATCACTGCAACCTAGCTTGAATCTTGGGGTAATATATTTTCTTTTAATACAATTTCAATAATCAATCTGTAATCAATTTTTAAAAACTTATGAGAGTCAATTCCTTACTCACCTGGTGAATTATATATTCCAGAGGCCTTGGGATTTTTTTTTAATGCAAACTGTGGAAAAAAAAAAAAAAAAAAAAAAAAAAGATTAATTTAATCTTTATACAAAATCTAACCATTTTTATATATAAATTTCTTTTTACTTGTCTTCTAAATATGAGAAACTTTCACTTATTGCATTATGCTATTTGAATGGTATTTTTACTTCAGACATTTTTAGAACCAAAATAGTAAAATCTTAAGTGCTTTTTACCCTTTGGAAAAATATAAAAACTTATTTAACTTAATATTTACTGAGTTTAAGCTTTCAATTTTCTTTCTAAATATATATTTTTTTATATTTATATGTAGACACTTAATATCTAGGTTTAATAAACTTATTAAGTTTTATTTAGACTGCATACATCTAAAATTTCATTTAACAATTGATTAAACTCCATCTTTAATCATATGATAATACTCAGCAGATACATATACTTGTAAGCACTATGACATGGCCTGATGCCACCAGAAAAAAAAATTTCAAATTGAAGCTAAATTAATTTAATTCTTAGCTTTATGAGATGAGTGTACACTGTAAACACCAAATTTCCCACATTGTCTGGAAATGCTTCATCTTAATTACTGTGAATCTATTAGAACTGCTTACTAGTTTTTGGGAGAGCCTGTTCCTTTGTTTCCTTTTATATTTGTGAATTGATAATCTTGATGGCTGCAATTCTTAAATCCTGATAAACAATTTTGGTAACTTTTTCACATAAAAACTATCCTTTTGTTTTTTTTCTTTGTTAAATTTTAAACTCAGTCTAAAAATGTAAAAGAATTGATTCCTTTTTTTTTTTTTTTTTTTTTTTTAATCAAGTTTGTAATATAATATCAGAATCTATTTATTAATGAATTAAATTATTTTTAAAAAATATTGGGTAATATTTTGTCTTGTTTATAGTTTATCAACCATATAGATCAGAGGTTCCCAAATTTTAGTGCCATTTTTTATTTTCAAGATCTTTTTTCAACTCTAAACCCACAATCATAAATAATGAAGCTAAAAAATATTTTTAGAAAAGTCAATATACTTGATTGTTAATATTTTTATGTTTATTCACATTATGCTCAGAACATTAAAGTTTTTCAAGTATGTTTCATGAAACAAAAATCAAAACTAAGATACAAGTACAAAAAAAAAAAAAAACTTTAAAAAATAAATGATTTCTCTTCCTTCATAAATATTGACTCTCCTAATGTGATAATTTAAAATGAACTCAAAAAACAAAACAGGATTAACCAATGAAATGAAGATAAAAATTAAAATGTATGACTCAGAAGATAATTTTGTCCCACAAACCTATGAGAACTGTTTTAAGATAAAAATAAATCTACTAATAAAACTCAGAGAAATTCATATCAATTTTTAAATAAAATCAACTAGGTATCAGATTTTTTTTCACTGACAGCAGCTTTATGATCACTAATAAAGCTTAATATTAAGAAACCAGAGGTTTGTGTTTTTGGTAGTCTTGGGGTATTTATTAACCTACAAAAGCTTCAAACTGAGCCTGCTGCAGTGGCCAAAGTAGTTTATTGGTGCCAATAGTTAAGGTTAAAAAGCAGGATTCCAAATCTATATTGTAAGATTGACACAGCACAAACTATTTCACATTATCTGGTCTTGTTCTGGACTGAGCTAATTTACAGATATCATGACTTGTAATAACCACTTTGGGAACCACTGGTCGTGACAATTTTTTTTTTTTAAACTTTGTCTTACTTTCATCAATAAGTGATTCTCCGATAATGGGTTTAGATTTTTAAATATATTTTTGGTACTTTATAGGGGCCATAAAACTCTAATTAAATTTTTAAAAACTAATTTTCTTTCAATTTATAAATCTTTTTTTCATTTGTAAGTGTAATATATTCTCAAACTAAAAAATAAAAGGACAAAAGAAAGATGCCCTGTTTGTGTGTGTCTGATGCAAATGTATGTGTGTGTGTGTGCGTGTGTGTGTGTGTGTGCATCCTCTCTGATTATGAGTGAAAGCTCCTCTGTTAGTATTTCTGCTGTGCAAAACTTCTTTGGAGACATTAAAACTACATTTTAAAAGAATTCAAAAATATTCAGAAAAATAAAAAATAGGATTCAAGAATTGAAGAGAAAAAGTTTGTTGTTATTAAAAAATGTACAGAAATATAAATGAATTGTCTGTTATTTTTCTGCTTGATTGCCTTATTTATGCATGTGCTTACCTTATATATATATATATATATATATATATATATATATATATATATATTACATACACTGGACAGTGTTAGTAGTCTTTTTGAAGGAACAAAATCTTAACGGATCTTTTAAGCAGAAAATGTAATCAAATAAATGATCAATCATCAGCCTATTAAATACATAAACTAACTTATCAATATGAAGAACGTTAGTCAAAAATATTGTCAAATTATTTCTATTTTTCAATTCAGTGATTGTAACCAGATAATAATATATACTGAATGATATACCAAGTTCTTCTATTAACCCTATCACTTCCATTGGGACACCAGTGACCCCCATCAAATTTCATTTTAACCCTTAAAACATACTGAAAGCATAATTTTGCATATACAAAACTTTAAAAAACTCTTAGTAGTGAAAGGGTTAAAGATGGAACTAATCAGTAAAAGATTAGCAGTATGAAGATTTTTCCTAAAATAAATTACTAAACAATTTCAATCTAATATTGCAATGAAAAGGTTAAATTCTTTTTGGATTATCTTATTACTCCAATAAGTTAATTTTTTAAAAATTTGGTTTCTTGTCTATCATGTCTTTTAGACCATTTTTAGTTTGATAATTAAATAATTTATAACTTCATAAATAGACGATAGTTATTTTGTGACTCATTAAAGTTATTTTGGTATTAATATCTGAACACAAGTATACCTTAATTCAAAATGTTCTTCATTCTGCTTAGAAACAATTTTGTTTCAAATGTTATTTTTATAAATCTAACTGGCTGGATGTAACATAAAATCAATATTAATCATTTATATATGATTAATAAAATGATCTGTTAATGATATTTACTCTCTTCAAAAAGACTGGTAACCATTTACCTTACTCATACTCAGGCAATTAAACTCAATAGTTTCAATGGTATTTTATTAACCTTAAATGCATTTGCAATTGCATTGTGATTAATATTTAATATTACTCTTCTAACTTAAAATCATGGAAATACCTTTAACAGGCACTATCAGAAATCAACATAATTTATGTATTTTTTAAATAATCAAGTTCATTTTTTTATCATTCATATTGAATGTAAAATATTGCTTGAGTATCTGAGCCCACTTCGTAGATGTTGAAATGCACGTAAACTTGAATTTTATTGTTCAATTCTGTCTGACAAATTTTATTGCTTTTTAAGGTTACATTGAAGATATGATTTTAAGTATCTAAATTCAAAGGTTCATAGCATTTATTCCATACTGGCCATTTTCAATATCAAATGGATATTCTTGTGGTGTAGAAATAAATCAATAACAGAATGAGTATTTATTCTTCCTGTTTTTTGTTTTTTTTATGTCCCAGAACAAAATTCTCTCATTTTTGTTCAAGCATGCATTTTTATGCAAGATAAAGTTAGCTTAGATAGCAATGATTATTACCAATATTCTATAATGATAGAGAAATGTCACAAAACATTTTTCTTATCTGTATGTTATTTAATGCTTTATCACTTATTTTTGATAACATCGGCTGAATAATAATGGATATGCTTAATAGATTTTCTACAGGTCAAATTGAAACTTTCTCTGTAATGGAAGTAATAAAAAAGTAATACCACTAGTCTGACATTTATCATAACTCACTTAAATGCCACTTTTGGTGGCCTCCACTCAATATCAAGTTGCATCTTAGTGATAATTTATAGATTTTATAAATAAGCTTAATTATTAAAGTATTATTACTGGTATATGACTGGCTGACTGAGAAAAGTGCAAACAGGTTAAAGAAAATGACCATGTTATTGACAGTTGATAAACCTAAAGTTGTTTCATTTTTGTCATTTCATACTTAATTAAAAATTACTTAGAAATTAAAATAGAAATAATTTTATTCTCCAATGATCAGTCTTTGCTGTGTTATAACAAACATACAAATGTTAAATGGGACCAATAATGCATTGTGCTATTTTACATATAATAAAAGTATTTGAAAGCTGTGGTTTTTGTGATGACTGAAGTGGTAAATCTATGAGTTTTGAAGAGCATCTGTTACAAATTTGAACCTTCAAAATTTCTTTATGCAATTAACACATCTAGTATTTTTTCATTGCTGTGAAGATTTAGAAACTCACAGGAATTATTAGCCATGTATTTTATTTGATGATTAAAAAAAAAAAAAAAAAAAAAAAGTTCCTAATTATAAGGATAAGAATTTACAAATATTTTTTTTTTTTTTTTTTAAAGTGAGATTTCTCTGAAATCAATTTTAGTGTGGCATGAAAATCTTTTGACACTGTACTTTTACAATTTATATTCTCATTTCCAATGAAATTTCTTAAAATGTTTCTTTAAATAATAAATATTTAGTCTTTAAGATAATTATGACCTGGGGATTTATTTTGATGACATCCTGTTATGCTCATATTACTATAATAAAAATTGTCCTATCTTGTAACATTAAGAAAACCAAACAAAATTCCTGGATCCAGCCCAAGTTATTAGTTATTCCTTACAACCCCTTTTACTAAATATCATTGAAATTCTTCATTAAGAACTTTTTGGAGATGTATGGACAGACAAAGAGATATGAATTAATACATAACTTCTGTCCAACATCATTGATGGAAATAACAAAGAGCGGTCAACAAAGTTAAAATTCTAGGAAAAGCATCAGCTGTGAAAAACGAGATTAGAACAGCATAGTTAAATGAGAAATATAAAGGGTTCTAGTCATCATTCCTGAAAGCTATCAGATATGTTAACCATTAGATAGAGGTTGGAGACATGACCAAAAGGATGTCTTAAAATACAACTCTAATCATATAAAAAAACTAAATCTACAACTTATTTTCTTTTTCACATGAAAAAGAATTTTAAAATTTACTCTTAGAAAGCTATTAATACATATACAAGTTCCCAGAGAAACTTGAATCAGCATGGTACAAATTCACAGATGCAAACCAACAAAAGCATTCACAATCAACTGAACAATTATAACTTGGGTTTCATAAGAATTAAAAGTACATCAACTGACTGAAAACAGATTTTAAAATATTTGTAAATGCCTGATCAAAGACAATCACAAAACTAACATCTCATGACTTGACAAATTTAAGAACTAGGAAGGAAATATGCTATATAGTTTAGATTAGAGCCATGGTAAGGGTAACCTAAAGCCAAACTTATTTAGAGCTTATTTTCCAAAGCCTGGCATTGGAAAAATAAGGTCTAAAATGTTCTGCTTCAGGTTAAACTTATTTAACCTTATAACTTGGACTAATCAGACTTGTGAAACACCATATATGGATCAGATTTACAAGAATTTATTACAAAGAAAACAAGCTTTGATAATTTTCAGTGAGATTAACAATGCTGCCTGACTAGAAATTCTGTTTATCCTCAAATAATCCACTGCTCTAATCACAAGGCTAAGCATGCAAATGCTGGGTAAATATCAAATAATGTAAAAGTTATGCACAATGTTGAAATTTCTAATACCTTCATAATTAACTAGCATTTATTACATGATTAACAACTTATTTCTATCTACAAATGGTCTTTCACTTTACTTGCCTTCCTATCTATAGGAATTGGTCATTTGATGAAATAATTACAAGCTTCCTACTTTTACCAGTGTGGATCAAATTTTTATTGAATCATCTCCATGATTCAAAGGTCATGTTGGACTCTTTTTTTCTTTTATTATCAATGGTCAAGGGGTTTAGATTATGCAACTCTTTTACCTCTCCATTGTTAATCATTCTGTTTAACATCTTTCATAGTTTTTCCTCAATTTCATTTCTAAATTTTATATAGAATTTCAATGTTTTGTCTCTTAACTTCAACAACTGTGATATTTCTAATACAATTATATCACACAAATGATATACAGACACATCAGTCTAATTTTATCAACATCTTCAAATTTGTCTTGAATAGTCTTATGATATGATGCCCTACAAAATGGTCTTTGGAAATCAATTTGGTCTGATCAAGTCAAGTGCCCAATACTACTTCAGCTTCTGTTTCCTGATGATTACAGCAGTACGTGCAGGTATTAGCTTACTCTAAATACTGGTTGATTTCCTCTTCAGACTTGATCACAGCCAAATTTCCACATAACCTATAAGTGGCTTTGGTCCTGAACATGTGACTAATGAACATCTTAAAATTCCTCTATATTAATTGGTGACTTTCCTCTACTTGAGTATAACAATTTGTTTCTTACCTTATAAAAAGTACATTTCTTTCTATGAAGTTTCTTCCATCTAATTTTTTCTCTCACTATTGTCCACATTAATAGGCACCGTTGATTACTTAAACTATTTGAAATAAACAAAGAAATAAAATTCTCAAAAGATGAAGAAATGTCTGGATGGAACAGTAAGTCATTAGCAATTTCTTTTCATTCAACACTTTAAATTCAATCTTGGCTTTTAAATCAGAAACATATGATAATCATACAAATCAAATAACAGACTACCTTTGAATGTAATTTTATGATGAAGTTCATTTAACTGAAAGATTTTAGTGTAAATTAGGCCAATGGTATCAACAAATCAGCTCCAAGCCAAACTTGAGCAATGTATTCAGTGGAACATAAATATGTCATAATAAAATGTAGTGTAAAAGTGTATTAACATCAGTTTTGTGACCCCAGTAAGGAAATGTGTTTGAATTGGAATTTGAGAAGTTTCTCAGGAAAAAAGTGATTTCATTTCAAATTTTTAAACAAATGTAGTTATTTACAAAAGTAATTTTATAAGTTTTTAAAGCTTGATATATATTATAGATAGCAGGGAGAAATGGTGACGAGCAGAATATAAATTTCTATACCTAAAACAAACCGACAATGTAATTTTTCTCATTCATACCATCAAAACTAAAGGCCTATGTATTAAATAAAATATCACCAAATACTAAAATAATAATCTAAAGTAAATTTGTTATATTTTCTCTTCTTTTGCATTAAATTTTAGTAACAAACTTTAACAACCCAGTTATTTATATCAATCAGACGACTTTTGATGCAAGTTCACTCCTCTGAATATTTGAGCCGACAACAGATGTTCCACTTATGTTTACAACTGGAAAGTAATTGACAAATCAAATGGATTGTCTTCTCATATATGCTGTCAGATTACATTTATTACTACAGAAGACATCTATTCATTTGATATAAGATATCAGAACCAAGATTATTCATTGCATTAACCACAGATTGCGTCGAGCACTGTCATTTCAGGTTTGCTTAAGACCTAAAGCTTAAAATTGCATGGCCTTAACCAGTAGATAATTTTGTGATTCAAAATTCTCCTAAGGTGTCGGCCTATTTTTATATTTGTGTAGAAAGTACATCATGGAAATTTCTTCTAGAGAGCATCAAAGACTAGATACTTACCCTACATGCTTCTCATGTAATTGTCAGTGAGTTCTATATTTAATGGGTACCCCACAACTATGGCTGTCTTGCACTAGAATAAGCGTCCTAAATATCTAGAAACAAAATGAGGAAAAAAAATTAACTATTAGATTAAGTTTATATTAAAAAAATATAAAGTGACCTTTTCTAAGTATTAGGAAAAGGTTTCTTCTGAAATTAGTTTAAGTTTTTTTTAGATATCATTAAAGAAAAATTGCACCATAAATCAAATTGCCAACTTATTGCAGCTGCTTTTTATTTTATTTTTTACTACACAAAACAAAAATGATGATTATAACATATGTAAAAAAGTAAAGTTGGCGACCGTAGTCGAGGGCGACCAGAAGGCTCCCTTTTCAATAGCTTCTACATTAAGGTGTAGGGGAGGGCACTACTTCTTTCCCTGGATTGCTCTACTTTACCCTTGATACATACCTTATAATGCTGAGTGTTAACCAAAGAGGTATCAAGTACCATTTTTAAAGTCTTTGGTATGACCCAACCTGGGATTGAACCCCAGTCTCCCAGACCATTGGCGAATACTCTACCCACTAGGCCAATGAGCCAGTTCTTTATAACATATGTATAAGAAAAATATTATTTTGCTATAATCTAACATACTGTATCAAAAAATCCTCTTTTGTATAATTTATATGGCTTTTTAATGTCTTACAAAAAAGCCAAATATTTAAACTTTATATTGCAGAAGAGAACTTAAAAATTATTTCTGATTAAGTTTTTAATGTTCAAGACAAGTTTTAACTTACCTCATAGCAAAAAAAATTTTTTATTAATTCAAAGACAATATTTCATGATTATCTTAGAAAAACATAAAAGAATTTACCAAAATTGTCTCTCCAAATATAGAAAAGTGTTTTACGTAGATTCTGATATAAACTGATACATAAATATATTCTGAGAGTCTTTTCTTCAAAGGCAGTCATAATAAATTTATATAATGATTATTGTGCAAACAGCAATGTTGCTACCAACAAAGCCTTCATCAGATCATGACTCTGGGTTCAAGCATGGTTTCAAGAGCTGAAGTATCATTACCAACAACCCAGAGTACCCCACTAGGTTTTATTGATCGGTTATCACTTAATGGGATTGCCATATCTTCTCTCCTTTCTCATCAAATAATACGTTTGACAAATTCTTTCTCAATCTATATTTCACTTCAAAATCCATTTTGGCCAACCTACACATTTGTAATGTATTACTTTATTCTTCTAAAATCCAAATTGGCCATATTTATTTTTTCTTGTTAATAAAATTTTTCTGACAAGATCCCTGACTTCATGGGTTTACATGTAGTCATTTCCTGTTTCTATGTTCCCTTTTCCTGCATGTTGTTTAGCCACATGCTTATTCAAGGTTATGAGGTCAATTTGTTAAAAACCCATAATTGATCTACAAGCCTGGCAGGCTAGTGTTGGATAACTGAACTGCTTCCTCCTTCCTCGATTTTTTAAATACCACATGAATACATCTATACACAAACACATGCATGTGTGTACCTACACCCACCTCTATACTACCACATCAAGGATCCAGTGTTACATATCTATGCAGATTCAGTCAGGGCATTATTATGGATTTTATTTTATATATTTCCTCTTGTCTGATGGTGAAAATTCAAGATCATTCAGGTATGCGGATGATAGGTTGCTAACAAAACTTCAACATCCAACCTTAAAAGGAAATATGTTATCCAGCCATTTTTGACACATTCTCAGATATTCATATTTTCTAACTAACACCAACATGCCTGGTCAATATTTTCCTAAAATTGGACAGTTAATTCAATAACACAAACTTTCTTTAAATTAACAGCCCAAATGATAATATCTGGACACTAGACAGTTAAGATTATTTCATGAGGAAATATGAGTCGATGATCCAAATTAATTACAACATGCCAGCCAATACATGCAACCAGACTCTTTTTTTCAAAGTTGTCATATATATTATTATTTAAAAAAAAAAAAAAAAAAAAAAAAAAAGAAAGAAAGAAAAAAGAACACACACACAAGTTGTATGAGGAATGGGTACAACTACCGTTTTCACTAAACTACATCTGGTAATAGAAGAAATGTGAAATACAATCTTTCTGTCTCTGGGGTGACAACAAAAACACCATGTTCTCTTCAAATAACATTGTTCAAGCTATAGCAATATATTAGTAGCCAATTTAGAAACATTGATGCGATTCATGGGTTTTTTTCTTTAAACAAAAGCTCTTTAAATTTTTTGTTAACCTATTTTCCAAAAATGGTGCTACACTCAGGAGTTATAGTAACAGACATGCACTTGATAGGATTAAAGTTCAGAAGGATGAGAAAACTAACATCAAATAAAATCATCCCCTACTGTATTCAGTGGTAAAGTATCTAAACATATAAAAAGTTACATAAAATATGATTCAATGTATTGTTCCATAAATCTCTCATATGAAAGGCATGAAAATTTATGAAAAAGATTCTATAAATCTGTAACAAAATATCAATGAAAGAGAGTGCAGATCAGAAGTTGAAAATCCAGGGATGTGAAAGTGTCAGATATCAGTATTGCAGGTCCAAAATCAAAATTCTGAGGGAGGCATAAATTCAGATGTCAAAATTGGCAACACAAGTAAAAAAAAAAAAAAAAGAAAAAAAAAAAAAAAAATCCAATCTGTAACAATAAAGCAATCCTTTAATACAAACTCCCCAACAAGCCCAATTCTAAAACCGACTTCATCAAAAACTAATGGCTTTTTATAATTGAAGGCAAACTGCGATTTGTTGTGACTACATATCTGAATGTCTATATTAAACTCACTCAATTCTCAGAGCCTTTCTTTTTCAACAGACAACACACAAAACATTCGATTTCAAGGTAAGACATTTTCTTTTTTTTTTGCCGCAAAATTTTCAAAAGATTACCAAAATAATCACATTTATTTAAAGTACATCTTTCCATTTTAAAAGAAAACACTTTATAATGAAAATATATGGGAGATACATTTGAGGTTCCATCCTTCAACCATAAAAGACTAATCATTTTTGTTTGAAATGAGCAGTAGCAGCAAAGAGAGGTGATATTGCCATTGAACAATCATGTTGAGTCAAAAACCAATGAAAATAGTAAGCAAGAACATCAGGTTGGGTCAGTTGGTGTCTGGCTGTGATAGCATACAGACACTAACATAACAAACAAGTTTATATTGTAATTGCCAAAATTTGTGGCGCTCAAGATAAGAAAGCTAAAGATAAAAAAATGAATTGTTAACATGAAAAAGACATTTAGTTTGTTTTGATACTTGGACACCAGATGAAATATAGATCAAGAAAAGCCATCACTTGACATTTTAGCTAACAAGTGAATATTTTACTTTTTTATTACATAAAGGACACAAAAAGAGGAATTTGTTCCTAACCCCAGTTTTTTAAACCTTGTTATTTTTTTCTTTATATAAAACTATAAAGATTTACTCTAATGTCATAGTTTTGTATTTTTCTGTTAATTCCTCTTTGAGTTTAAATACATTTGTTTATAATTCATATTGAGCTTTGTTACTGTTGCAATTTATTGTCAAAATACATTATGAATGACCAAACTAAACTACCCACTTTTTTTTTTAAAGATAGCTTGTGATCACAACATGTAGTGATCAGTAAACTAGTCGCTCAGATTATTAACTGAGTTTTCATTTCAAAGCTCACTAGGTATTGCATACTTGCAAGCTTCAATGAAAGATCATGACTAAGTTATACAAACTTCCACCAAGTAAGTAAACAATATCTAACATTAATACAAGCAGGGTTTATTTTAGTAAATTAATGTATTAGTTTAGCTTCTTTGTTAAATGGCATATCAACCTTTGTGAACTACTTAATGCCAAAGCCATCCTTGTTGAACAGCAGTGAAACTATTTAACCCAGAGATAAGGAGGGATAAAGGGGTTCATATCTTTCCCAAGCATATTAGTCTGAAGTGGATATAATTGTGCAACTGGAATTTGAAGTCACTGAATACAAGGCCACAGTCTAGCATGTTAGCCACTACACCACAGAAACTCCTCAGTGTGTTGAGTGTGATAGATATGAACATAAAGAGAAGGTTAGTATTTATAGACTCATTTTTTTCAATAAGTCAAGTTTCTACTAATGCGATGTTTATTTTTCAGATTCACCAAAGTACTATTATTGCTAACCCTTGATTGATTTTAACAGCTTGTCAACCTGTCTGGGGTTATTTTAAGCCAAGAGGTTAGCTAATTGCATACATTGTACATTTATATTTTTTGTATAATTTCTTACTAGTTTTTGCAGTTATGTGTATCAGTATTTTTAATACAAATAATTAGCCAACAGATTTATTTGACCTATAGACGGGACCCAAACAAGTACAAGTATTCCAAGTCAGAGGGAGTAATGGTACTCCACTCTCTCCCAATCTCATTACTAGATGTAGTTTATTATTATATCCAGACACCACCTTTTTTTCAAAGGGAGTTTTACCCTTTGTGTAGGGGGTACAGTCAGCATATTCTAAATCCTGTCAACAAAGCAAGCGACCTCAAAGGTTTAACCTTTAAAATATTGTTGGAAATAGCATTTATTTTCACTGCAATACTTTTGAATGCTAATATACACAAATTGTAACTACTGAACCATTCTATCTTGATGTGAAAGGTGAATATTAACCAATCTAAACACATGGTTATCTGCACTCTTAATAAAGAAATAATAATCAGATATTGAAAAATACTTTTTTAATTCATTACAAAAATGAGATGATTTCAATCGGTTTACTCCCCCCCTCAGGGTTCATTAAAAGTGAAAATTAAAAGGCCAAAATGACTTGTAACATTAACATCTCTCTCCATTTCTTTCCATGATTGTTATCTCATAATTACTGATTTTGCATCAGTTGCAATTACATGGATTTGCATAGCACAGATCGATTTCAATTTCAATCCAATATTTTTCATTGATACTGAACATTTGTAAACATTTATAAGAGTGAACATCAGAATGTAGTGCAGCAGTTGGAATTTTGGTTTGGCAAGCTATTAATGAAGATTTCTAACCTCACAAAATAAAACTGTCAAGTCATAATTTACTTCTGTCTCTCACCCAAATACACACATGTAACTATGAAATTAGGTTTCCTTTTATTTATTAACAATTTCACTATTCCAAACAAATTCTCAAAAATTTGACCATTATCAAAATGGTACACATTTTCAGAGAGGTATGAACATCACCCCAATGAACATCAGATAGCGTAAGAAATGAGTTAGAAATTAAATATAGTACAATAATAGAATACTACTATACAAGTTTTAATCATTAATATTTTCCTTGTCATAACATTAAAATAAAAAATATGCTTTACTTACCTTTTTTTATTCCATTTATGAACCATTTTTTTTAATGGAATAGCAAATATTAAATGATCTGGACCGGTATGATTCTTATAGTGAAATAACCAGTTATATAAAAGTATAACAAAAGACAATTCCTAAGAGATGGCATAACTTGAATATATTTGTCAGTTGAATACATTGTGGGACACAAACTCCTCATTTTAATATGTGTAGATATTGAAAGTCTTTTTTTAATTACTTCTAGTTGATTATGTTTGAGAATTCAGTTAAACAGATTAACAATAATCAAAAGATTAACTGAGCCTAAAGCTCATCTTTAACTATTTGTTTGAATCTTCAAGTAACCAAAATGCATTCACATGTTGACTACTTCTGCACCAAGCCTAGAAATTAACTACTGGACAAATAAATGCCACTCCTAATAATCTGATTTTCCATTAACTATAAAACTTCCATTTTGAAACAGTACATTGACTATTGCTAGCCACTCACATTACAAAGATTTATTCAGCCATTACATAATTAACCTGAATCACCTGCATAATAATGACTGCAATTCATAAGTCATAAATTCTATGGATACAGACATTATCAATGAACTGCTTCTGTTGTTTACTGTTAAACCAGTTCTGCTGAAACACATCATATACACTATAATTTACACTTCAAATTTAGAGTAATGATTATGATAGGAAATGGAATCGGCAATCAGAGTTCAAATCCTGAATGAGGCTGTTTGTGTTTCACTTCAAACTAATACCCTTAAGAAAAACATGAACCCATCACTTCTCCCCTCAGTTATGGGTAAATAGTTGAGCAAGCTGGGTTCTTTAACCTTGGATAGGGAACCAGTTTAGGAAAAAGAAAACCGAGTTTATTTGACTTAAAAATTGACCTTGCGTCACATCTAGCTTGTGGTGGAGAGATTGGGTAAATACACATTTCATAAGACTGATTGCAAAACAAAAAACTATTTTATCTTAATTTAAAATTAGGGTTTAAGCTAAAGGAGTTTCATATATATATATAAAGAATTTTGACTCACCTCAATTTTCTTATAAACATAATTGATTTTCATGTATAAAACAAGTTCCAAATATTTATGTTAATGGGTAGAGTGACAAAAATGATAAGATGATCTGAAAAACATTTATTGGAGAAGAGGGCTTCTTGTCACTTTTGATATCCATTCAAAGCTTCCCCTACACACCTTATTACCACCATAAGATTGGATATTTATTCATATCTACCTGTGGTATGAAATGTTTTTAAATATGTCCCCCTCTGTTTCAAATATAATAAAGAGATACACTCTGGAAGTGAACTAGTCTCAGTGCTGAAGCAAATAACTCCTTTGAAATTCTCAAAGGAGAAAATATAAAGTCCAGTAAGATTGCTTCAGGAATTTTTTTAATTTCTCAGTTCAACTAACCATAATCTAACTATTAAAACTGACAACTATCCCATTGTCTTTTTCAATATATTTAGTTAATGTTTATTTTCAAACAATAGTTATTTGTTAACACAAAGCTTCATTCATAGAATAATTTGTGAAAAAAATTCACAAGCAATGGCTTTTGAGACATCCAATGATGTCTGTAACTGAAGAATAAGAAACTATGTATGAATAATTTTAATGTGCAACGGTTGTTGCAGAGAAATGATCCTACTAGTTCAGCTCAAAGTTGGGTTTTTTTTCCAAACAGTACAATGAGACATTACAGTTTTTGTAGTTATAGTAGTTGCCAGAAAGGAAACATTATCACCAGTCTGTCTTAAGAGTTTTATTCTTGGTTCGAAATTGGTTGTTCATTTCCTAGACTGGTTACCAACTAAATCTACAGAGCCCAATCTGCTTTGCTATTTTACCCATAGTTGAGGGATGAAATGAATTCATGCCTTTCTGAATAACATTAGTACAAACTGAATGTAAGACACCTTAGTTAAAACTTGAACTTAGTTCTGTTTTTCATGCCAGTAATCAGTAAACAACTAAGAATATAAACACACATCAGCTTTTGAAAACATCTCCAGCTATAGGCAGCAATAACTTCAGTCTGCTTGTAATTTCAACATCTCTCAATTTTGTTGAGATGCATCATTGATTGAATGAATAAATCCAACCTTGGTGTAATCATCGAATATACAATCTCATTTACTTGTATCCATTAAAGACAATGAAAACTTCCTTGTAGTGGAGAAGCCTGAATTATTCAAGCCAGCTATACAATTATGGTCTTTTTCCGTAGAAGTAGAAAAGAAGCTGAAGATATCTGATGAAGAGTCCAACAATCTTGGTATCAAAAACCAAGAAATGTGCTTTAATGTTCTCTTAAGACAAAAGCAATGCGCTCACTGATTAAAATGAAAGCTACATTGGAAATCTGGAAGGTTTTACTTACCTTGGCCAAACCATCTCCAATAAGGAGCATCATTATTCAGTCATTACAGGGTGGAATGATAAAATTGTCACCCTAGAAAAGACGACATGATTCCATTTCTGTTAAATGAAAACCGGTTTTCTTTTTTTAGTTGCAGACCATCTACTAGTTGGCCAGTTGTGTACAAATCCCAAGAGCGATAGGAGCCTTCTATCATGTCTGAAAGTGACACAATGTTCAACGAGCGAGACCGGAGATGTGCCGCTGTACAACTCATGCTCTCTACCGATCCAAATTATGACAACAGGATCATTGCCAGCACCCTCAAAATGCAAATCTAGATTGCCACGAATAACAGGGACGTGCCCAGGGTGATGAAAACAAAGTTTCTGGCTACGGTTATGGTCTTTGGTGTGGTTTCAAGTGACAGCCACATCATGCCACCTCACATCTTCGAAGTCGGCTTGAAAGTCAACACCAAAGTGTACCTGGATGTGCTGAAGAGTATGGTCATCCCCTGGTGCAATCAGGTAGCTGGTGGCAGACCCTGGGTGTAGCAGCGGGACTCAACGTTGGCCCACAAGTCCAAAGAGACCCAGACTTGGCTTCAGAAGGAGTGCTACGACTTTGTACCCTTCTCTCACAGGCCCCACACTAAGTTGGAGTCTACCTGGATCAATTTCCACAGAAAACTTTGAAAAGGATTTCAATGAGTGGATATATCACCACCAAGACCAATGATAAATGCTACACAAAGAACTTTTTCATTGATGCATCTTTCAAGCCTAATTACTTTCTCTAATACAATTATTCCTTAATGAATGTTATTTGCTAAATCAATTCATTTGATACAAATATCTATAAAAATAAATAAAATAAAATATATATAACTTACTCTCTTCAAATTAATGACTACCTAATTTTTAGAATTAGCTAGTTGGAACTCAAACTCCCAAACGAATTCACCATAAACCGAGATAAAAGCTAGGATTTTAAATTCTAATTTTCTTGGTGCAAGGCAAACTCTCCTCACTTGAAAGATTGGTGTAACAGAGCCTCCTTTTTATCTTGTGCCATACTAAGTGGAACTTAAAAAAAAAAAAAAAAAAAAAAAAAAAAAGGAAAACAGAGAGAGAGAGAGAGTGCATCAGTCTATATTCCACACTGGAATAATATAATTATCCTATGTAATTGTTTCAATACAGATCATAAAAAAAGCAGGCATAGCAAGAAAGAAAATACTGTTTACTTAATTGCATTCACTCTTTACACTGTCTTCATTACTGAAGTCAGCATTTTCTACAAAAGTATCTTGTGCTTGTCACCAACATTAAATAACTGATCTAATGTTTGAAAATGCATGCTGGTTACAAGCTAGTTTTCTAGAGATTTGATTTCAACCAAATTTACTGTATAATCTGCTCAACTTTACTAAATAATGAGTTCCAAGAAGATCGGATTTATTCCTGAGAAGAAAGAGAAGAAAAAATGTGATAACTCTTGTAAAAGACTATTACTGAAATCACAAAAAAAAAAAAAAAAAAAAAAAAAAAATCAATAGGCTTTAACCTAAATTCCCATCTCTATGAACATGGCCAGATTTTAATACCTCAAGCATGGTTAAATCAATTTTTGTTTTTAAATTATTATTCTAAAACAGCTTATAGCTAGGTAGTGATGATAATTTCAACTTGGAACCATGTTGGTCACTAAAAGGAAAATGTCTTAGATATGATAAAAGGCAAAGTTAATTCATTAAAAAAAAAAAAAAAAAAAATGTTTTTATTTGCAAAAATGTTTAGAATTATATAATAGCATAGTTCCTGTCAAAAATGTTTTTTTTTTGTTTTGTTTTTTAATCTATCTTTTCTCTTGGTTATTTTAGGTTTGGGTTGGTTTCTTTGTTTAATGGCATATCAACCTTTATAGGTTATTTAATGCCAAAGCCATTCTCCAAGAACAACAGAAGTGGTACTATTTAACCCATAGCTGGGAGGATAAGGGGTTCATACATAGTTATTCTAAAAACTAAAAAGATACAAAATATCCAGATAAAATTATTGTTGAGTAGCTGGAAGATAGGCTTTAGACTAGTCTGACTGTAAACAAATCTGACTAAAGTTATTTAGATTAGTTGGCATACCAAATTGTGTACCATATTCTCTCTAGAATAAAATACCTTATTTTACATGTGTGTCAACCTTACTTATTTCACAACACATGAAAACAGTTCTATTTTTAAGAGTATAAAATTTAATACTTCCTCAAAATAAGACAAAATGTCATACTTAAATAAAATTCCACAAGTCCAGACACTACAATCTCATCCTAGACAGAAGACTAGGAAGAATACTTTTGATTCTATATTACAGGTTGAAAGGTCCACAGATATTACACACTGATCCTAGCAGAAGTTATAGACACACAAACAAAGAAAAAAAAACATCATAGTTCATGTGATTTTCTATCCAAGAATTGTTTAAACTATTGAACACATATTCTTCAAATTGCTTTAGTTGTTGCTTGAACATTTTGGCTGATCTATTCTGTCGCCTTCAAGAGCAAAATGAAGCAACTCAAAGGAAGGGGTTTAGTAGTAATAAAAAAAAATCTTGAATTTAAGACAAAACTGTTTCATGAGGATGGATGGATGGTTGGTTGCTTAGTATATTTGCAACTATTTTCAGCAAACAAAAAAGTGACTCCTCTCTTTATGGATTGTCCACCTGAAGAAGGCTGGAAAATAGATCAGTTAAAACACTATGGTCAAAAATGTTAAACTAAGTCGAATCCATTATGATTAATGACCCTTTTCATCATGGTCAAAAAATAGAACAGTCAGTGGCCTACTGCACAGATGTTATGATGAACATGCAATGTGATACTTTTTGGTCAATCAGAAGACACCACAATCAATGCCCCTAAAATACAAATACATCAAAATTTTCTTCTGTATTTTTCTAGGTGGTTTGGGCAAGCAACAACATATGACTATTGATTTTATATACTTTTTAGAAGAGGGAGTCCTGTTTGCAATACAAATACTATGTTTAAACAATATCCGACTTTCCAACATGCATGTATATTTCCCCTTTGGTTTTATTTACAAATGTCAACTTTGAAATCATACTAATGTCATTCTAACTCGGATCCTAAAAGTTATCTCCTACTGTTAGGGGTTTCTTCCTCCTCTTATGAAATAATAAAAATAAAAACAAGGGAAAGAACTTGAGTACATAAATGTCAGAAATTCATGTATTTCAACATTGAATTTATAGTCAAAAGGACTCTCAACTAAAACAATAGAAAAATTAATATTTTTTCAAATCTGACAAATTGCCTAAGAAAAGGAAGGTCTTCTGAATGCTCAGCAGCAAAAATTAGCCATGTTTTTTCTAGACATATACCAGTTGATTTGGTTAACTTTTTTTTATAAAGAAATTGAGATATCTAAACATTAGGTCAATTTAAAGACTCAAAACATTTCTGAAAGGCGTTTTTCACAGGACAATTACAATTTGTACATAATATAACAAATGAATCCCAGTTTAAAGTGATTAAGGAAACAGCTAAGAAAAATCAGATCATATGACAGCAAATTTTTTTCTGAAAAAAAAACAAAAAAAAAACAAATCTCTTTTTGGCATATTTAAAACAAAAATTTTTACAATATGTAAAATTAAATCGCTCCGCACAGAACGTCTTTTTTTAAATATTAAATTCAGCCTGTCTTTCTAAGGACAGTCCTCAACTAATGGACAAAATAGGTAGTATTTAAAAACACATGGTCGAATTAGAATGAAGTTTCTCTCTATAATATAGTAACAATAAGCAAGGTCATCCAACATAGACCAAGTAGCTATAAAAGTAGCGGTATCAAACTGGGTCAAATCAGTTGGGCTGGACGCCAGCTGAGGGTGCGAGAGAAATCAGATTCTCCCCTGGCTGTTCTACAACCGAAGCCTAATCAGCAGCAGCAGCTGCCCATGAGGACTGCTCAAGGTTTCTCCTAAAGTCGACGCAGGAAGATTGCCAGCCTCTCAGCTTAAAAGTCCTTTTCAGGGCTACTCAGAAAGTCTATCCATACACCCCCTGAGACAACACAATGCAGTAGACACAACTACCAGCCTCTCAATCTAACAGACTTTCAGGGCTAATTCAGAAAGTCTAATACTCTTTGAGACGGCACCAGCAGCTACCTTCTTGCACCAGCAACCACTTCACTGCACCAACAACTACCACTCCTGCACTGGCGGCCACTTCCCTGCAGAAGTAGCTACCAGTCCTGCACTGACGACCATCTTCCTGAACCAGCAGATACCAGTTCTACACCAGCAGCTACTAGCCCTGCACCGGCGACCTTCCTGCAGCAGCGATTACCAGTAGTGCACCAGCAGACACCAGTAACTACCAGTCCTGAACCAGCGACAACTTTCCTGCACCGGCAGACACCAGTCCTAAACCAGCAACCATCTTCCTGCACCAGCGGAAACCAGTCCTGCACCAGCGACCATCTATCCAATGAATACTAGTCTTGTACCAGCTATCCAGACCTGCTCCAACGATCACCATCCGGCCTTGGCGATTGTTCACCGTACGCTTTTCCGATTGCGATTCGCCATAATAAAGTTTAGCCTTTCGAAGCGACACCCATGTTTTGTCATTCTTGCCTAGTTCATTGTCAATCACTTATATTTCAAGTTTGCAGGGACCGGTATATTTATCTGGCCTCCACAACATATTGATCAAAATTTTGTTGATGGTGAAACCATCCCACAACCCATTTAGGGTGGGCTTCAGTTTGTCAATAGAATTTTTCCTTCAACTTGAGAACAACAATTCATATCTTTCAGTTTTTGAGAACAGTCCAAAGGGAAGTTGTAACATCGGCAATTAAGCTAATGGAATTTTTTTATGACCTTTTCTAACTTTTCCTTTCCTGGCATAAACTAGTCATTTTTCAACAACTCCAACTTTCTTCAGAGAATTATACCCATAAACAGTATAAAATCCAAATTATATTTTTTTAAAATTTACCCAGGCAGTTTTTTTTTTGGGGGGGGGGGTTGCAGCCGGTTAAAGAGGGTTATTGATTCTTAAAGGACTTATAATGTAGACAAAATTCCATACCAAAAATATTGTACAACAGAAACCACAAGCAAAAAAAAAAAATTAATCTGTACCTACTACTTTTTCACCATTTTTGTCACTTTTTGTGTTTGTGTGTTTTAATAGGCTACATTCCTAAAAAAAAAAAAAAAAAAAAAAAAGTTAAAAATTGCCTTGAGAAGAGCAATATTTATTTTAATTTTCCTGTTTTTGAAATTCCAAAAGGCTTTCTTTCATTCACAAAAAAAAAAAAAAAAAAAAAAAAAAAAAGCACCATCTTAATATTTTTTAAATGGTAAACAAAATTATTTATATCCACTTATTTTTCTAAAACTAAAAAAAAAATTCACTCTTAGATATTAAAATTGTTTAATCATTCAAATCAAGTTGGCTGTGGTTTGCACATATTTAAAAAAATCGGTTTATTTAAAAAAAAAAATAATAATTTAGGTATTTCAAAATTTTAATAACATTTTAATTTACATAACATCTAATTGAGTAAATTTATGAACTTTTGGAGAATTTTACTATTTAAAATTAAATATACATGTTATTTTGCTTTTAATTCGTTTAGAAAAAAAAATGAAAGAACGAAATTTTGTTAGTAACTATCATATTCTAATCACACTTTTTTCATCAATAAATAAAATAGATTAAAAATGAATTCAAAATTTGTGTGACCTATATTTAGAATTCGTTAGACAAAAAGTTAAATTTTGTCAATTCCACAGGCATATTTCTGCAAATATCAAGCAGTGCTATCAGTCCGTTTCTTAGATGCAAGACATTCTCACAGCTCAAGACTTCAGAAAACCAATTTTGAATATGATTTGGAAAATGTAACTATGAAGCAATAAGCACGTTTTTATAAAGTTTTAAAAATGAACAGCCGAGTTTTCATGGTTAGATATTTTCATTTAAACAGTGATAAAAATCGGAGAAAAGTTTTTTTAATCCCAAAATTTGAATATTAAAAGCGATGATACCCAAAATTTTTTTGTTCTACAGAAGTTCTGTGTGTGTACTATAGAAACAATTTTTGTAAAAGGTTATTGCTTCAATAAAATTTACTTTATTTTAAAATTTACCTTTGAGCTTCACTTTATCATTTCTTTTTCTCATCTCTGGGATAAAATGTCTGTATTTTCCTCAGTCTTCAAAAAATTCATCTTGGATCCTTCAGGGTCAAAATGATGAGTGAAAAAAAAAATGATAAAAAAAATAAATGAAATAAGTAACGAAGAAGAAGAAGAAGAAATCTCATAGTTCACAATCTTAAGGATTTATTTAAGGAAAATAATTAAAATTTCACGCTTACTCTTTTCTTCCAACATTTCAGTAATATTTCTTTTGCTTTAAAAAACGAAAACAAAAAAAATTGGAAAGGCAAAATTATTTTGGCTTTTGTTTTTACTTTTTAACCCTTACCTTTAATGCAAACATAAGTTTGTTCTTGCTCTTTTAGTTGGCAATTCTAATATAGGTCAGTAACCTCAGGCAAACTGCTTCGATCCTTAGAAGTCAGGATACCAATAAATGATTAAAACTGTCGACCATCTCCAATGTGGCCATTAAAAATCGATGATTCAGCTCAACTGCGCCTGCGCGTTATTAACCTCTTCCTCCTCTTCTACTTTTCTTCTTTACCTCCTACTTTGTTTTCTTCTCGCTTTGTTGTCTTCGCTCCTCTTTTTTTTTTCTCTTCTCGCTTTGTTGTCTTCCCTCCTCCTTTGTCTTTCTCTTTCATTTCTCTTCTCTTTCCTCTTTTCATTCCAACCACTTCCCCACCTCAATCTTTACTCTTTTCTCTTTATTTTTCTTTTCCAGGCCGTCGTTTTGCTTTTTCTTCTTCTTTATCCGTAATTTCTTATTTCTTCTTTACATTTTGCACTTATTTTTTGTTTTTCGGCTTTATTACACTCTTCATCTTCCTCTTTTCTCTTTAATCTATTTCTCCCCCCCCCCCTTTTATCTTCTTCCCTTTCTGCACCTCCTTAACTTTCTGTCTTTTTCTCCACTTATCTCATCCTACTCTTCTTAAGCTCAATTAAAAGCGAAATAATTAAAAACTATAAAAAATATTTTATATGTAAAACTACAGATGAGAATATATAAGAGAATAAAACTGCGAATAAGTAGGTTTTTAGGCAAGCAAACAAACAGGACTCAACCCGGTATGAAAATTTGAAACCGACGAGTGATTTGTTTATTTAAAAGTACTAAATATAAAAAAAATGAGTTACAGTTCAAAATATGAAAAATGAGCGTTACAAATAAACAAAAAAGTTAATACTCGAAACTAACAACATGGCTTTTGTACTGTTACAAATCTCTACTCCTGATTTTTTTTAAAAATCACAAAAATGCAGAGCTATCCGATTTTAATGAACTTTTCAGTCCATTAATTAATGAATGATTTTTATAATACATCAGATATTTTATCTAAAAGCATGATAATTTTTACGGTCACTTAACTTTAGCACCCTTTCTTGTGTGTGTGTGTGTGTGTGTGTGGCGCTATTTAATCAGTAGGGATATAGAATATGGCATACATTTTTATCTTAACCACAAACTACTCACGACGGAATTCTTAGGTATAGGAACTTCACAGCTGTCAGCGAACGGAATTTTCCACCACAAACCAATAACTATTTCTGAGACTAAAGAATTTTTTAGAGATAGAATTTCAATATAAAGGAACTTGGAGGGAATAAAATTTGTTGAAGTGATTAACACTAGAGCCAAGTTTAGTATTTAATTGGGTTATATTTTTAGGGGGCTTTAGTGTGCCATTAATGGTAATTCAAACAGTAAGTTTAAACAGTAAGTTCCGCTGCTTCCAAGTGTAGGGAACGAATAAATAAATAAATAAATAAATAAATAAATAAAATTTAAATTGAATAAAAAAAAAAAAATTTTTTAAAAGAAAACTTAAATTTGCAGAAACTCCCAGAGGTCCCTGACGGAAAAAAAAGGGATGACGCATGCGTAAAAGAAAGACGGCATCCTCTTGACAAAGGGGAACAGGTTTTCTTTTTCTTTCAGGCAGTGACCAGCGTTTTGACAATATCGTTGCTGTCTGGTGTCTGGGCGCCACGCCATACGTCTTTGGACAAGATGTTGGTTAGTCCCTTTCACCCAATAGCAGCTCTCTCTCGGTCAGCATTATGCTGAAATATAAAAGACTCACAAATGAACTACAAACTAACCCTTACCGGACTTTGACAAACTTCCAAAAGAAAACTAACCCTTATGGAAGCCCGAAATACCAAATGAGGACAAACACATGCATGAAACGATTAACGTATTTTTGACACCTTAACTGGAAGATTCAACCATTTCTATGTATTCAGGAAGAACTCTCTTACTCATGGCATGGTTGTTGAACCCAGTAAATAAAGGAAAGTATAAAAGAAACATCTTCGTCTCTTATCTGTTGCTGTCTTTTCTTTTGTATAATTCTTTTTGGGACTTTCTTGGGCAAGACGTTACACCGACTAGCCAACGTGGGGGTAAAATAAAATAACCAAAATATGGAGTCAGATATCAAATAGCAACACAGCCTTACCCTTCGCCCTTGACCTTCAGCCTCATACCCCACACTAGTTCGGATACTGATTCGAAAAGATAACACAGACAATAAAGTTTTTAAAAAGGAATTTTATACAAAAGAAACGAGAAAGAAAAGGATAGAAAAGATAAAGTGTTGCAAATTTTTAGTACGATTTGCTGGGACTTATCTGAGAGAGTGTCCGGGAAACAAAGTTTTTTGAATTTGAATATTTTTCTTTTTTCTTTTTTCTTTTTTTTTTTTTTTTTTTTTTGTTTTGTTTTGTAGAAATGTGTAGTGAAGGGAAATTTCGTATTTTGGTTTGGCACGCAAATGTAATTCGACACTTAATTTCACCCAATCAGGATGAACTATCCTATTCAGTCCGGGCCTTTCTTTACGGGCAACAGGAAATTGGGTAAGCTGCCAAACACAACCTCTTTGGCTGGAGAACGCCGTCCAGTGCAGACGTCACACTGGCCGTTCTTCAATAGCAGCTCTTTAGCTGGACAATGCCGCCCAGTGCAGACGTTTCACTGCGGCTCTAGAATAGCAGCAACAACAGCATGGACACACGAGGGAACCCATCTAATTTATGGATTCCTTGCAAGGAATCCCATTTGAATATGAATTAGATACATTCAACTAGCCTCGCACAGGCACAACTTTATCTCACCGCAAAATTGGATATGTCGATCCGACGCGTAATCCCGCTCTCGACACCTAGCTCCCATTTTACCTCTGAGCCACTTTAATGGAGAAAACGCATACTCTTATAGAATGATTTTTGGCCTGAGTTTTTGTTGTTGTTAGCGCGAGAGAAGTGTTGTTTGTGTTTAGTGAGGAAGAGTGTGTAACGTATGTGTGCTTACGTTGTGTTGTTTCCTGGCTTAGTGTTGTTAGTCCCCTTGCTAAGTTTGTAAGAAATAAAAGGAGGATGAAGAAGTAGTAAGATGGCGATAGTCGAAAGGTGTTTTTATGGAGAGTTTTATTTGCAGCATGGAATATTTGGGTTTGCTTTTGGTGCTGCAAGACTCGTGAAAGGTTGTGAGTATGGAGCGAAATTGAGTTATGAGAAGTTGAGATGGCAGCGTGTGTCGTCGGACGTGTGAGGGATTGTGTTCGTTACATTTTGACGAAAGACATGTTGCAGTTGTATGAATTGAACTTTGGATGTCACTGTGAGTTTCATGTCTGCCATCTCAACCTTCTCAACTTCTCATAACTCAATTTCGTCTCAATGCTCACGACCTCTGCTCGAGTCTTGCAGCAACAAAAGCAAACCCAATATTCCATGCTGCAAATAAAAACTTATTCATAAAAATATATTTCGACCTTCGGCATCTTATCTTCTTCATCATCCTCCTTTTATTTCTCACAACCTAGCGAGGGTACTAACAACACTAAGCGAGGAAACAACTCAACGTAAACACACATATGTTACACCATCTTCCTCGCTAAACACAAACAACACTTCCCTCTCGCCAACAACAAAAATCTCCGGCTAAGAATACTCGCTAAAAATGTTTCAGAGTTCTTTGAATTTGGGTATTTTTCTTTAAAGTTCTTTTCAGCTGAATTCTCGGTTGAATTTTTATTTCAGTCGTTCTACTTGGTAGAATTTCAGAAGTCGACTTTCGTTTAATTTTACTTTATTTCTTGGGAAGCTCCATTCAAGAAGCGAGTGACGAAACCCATCTGCTAGCTTACGTTTTTCGGGCCTTTACAGATCGATCCCCGAATTCGTACTAAGGGTTCAATAGTAGTTCAAAAAGAGGAGGTCAATTTTTGGTGCTTCACTGTCTGGGATTACTTCTCCCTTTTCCACTCTGGCCAAATCAACTGCTGCATGTGTTCGGCTTGATTTTTTTCTCAGAAATAAATCTTATAAGACCATTAATTCTATGAGATATTTTTTGACTACCACCGATAGCAAATAATATTTTCTACCTTTTCTTGATTGTATAATTACAAGTAATTATTACTATTTATTATACACTAAAATTAAGGACACGTTTTCTTCCCCAAATCTGAATTATCCTAAGTCGGTGAAGAAGCCAGCAGCTTTGCTATAAAAATCAGCAAAGCATCGCCCTTGACGGGATATTTGGAACCCAGTTATCAGGTGTTCAAAATCTCTCGCCAGATGAGAAAAATGTAAATTTATATTTTTACCATTTTACTTTTTTTTTATCAAATATTTTATTCTTTTTTAAATTGTTTCCAACATCACTATGTCTTAATGTAGTCGGGATAGGTTCGCCATAAATTATGAATAAAAATAGTGTTTGATAGTTCACTCATAAGAATTCCGCAAACCAGGGGAGAAAAGGTGAAATCAGAGATGCCTAAAACAACACAAGGTAAAAGTAGTAAATTTGGTCTTCAATCTGAATCCCTGAGATTAACAAGTGCGAGGAGAAACAGTCAGTATGCACAAAGAAGAGTTCTGTAACGGTCTCTAAGTCAGAGCGTTTCATCACATTACTTTTTCCTTGAAAAGAGGCCCACGTATATCATCATTTCCTAGAATAACTTTTTCTTTTTTTGGCGCCAAAATCGAGTAGATCTGAGACCAGGCGTTTCCTGCTGAAGAATAGAAGTCCGGTATTCAAAGAAAACAGACCAAATATATTTTACTGCTACTCCAACTGCTGAACCAAAAGAGCAGTTTCGAATTTCACAAACGATAACCAAGTTTCATCCTCAAACAAATTAAGAAATGATACCTAAGTAAACAATTAAAAAAAGAATAAATAAAAACATTTACGTACAGTATACCGGGCCATTATCCTAATAATTAGAGTGTTCGCCAATGGTCCGGGAGACCAGAGTTCAATCACCGGTCGAGTCATACCAAAGACCCAAATGATGGTACTTGATGCTGCCTTGCTTAACACTCGGCATTATAAGGTAAGGATCAAGGGTTATGTGGAGCAATCCAGGGAAAGGAGTAGCACGCTTCCCTACACTTCGGTGTAGTATCTATTGAAAAGGGAGCCTTAGGGTCACCCTCGACTAAGTTCGCCAGCTTTACTTTTACTTATGTTATAGTAAAATACATCAAATCTCTTCTGATTCATCCACTTGACCCTTCACACACCTAACAACTAAAACACACAAAACAGACCCACAGACATCGGCACTGTAGAAGAAAATAACAGCTACCGGATGTTGACCCAACAACGGTCAGTGTCAAACTAAGAAAATCATGGCTTCTGCGCATAGGCTCCGCGCATAGTCTGTCCAAAATCCTTAGAAAATTCTCAGTTATAAAAAATAGTCTATTTTTCAACCAATCATATTTTTTCCACCAGTAGCATTTTCCGGAGTCGATGTTTGAAATCGGGAACATATTGTCACGTGGTGTCCCATTGAGAAGATAGAAATATGATTACTACTATCCTCTTGTTTGAATTAACAGTAGCAAGCCATCAGAGAATGACCGTTAAGAAAGAATGTAGGTCACAGAGGAGAGACCCACAGATGTTTATACTTGGTGATCTCACTCGGGTCGCCTGACACGGGAAGGAAGGAGAGAGAAGCCAAATGATTGGCTGGGACCCCAAAACGGAAGTGGGGACTCCTTCCCGTCAGCGGATATAGATAATAAGAAAAGTTAGTGGTTGGACAGGGTTCGTAGCGGACAGAACCAAAGCCAAGTACTCCGGGTAGAAGAGGACAAAAAAATATCTCGGACACGAAGGAGCCATTTTCTTCAAGCCAGTGTTAAAAATAGCATAAAGTCTATTAGCCCGTAAAAGAAGAAAGATTCTCCACAGGAACTCCATCAAAAAAAAAAGATAAGTAAACTTTGGGACCATTTCTCCTTATACCCAATTTTATATACCTCTCTCTCTCTCTCTCTCTCTCTCTCTCTCTCTCTCTCTCTCTCTCTCTCTCTCTCTCTCTCTCAATTTGAAGAAAAAAGAAAGACAAGAAAAGAAGAAAGACATTTATGTTCATGGACTGTTCATTTATTATATATTTGACACGTTGAAGGTGTATATCTATGTGTAGTAAAAGATTCATGTATTTTAATGTTCCCACGTGGTCGAAGTTGTTATTTACAGTGTCTTCTACGAGTTTGTTATGTCATATTTCCTTTCCAGCTTCTATTCGCCTTATGTTATCTTGCTTAAAATTGTCCTATTAATTCCTTTAAAATATCACACGGGAAACCGGAGTTGCCGACTACTACAATATAATATTATTACGTCTCAACCTAGAGGTCCATATCTTCCATAGTCTAGGGGAGGAAGTCTAGTGGCCTTGGTGGGTGTGTGTATAGTGTGAAATTTGGAACCCCTTGCCAGCGGCGGTCAGTCTAGCCATAAATTAATCCCCCACGTAATATGCCAGTTCTTATATGCCTGAGAAAAAAACTCTGAACGAGGACTTATTCTATAAGGGATCAAGTACCAACCTGCCCCGTCTTCACACGTGCAAAAATAAAGTCTCGTTTTGGGATTTTAAAGAATTTGCCGTCACAATATAAATAGGCCAAACAGAGGTCACACGTTAGTTGAATTGCCGGCCGCCCTGAGAGCGTCACCCGATAACACCGTCCGACCAGATCAAAGCAACCGCACGTCGCCGAATAGACAACCACCCCCACCCGGTCAACCGGCCAGATATTTCATCCGCTTGTTTATTTTATTTATTCAATAAACGTCAGTCTTATTTTTCTTGCAACCACACGCTTGTATATAACACTTATACAAATACAAAATTAATACACCAACGAAAACATTTATAAATTATTGATTAACACCAAAAAATATATAAATACATAAAAAGCCAATGTTTGTTCATGTCAACATCCTGTTATTTGTTTTCTATTTGCATGTTTTATCTATGATTAATTTCAGCATTCACCTTTTATCTCATTTACTCGGAAGACTCCACTGCAACAATTTTAAGCTACACTTTGTTGTAGTATATAGTTACGTTAACTTGGTACACTCCACTCCTGTAACAGTTTATTAAATTTACCTAGTATATTTATAGAAACTTTTTAGGAGATATGGGTCGTCTTATTTATGTTATAGTAGCCGGGATAGGTTCACCATAGAACGTGGCAGAAAATTGGTAATGTTTGATAGTTAACTAATAAGGATTCCATGAATCAAGTAAGAAAAAGTGAGATGAGAGATGCAAGAAACAACACGAAGTAAAAGTAACAGAGATGGCCTGCAATTTGAATCATTGAGATCAAAAAGTGCAGCAAAGATAAACAGTTTGCGAGTACGAAGAAGAGTGTCAAGAGATCTGGTCGGAGTTTTTAACTCTATATCTCAATTAGAAGTACAAACAGATAAATTTTGTGCTAAATTTAGGATCCAAAAAGGCTGAAATTTATTACAATTAGCCCAACTTTTGATTTGCCCCAAAACTACTTGTGGGCGTATGCTTTGATTCCGCCTAAAATACAAACACCTGAGTTGATCCACTTTTCAAGACAAAAATCATTTTTGTCAGGCAGTTCAGTCATAATTTCCACAGGAATCTTTGGCAGTCAACATACTGAACTCAAAAACAATGACTCTGAGAATCAAATTCCAACTCGAATCAGCTAAGTACTAAGCCAATTATTTTTGGTTATTGAAACGAACTATTCTCTAGTCGCTGATATACAACTATCAGTGAATACACCTACATACGTATTTTTACATACTTTATAGTATGAGTAATACTATTATCGCTGCTTCTTCCCAGTATTTAAAATGACTACAACCATTACGGATCACTTGACACAATTTTGCCTAAGTATACTGAATGCAAGATAATCACTTTTGTATATGCAACACTTAATCTTGAGAGATTCCCACAAACATACTTTTCCCAAACAAACTCTGTTTTTACACAAACTCTGTTCTTAAACAAATTCTTTTGTACGAACAGACCTTTTCGTTTGAACACTCTTTGTAGAAACAATTATTTGCATGTTTCTCTTGCTTGCATTAGACTTTCGTTGTTGTCTGTTAATAAATACATGCTTTTTATAATTCTTCAATTCAATTTATGTAGTCCGGTTCTTCATTTCAACATCTTTGGTCCTTTTTGTTGAATACAAATTACACACAGTCTAACATACCCGCTACAGTACTAGCAGTAGTTAAGGAAAAAAATAATTATCTTCCTTAGAGACTTGGATTGTTAGTTGAGTACGACTTTGGGTGTCCCATGACAGTATCAGAAATCTATTTTCGATTTTTTACCTCTATTATTTGAACAGGAGAGAATTTACTAGAGAATGGTAAAACTACGTGCCAATTTTATTTTTTCTTCATCAAGTAAGCCTTTTCTGACTATAACAAGAGGGCAGATATTATTACCATTTAAACATAAATGGCAGTTGAGGTTGTAGAGTTTTGTTGCCTCTTGTTATATTAAAAGAAAGAAAATAAATATAGAAAACGTTGACGAAAATATTGTTAGTTTTCAAAGGGGAAGCTTTAATGGTAGCTTGAGACGAAGTTTTCCTTTGTGATGTGAGTTGCAGGTGGGGAAAGGACAGTAGTAAATAGCTGTGCAGGAATTTAGTACTCAGCCAGAAGCTTCGGGGTCCATTTGATTTAGGAGGGAGAAATAACTGATAAGGAATGGTCTCCTAAAAGAAGCAGAGGAACAAATGTTGAAATGTGCTCCCTCGAGATGAAAAGTCCCTCTGTCTGCTGTTGGAATCGTCCCAGGATAGAGAGAGAATGTTCTCTCTCGTGTCGCCTGGTCTGACCTTGCTACTAGCAAGGAGGAAAAGAAAAGAGAGGGCGAGCACGGTTAGCGCGGCCTTTTATGTTGTCCGGGGAGGTGTGCCCGAGCAGAATAGCATCGGTCATTCTCATTGGATAAAATATATAATTTCGAACTCTAACGGCCAAAGCAATAAATAATAATTTGAAATTTTTTTTGCTACACAACTTTTGTATCTCTTCTACATACATTCGTGGAATAATATGAGTATATTTCTTTCTGTTGGGACACGTTAATGTGTTATTTTTTCTTAATACCGTTGGTATGTATATTATGTATATAAAAGGTTAAATTTTCTTATATGTACAAATGAGTTTGGTAAGTGGGAACTCGATTTGTTATCTTCCTTAGCATCAAGCATATCAATAGAAGCAAAAGAGGAAACTGAACTTCTCACACCAGAGAGTGAGCAAGAGAGAGAGAGAACGAAAAGTGCAAGGATTTGGAATAACTGTTTTCTTTTTTCACAAAATATAAATGGACTATAAAAGTTGCAGACTCGCAAGATTGGTGTAGCTGAGACTCTGTTTTCTCTCTTGTTAACATTAATCTTTTTTGTTCACATCAATCTTTTTTATCACATTGTTACGGTGTCCAAAGTATGATATCAAACTGCATCTGGGAAATGTGGAGTACCCCTTCATTACCATTGCTCTCAGGTCCACTCTGACACCAAGTGGTAGAACCTGTTAGGGTCCCATCTATGGGTCAAATACAACTGCACAATCTTTTATCAGAGATTAATATAAACAGAATTATTAGTGTTAAATAGCAATACTCGAAATCACTTAACTGTGTGGAAACAATAAAATGCAATCTGGTCCGCTTAGAAACACCGTATTCGTTTGAAAATTATAAATATATATGTATATAAGTGCCTACATAGTCAGAAAAATCTACCAAGGTTTCACCTAACCGGCTCATCAGGATGATTCTGACTAAAGAATTAAGATTAAAAGACAGCAAGAAAGAATAAAATTAGCATAAAATAAATAAACAAAATAAAATAAAATAAAATATCTTATTCTATTCTATTCAACAATATTGACATGTTTGTGTATAAACCGAGCATCTAGGTTGGTAAATGTCCCTCTGGGTGATTTGTTGTGATTATGAATTTTACATCATTGACATTTTAGGTATTTAGTAGTTTGGGAAGTAGCTCGTTTACTAAGGAGTGATAGTTCGAGGGGCTGTTGGGAAACTACCCATGAGCGTGGGTGGAATATTATGCCAGGAGTTATCCATTTTGACGTCAGAGTAAAATTTCTTGTTACTGATGGGCACTAGCAGCTCTTGCAGTTTGAGTGACATATATAGAATACACATTTTTAGCCTTAAAATAATCAACTCCAAAAACATAGATAAGAACATTCTAGAAATTTCGGATCAAAATCGCATTAACATTGAAGTTACACTTTTACATTTTTCAACCAATCAGCTAAAAAAACACAGAATAAGAACATTCTAGAAAATTCGGCTCAGAAACTAATTAACAGAAAAATATTTAGGCTCCAAAATAAGTTAAAATATGAATCTGATTGGTCAAGAAATGTCTGCGTGCTTGAATTTTAGGACCCGCAATAAAACATAAGAAAATACTATTTTTGATTCGCTTTAGTTACCCTAAAAAGTATAAATAACGAAGAATTTAATTAACTAAGGCATTCCACTACGAGAGGCAAGGACAGACAGCAGAAGGCATCGCACACAGGACACGGAGCGAAGAGGCATGCGACGTTCTTTTACCGACTACTGGTACGCGACACGTTGTCGCCAAAGATCATAAAAAACACACGTGTGGACTTATGAAAACAAAAGGCCCATATTTACGGTCCCTCGCATATACATGTAGGTAAGTAAAGTATATTTACGGTCCCTTGCATACACATGAATGTAAGTAAAGTCAATTTTTTATCCTCTTTACTTCGACCAACTATGGACACATTGATTCAATAAACTTTCCCAACATGTACACACGCACACACAGACGCACGGGCCAACAAATCATATTTTTATTCAATTGGCCATAGCTGCATTTTCTAAATACACACACACGTATATAAAATGAACATTGTACTTTAATTATTTTTATTTTAATTTTGTTATGATTATTAAATTGCTTGTTTTTTTAATGTTTGTTGTTGTCACATTCCATTTGTTTACGTGCTTGTAAAATTTGTGTTGTATTTATGGAAACTCAACCTGAAAGTAACTCCTGTAAACTACGGAAGATACTTAGTCCCCCAGACATATTTGTTATTGCATTTTTTAATGTTAAGTGAGTTTTGTCCATCTAATATCAAATCATGACTCAGTATGTCAACAGTGAGTGTATTGATATCTGCCCTTGAGAGTGTGTCTGTAACAGTGACATATTGACCTTTTATTTGACGTGAGTTCGGTTGTGTTTTATGGCAATTCAACCCTTATGGGTTATTTAAAGCCAAATCATGTCAATATACGTGTGTGTATGATTTGTAAGCGAATAGTTTGTAGTATTGTAGTCAACCGGCTACTCATAATACAAAACAAACAAACCCCATTTCCAAAAAGTGATGAGTCACTGATGCCGTCAACCAATAGCTATCTAGGGACTGGTTGTTAAGGAACCAAATTGTTTCAAATAGACCGTCTTTTTAAAATATTAAATCCAGTCGCCCTTTCAAAGGACAGTTCGCAACGGTAGTACAAAATAGGCTGTAATAAAAAACACTTCGTCGAAGTAGAATGAAGTTTCTCACTACTATTTTGTGATAATAAGCAAATTCATTCTTATTAGACCTCAAGGGCAGTAACGCGCTGTAGACATAAAAAGGGGCGGTATTAAAACAGTCCGCTAAGTTTGGCTGGAACGTCAGCCCAGGGTGTTGGAGGAATCCGATTCTCTCCTGGCCAACTCTACAATCGAAGCCTTATCAGCAGCAGCTGCCCATGAGACATTGCTCCAGGCTTCCCCTTAAGCCGACGTCCTGATTCCAGCAAGCAGACGACGCAGGAATGCTACCAGCCGCAGACGACGCACGAATATTACCAGCCTCTCAGCTTAAAAGCCCTATTCCAACACCTCCTGAGATGGCAAGATGCAGCGGCCCGACTACCAGCCTCTCAATCTAACAGCTCTTTTCAGGTCTAATTCCGAAAATCTAACCTAATACCCTCTGAGACGGCACGACGCACTACCTTTCTGCACCAGTGACCACCTCCCTGCACCACCAGCTACCAGTCCTGAACCAGTGACCACCTTCCTGCAGCAGCGACCACCTTCCTGCACCAGCAGCTACCAGTCCTGCACCAGCAACTACTAGTACTGCACTGGCGACTACCTTCCTGCAGTAGAAGCTACCAGTCCTACAACAACAGATACCAATCCTGCACCAGTGACCACCAGACCTAATTACCTCCAACTACCGGTCTTGTACCAGCAATCCAGTCCTGCACCAGCGACTAGATCCTGCACCATCGACCACCTTCCGACAGCAGCGACTGTCCGCCGTATGATATTCCGATTTACGATTCGCCATAATAAAATTTGGCCGTTCGAAACGACACCTTGTTTTGTCATTCTTGCCTCGTTCGTTGTCAATCACTTATATTTCATAAGTTTGTTGGATCGATATATTTATCGGCCCTGCAGCAGTAGATAATATCATTTTTAAACGAGCTCATTTATTTGCACAGAGTTAAATGGCTTGAAATTCAGTAAATAGTTAAAAAGTTATTTTTGACTCATTTATGTGACCATACCAGGTACTTTGAAAATTTTTTAGCATGAAATATATGTTGAAGGCTGCTCAATAATTTATTTTATGTTTTATAAATAGCGTTGCCTTTATGAGAAAAATAGGAATTTGTTTCTGTAAAAATTCGGTTTTTCGTGGAAACTGCTCTGTTTTTTAATTGTTTTTTTTTTTTTTTGTTTTACCCTAACAGGTACTTTATTTTATTCACTCGGTAACAGCTCTATTTTTAATTTTCTTGACGTAGCAAGCAGGCATTAGCTAAAATTTGAGTTCTCAACTATTTTTCGAGAACGAGGCTATTTTGTGATTTTTGAAGATTGAAACCCGTTCCGAGAGAAGAGAAAACCTTTTTGATCAAAAGTGTTCAGGAAATTTTCTTTTCCGCCGAATGTTAATCAGCGTAAAATTTGTGCAGAAGGAATTGGTCTGGTTTTGTACTTCTTGGGACTGGAGAAGTTTGCAAGTAAAACCATTCCTTTATTTTTTCCTTTATGAGAAGAGTTTTGCAGAGTACTGAGTTCTTGCATATTAACATTTTCACCACGTGAGTGTGATCACTGTCCCCAGCGGCGTATATGAAGTAAAAAAAAAAAGAATTATCATTTTGCTATTAAAAAGAACTACAAAGAAATTTGTACCAGCCTATTTGCAGCTTTAATGTATGTTTAGAATAACATATGATTATTTTAATTTGGTACCTGTTCCAAAATAAGGTACGCGACTTTATTTCCTAAGAAAACCTTGGGAAATATTTAAGCAAGTGTTTTGGGAAAAAAGGAAAAGAAATTTTGTGACTGAGGTTCAAGATAGCATTGTCGACGAAAAACTCGAACCTGAATAACACCAGTCCATTGTCATAAGAAGAAGCGAGTGATAGCAGTCCAAGCCTTTGCAAGGCCAAGGAAGGGAGGTAGAGGGAAACAGACTATTTTTCTGACTGTATGTACCGATTAATATAAGAAAAAAAGTAGTTGTAATTTGTAAGTAAATGGGCTTTTTTTCGCCTTTTTGCCCATTTTTAAAAATTGCATATAGACTTATATGTATTGTAATATATGTACTTAAGTTAGGTTATTTGAGATAATAAATGAGAAGTACAAATATTAACTTTAAAAGAGGAATTTTATTCTTCGTATACAACGCAACGTGTTGGCTAGAAAAATGTCCGGCGGTCAACACACGTGTTTTGTATCTGGAATCTCTCCAGCAACTGCTTCCTCTTCTGTTCTTGGGTCGTCTTCGGCAACTGCTACTATCTCCGCTGATTGGCCAGAAAGAGAGGGAGAGCGAGAGAAAAAAGGAGAGAGAAGGAAAGAGAGAAGAGTGAGAGGCGATGGATTGTGGGATAGCATTCCTTGGCTGAGGTGGAAGTAAGGACCAAGATTTCTGTTGAGTTAGTACTGACTGCCCCATTTACTGACCTTAGTAAGGGAGGTGATACTACAATACTCCCCTACCAGTAAACGGAGTTTTTGTTTGGTTTTGTTTGTTTTTTGTTGTTGTTGTTTTTTTTTGTTTTGCTTTTGTTTTTGTTTTAATAATAAATATACTCGTTATCCTTTTTCCATGTAACCGTTCTACCTGAAGTTCTTGTTTTCATTTTATGTTCCTGCACTTTTTCAGGAGGTAAACTTTCAGACTTTTTATTTGTATTGGTAGTTGCATTTTGTGTACATTTTTGTTTGTTTTCAAAGTAAGGTTTTAAACGGTCTATTGAAACTTGTGTATGCGTATTTGAGTTAGTTTCTATTAGGAAATATTTTGGTGTTCGTTCGAGTACCATGTAAGGACCTGAATAGGGTTGTTCTAGCGGTTTTCGAACGCGGTCTATCCTAATCCAAACTTTATCACAAGTTTGAAGTTGATCTGGTACGTATGATTTTTTGGTTGATTTTTCTCTGTTTGAAAAGTCTGTCAGATCGAATTTTGCCATAGTTTTGTGCAGTTCTCTTGTAAAATTTTGTGTAACTGTTTCTGTATTTTCCGTATTTATCATTAGTTGTGGGAATAACATTTGTGCACATGTGACCGCATAAAAAGGGGGAAAATTGGAGCAGTTGGGCATACTTCGAATTCCCATGAGAACTATTGGTAGGGCTGAAATCCAAGATTCTTTTCGGGCCATAATAGCTGCTTTTAAGGTTCTGTGGGCTCCTTCTATAAGTCCATTGCATTGTGGATGATAGGATGTTGTACGTAGCCTATAGAATCCAATAATTTTTGATAGTTCAAGGAATAGTTCGCTCTCAAACTGTTTGCCTTTGTCCGATATGACATGGAGAGGAACACCAAAGCGCGTAATCCACGTAGCTTCTGCTACGGTTTGTGCTGTAATATCCGATATAGGTTGTGCTTCTATCCATCGACTGGTTCGATCTATACATGCTAAAACATACCGACATGGATTGATGTAAGGATTGTTGGAGCATTTCGCTGGTGGTAGTGGTCCTTTTATCAATGTGTACAGTATGGAATCTTGATGATGGTATTTCCAACGTTTGTACAGGCGATTTGGTATGTCTGTATATTTTTGCTTGTTGACAAGATGTGCATGATGCACATAGTTCTTTGATGGTTTTATCCATATGTGGCCAGTAAAATCTAGCCTTAATCATTTTGATAGATGATTTTATTCCAGGGTGTGATATTGCATGCAAGCTGTCAAAGATAGATTTTCGTAGTGTGCACGGTACAAAAGGTCTGGGGTATGACGTTGATGTATCACATAACACAAATTGATCTTTTCCAGATAATGTGAATTTCTTTAAATCTGGAAAGGACTGTATTTCGGTGTCTGATTTTTGTGCATCTGCAAGTGCTGGCAGATCGTATATATCTATTTGTCCAGCAAATGTTGGGCGAGACAGACAATCTGCAACTACATTTTGGTTACCCTTCACATGGGCTATATCTGAAATTAATTCTGTAATAATTGCTAGCTGTCTTTGTTGTCTATCTGATTTGGCAGGTTTTAGACTGTGGAATGCACCGCATATTGGTTTGTGATCTGTCAGAAGTAATACTTCACGACCTTCTATGAGGTGGCGAAAATGTAACACTGACAAATATGCTGCTAAAAGTTCACGGTCAAAAGTGGAATATCTCGTCTGTGTTGTCGTCAGTTTCTTTGAGAAGAATCCTATTGGTATTGGATTTCCATTTATGACCTGATGTAAGGCAGCACCTACTGCATATTTGCTGCTGTCCGTGACTAGTTGATACTGTGTACAAGTTGGTTGAGGATGAGAATTCTGTTAGCTCACCAAGTATTTTTATAATGTTAGAAAAGGATTGTTTTTCCAAATTATTCAAGATAATTAATCCTTTAGGTGTTAATCTCATTCTTTCGGATAAAGGTAAGACTAACTTCGCAAATCCTGGTATTAACTTCCTGTAAAATCCTACCATACCAAGAAATCTGCGTAAGCTTTTAGCATCTGTAGGACACGGAAAAGATTCTATTTCTTTTACTTTGTTAGCAGTTGGTGTGATTCCATTTGAATTAATTCTAAAACCTAGGAAATCTAGCGATGTTACATTGAAAATAGATTTTGATAGTGATATTTTCAGGTTATTTTCTTGTAAAATCCTAAAAACTGTGTCTACATCTTTCTTGTGGGAAGGCTCGACGTCGCTGAAGATTAAGATGTCATCTAAATATATAAAGACACAGTCTATCTGTCGAAAGATTCTGTCCATGTACCTTTGAAATGTTGCCGACGAATTTTTTAACCCAAACGGCATAAATTCGTAATGAAAAAGACCCATCGGACAGATAATTGCCGTTTTAGGAATATCATCTGGGTGCATTTTAATTTGATGGTACGCTGAAATCAGATCAATTTTTGTAAATCGCTGTTTATTAGCGAGTTTTGCTGTGAATGAATTTATATTGGGAATGGGGTATCTATCACTTTTAGTGATGCTGTTTAATGCACGGTAATCTCCGCAGCAGCGGTATCCTCCACTTTGCTTAGGTACAAGATGTAGTGGGCTTGACCATTCGCTGTCTGAAGGAGTTATCATGCCTTCATTTATGAGTCTTTTAAACTCTTCTTTAGTCGCCGATAGTTTTTCCGCTGATAGCTGTCTGGATTTTGCAAAAATCGATAAGTGGCTACCTGTATCAATTCTGTGATAAACACCGCAGTAGTTGTTATTTTTGTTTATATGAGGAGAAATGATTTCTGGGTATTTATCCAGACTGGTTTGAATAAATGATGGTAGTTCTACTTTGTTAATGACCACGTTTACTGAAGATGTCGTGTTTAGTATTAATTCCTTTTTGGTAGCTGTTAACGGGTCGTAAATTGTTTTATTTTTGCAGTCGATTATGAGACCAAATTCATTTAAAAAGTCAAATCCAAGGAAAGGATTGGTGATATCTGCGACCACAAATGTCCAGGAAAATGACCTTTTCAAACTTGGTATCCCAATCTCTAGGTTTGCTTGTCCGTGGCATTTATTTTCTCTCCATTAGCGGTGGTGAATGATACCGGCGTTGGATTTAACGTGACGCCGTTTAACCTAGACGCTGGTATTATTGAGATACTTGCACCAGTATCCACTATAAATTTTAATGTAGTTGTCCCTAATCGTGTATTTATTTGTAATAGCGGCGAACTCAGGGGGACAGACATGGTTCGCGCCGTTAGTTTTCCGAGTCTGTTGGAGTTGGTGTAGGTGGACGCGAGCTAGGTAGTATTTTTGTGTTTTGCTTCTTCGGCCATCTACACCAAGGTTTGCAAGTTCTTGCTTGCTCGGCAAGGTAGAGGTGTACTCTACATATTTTGGCTTTTTGTTCCGGGAAGAAAGGTTTAATACCTGTCGGTATAAGAATATTGTCTTTGCTTTTCTCAGTTTTTTGTGTCCTATGCTGAACGGTGAACGCTGTCGCGTTGATACTGTTAAGCAGAGGCATTAGCTCATCCGCTAGCTTGTACTTAACTCCTTTTGTGAAGCAATGACGGGGGAAATTGTCGCTTGTAGGACCTGAAGAAGTTTGTGTATTACTATTACTTCTCCGATACCTATCCGTTTTGATATCGATAGCATTTCTTGCAGGTATGTTGAAGGACGGCCTGTAATAGTTGTTGTTGACATTAATTTGTCCAGCAATTCCGGCTTTGTCCTTTCGTGGGCCTCAGTTAATGACTGTTTTATTTCCTCGTATTTTTTGGATTCTAAAATTGTTATCGGTATTTTAGCTACCACCTCTGTAGGCAGAGATGATATTACCGTGTAGGATTTTGTTGTAGATGCCGTTATATTGCGCAGGTGGAATTGTGCCTCCAGAATGGAAAACCAGCCATTCACTGCCGTTTCCATGAATTCTGGTGTCTTTTTGTTAATTTGCTGTAGAGAAGCTTCTTCCATTTTTATTTATTCATTTATTTTTTAATTGTTTTTTTTTTGTGTGTGTGTGTATATATATATATATATTTATATATATATATATATATATATATATATATATATATATATATATATATATGTTGTTGTTGTTGTAGACGAAGAAAAGAGGAAAATAATTTTTTTTTATTTACTTACGTCGAAGGTTCTCTCTTGAAACGTTTGCGACGTGAAGTTGAAAAATTGGTTGAATTTATCCTGGAATTTTCAAAAGTTGCGTCTTATATCCTTTTAGTTGGGGTCACCATTGTAATATATGTACTTGGGTTAGGTTATTTGAGATAATAAATGAGAAGTACAAATATTAACTTTAAAAGAGGAATTTTATTCTTCGTATACAACGCAACGTGTTGGCTAGAAAAATGTCCGGCGGTCAACACACGTGTTTTGTATCTGGAATCTCTTCAGCAACTGCTTCCTCTTCTGTTCTTGGGTCGTCTTCGGCAACCGCTACTATCTCCGCTGATTGGCCAGAAAGAGAGGGAGAGCGAGAGAAAAAAGGAGAGAGAAGGAAAGAGAGAAGAGTGAGAGGCGATGGATTCTGGGATAGCATTCCTTGGCTGAGGTGGAAGTAAGGACCAAGATTTCTGTTGAGGTAGTATTGACTGCCCCATTTACTAACCTTAGTAAGGGAGGTGATACTACAGTATCAAGCCACCTTTCAATTTTATTTGCAATAAATAAATTTTTTGATACTGTATTTGTCTCCAGCTTCTGTTCGGGATTTTTTTATTTGCTTCTCTTCTGGACGATAAAGAACAATGGCTTCTCTTTTTCAGAATGGTAAAAGACGAACACATATCTTTTAGAACTTCTAGAATTTTTTTACATTTTAAAACTGTTCAGTACTACCACTCCGGGTAACGACAATGAAAAGGTGCTCCAAATTCCCCAAGGCTCCAGGACTAAAGACTTGTGGGGTTTGAAGGCTTTGAAGATCAGGGTCTAAGGGCAAGGCTGTGTTGCCGTAAGATATCTGACTCCATATTTTGGTTACACTGTTTCACCCCACGTTGACTGGCTGGCACAATGCCTTGCCCAAATAAAGTCCCAAAAAGAAATGTACAAAAAGAAAAGACAGAAACAGATAAAAGACGAAAACATTTCTTCCATACTTTCCTTTATTTACTTGGTGAAGGGACTAACCGACGCTACGTCCCAAGACGTAACGTGCTGCCCAAAACAGCAGACAGCAAAATGGTGTTGTTGGTTCGACGGACACTGCCTGAAAGCGCAAGAATACTTTGCTCCCTTTATCAAGAGGAAATCCTTTTTTCTTTTTACGCATGCGTCATCCCCTTTTCCGTTAGAGACCTCTGGGAGTTTCTTCAAATTTAATAGTTTTCTTTTTATCTATTTATTTATCTTTTTAAATTTATTTATTTATTCGTTCCCTACAGACTCACAATCAGATGGTTTACAGTCATTCCGTGAATCAATACTCCCAAACGCCGGGTTTTGTTGGTTTTGCCGTTCGTTTAGTAGTGGACCCCGTTTTTAATTCTCACACCCGGCCGTGTCGATATTTCACAGGTTGTACAAAAAATCTTTAAAGATAACAAACAAACAACAAACAGCGAGTTGAAGGAAGAAACAAACACGGATTTAGAACTGCAAACGCTGGAAAGTGAAGTTGGCACTTTAGCATTCGATGTATGTATGTTCATGACTATCGTGAGAACTCAGCGAAAATCCTACACAGCTACCAAATATGCTGACTCATCTCTTCATCGTCTTCATTTCACTGTGTCTTGACTCCATGCTCCGGAGTCTCACTCCCAAATACCGCCTCGGTGTCAGATACACCTGTAGTTTGCAGGATTTTCGTTCCTGGGTTGTTGTCAATGTATGACAGTTTCGTGAAATTGGCGAGTGCTGATTTCGCAGCGTTCAAAGCATCATTTTAGAGGGAGATAATTTTGTATTTTCTTTACAGAAGACTTATCAGTGTCAGAAGTGTAGATTAACAACTCGGCACAAATTTTCAATAAAAGCTAATTAACTCGATGGAACGTCTCAGCTGCCAGACGGAGGTTGATGTAGGAAAGTGGGAGCGTGAACCAGCTCACGATTTCGGCTGGTTTTTGGTAAATGAATGAGAGCTGTCGGCTGGGTTACCAAAGGAAATTCTGACATTACGACAAACTATACATTATGATGTTTTTATTTCATTCTTCTCTCGATATAAAAACCACATAATACTTAGCTAGTTTTCTCATCTAGCTTTGTTTTTGTAATCTTTGATCGTACATACGTATACTTTTTTGTGAAACGTATTTTGATTCTTTAGCGATAAAAATATATGTTACGTGTGTTTTTATATTGGTTATTTCCTCGCTAAATGTTGTTGGGAAATAAAGGAAAGAGAGAAGACGAAGATGCTGTAAGGTTTTTACATGAAGGTTTTTAATGGTAGCATGGAATAAAGGGTTTACATTTATGCTGAAGTCTCGAAGAGAGGGGAGAATGAAGGAAGGAAATGAAGTTGTTATAGCATTGAGAAGGCATTTTAGCAGCAAAAAGCCTGAGCGAAATGTGCATCGTCAGGTTAAGGCATTGTTGAATGTGTGAGTGAGATATGGTCGCCATAGTGTAGCAAAAGTTGTGTTTGCTGGTTGAGGACAGGAACGTTGTCGTCGTCCATTAATGTGTTGTCCTGGTTGTTTGGGGAGAGAAGTGTGAATGTCTCCAGAAAATGTTGTCCCGGGATGAAGTGGCTGGCTGTCGGAGCGGTATTTTGCGTCGCAGTCGACATAGCCAAAGCTGGAGGGGACTTAGAGTTGTTCCTGTGAGTGGCGTATTGAATTCATCTAATTCATATTCAACTAGGAACCCTTGGTCGAAGAGAATAGACGCAAGGGGTCCATAAATTAGATGGCTTTCCTCATGGTGGTGTGATGCTGCTGCTAAAAGGAGAGCGGACAGTAATTACGTCTGCCCAGTTTGAAAACTTCTGAGGAAGAGAAAGTGTTTAGCGGGCTTTCCCCAATTTGGTGCTGCCCGGAAAAATGGCCTGGGATGAATAGAATAAGTCATCCTGATTGAGTGAAAATATGCGTCGACCCTAACGGTCAAATTAATTAATGCGCCAAACAAAAATACGAAGTTCTTTCTGCTACAATTCTTTACTCAGAACACAAGCTGTAGTCAAAATGCATCAACTTTAAAAACCTTCATGCCTCAAAATTTCTACTATATTCAATTCCCACGGATATATACACAAACATTTGTATCTTTCAGTATCATCGAATCTTTTTACTTATTTTGAACTTTAACGCACCAAAGTACGATGTAAAAGAGACAATGATTTCACTTGAATTGTTTTTATTTGTTTATTCAAAGTTATGCAAATATATATGTAGGATTACCTCCATTATACGCTAAAGGACTTTTACTAATGACTGCAAGATAGTGACACCACAGCAACAGAGTATAGTATAAACGAAAAGGGCACGACGACATCATTCTCTTCCTTTCACCGAATGTCTCGTCCCTTTGAGATGAAGATGTTTGTTGCCAGCAAACTTGTGGTGCATTGAACCCTACACTACGCATTAGCACACAATATAGAATTAGATAAGCTTATTTTCATACATACAGGCATGGTTAATAATTCTACATAACCAAAGGACTTTACTCGCCGATATAATGAAGTGGCTCCCATCGCCAGTGATGCTGATGTCCAGCAGTATAATTGACGACAAAATGTCAATTACAAGAAGTCTTGTAGTAGGTGCGAGAAACGGTCACACACGATAGTTGGGTATTTTTGAAAAGGGTCAGTTAGTTACCAGCAGAGCGACGAGTAAAAACCTAAATTTTGGGACAAGTGAAATTTTTTCCCGTTGCAGAGTGAGACGTCGAACTCGATTTGCCAAACAACAGATCTTTTCTTCGTAAATTTCAAAATACCACTTCACTTCTGCCTGTATTGGAAAACAACCCAAAAAGGAAGTTGCAATAAAGTGAGTGAAATTTTTACCACGTGTCTGACTTTTCCTTTCCTGACATGAATTCGTTGTCATCTTTTCAACTTTGACTTTGTCTCTGCCAACTTTCTTTGAGAACACTAAACAGGTTTATGCTCTTTATCACCCATCCATAAGAGAAACTGTGCAAACCCTTTTTTTATGTGGAATTTGGGTTCAAAACCAAAAATTGCCAAATTCCCTTTGCTATTTTGATTTTGTGGATATTTCAGGCATCAGGAATTGATCCTAATGTAATATGATACGCTCTTCTGCTTCACATACAAAGTGCTTCAAAAAAAAAAAAAAAAAAAAAAAAAAAAAATCTAGTATTATTTGGAATGTATAGGGTGTTTCAGAAAAAATTGATGACATTTTCATAATCTAATTACCTGACCAATTCCGGTTCAAATGATCTCAAATTTTAACTGTATGCGTAGAAATAACTCAAAATTCTGTTTATTGTTTAAGAATTTTTTTCCTTTCCAGCGAATAACAGTTTAAACATTAAGCGAATAACAGTTTAAACATTAAGCATAAAATTTGGAATTGTTTCTACGCATGCTGTTAAAATTTTAGATCGTTTGGACGAGAATTGGTCAGGTTATTACGTTACGAAATCATATTTTTTTCTGAGAGACCATGTATTTAGGTACAATAATGCATATACATGTAGGTGCGAGCATGTCTATTCGGGTATATATGTGTATAGACGTAGGTGTGAGTGTATCTGTACAGGTGTGTGTTGGCATAGTGAGCGTATATGTATGCACATGAATGTGCATGTATAATAGTATCAAAAGAATAGCTAAACAAGTTACGGAGGTCGGCAGATTCTAATAATAAAATAGAAAGAGACGAATTTCTTGATGAGTATGAAAGGGTTGTTTGGTTTTTTAATGTTGGTCATAAACAGAAATCTTCGGCGCTTGTACGGTCAGAGGTATCATAGTTTTTTTTTAAAGTATTTTAGTTTTGGATGGTCCACGCTGGAAAAACGTCTTTTTTACCGGAAGCCTGGATCACATATATTCAAAGAAGCAATCTAAACATGGTCAGATCAGTTGTGTGTGTGTGTGTGTGTGTGTGTGTGCGCGCGCGTGTGACAGAAAAAGAGAGAGAGGGGAGTGTTGTGGCACAGAAAAGCAGCATTGGGTCGCCAGGAAAGAAAAAAAACTTAGCAGTCGGCTGTCTAGACACAGAACAGGATATGGAACTGACCAAGTCTTCGCACGAGTGTGTGCATCTTCCGACAGGGGGAGGTGGATTTTAACCCGAACAAACCTGGTGTTGTACCTCGCGCAATAACATGCTTTGACGTAAGTCTTCTCACAACAACTTTCATTCTATTAAGAACTCTCAAATCATACCAATGGACTTTTCTCTATAATGTACTCTTTTAGTATGTCATGTTATTCCTATAACATTCTATTAAGTTTGCTCAGGCAATAAATACGTTGCTAATTCGTCGTGAATTGTTTTATATTGTTTAGCACGAGAATATATTAAACCATAATACATTTTCTCTGCTACAAGAGTACGAATTGTGTTCCTCACACTCAAATAATTGTGACAGTGAGTTTTGATACTCAGCTACGACAAATATACGAAGACAAACCTTCAACTCGTCGATATCAAAGTCCACTTAATTCTATTCCTACACAAGGAAAATTGCCATCAATAAAGACAACCATATATGTGCATTCTGAAATTCGTTATTGTTGAAGCTGATCCATGGCTTGTAGGGTTTCGACCAAAACCTACGACTAATTTTTACTAAAAACAACGTAGGATTGGGTCATTTAGTTAGCAAGACTGGACAGGCCGTGTAAAATATTGCCTTACTGACTCTACCTCTCTAAGTTAAATGAGAAGGCTTCAATAGAGAAAGCTCCCTATGATAATAGATCTTTGGACATAAATGTCCAAGGACTGAGATCAAGCTTCAAAGTGAAGAGGTTGACTTGCTTTCCTTTCATACAAGTAGAAGTCATTTTTTGTTTAGTCGGAGTACCGCAAAAATCATTGCTCAATTTTGCTTGGTGAAATTAAATATAATAATTTTTTCATTAGTACAAAGAAACTTACGAGGTGAATAGATTTAAAAAGAAAACACTCCAGGAATAGTATTACTTCACAATGGTATAACTTTACCTGGCGAAAAAATCCAGTCAATTTATAGTTTTGAAAGACGATTTATAGAGAGGTAGGAGGGAAGGAACCATAACATAACCTTCAACTTGTTAAAACTAAAATTAATGTTCACAGAAAACATGATTATATTTGACAATATGAACCCAACTGGTTTTGATAAATATATATATATATATATATATATATATAAGAATTATAATTCACCTTTTTTGTTTTTGACTTATCTATTTCTTACTTGACTTCAGCATTTATTCTAGATATTCTAATCATTACTGTCTACACTTTTAAATCTATCAACACAATTATGCCTTTTCTTTCACTCTTCTTTTTAGACAGGTCCTCTTGCCACATTCCTTTTTATTTTTCTCAATCCATCTTCAACTCTTAAAACTACCATTCGTTTTCCTCTCCATGCACATCTTGAACTCCATTTGTTCTTTCATTCTCTTTTCATTCATTTGTCATCCTTTTACCTCCTTCTCTTAATAATCTCAAATATATATTGCCTGAAAAGCCAAGGTTAGAACATAACGGTACAAGATCAATAAATTTGCAAATTGCTGCCGATCTGAAGTCGTCAGCACTTGACCTGCGCATGCGCCGTCGGCCATTAGCTAACAACCGACCGGCATTTTGATTTGACATTGTACAGCATCTTTTACAATTTTTTTCTGAAATTTTTATTCTACATAAGTTTTTTCCTTTATACTTGGAAATCAATAAATTGCTTCCAATTTCATCAGAAATGGCAAAAAGGAAAAAGAAAACTTTGATAAAACATGTGAAGAGTTATTCTGCTTAGTATTGTTAACTTAAACGATATTAATTGATCTAACCTGTTCGGTGGCAGAAATGATAAGTTTGCCCTGTCTGTCGGTGGGGCCTTTAATACGCTGACTATATCCTCTACAGAGGGGTAGGAATATTTATGAGACCCAAATTTTTAATGTTGAGAAATATATAAATATTGTAGGGGGACATGTTATTTGGTAGATATGTTTGGCCCTCCAAAATTTATATTGTATTTTTGGTATATGTTTAGTTTGGAAAATAGCAAAATAGGCACATGGAGGCAACTGTAGTAAATGATATGAAAGATGTGTAAACGATATGAAACGGCGCGGACAAAAGGAACATTCAAAACAACGCGACAAACAAAACAAATTTATATTCATATCAAAACATGCAATGATACATTTAAAACATTACTATGGTTCTATTATTGTTCGTAAAATTGTCCTGTGTGTATGTTTGTGTGTGTGACTAACACAACTAAAACTACAGAAAGGGTTAAATAATAAAAGAGTCCTATTCATATTGATTACGTATTTCTAAATGTTCGTTTCGTTATGTGGTTCGATGCAATTGCTGTTTCCAAGGCTGGAAAAAGTCTCACAGACATTGTATACTGAGGAAAGGAATGTTTGCATGGCTTATACATTTTGTGGCGTTTGACGGATGTTGGTGAATATGAGAGTGACTGTATTCTCTCTGGAAGTCACACTGGAGAGAGTGTGTTAGCCCTGCAAGTGAAATTGTGAAAAAGAGGTAGAGTCTTTGAAGACGAAGTATTTATGGAAAATACATGTCTTGGACTCAGCTCCAAAAAACGCGGGGCGAAATTCAGAGGAGGACGTAGTTTTAAACACTGATCACGTGGTTCTCCTGGCCAATGGTTTCCCGAAACTGATTGTTTATGTGCGTCCGCCATCTTTGTTTCGGGAACAAGTGGCATACCGCCCATTTTAAATTATAGGAGTGTGTATATATATATATATATATATATATATATATGTAGCGGAAGGAAATTTCGTATTTTGGTTTGGTGCGCAATTTAATCGACGCATAATTTCACCCAATCAGGATGACCTATCCTATTCAATCCGGATCTTTTTTCCGGGCAGCAGAAATTGGGTAAGCTGCCAAAACACAGTCTCTTTGGCTGAACAACGTCGTCCAGTGCAGCCGTCTCACTGGCGGTTCTTCAATAGCAGCAGCAGCATGGACACATCAGGGAACCTATCTAATTTATGGATTCCTTGCGTTTATTTTCTCTTAGACCAAGGAATCCCATTTGAATATGAATTAGATACATTCAATACGCCACACACAGAAACAACTTTATGTCACCCCCAAAATTGGCTATGTCGATGCAATGCCTAATCCCGCTCCCGGCACCTAGCTCTCATTTCACCTCTGGGCAACATTAATGGAGACATGCACGCCTCTCCTCCAAACCACCTGACACACAAAACTCACGGTGACTCCAAAGTTTATTTCCTCCAACGGCAAACAAGACTTTCGCTAAACTAGGGCGAACACAATCCCTCGCACATCCAACGATACGCACTGCTTTCTCAACTCATTATATCTCCATTTCATCTCTTTACATCTTTCCTTTTCCATGAGGCTTGCAGCACAAAAGCAAACTAAATATTCCATGCTGCAAATAAAAACTATTCCTAAAAACATTTCGACTTCGACATCTTGGAACTTCTCTCGATTATTTACCTTACAAACTTAGCTAGGAAACAACTCAACGTAAACACACACATGCACTTTTCCTTGCTAATAATAACAATATTCACCTCACGCTATATATATATATATATAAAATGAAAAAATAATAATTGTTAATAGCAATGAGAATTGAAATTGAATAAAGAAACTTGTTCCATGCTGCAAATAAAAACTATTCCTAAAAACATTTTGACTTCGACATCTTGGAACTTCTCTCGATTATTTACCTTACAAACTTAGCTAGGAAACAACTCAACGTAAACACACACACGCACTTTCCCTCGCTAATAATAACAATATTCACCTCACGCTAAATATATATATATATATATATAAAATGAAAAAATAATAATTGTTAATAGCAATGAGAATTGAAATTGAATAAAGAAACTTGTTTTCACTTGTTCTCTAGGAAAGGCAACGAGTTTTTAAAAGCATGAAATATCTAATGATTGCTAGTGTAACAAATCTTAGAACGAATTAAAGGGCTGTTGGCAACAATTAAATCTTCAGTTGCATTCCACTACTAATAAACATTTAAGCCTTACCACAATAAAATGCTAAGCTATTAGTACCATCATTCAAAGAAAAACCTTCATCTCATCATACAAAATAATTAGCTTTTTCCAAAATGACAAGACAATTGTCCAAAGGAAATCTTAATTTATGATCCCCTATCACTGCGCGTTGTATTTTTTCCCTAACTTTTGCTTAATTAGTTGCGCTTAGACTCCAGAAATGTGAACACGAGAAAAACCCAAAAGTAAAAAACAAAGAACTTTGAATGGAAAATATCCTTGCTCAATCTGAATATAAATCCACTAAATTCCTCTAAATGGACTTTGCAAGTACAAAAATAAAATTCCTAAACTCATTTAAAAACTAAAACAAAAACAAAAATAATTGTTTTGTTTTGCATATCTATCAAAGGCCTAATGATTCTTATAATTTGCTCTTTTAAATAAATATTGGCTTTATTGTATTTGGAGGATTGTTGGCGATATCTGACTACATGGAGGTGTCCTCATGGTGTAATAGTTAAAGCAATGGACAGCAATGGAACTCCAGTCACACTATTACATTCACTTTTAGACAAATACCCTTGGGAAAGGTATGAACCCCCTTATCCTCCCAGCTATGGGTTAAATAGCATCACTACTGTTCTTCTCGAAGGATGGATTTTGGATTAAATAACCCACGAAGGTTGATATGCCATTAATCAAAGAAACCTAAACCTAATCTGACTACATTTAAAATAAGAGTCTTTAGTTAAGAGGTACAAAATAAATAAAAAAATAAAAATGACCATCATTCACTAAATGTTTGATGACATAATTGTGTGTAAATTATTCGTATTAAGAATAGTTACTTGAAGCTATAATTATTTACTAAGTGTTATTATTATTAGTTGTTTGAAAGTATATAACATTGTGTAAACTAATGATCATTAAACCAGAATAGTTACTTTAAACCATATAATTATGTTTGAATTATTAGATATGACTACATGAAAACCATACAACTGTGGACAAATTATTTGTATTAGATAGGAATACTTGATGCCAAATAATTGTTCAAAAACTCTTAAGAAACAACTACATAAAAATGTAAATATAAATGTATAATGAATGCAATTCCCTAACTTCTAAATAAAAAATAACTACAGGTTGATATGTTGTTAAAATCAATCTATCAATCAACAAGTTTGCCTTTAGCAGCCGCTACAGTTTGGTATTCCAATCCAGATTGTTTCGGACTAATTAATGTTTAATCAACCTTGTTTAATTTATAACCTTAGGATACAGGGTTCTGTCTTCTGTAATTAGATACTTTCCACAGTGGCCTAACCAGAGAGAAAGAAACAACAGAGAGTAATTCTGGGCTCGGAGTGACTGTTTTGAAAGCACCAGAAAACAAGAGTCATGTCAGCAGGGCTTAAAATACCCAGACTACACCCTCTGCAGAGGAGTAAAACTATGACCTATCTTAAAAAAAAAAAAAAAAAAAAAAAAAAAAGAAAAAGAAAGAAGAGGTGTTCCGGGCCTGACACCAAACAACATCTGATGGTGAGGTTCCAGTTCTTCCATTCCTATTAATCTCAACTCCACTCTGATCTGGAGCAGTAGTACCTGTTAGAGACCCATGTATGGGTTAAATAAATCTGTTTTAAAATTATTTGTATTAGATAGAAATACTTGATATCATATGACCATATACAAAAATTCGTAAGAAGCTTTACAAAAATGCAAATGTAAACTATTTACGCAATCCCCTGACCTGTAGGCATAAAATAACCCCAGACAAGTCGACATGTCATTAAAATCATACAACCAATCAACAGAAATATGTGATTCTTAGAAATTTTAACAATTCACCCACATAGAAATTTTCATAATGAAAATTATTGAAAATCAGCAACAACTCAAAGAAAAATAAACAATTAAAAAAATAAGCAACAATTCAAAGATAGAAAGAGAATGCATGAGGTTAATTTTAGAAATAAAGGGAATTTTAGAAAAAAGGAAAATTAATTTTTTTCCATGCTGCGAGTAATTTTGAACAAGTCCCGGAGGCAACACCCCACAAAGCAGCAGCTGTACGGCCACCTACCTCCCACCATGAAAACTATCAAAGTTAGACGAACCAGACATGCAGGACACGGCTGGAGAAGCAGGGACGAGTACATAAGTGATGTTCTCCTATGGATCCACTCACATGGCCAAGCAAAAGCAGGGCGACCAGCTCAAACCTACATACAGGAGCTCTGTGAGGATACGGGATGTAGCCCCGAGGACTTGCCAAAAGTAATGAACAATAGGGAGGAGTGGCGAGAGAGGGTCAGGGATATCAATGCTGGCGGCACGACATCATGATGATAATGATGTTTATAGTAAAAATCATCTTAACCTTGCAAAAATATTTGTTTTGAGACTATTCAAAATGGTGACCCATTAAACAGAATCCTCCAGAGAAGTGCAAACTATGTGAAATTTACAGAATGGGTGATGTGTACCGAGAAGCATTCTTATTAAAAAATTGTTTACAAATATGCTAAATATAGATCGGTGACTACAAGTCTTAATTGAAAAGACAGTCCATGGAATGGAAACACACTGACAGTCTGGTAATGAAAAAGTTCCAAGCTCATCAATCAGTAAAGAAGGTCATGCTGACAGCCTACTGGAACATGAAAGAATTTGTTACTGTTCATTTCAGTAGAAAAGATGCAACTGAAAACAATGCTTCTTACTGCCAACTCCTTAAGCAAAATTCATTTTATTTTTTGAAAGTCACGCATATATAAGTTAAACAGAAATATACTTCCCACTTTTGACAGATATTCATAAATTTGTACTTGTTTTTGTAATATGTCTGTTGATGTAAAATTTTATCTGTTTCTTCTTATACTGATTTTAATGGTATGTCAAGCCGTCTAGGGTTATTTTATGCTCAGAGGTTAAGGAATTATATTCATTGTACATTTATAGTTATACTTTTTGTGTAGGTGTTTCTAAGGAGGTTTTGTTTTTGCATACAGTCCTATCAAATGTGAATAATTTTTAAACAGATCCATTCAACCACTAGATGGGTTCCTAACAGGTACTACCACTCTGGGTCAGAGTGGACCTGAGAGTAATAGCAATGAAAAGGCACTCCACACAACCCAGATCTTTAGAACTGTCACTTCACCATCAGATGCAGTTCTGTATCATATCCAGTACACCCCTCTCTGGAGGGGGTCTTACATCTCTACAGGGGACATAGTCTGTGAATTCTAAGCCTTGCAGACAGGGCTGTCTAATACTGAGTTTACATGCAGTAAGGTTTTTGAAATTAAAAGTTGTAGGTTGTAGATGAAAAAAAATTACAGTTTCAAGATTGATTCTTGACTAATTGAAAAAACCCAAAGTAGGTTGTTTTCAGAGCTGAGTGATGTTTGCGATATTTCTGTAAGAGAAGCCTGGAGTTTATGTTACATGGTCAATTGAAGGAGGAATCCCACAGATGACTGAAAAAAGGTCCAAGTTAGTTTTTAGTTTTCTGAATATCAGAATCAACTCAAGAAATGTATTTAGCTTAAAACACACTTTCTTTGATTGGCTTTAAGATGTCTTGACACCTTTATATTTTTGTTGGGAGACAATAATCATCTCCCTTTGCATATCCAGTAGAGGCCCATAGAGTGTCAAAAGACAGTCCCAGAAACCCTTTCTTGACCTTTTTTCAAAAAGAACAGTAGATGTTGTTTCTGACCCTTCAAGGAAACAGTAAAGCCATGTGACAATATTGCCTATACTCATCAAGTAAGCCATTTTCCTTTTTTGTACAGTTTCCCCATACAGCTTATTCATGGAAGAATATGTGTATACTTTTATCAGTTGGAAGACATTTATGAATTCATTCTATTAATATATATATTGTAGAAATTAAATGTTAAATCTGTAATAGGTTAATGAGTTTCTCTTGTCTTTCCTTACATTTATATTAGTCTTGGTGTATCACAGATATATTAATGCTAATACTGGTCCATGGAGAGTGGGAATGGGTTGCCCTTGTAAGAAGATCTGATGCAATTAAGATCTGAAATCTTTGATAATCTGAGGGTGCATCACTGATGAGCAATCCTGATTTCTTTTTTCTCCCATATATATATATATATATATATATATATATATATATATTTCCCCAAGATATTATTTGCTCCACTTCTCTAGCACCAAGCATACTAATTTTTTTTTCATCAAACTCAGTCTGGAACTGGAAATGGGTTCATTTGTGGTAAATTTTATGACTTTTCATGTTATTGGACACAAGAGATACCTTCTAGGTGTCTTGTAATGAGTAGGGATATAAGAGAATAGTAGTAGTTCCTATAGGATTAGTTTCAAGATTCTAAACAGCACATTAGCTGCTTCTTGTTGAAAAGCTCTACCATTCTAGTAACCTGGTAGTAGTACTTTTGTTTATACTGAGTAGTCACCAACTTCAAGAAACAAAGTTACTTATATTTTTAAAACAGCATTCAGTAAAAGATGACCTGATTCATGTTAATAACTGAGAAAATAGATCTCAGCCACATCAATCTGCAACTTTTACAATCCACTTCAAAACAAGACCATTTACAAAGCATATGCCAGTGAAACGAAATTTGCCTACTAATGTTTGTCTCACAGCCTCATAATTTGTTTAAAAACAAAAATATTTACCAACAAACTATTCACTTAAAAATCATATATGTCTAAAAGAAAACGGTTATTGCAAATCTCTGCACTTTTCATTCTTTCTCTCACTCACTCACTTCCTGATGTGAGATGGTCAGTTTCTTCTTTTTCTATTATTGGTATGCTTGATGCTAAGGAAGATATCTAATCAAGCCCCATTTACCAAGAACCAATATTAGCATTAGTATGTCCATGATATACTAACACTGAACACAATGGAAGGAAATACAACACACTTGTACATGCAAGAACATTTAACCTTCACGAGAATTATTAGTAAGCAATTAGACATCAAACTAGGACCATTTACTCTAGAAGAACTTGACTCAGTACAAAGAAAAATTAAAAATAGAAAAGCCACAGGGCTCGATGAAATTCCCCCAGAAGTATAGAAGACCAGACAATTCGATGACATACTGCTCCGACACTGTAATGCAGTATATAATCAAAACTCGATAGACAGATGGATGAAGGGATGCATCCTCCCTTTCCCTAAAAAGGGTGACCTCAGATTAGCCAAGAACTACTAAGGTATAAAACTTACATCCATAGCAGCCAAAATATACAATGCCCTACTATGCAACCACATAGGGAGAACCAAAATGGCTCCTGGAGAAATAGATCCACGACCTCAAATTTTGACTATCCATAGAATTTTTTACGGTGTATGTGCAAAAAAATCTACCGGCAACAATATTATTTGTTGACTTTACCAAGGCCTTTGATTCTATTCCCAGAGGGAAGATGGAGCAAATTCTACTCACATACCAAAAGAAACCATCACAGCCATAATGATTCTCTATAGAAACACAAAAGTGAAAGTACATTCACCAGATGGAGACACAGACTACTTTAACATTGTAGCAGGAGTACTGCAAGGAGACGCACTAGCCCCATACCTCTTTATCATCTGTCTAGACTACGTACTTAGAACATCTATAGATAAAATCAAAGAAAATGGCTTCAAGCTAACAAAGGAAAGAAGTAGAAGGTACACCGCAAAAACAATTACTGATGCCAACTACACCGATGACATAGCACTTCTGGCAAATGCACTCGCCCAAGCCAAAACCCTACTACATAGTCTGGAACGAGCTGTTGCAAGCATTGGCCTCCATGTCAATGCAAACAAAACGGAATATATGTGCTTTAATCAAACAGGCGACATCTCCACACTAAACGGTAGCTCTCTGAAACTAATTGACAAGTTCACCTACCTAGAAAGCAGTGTCTCATCAACCGAGACAGATATCGACATGTGACTAGCAAAGGCATGGACAGCTATCAATAGGCCATCAGTCATATGGAAGTCAGACCATGCACTACATGGATGCTAACTAAACGGATGGAGAAAAAGCTTGACGGCAACTACACAAAAATGCTGTGAGCAATATTGAACAAATCCTGGAGGCAACATCCCACAAAGTAGCAGCTATACAGCCACCTACCACCCATCACAAAAACTATCAAAATTAGATGAACCAGACATGCAGGACACTGCTGAAGAAGTAGGGGCGAGCTCATAAGTGATGTACTCCTGTGGACAATTATGATTATTTGGTTGAATAGCATATCAACCCTCATGGGTTATTTAATGTCAATTCATATATATATATATATATATATATATATATATATGATTTGTAAGCAAATAGTTGGAAGGTAACTTTACTTTTAAATGAAACAAAGCTCATTTGTTTACACACAGTTAAATGGTTTCAAGTATTGCTAACACTAATGATTATATTTAATATAATTAATTTGTTTGCACACAGTTAAATGATTTCATATATTGCTATCTCAGTGTAAATGACCCTCAGCCACTGCCTTTTAGAACCTTTGAGATAAAATAGGATTGATTTCTCATTTTCCAAAAAAGCAATTTGAAAAATATAGTTGTGACAATCATATAGGTGCAAGGAGTTGACATGACTAGCCACCTGATTGGATTAGGCCTCTTCAACTGTCTAATAAGGGCCAAAGTTTATAGTTGCAAAGCACTTGACCACTTTTGTTACAGGGTCAAAAACTACTCAACCACCAGGATCCCATCTAGTCAACAGGTGACCTTGTTGGGGAGGGGTCTTACCTCTTTGCAGCGTATTCTACAGCTCCAGCCAACAGAGCAAAAAGGAACACATGAAGAAAAAACTGACAGAGTGAAAAGTTGGTTGGTGTTTAATGGGATATATATATATATATATATATATATATATATATATACACACACATACATACATACATACATACATATATATGTATATATATATATAATTTGTAAGCGAATAGATTGTATATAAGTATTTTTGTTTTTAAACAAATTATTAGAGTGCAAAACAAAGGTTAGAAGACAAATTTTGTTTCATAAGCATATGCTTTTGAGATGGTCTTGTTTTGTAAATGTATTTTACATTTTTTTTTTATATATCTGCTAGATTGAGGTTTGCAATTATATTGTTAGTCTAAATTTCTCTACTTTCTACACTATTGGATCTTTATAAAGTAAGTAAGTAAACTTGGCGCCTGTAGTTGAGGGTGACCTGAAGGCTCCCTTTTCAATAGCTACTACACCGAGGTGTTGGGGAGGGCGCTACTCTTTTCCCTAGATTGCTCCACTTTACTCTTGATACTCACCATATAATGCTGAGTGTTAAGCAAGGAGGTATCAAGTACCATTTTTTAAGTCTTTGGTATGACTTGACCTGGGATTGAACCCTGGTTTCCCGAAACATTAGCAAACACCCTACTCGCTAGGCCAATGAGCCAGTTAAATGGTTTTGGTTAATTCTTAGAAGTTGCATTGTTTTTGGTTGTTTGTATGGTTTAGTTAAATAATTTGTTTGGTGATTTTATTCTTGATGTCAGAGTGAAAGGCACTTCAAATATAAAGAATAAGCTGAATAAAAATATTTGCAAGTATGTGCTAGCTTTTGCAAAAAGACAAAAATTGTACCTGTGTTGTAATAGGAGTGTTCTGTTGGTTGGTTTCTATGACATATCAAACCTTGTAGGTTATTTAATTCCAAAGTCAGTTTTTATATATGATTTGTAAATGAATAGTTTGTAGGTAACATAATTCTTAAACAAGTCAGATTTCATTTGCTTGCCAATAGTTAAATGGTTTCAAGTATTTACAGCTAACACTAATATTTTTATTTGCCCACAGTTAAATGGTTTCAAGTATAATAAGTAATTAAGTACTTCTATTTGATCCATAGATAGGACCCTAACAGGTACTCCCACTGCTGGTCAGAGTGAACCTGGGAATAATGACAATGAAAGAGTATTCCATATTCTCCAAAGCTCCAGAACTGGAGCCTCACCATCAGATGGTTTAGTGTCATACTCATTGAGGTGGGGTGGGGGTCTAACCCTCTCTGCAGAGATGCAGTTGGTGTATTCTACAACTTCAGCAGACAGGGCTTAAGAGGGTTCTGTGGGAAGTGGTTATATATATATATATATATATATATATATATATATATATATATATATATATATATATATAGAGAGAGAGAGAGAGAGAGAGAGGGGGTTTTATTTGGAAGATTGGCCAATGAAAGGATGGAAGTCATAGTGATGAACTAGAATGTAATATTCCTTTTTTTTTTCCTTCTATTCTAATCCCTCATGGGTATCCACTTGGAGTTGGCAGTCATTTATTTCTTTAGCTGAGGATATGTGTAATCTAGAATGGTTGTCACCAGCAATGGTAAAGAAAAGTGATTAGATGAATAGCAATAACTTAACCATGCAAAATTTCAGTTACAATGTTTAATGAATGAAAAAATGAGAATATACTTAACCCTTTAAACCCAAGTTTGTTTGCTGCTAAGTATATAAACCTGAGCAGCTGGAATTTTGTCTGAGGATTCCCTCCTTCTACATTACTATTGCCAATAAAATTTTGCAATCTTATATGTAATTTTATTATCTTTTAATATATTTCAAATTGTCTATAAAATGTTGTAATCTGCAATGTAACAGTATATAAAGTGGTTAACTAACAGATTACAACATTTTCCATTTTCAGAGATTTTTCAAACCATGACCCTAAAATTGTTCTAAGGGTTAAATGCATTTGATATAAAATACTTATATATGTCAAAAACGTGTTGATTGAAAAGTAACTCCTAATTATATGGTTCTTTTAAGCAGTGGCTGCTAACGAAATGCATGGACAAAAGGTTAGATGGGAACAACACAAAAAAATTGCATACTGTTTTGAACAAATCCAAGAACCAACATTTCACAAAACATCAGTTGTAAAGCTACCTACCTCCCATCTCACAAACCATTCATGACAAACAACACATACAGGGCATTACTGGAGAAGTAAGGATAGACTCATAAACAATTTTCTCTTATGTGATGTGATATGCCAGTGTTAGTCAACCAGCAAAGACTTTCATAAATCAGCTCTGTGCAGACACAATATGCAGACTAGAAAACAGGCCAGGAGCAATGGGTGATAGGGACTGATGGTAAGAAAGAATCAGGGAACACTGCTGTTAGTGCAACTTGCTGATGATATTGGAGTTACTTTTTCAATCACCCTCTGTGTGTGTGTGTGTGTGTGTGTGTGTGTGTGTGTGTGTGTGTATATAAGAGATACTTTTCAATAACCTTGTTGAGAGGCAAAGGAGTTTAAAATACTACCATGCAGGAGACGAGTTGCTTTGCCTTGTGAGGGTAAAGCAAATCTGTATGGCTTCACTCACAGCAATCACAAAAGTGTGATGAAAGATCTTCAAGGCCATTGATATTATAATATGCCTTATCAGACTGAAGTGTAGAGATCCAGTAATGGATTTCGGCTGACTGGTTCAGAAATCAGTTCTTTTATTTGACTTGTATAAGTTAAAGACATGAACTTAAAGTCTATAATTCCATGGACTGTAAATTACACTACTAATAAGTGATTTTTGTACACAGGACAAACAAGTGAGAAAAAATCCAGAAATTTAACTGGTCACAACACTTGTAACAAAAGTGCTTATTGTTTAATCATTTATTTAATTCATTTAATCATTTAAACTTAGCTTGGCACAAAGCCAGAATTATAGAGCACCCATTGAGTTTGGTTTGGTTTTAAGGCATATCAACTATTGTAGGTTATTTAATGCCAAATCCTCTTTATACATATATTAAATATATGATTTCTAAATACATTTTGTAGATAACAATTTTAAATGAGCCAGAGCTCATTTTTTACCACACAGTTAAATGGTTTCACTTCAATCAAATTTGAATAATTCTATTTACTATTAATCATTTGTTTGCACACAGTTAAATGTTTTCAAGTATTGCTATTCAACACTAACAATTTTATTAAATATCAGTCATTTGTTCACACACAGTTAAATGATCAAACAGTTCTATTTCTAACAAGTCAATTTTACACAAATCATTTAAATTTCAAACAATTTTATTTGACACAGATCGGTCTATCAGGTGCTACCACTCCAAGCCAGAGTGGACCTAGGAGCAATGCTAATGAATGGGTACTCCACATTCCCCAAAGCTCCAGCATTATTAGAGCCTCACTGTCAGATTGTTTGATGTCATGACACTCATTGGAGGCAACCTTATGCTTTTGCAGAGATACAATCAGTGTATTCTTCAGCCCCAACCAACTGGGCTGACAGCCATTAAGAATAAAACTCATTTAAAATGGTCTAGCTAGCCTAGCCAACTTTTTTTTCATGGTGTAATGGTTATCATCGTAGGAAACGAACATAGTGACCCATGTTCAAATCCTGGTCAAGGCTGTTTGCATTCATCATAATAGGAAAGGTAGAGTCTGACTACTTTCCCTCCAGCTATGGATAAACAGTAGGAAAAATTGGGCTCTTTAAACTTGGTATGGTAACCAATCTAGGAGAATGAAAACTTAATTTAAACTACTCAAAAATTGACCTTGTATTGCATCCTACTCATGGTGGAGGGATTGGGTGTATATATATATATATATATATATATATATATATATATATATATATATGAGAGAGAGAGACACACACAGAGAGACAGACACACATAAAAGAGAGTAATATAAATCAGATTACTATCAACAAAACTTATTTGATTATTAAGAGATTGTGAAACAAAGTTGTAAAATGAGTTATTCTTTTTTTCGTTTTTTAATTTTTGCATTTCCTTGAACATTTTTGGACTGAGCAGTATTTTATTTTCTACTGGTAAGAGTGCCCTTTTCTATTTTCAATTGATGCTGTAAAAGAAACATAAAAGGATGTGCAAGCAACACAGTCTCAATAACACAATAGTAAAAAAAAAAAAAAAAAAAAAACAAAAACAAACAAACTAAGCAACAATAACAAAATGGAAATTTAGTATCCAAAATTGAAGAGAAGAAATGGAAAAGACATTAAATAGGAAAGTTCTTTATGTGTAAATGCTTGTAAGATGTTACTTGCTAAAGAAAAGTCCATATGTTAGCACATAGTGATGCTGGCAAGATAATGGAGTAACTTAGAGAGAATTTTGCTGGTTAATTCAGTTGTGTGATCTGTCCATAAGTGAATATGTTTCTTGTGCGTAGCAGTAAACCATAGTTAACATGTTGGTGAACTGTGGGTGACTTTCTGTGACGAGGCTCGTTACTGTAGCTTTTGTTAGCTGTTTTCATAGTAATTAACTTGGTGCAGCCTGATTAAAATTTCAGAATTTTGGTCTTTTATTACCATAAGTGGGAATATGTGATTTATTTATAACTATGCCGGTGTGAGTTTTATTTTACTCCAAAATTGTTTTCTTTTCACACCCAATATATACATATATAAATAAATAAAGGTTGGACCATTTTAGAATGAATAGTAGTTAAATTATTAATTCTAAAGTGAAATATATGCACATATCTTTATAATCATTATAATACATAAATCTGCATCTAATAATGAAAATTATTTTTTTCTTTTTTGGAAATCTTCATGTTTTCAAGGGCACTTAATTCAGTTGAGAATATAACATCAAATGATAATTTCAGGGATTAATTGTCTCAGATTGGGTTTTATGCCATACCAATCATTGTAAGTTATTTAATAACTAATACTCATATACGTGTGTGTGTATATGATTTGTAAACATCTTAAACGAGCCCGAGTTCATTTTTTTTTTTGCACAGTTAAATAGTTTCAAGCATTTCTATCAAACACGAATAATTCTAATTATTATTAATCATTTCTTTGCACAAGTGGATATACATATGATTTTTAAGTCAGTAGTTTGTTGGTAATTTCATTTTTAAATGAGTTAGAACTAATTTGTTTGCACTCTGGTTTGCACTATTGTTTCTACAAGGTTAAATGGTTTTAGTTACAGCTATCTAACATTGATTATTCTATTGAACACTATTCATTCATTTGCACACAATCACATCATTCCAAAGTATTGCAATACCAATAATTCAATTTAGGTACACATTTAAATAGCAATACTTGAAACTCTTTATTTTATACTAATATTTCTACTCAACATTAATTCATTTGCACACAGTTAAATGGTTCCAAGTATTACTATTTATAATTAACAATTTAATTAAACATCCGTATTTTGTTTACACACAGTTAAATGATCAAACTGTTCTATTTCTAACAATTCAATTTAGCATAAGTCATTTGTTTGCACAGAGTTTAACTGTCAAACAGTTCTATTTGACCATAGATCGGACCCCATCGGGTGCTATCACTCCAAGCTAGAGTAGACCTGGGAGCAATGACAATGAAGAAGTACTCTATATTCCCCAAATATCCAAGACTGGAGCCTCACCATCAGATGGTTTAGTATCAGAACATCCATTGGGGCATGTGAGAGGGTCTTACTTCTCTGCAGAGATGCAGTCGATAGCCCCAGCTGACTGGACTGAAATTATTGATACATCCTTGTACCCTATAAAAGCATATATTTACTCAATTCTCCCACCAAGAGTAGGATGTGATACAAGGTCAATTTCTAAGCTAAAGAACCGCTTGTCATACTACTTACCCACAGCAAACAGCCTTGTCCAGGTTTTGAACTTGGGATACCAATTCTATTTTCCATGAAAACTGGAGCTTACCATAAAAAAAAAATAAAAATAAAAAAAAGTGTGCACACACATACAATAACCATAGCTCAGTTTTGTAACACTATCACACATATGGAGTGAATGATATACAAAGCCTTACACCAATTTACACATTCATACCTTTCAAAGTACTACCCTTTGGACTTTCAACACTCATCTCAGTATTTTCAGATTTCAATTTAAAAAATTTTTTTTTTTAGAATTGCCTTTTTAATCTTGTCTCTGGCATTTTAACTTTTTTTTTTCTACAAAGTTTCAGGGAGCTAAAACTGAACTTAGAAGAGAAAGGGCAGTCAGATTTGGATAACCATGCTATATACAAAAACAAATCCAATCTGCTACAAGATGTGAAAAATCTATTAGCTCAGTCACCATGTATAATATGGTATCAGTTAGGAATAGGAAGTTTACATTGAAAGCTGTAATTTTGTAATCAAACATTCAGAATTCAAATTTCAGCATTAAATAACCCATAAAGAGTTGATATGTCATTAAATAAACCAAACCAGGCCACAAACATTCTCTCTCCTCTTTTCCTCACTTCATTACAATAAAACATTTACAAATGAATCAAATTTCAGTATTAAATAACCCATGAGGAGTTGATATGCTGTTAAACAAATAAACATTGACAGCTATCCTAGTTAACATCATATAAGATTGTTCACACATATACAATAAGATCCCCTCCATCTGTTCAGTTGTGAAAAGTGAACAAGTTTCATCTTTATCTACATGTACCACATTAAACTGACTACTTTTCATATTCTATCTGCATGTAGTAAATATCAAATAACAGAATCTGCACTTTTAGAAAACTAATTTATTACAAAATCTAAAATAATTAATTATCTTTATAGTTTTTCTTCCCATTTAGTATTTCTTTTAAGACGACGTGTTAAATTTTGTACTCTTTAACAAAGCACACACATAATATACTTTAATACTAGGTCAAAGTGACAATTCACATGTAAATAATCTTGTCATTACTTAGAGAAATTATGCCAATGCATATACTAGGGCAAGTCAAAAGTTTTACAATATTTTATTACATGCTAGTTTGTGGTAGGTACACCACATAGCTAAAGCAGTTTGTATCATGGTAATTCATGTGCTAATACACACAGTGAAGCAATGCACAATGTGATTTACAAGCTATACAGTTGAATGTGCAATGTAGTCCAATTTGGGAACTTAAGCTTTATACATACAAACTCAGGAAGCAACCAAAAACATTTGTATGAAAAGGTGAATGCGCAGTTGATTACAGAGTAACCAGATGGTTCAAGAAATTTTGCTTGGATTGCAAGAAACTTATCAATCAAACAAGCTGAAAACAGATTCCAACTCCAACTCAGAAGCAAATATGGTGAGTAGTACTCAGAGTTTCGGGCGAGTTCATCCTCAGCATATGGAGCTACTGACATTACCAAAATATTGCAAAACTTTGGATTCGCTCTATGATGTATACACTCACATCTTAAAATATAAGTAAAACTTTGACTAATTTTTTTTTTTTTGGTGGGGAGGACACAGGAAGATTACAATATAACCAGAATAAATAAAAAAATTAGATAACAAAACTTTATTCTTTAAAAAAATATATGGAAAAAAAAAAAAAGAGAAAAGTGAACTGCCAAATAAAAGTCCAAAATTTGACTACTACAGCCAGATAAAGTTTTTTTTTTGGTCATGGTTTATATAGAGTCAAGATTTCAGAGAGAGAGAAATAAAGTGGCAAAGATTTAGAAATTTAAGTAAAAATATTAAACAATGAAAGAGAATGAAAAAGATTGAAAAAGATTTAAAAAAAAAAAAAAAAAAAAATTTTTAAATTAAAAAGAGTGAGAAGAGACAGTTAAAAGAATATAAAAGTCAGAAAAAAATTCTATTTTTTTTTTTATAGAGTCAGAATTAGAAATTCTTTAATACAAAGTGAATTTATTTGGTTCTTCACTTTGCTCTATGGTAGAGCAATTAAAAAGAAAGATTAAGCGATTTGACAATCCAAAAGGATCACATTGTTTCTTGAATCCCTCAGCCTACAGAAAAAATGTTTAAACAAAGATGGCTGACAGGATTTAACAAAAATGCCCATCACAGTTTGACATTTGTTTTTTGATTGAATTAAAAAAAAAAAAAAAAATTTATAATGTATGTAAGGGTAAATTTGTCTATTTTTTTTTTTCTTCTGAAATTTATTTAGAGGAAAAAAAAAAAACAATTTAGTATATGGAAGCAATGAATTTTATTAAAAAAATAAAAAAGAAAATGAATTAAAAAAAAAAAAAAAAAAAAAAAAAAAAAGAAAAAGTTAAACCCAAAGTGATAAGTTTTATCACAGCACCAAGATTTAAAAGAAATTTTTTTTTTCTTTTTGGAGTAATTCTTTTGAAGACAAGAACAAAGTAATTTTTTTTAGGCTTTCTTTGAATTTGAAAAGGAGGTTGGGATAGAAGAAAATGCTTACTGCATATACTTGTATAACATGTGACTTTCTAAGACCTAAGATATAGAGGGAGCGAATCACACCAAACATTAGATACAAAGTTCATGAGTAAATAGCAGGTTAAGGCTAAGCCTAGTTTGTATCTTGTGTATGATGCAACCCCTAATATTCAGCTAAAATTCAGGTCTCAGAAAGTCACATGATACACAAATCTACACAGTATTCTATTTATGATCTATTACTAAAACAAAAGGTGCACATATTTTTTTTGCAAATTGTAGACCATTTTGCACTGCATATACATTTGTGCTAGCAAGCTTTATTCTGCAGCATTTAAATTACAGGCTATTTTATTGAAAATATTCACAAATGAGCTTTTATTATTCAATAAGTAACTTTAACTGTAATTTATTAATTGCTAGCAAAAAACATCCTTCAAAAAGATAATATTTACAATATAAAAATGAATGTATAAACAGACACACTTCTCTCAGATGCCTGGATTAAGTTCCGACAAATTTCATGAATTTTCAACATTATTTTTGCATAGTCTTAAAGTTGAAGTACAGGAATAAATTTGGTTTAAAAAAACAAAACAAAAAAAAAACAAAAAAAAAAAATACACACAAACAAAAATAAGAAAAGATACCAAAAATAGAATTAAAGTTAGTTGATGCAAAGTTTCTTTATAACCAAGGTTAAAAAGTGCAGAAAAAGTAACTCAAAAAGCTAGATTTTTTTTTCAAAGCTTATTTTTTGATGCATGTATCATTGGGGAACAAGAAAAATTTTGGTAAAGAAAAAAAAAAAAAAAAAAAAAAAAAAAAAGAGAGAAAAAATCCTTGCTCATTAATCAAAACTTGATTCCCAATGATATCTGAATAGGAAAAATAAGGTCTAAAAAGTTTGGCTTTTGTTACCCAAATCCATGCTTTTAATCAGGACTATTAGGCCTTATCCAGAAAAAAAGGAAAATATTTTTCAATTGACTTGATCCAGATATCCAGGAAAAGGAGTGCTAAACATACAAATTAGTTCTTATATAGAAAATTTGTATTGGAATACAAAGGTTCTTTTTTTGTAAATATATTTGATATTGTGAAACAAAAACAAAAACAAAAAATCCAATAGTATACATTCACAATACACTTATGGATTTGACAATCAGAATTTTATCTGGATGTTAGTATGAATATTTAAAAAAAAATAAAATAAAATAAATAAAATAAAAATCTTTGGCAGTAAAGGTCAACAATATGAGTGTATAAAAAAAAAAAAAATTCTTTTATTAATGTCATCACTCCCAACTTCAGCAACAAAAATAAAGGTTTACAAGAGAAATTGGATATAGTTGGGAGAGCAGTTGTAGCTTAACTTCTTATGACACTGGGCCAAATTGAAAATGGCATAGGAAGACTGTATTGCACCAAATTGAGGTTAAAAAAAAAAAAATAAAAAAAAAAATACGATTGAGCAGGAGAGAAAAAACAATTTGCTTTTACCCAAACTCAGATACTGAGCCAGTTACCTCAAAATATAAATTAACAAAGCTTTGTTTAATCTGAAGCAAAGGGCACCCAGTGAGGAATGATTTCACTAATCAAAGTCTGTTGTTAGATTGTTCGGTATCACAACCAAAAATGATTCATAAACAGAGGATTATTGAATTTGTAAAATAGATATCCAGGACATCTGTAGGATTTAATAAGTAGCCCCTTGTGTGGGGAATTGTGTGTGTGTGTGTGTGTATATATATATATATATATATATATATATATATATAGATATATACACACACACACACATATATATATATCTCATAAAATAAATGAATAAATAAATTTTGATTTAAGAAAAAAAAATGCATGACTTACATTTTATTTCAAGGTCCAGTCATCTTGTTTAAATCTATCTCACCAACAATGAATAAATATAAACCATTAGTACTAGCAAAAATATGCTCCCTACAGACTTTAGTATGCAAGTTTTAATGTAATAAAATATATTGAATGAGAAAGACTAACAAAAACTAGGTATACATAAAAAGTTTACTTATTTTTTTTTATTTTGATTTCTATATAAAATTATACATAGGATTGTATTTGAAGATAAAATAGTAGAAACCAATAACGCCAAACAATTATTTCTTAAAAACAGTATATAAATTATCCACACCACATTCTATGTAAACCTTTATTTTAGTGATAGGCAAGATATTGCAGGTTTTTAAATCCGTTAATAACACGAGTCTGCCTGGCAATTATGATGGATGGGTGTTATTAATTTGAATCACCCGGTCCCAGGAGGCTGTCCCTTCAAGAAATACCTGCTGGGCAGGACAGAGTTTATAGCTTGGTGCCAGAAGCAACCCAATATTGGGAATACCAATGAGACCAAACATTTTTGTGACAACCACATGAATCTAGATGAATTTAGATATTTCAAAATTTCAAAATTTTTATAATGATGATAAAAATCATTTAGAATATCCTGTTAAAGTTGATACAGAAAACTCACAGGACAAAAAAGCATTAACTTCTAGACATAACCTGTATATAGGAAATGCTTAAGCAACTCTACATCCAATTTATTAGTCATATAAGCCAACTTGGTAAAGAAGAGTTATTTTCTCTTATGACAAGTGGGAAGTCAACTACTCTTGATATCTTACCAAGGATAAGATTGATTTAGTCTTATATACTTAAGATACTAGTTTTACCTTTACTCAGTATCCCATACTTTTAGCCTTGCGCCAAAACTAATTTAATTTTAGTAATTAACTGTAAGTGAACCACAATAGTAAACAACAACAAAAAAAAAAAAAAAAAAAAGACATTACACTGCATACTATTTCTAGCCAATCAGTCATTTTCATCAAATACTTATTTACATAAACACATTTAAGTCAGATTGCGTCACTAGTTTATCATAAAAAAGGTAAAAATTTGTATTTTATGCAAAGTATATAGCTTGGGATCTAGCTCTATATGGCACAATTTGTGGTAACTGATGAAAGAGTTTTTAATATGGAGGTTAAAAAGAACCAAAGAAAATAAGATTAATATTCAATCAATATTATCATGATCCAAGTTTTCTGTGTATGTCATAATAACTAAACAAAAAAGATATAGCAAGATTCGTATTAGTACAATTGTCTTAAGATGCTCTAATTTTAAAAAATAAGGCAGTTTCCAATCCAATTTGCAAGTTCAGAATAACAGAGTGGGAAATGCATTCACACTATAATTTTTTCCCCAAATAAGTTAACTATTAAATGTTAATTATAGAGTATTTCTCCTTATTTGCAACAATGATTTTAAAAATAGAAATGTGATGTGGCATTGAGCTTCATGGCTGCCAAAGGTAATCTTTAATTGAATAAATAAAGAGAAAGATACATTAGTTATTCCATTTATATCTGTGTCTAAACAGAGATGAGTGCCTCATACAATATAATAGTGAGCAAGTTAGGTTATCAAACCATTAATAGCGAGTTAGATTCTCATTAAGCTTAATGACAACTATTAAGTAGACATATATCGGATACTTATTTACCTAGACTTATATAGTGCTTTTCTGGAAGGGGGGAAAAAAAAAAAAAGGAAGCAAACAAAATAAGACTGTCTACTTTCTTCAGCCCCAGACTGACAACTGAAAGTAGATCTTGGAAGACAGTTAAAGTTCCTTGAGTATATCATACAAACAACACTTCACCTAGATATGGTTATCTTCTCACATGTAACCAAGTAGGTGATCATGTGAGAACAAACAATACCCTGAGATGAGTATCAGAAGAAAGCTCATCAAATTCCAGGAGTTGGTGAAACAGTGTAGAAGCCAATAGAAGTGGGCCATTGCGAGGTTTGTATGGTGTTCATTTCGCAGGGTCTTGACTAGATTTGGTATAAGAGCTGCTAAAAGGGAGTAGACTGTAAGAATCATGAGTCTTTGGAAAAAGCCATCAGATTTTGGATAAAAAGGGAAGTGCATGGATTGTCATTGGTGATATTAAAGCTGGGAAGTGATCAACCTCAGGTGAGTCACCTGGGTTAAGGGGTCTGATGTTCAAAGACCATGATATATTCAGGAACATCACTGATGATATCTCCCAGATGATGAACTGGTATGTGTTTTTATTAATTTAATTAGACTTATATTTCTCGAAAACAGAGGGCAAACATTTTTTTTAATGCTAATAACATCAAATTTGAAGAGGTTTTGTTTAATAGTAAAGATTGGATGACATGGCAAGTAGCCAATACTGAGCAAGATATTGTAAGTTTAATCTGAAGGAATACCATTCATAATCTTATGCCAGCCTTGACTAAATCTAGTAAAAATAAGTTTGAGTAGAAGTCTGCTATAAGGCATTAGCTAGCAAATGAGGCTTTCAAGCTACTACTAGGAAGTTCAATTGTTATACAAAGTCACCAAATGGTATTGTAAACATGCATTTATAACAAATCATGGCAACATCAAGTGATTGACAAACTGATAATAAACAAGGATGTTTATATTTAGTTTAAATTTTGATGCTCAGGAATAAAGTTTTTGAATATATTATCCGACCATATTGATATGTCAGACTTAAATTATGTATAAAATTGAGCTTGAGAATTTAGAAAGAGTAGCAGCAGATTGGGAGAGAAGTCATTGCAGTCCCTAGACCAAGGCTGGTCACAGCTTCAAAAACGAGAGGGAGGGGTCAGATAAAAAAAAAAAAAAAAAAAGGACCAGAAATAACAAAATCCATAATGAAAAACAGAGTTTGCTTTGTATCTTTATCTCAAGCGATACTGATTCCACCTTTCCAAAAACCAAAAGATAGATGCAAAGGTTAGAAAAAAAAAATTTATTTGCTCCACAGCCAAACTTCTAGTTTGCTTGTTTCTAATAACCATAGGAATTTTGTCCTTGATAATTAATACCCACCACCAAATCAGAGAATCCAATGTAGTGAGCCATGCCCACACAGCACAATCATCACTGGGTGCCCTACTTTAATAACCTTGTGCCAGACTAGCGTAAACTTAATATTTCAAAAACATACATATAGCCGAGTGAACAAATATTTAAAAAAAATTGAAATCAAGATAGAACTTTATACAGTTAATATGAAATTAGAGTAAATACTGCTTTGATAGCAGGGCTTTGAATATGGTGATTGTATCCCCTACAGAAAGTTAAGACTCCCTCTCGCCCTTACAAAAAAAAAAACTAAAAAACACACACATATGTATCATGGGTATGACACTAAACTACATCAGATGGTGAGTCGCCACTTCTAGAGTTTTGAGGAGTGTGGAGTATTCTTCATTGATATTACTCCCAAGTCCATTCTGACTTGGAGCCTTATCTATGGGTCAAATAGATCTATTTGAAAATTATTATTTGATAAGAATACTTAATACCATACAATTTATATTAAGAATTGTTAACTGAAACAATTGTTTACAAAGGATTATTATCAAATAGTTCAAACCATATTATTGTGCAAACAAATTATTATCAAACAAAAATAATTACTTGAAACTGTGTATAGATAATTAGTATTAGATAGGAATACTTGGAGAGAGAAAAAAAACATGTGTGCAAATTATTAGTATTAGATAGCAATACTTGATATCATAACTGTGTGTGAAAACCTTAAAAACATGAATGTGATTCTCTAACCTCTCGACATAAAACATGCCCTAGACAGATTGATAAGTCATTAAAATTAAATCAAAATAAATACACATTAATTTTAAATATTCAACCATTTTTGATAAATATTAAAGACAATTTTAAAATCTAAGATTTTTTTTCTTTCCATCCTATCATCAACTAAGAGATATATATATATATATATGAATGCTGACTAACTTAGCAAACGGGTTTTGTTTAAGTTTTTTTTATGATTTCTATTATGTTTATGCATGAAATAATGACAAAAAATTAAATTATTCACTTTCTTTTCATCTAAGTTTACACTAAATATTGAAATCAAATAATTACCTAATCTTGTTCTTAAAGCCATTTTTTAAACAATATTAGCTCTTAAAATTAATGTAGGCATCTATTGAGAAGCACTTAGAGAAAATCATTTCTCCCGACAAACAATTTAAAGCACAAATTAGGAGAAATTAATTCATGCAAAATTTAGTATTAAAAGATTCAAAATCATATTTCTATTTATTTCATTTGAGTCTCATTTGATGAATTTTTTGAAAAGTTCCGAGAATTCTCTCTATGCTTTTTTTTACTATTTGCATAATGACCTTCAGTACAATGAAGAATATAATTAAATTAATTTTATACATGTTTAATATAACATATACAAGTAAATATTTACTAGTTCAAATTTATTTTGGCATTTCCATTTTTTTTACTCTTATGTAGACTTTAATTTTTAATATCAAAACATTTTTCGTAAGAGATCTTCATTTCTATTTATAGACTGACAAAAACAACCATTTAGAAGCAACTTTTATAGACTTATTGTATTCAAGCTCAATTTTTGGGAGTGTGGATGAAATCTGAGCCACTTTACTTGAATTTTTAAAAATAAGGTGAGGATCAGTAGATATCTGGCTCATCAAAAGTGGCAAGCTTATAGTAAGAATATAGAAGGCTTTAGTTCTTGGTCATCTTTGGGCAAGTAGTGCCTGTAAACTTCTCCACTGACAGATAAAAAGATACAATTTTACAATGTTGACTTAAAAATAAATAAATAAAATCAGCTTCAAAATCAGGGCAGGACTTTTACTTGCTGAGATTAAGCTATATAAAAATTGAAGTCCTGTAAAACAAAAAATAAAAAAAAAATAAAGTGTTTGGGTAAAAATTAAAACAATAAATGAAAATTACATATATAAAATTATTTGATTAGTGTTAAAGAATAAAAACTAATGATAAAATAATATATTTAAATTAAAATAATAAAAAAAAAAAAAAAAAAATTAAAAAATGAGGTCTTAAGGGTGTGTGACCATAAGCAATAGCTTAAAGATAAGTTCAGCCCTGTTCAAAATGTTTTTTTTTTTTTTTATTCAACACTTTATGAATGTTATACAGAAACCATACATTCACATATTCTAGGGCTCTTCAATAACAGCTTGAGAGTATGTCAATTCACAACTGTGTGTGTGTGTGTGTGCACACATGTTCAAATTTAGAAAGCATTTGCAAGTTTCAAGATCAGGCTGGGGAAAAAAAAAAAAAAAAAAAAAAAAAAGGAAGGAAGGAAATTACAAAAGCTCAGATTCTTTATTCCACATTTTTAGGACAAATATCTTCATCCATTTTTTTTCTTCTTATACATTTCAACCAATATGTTCCTCAACATCCCTCACCTTCATGCTGCTTCTGATTTTAGGAGTCTCAGTACTTTTTTTTATCCCCCTCCCACATGCAAGAAAACCAGTGCAGTTCTTGCTGAAATTAAAAAAATAAATAAAATACTGAGTAACTTCTAAACACTGTAAGATGCAACCAACAGTTGAGAAGGGTAGAAAAATACATCAGTCAAAATATTATGATAAAAATGACAGACTATATTAGTGCAAAAAATTGTGTGGAATAATGAAAAATGATTCATCTTAGAACTTCAGATTCCAAGAATTTCTTTGAGGATCAGTCAAAATTGATAGTTTTGTATCTACAGAGTGAAAGGAATTTTTTGTTGACCTGTTATTGTTGTTGGGCCAAATTGCTTCTTTAAAATGGTGGGAATGGTCAGCTGTTGAGAGATTGTCTGAAAATACTTTCTTCTTCATCATCAGAGTCATTGGCTTTTCCATCATGAGTCAACATTTCAAGCAACTCATCTGGGACTGGTTCTGCTTCTCTATCAAATTTATGTTCCTTACCTAAAATCAATATAGAAAAAATATAAGCAATTTTTTTGGGTAGACTGTTATTACTATTCAAAAATATGCATTATTAATTATACAAGGCAATATTTATAAAAAAAAAAGAGGCAACACTCTTAATTTTAATTTCAAACAGTCACCACATGTTCCCCATACCTGCCAACAAATTCTTGTATCTCCCACAAGTGATAATATTTGTCACTGCCTCCCACCAGACAGGACTTAACACAAGGTCAAAAGCCCGATTAAAGGTATCTCCCACAAGTGATTTAAAAAAAAAAAAAAAAAATTTCTATGGGCATACCTTTATTAGAAAAGCAGAACTGATAATACTGAGACCACTTGGGGAAGATACCAATATTGTGTTGACAGGGATGATATACAGGTAGAGACCTTAAAAATCGCAATTCAAAGGGAATTCCCATAGAAATGAGAACATTTTTTTTTTTAAATGTTGTATAATAATGCAACAAGATTAAATTACCAAATCATCTAAAAGTATCACAACTTTATTCATAAAAATAAGTACAATATAAAAATCAATGCAGATGTTTGTGTGTGTGTGTAGAGAGATATATATACAAATATAGATTCATCCCTATATATCCTATTATTTCAAATATCCACATACTCCACTGTATCAATAAAGACAAATAAAATAAGCATAAAAGTTAGTGGCAAGGAAAACAAAGAGTAAAGTGTAAAATGTAATGAAAAGCGAGAGTTGTTAAAGAATTGTTAAATGATCTTAATAGGTTGCAAAATAATATGCCTGCGAAATTATCTTGTCACTTAGGTTGTTAAGTATCTGTTGCTTCTGTGCGGTTGACCTTACATGGTCAGTGGCCCTTATAAGTTGCTAGCATGTTAACGCCTGACTTGGACTGTATGCAGCATATGGAAGGGAACGATAGTTCTCTAGAGTTTGTATTTGAGCCCCAAAACAGAGCCTAATGTCGTATGTCTTGTGCGCTCTGATTGGTTGCCGACAATCACACGAGCTCTTATTAGGCAATGGTCGAGAGGCAGTAAATGTGAGGTTTCATATGTTATGTTTTTTAACACTACAGTTATGTATAATTTGGACTTAAAAATTGTTTAGGCTGACAGATTTACAGCTATTGAATAATTTTAATAGTTAATAACATTTAAATACAAATTCACTGGCTTCTGTCAACTGTATGCATAATGCTTCTCACATTTTAGAAATGCTTAACTATTGAGAGAAAAAAAAAAGATAACTGCCAACTGTTGAATATATTTGTTATAATCAGTACTGAGTCATAAATCTAGTCTGGCAGAACACAGATGAGAGAAAAAAGTGAAACACTCAGAGTCAGTCAGAGAAAAAAAAAAGTGAGATGCAGAAAAGCAGAGAGAGAGAAAGACAGACAGACACACACACACACGGTGCACACAGACACAATGAGACAGAGAGAGAGAGAAACATACAAAGTGAGAAAGAGATGCACACACTTAGAGAAAAATACATAAGAGAAAAGAGGGAGAGAGAGAGAACAAAAACACAGAAAAGGAACAGAGAGACAGAGAAAAGTGTAGAGAAACAAAGGGCGAGAGAAAAGTTAATGCAAATCTTATTTGTTGTGTTATCCAATAGAAATAGCTGGAGAAAAAAAAAATTTGAATTCAAAGTTTCCAAATAACAAATTGCATAACACCATAAAAGCTTTGTCTAAAATCAATTCAACAGTCATAAAAACAAAAGAAAAAAGATTTTTTAAAAACACATTACTTGCAATAAGCACACTCATCAAACTGGTCAGTTAGCAAAGATCTCATTTGAATCCATTGCCCAATATCAGCTAAAAATGTGAATTTTAAATCTGATTTTTTGAATCAGCCATAATATAACTAGTTTGCAAAGCCCATCAGTACTTATAGGCCCTGAACTAGGTTGATGTAAATCTATTCAGAAATAAAAATATCTACATTTTGCCAATTTTTAAGTGATGATGCCTAAATGACCATTCTTTAAACTTGTTGTGAAGCATGACATTCTTATTTTATTTTGCTCTATTAATCAGTATACTGCATACAAAGAACACAATCACAGCCTCTATTCTTTCTATTGTGACAGCCCTGAATAAAAGATTACATACATTAAATGTCAAATATATCAATTTCTAGGATCTCTTAGGAGAATAACTATTTCTGACAAGCTGACATCAGTTTATTGATGTGGATCGCACAGTCATCAGAAAGGTTACTACTTATTATACAGGGTGTCTATAAAGTCTAGACACATAGGAAACATCACTATAAACAACTGTAACTTTTTTTTAATCACCATAGATTATATGAGTTTGTTGAAAGAAAGAATTGAACAGGTACTTCTCAGTGGACATGAAGGATGGTCATATCAAAAGATATGAGATGCTTTTAATGCAGGTAATACCAGTGGAGCTCCAACTGACTTTTTAACAGTAAGAAAGTTTAATACAGTATTCATGCATTGAGTTTATTTGAATCTCATAGAAATGCATCAAACTTTGCATCATAAATAATGGAAATCTCATTGAAGATGTCATTGATATTCCAATCAAATAAAATTTTGTTGAAATACTTGTCAAATATATATTTTGTCAATGCATCCAGAACTTAAAATTCACCCTGTATAATTTTTTTAAATAAGCAGATCTACAGTTTCTGAAGAAAATATCTTCCTTTTGATTCTTCCCAACACTGTCTAATCCAATATGCACCTGGTTTATACAGGTTTGGTTTTATGACATCAACCATTGTAGGTTTATTTAAGGCCAAATCTTATTTACACACACACACTTTGTATAATAGAGATCGAGTTTTTTTTTTTTGTACACAGTTAAATGGTTTCAAGTATTCCTATATAAGTCACAATCTAACATCAGTCCTTTGTTTCCATACAAAGTTTGTTCTATTTGACCCATAGAATAGTAGCACCTGAAAGGATCCTATCTGAGTCAGAGTGGACCAAGGAGCAATGGCAATAAAGGGGTACTCCACATCCCCCAAATCGCTAAGGCTAGAGTCTCACCATCAGAAGGTTTAAAGATAATCAAGATATTCATTGGAGAGGAAAGGTCTTATCCCTCTGCAGATATGCAGTTGGTGTATTCTACAGCCCCAGCTGACTGTGCTCAAGTTTACACAGGTCATAGGGGTAGAAAATATTTTCATGCTTAAAAAAGGTCACGTTGAGGTTTGTCTACCATGATTATTTGTGTAAAAGAGCTTTTTTTTTTCAGTCAAAACTTAGGAGTGCATATTATACAAGTGTTGGCTGAAAAGTGCTATAGGCTGACCAAGATATTCTTATGGAATGTGACTAAAGGAGGTTTATTTTTCAACAGTCTTTCTTGCAGTCCACACACTTTTTCCATTGGTGTTACAGTGCTTAGATCCTATCAGTTTAAAAAAATAAAATAAAAGTCATCAACAACAGATATGATGTCATCCTGTGACCTTTTCAGTCCAACCTTATATATGAGAAATATACAATTAACATTTTTTTCGGACCACGTGCCTCACCATATTTGGGACAGGATGACAAAGTAAGTTATATCTATAGCCCAAACCTTACAGAGAAATATCCAATGGAATATGTGTTTGTTTATAATTTTATTTCTCCTAATGTGAACTTAGTTTTGCTGCAAACTTATTCCATTTCTGCATGAACATGTCTGTGTTTGCTTTAAAACTGTGTCAACTTTTTGTTTTAAGACAATTTAAACTATATAAATTATTTTTAGTCAGTAAAAACTGGTAAAAAGTTGAACAAATGCTAAATTTAGGTTAAATTTAGCTGTTACAATCTTTAAAATATCAATGCTTATAACACACAAGTTATGTTTGTTTTTTTTTCCAGAATTTCTAAGTGTGTGTAATAATTATGGTACTAATAAAAGCTACATCCAAATGTTTAGTATGTTTACAAAAAAATATCTAAAAAGTTAGAATTTTTATTGAATAACTTAAAATATACTTCTTGAAAGAAATGAAAGTGTTCTGAAAGGGCTACCTAGATTTTCAACAGAAGCTACGATACAGGTAAACAATTTTGAATAGAAAAGTTTTCAACAAGAAAAATGATTTTGGAAGTGCACTTAGCCTATCAGTTATCATCATAGAAAACGAGATCAGTGATCCAAGTTCAAGTACTGGATGGGGCTGTTTGCATTTCACTTTGCACTACTGCTTGTTGGGAAAGGCATGAATCCATCTGTTCTCCCTTCAGTTGTGGGTAAATAATAGGGCAGGCTAAGTTCTTTAACCTTGGTAAAGCAACCAGTCAAGAAGGACAACTGGATTTAAACCAGTTTTATTCTGCTTCAAAAAATGAACCTTGTGTCACATCCCATTAGTGGCAGAGGGTTTGGGAAAATACATACAAAACACTTTTTCCAGTCACTAATATGCATTTTGCCAGCAATGAACAAAAACCTGCTTGCCATGCTCATGAAAATTGGCACCAGTGATGATGACCCATTATCAGGAAAATTTTGTCCATCTTTTTATCCTGATTCATGCAAATTTCAATAGATGACAGCTATGTAACTTGTCACTCCTAATCACTGCTGAAATGCATTATCCAACAGCTAAGTTTGGTTGGTTCAGGGATGAGGTTGAAAGCATTAATTTGCTGTTGGCTTTGACCCAAGCAAACATTGTCCAACAAACGCAAACTTGAGGCTGTATGGTGTCCAGCTTCGGCTGGGCCACCTTTGGGTGAGTGAGCTGCAACATTGACACCTTTGTCCCCCTTGTATAGCACTAGACCTTGCTGTCCAGTTTAAGCTATAATCAGGCATACGTGCCTGGGCCCAGATTTGGGTCCAAGTCCAGCTAGGCTCATCAGGCCCACATTGCACTAAGTGGGCCGATGACCAGCATAAACCAGCAGGGCTCCAGCCTTGGCTCAAGCCCAACTTTCCCCTCCCCTAAATCCCCACTATAATCGACCTTCAAGTCATTGACCTTGTGTCAAGTCTTATCTGGTGGGAGGCAGAGACAAATAAACCTAAGTATGGTTGGCTGGGTTTTATGACATATCAACCCTTATAGGTTATCTAATGCCAAATCCTGTGTATACATATATATTAAATATGATTTGTAAATGCATATTTTTGGTAACATTCTTAGACAAGCCAGAGTTCATTTGTTGGCAGACAGGTAAATGGATATACATATGATTCGTAAGTGAATAGTTTTCTTAGAAGTAGAATTTCTTCCAAATTTAGAGCTAATTTGTTTCTGAACAATTAAATATTGCTATTATTTGCACACTGGTAAATGGTTGCAAGTATTGCTATCTAACATTCGTAATTCCACTCAATATTAATCATTTGTTTGCACACCATGAAGTGGTTACAAGTATTGCTATCTAACACTAATAATTCTATTCAACACTATTCATTCACATGCACACAGTCAAATGGTTCCAAGTATTACTATGTAATAACAGTAATTTATGCATACAGTTAAATAGTTTCAAGTATTCCACAGTAAGTTTTATTTGCACACAGTTAAATGGCTCTAAGTATTGCTATGTAATATCAATAATTCAATTTTTGCACACAGTTAAAAGATTTCAAGTATTATTTAACACTTATTAACAGTTATTTGTTTACACACAGCTAAATGGTTAAACAGTTCTATATGACCCATAGATAAGACCCTAAAAAGTACTACTACTACTTTGGGTCAATGGAAACCTGGGAGTAATGGCAATGGAAGTACTCCACATTCTCCAAAGCTCCAGGACAGGAGCCTCACTATCAAATAGTTTAGTGTTATATTTAGGATACTTGTTGGTCGGGATCTTACCCCTTCTGCAGAGATGCAGTCAATGTATTCTACAGCCCTAGCCAACTGGGTTGTAGGAGTGGTGACATGTAATTAGTTTAGTGGTATGTTATGTTTGGAAAAAGGCACATGGGAAAAGGTAAAATAGGCACATGGAGACAAACGTAGTAAATGAGTAAAGATATGAAACGTCGCGGACAAAAGGAACATTCAAAACAAGGCGACAAACAAAAATTTATATTCAGAACAAAACATGCAATGATACATTTAAAATATTGCTATGGTTCTATTATTGTTTGTAAAATAGTCCTGTGTGTATATATGTGTGTGTGTGTCTAATACAACTAAAACTACAGGAAGTGTTAAATAATAAAAGTGTCCTATTCATGTTGACTACATATTTTTAAATGTTCATTTCTTTCTGTGGTTTGAAACAGTTGGTGTTTCCGAGGCTGGAAAAAGTCTCATAGTCAAAGTATTTTGAAGAAATGAATGTTTGCGAGGCTTATCCATTTTGTGGCTTTTGACGTCTGTTGGTGAATAAGAGAGTCACACTGGAGAGAGTGTGTTAGCGCTGCAATAGAAATTGGGAAAAAGAGAGTGTTTGAAGACAACGTATTTTAGAAAATATGTGTCTTGGAATCGGCTCCAAAAAACGTGGGACGAAATTCAAATGCAGACGTAGTTTTAAGCAGGTCACGTGGTTCTCCAGGCCTATGGTTTCCCCGAGACTGAATAGTTGCGTGCGTCCGCCATCTTTTTTGTGTGAACAAGTGGCATACCGCCCAATTTAAATTATAGGAGTGTAAGTCCTATAGGGTTGGTTAAGTAGGTTTTGCAGCTGAAAATTTGCTCTAACTCATAGTGACATTGTGCTCAATATATATATTATAGTTTCTGTGGAAATAAATATGAGCTTTACTTTCAGAACAACCCTTATAGTAATAATCATAGTGAAAATATTTCATCTAAAATAAGGAAACTACTGGATAATAGAACAAAGTTATGAGCAGCATAAGTTGTAAAGTTCGCGACCAAAAGGCTCCCTTTTCAATAGCTACTACACCAGGGTATAGGGGAGGGAATGAGCAGTATAAGTAGTAAGAAAAGTTGTTGACCGTAGTCGAGGGTGACCAGAAGGCCCCCTTTTCAATAGCTTCTACACTGAGGTGTAGGGGAGGGCGCAACTCCTTTCCCTGGATCATGAGCAGTAGAAAACATGCTTAAAAATATGAATTACATTCAAAATATGTCAGTGAAATTTAAAATTTTGGTGTGTACAAAGAATGTTAAGTTAAAATCTAAGACCAAAATTTTTTTTGTGCTGGTCTACTACTATGTTTCTTTAAAAAGAAAAAAAAATTCAGAAGGTAACTAAGAATTTCTCATTCTTTATTCAACAAGAGGATCAGTTATTTTGCCTTTTCATGTGTAAAATGAAAAAAAAAACTTATTGGCACAAACTAGACAAATCTAACAAACTACTAATTTTATATCTTGAAAGAACATTTAAATTTGTTTTTCCTCAAATTTAGATATTATGTGTGTTACAGAGAAAAGACATTTATTTACTCATCACTAGTCTCTTAATCTAGGGTGCTACACATGTAGTGAAAGAGAAATAGCTTGGTGGAGCCCATCCCTCTCCAGGTCTACAACTGGTTTGAATTCAGACTTTTTCTTCTAAATTAGTTAGCACACCAAAGCTAAAAGGCCTAGTTAACAACTATTTAACTCTCACTGGAATAAGAATGATTGGATTCATGACTTTTCCCAAGAATATTAATGCTAAGTGAAATGCAAACAGCCTTGTTCAGGATTTGGACTCGGATAGCAGAGTCCACTTCCTACATTACTAACTGATATGACAATAACTTTAATTGCTACAAGTGCATAAATATTCCTTGAACTTTTCCTGAACATGTTTTCAGTTGTTAATAAAATATATATATATATATATATATATATATATGACTTGTGAAAATAGATGAAAAAAAAATTAAATATTAGAGAAAAAATAAAAAATATTTAAGTATATTCTTTTCTTTCAATAGAACATAATATAACACTTATTCACATGGAAGAAATTATTTATCTTAATACAGAAAAATAAAAAAATGAAGTTTTTCAAAAATATAGAAAATTAAGGCTTCCCCTGTAGATAAACAGGTAGGATTTTATTTGATTGTTATTCAGGACAGAGTTTCTTCTCAGAGCTCAATAATTAATTAACAAAAAATAAATAAATAAAAGTTAAAAATTAAAATAAAATTAAAAATAATTCATTGGAAATACTTGGGAGAGTCAAAAGTTTTGCAATATTTTCGTAAAATGATGCACAATTTGACAGTTCCAGATGTTTTTGTCAAGTTTTAACAGTAACAAAACACATTGTAGTTTGAGAAGCAACCTCACCTGATAAACAGAGTGCTACGCATCAGATTTACCTGTATGGCTTGAAGTAGCCTTGAAATCCACAATTTTAGGCCTACCTAACCTTGCCTAATCAAGGTTGTTGTAACCTAAGCAAGATTTCTTCACCCATCTGGTTACTGTACGGTGATCAACTGTGGCTTCACCTTTCACATAAATGTTTTTGGTGGCTTCCACAGTACTATGACCCAGTTTGAAAATTCCTGCATTCAACTAAGTTTCTTGCTCATCTGTATGGTTTTTAAATCAAATATGAAGTGAAGTTATGCACAATGTGCCAGCTCACCAACTACCACAATACTACCAACCACAGCAGGTAACTTCTATGGCTTGAACTACTTTGTAGCATGTATATCATGTGACCAAAGTAGAACATACTAAAATATTGCAAAACTTGACTCAATCTAGTAACTTATTGTTGGTTCACAGAACTTGTATGATACCATTTCTCTAGAGTATCTATTTTTCTAATGCAGTGCAGACAACTTCATTGCTCATCTTTAACCTTAATGCAAATATTAGCTTTTTCATGGCAAATTATATATATATATATATAATAATTTGTTAGCAACTAGTTTGTTAGTAACATTACTAAACGAGCCAAAGTTTATTTGTTTGCACACAGTTAAATAGGTTCAAGTATAATTATCAAACACTAATAATTCTATTCATCAAGTACTATTATCTAATACAAACAATTTGTACACAGCTGTATAATTTCAAATAACTAACAATAATAATAATCCTTAGTAAAGGATTGAATAGTTCTATTTGACCCATAGATGGGACTATAACAAATACTTCCACTCCGAGTTAGAGTGGACCTGAGAGTAGTAATAATGAAGAGGTATTCCACATTCCTTAAACTCCAGGACTGGAGCTTCTCCATCAGATACAGTTTAGCATCATACTCAGGACATGATGTAAGCATTAGAAGTAGATTAGGTTTGATATAGGTCCTCAGTTTGTCATCATTAATGCTTACAAAGAGTCCTTAATCAGATGCACTCTCTAAGCAGTTATTTCTAGTTGAAAATATCCTGAATCTTTTTCAGCAGTACAATCAATACTATAACGATGCATAAATATTTATCTCGGGACGAGAGTTTATTTTACACACGTGTGATGTTGGGGAAGTCTGGCACTTGACCCTCCGCAAAATAAGTCCTAGTCAAGACTCCTGTTTCAGGCGTAAGGTAACTGGCAAATAATGTGGGAGTTAATTTGGGGCTAAACTCATCTCCACGCTGTCAAGGGGGTTCCCAATTTCACGTTCACATACCTCACCAAGCCCTTCATTTTCCTATCCCCTCAGATAATAAAAAGCGTGGACTTCTAGGTTAAAACAAAATACATTTCACTGTAGTCAAATTTCCAAATTTTCCTTGTAATGTTTTTAAGGCGAATAAGACATTTAGTGAGAATAAATTAAAGCGATATGAAGCTGAAAAAGATAATGTGCAAAAGATGGGAACTCGATAGATAAACAACATAATGAATAGATTTCAACATAAGGGAACATTTAAACTGTAACAAAATTTCAATAAGTGAGGACCAAACAAATAATTATGAAAGTTAAGAAACAATTCCTTCCTCTTTTCTTTCTTTCTTTCTTTTTAAGGTGCCAGCTATATTAAACCAACAGAGTGTTAAAGACAAAAGTCTCTTTTTCCTTTCTTCTTTCCTCTCTTTTCTTTATACTTTTCTTTCTTTTACTTGAGACAGTATCCAAGTCCACTTGTTCATTTACAGTGGACGAAACAAATCTTTTTAGTCTCTTTCTTTCCTTTTCTGAATATATATATATATATATATATATATATATATATATATATAATTTCCAATATTTAGGAAGGGTAGAAGGAAAAACAGTTTTAAGTTGTACTTATCTCTTCGAAGGGTTTCTCAGATTCCTTTCTTTTACGGGCAAGCGACATTTCTCTAGAATCTGGCTGAAGGTGATTCTTATCTTCTGTCCAAAGATTCTGTTCCACACTTTCTCCAGAGCGAGCTGTGAATCGACATCTTTATCTGTCAATTTCTGTCCTCAAATTAAAGTTTTGGCAAATCAATCAGCACATCTTTTCATGTTGACTGCTGTCCTAAAACTAAAGAGCCTTTTCCAAATTTCCTCTGACGAAGAGGTACTACTTTTGGCGCTAAAGGCTTCGGCCAATCATTTGGCTTTCTTCCTCATTTCTATTTCATCCGGTCATGCTACTCAATGACCTACATTCCCTTCCCTGTCCAACCAATTATAGGTTATGGAGTGCAGGTAGTTTGACCTGCATTCTGACTGCTTTAGTGGTCAGTCATTGGGGCTTATTAATTCAAACACAGAAGGGGAAGGGAAATTAAATCTTTCTTTTCCTCTCTCAGTGGCATACCACGTCATAATACCTTCACTCCCAAATACTACACATTTTGTAGCCAACTTCTGCTTTTATTCAAAGATGAAAAAAGTTCATACAGTAAACCAGCTCTTTCAAATTTCTGAACAACCAGGTTAATTTCGTCTAGTGGGGAGAGTGTTCACCAATGGCCCAGGAGACCAGGGTTCAATCTCAAGTCAAATCATACCAAAGACTAAATGATAAAATTAAAAAATAAAAATACTTGATACCTCCTTGCTAAACACTCAGCATTATAGGGTACATATCAAGGGTAAAGTAGAGCAGTCCAGGGAAAGGGGTAGTGTCCTCCTACACCTCGGGGTAGTAGCTATTGAAAAGAGAGCCTTCAGGTCACACTCGACAATGGTCACCAACTTTACTTATTTTACTAATGTACATATACAATTTATGTTAAAAATTCTCACTATTTAAAAGATTTATTATTCAAAAAACAGAAAAGTGCAAATATTTAGTTTCCAATTAATTATATAATATAGTAATAAGATTAGATATACAGACATACCCTGCCCTACATTATTGATTTTAAAAGTTGTGACATACTGCCTTAAAATGAGGAAAAAATAGCATAACTAAAAAAAAAAAAAAAAAAAAAAAAAAAAAAAAATTATATATATATATATATATATATATATATATATATATATATATATATATATATATATATATATATCACTAAAACTTAAAATAGTGAAAACATTTTTTTAAAGAATAATAAAACACAAAATTGTTAATTACCTCGTGATTTTCCCCTAAAAATGCTTTAAGTATAACAAAAATTTTAAAATTGATAAACCTGTAGAAAAAGATAAGTCTCGATAAGGCATTAAAGAATATTTTAGTTTTAATTGGTGAAAAAAAAAATTATTTTAATCTTAAAAATCATCTGGATTTCCTAACAATATGTCTCTCACACTCATTAAAATTTTTACCCAAATTTATCATGCCAAATTATACAAAAATAATGTTTCAACTTATTTCATCTTTCATGGCTAATTTTTATGCATTTTACTTAAGTTAGATATATTTTTAAGGAAAAAAAAATTTATTTTATGTCCTTTTATTATAACAAAGGTGACACTGCTGAATAAGATCAGACATCATAAACATTGCTGAACTGAAATTTGAACTGGAAAAGTGTAACGGTGAATTTGATGTAGGCCAAAATGACTAAGTAGGGTATTACTGCACAATAAATAATACTATAACAAATGAATAAAATAAGTTTTTATTAAAAGATTTTTAGTATATTTTTGCTTGTAAGTACAAGCAAAAATATGCACACACCTCAACCAGTCACAAATATTCAAGTTTTAATGGAATAAAATATATCAAATTAAAAAGACTAATGAAACCAAGAACATAGGTAAAATGATTGCTTATTTCTATTTTCATTTATTTCTAAGTAGAATTATATGTAGGATTACTTTTAATACATTTGAGGATAAAACAATATTAGAAATCAATAGCACCAAGTAATTATTAATTAAACCCAGTTTTGTTAAAACCACTATGCTCATTATCCACACCATATGCTATGTAAACCTTATTTTCTTAGTATTATATAACAGATTGCAGGGTTTTAAATGCATTAACATGGGCCGTTTTAAAGCAAATCAAACTCAGAATTTAAAAGAAATATCATTAATAAATAAGATGCTAATTAAATAAGGATTATGAAATGAAGTAGAACAAGAGCAGTAGCCCAGACAATTGGGTAGCCTTGGTTGACTAACACACGCGCCTAGCAGCCCTTCCTCAGTGCACCTCTGGTCAACTCGTTCGTTCTGTTGGTCAAAAAAGCAGTCCGCAAAGAACAACAACAACCCCCGCTCCTGCTGCTGGCATGCTCTTTTATGCAAGTTCCGGCCTATTGAAATATACATGCATGGCAGATTTCTTCTTGCGAGAGAAGAGATCAGCCCACAATAACTTCTGCCCCCAGAAGTGGACATATTTTCAAGTGCTTGACAATGCAAGGCATAGTCTTACATGCTTTGGTCCTGGAGGTAAGTTTCTTCTCTCACTACACTCCCCCCCTGATCTCATGATCACAAATATGGCAGTCTGGCGGCGGCCACTTTCGCCAAGTGCTTCTACACAAAGGCACAGGAGGGGGTTCTGCCATCCTCAGGCGAATCGTCTGATTCTGTATCTTCAGTGTCACACAGTAGGCTTTCTGCCTCACACTCAGGTGTGCCACCAGAATCTTCCTCCAGTGATGTCACACTGTGTCGCGGGCACAGATCTTTTACGTAGCGGAGTACTCCGTCCACCAAGACGGATTGTGGACTAATCCCTTTGGTCACCCGACCTTTGCCAAATTTTGTGGTACATCGATTCTGCACTGTCTTTAACTACACGCCATTCCTGACCTGGTAATAGCTGTGTCTGGGACCTGAAGATGTTATCAGGGCATCAACCCCTTTTACCCTCACCTCATAATAATACATCTTGTTGGCGGGCATGGTGGGAGGTGACACACTGTCTCTGGGTGTGACATTGTGCCAGTAGACAGCCTCCTTGATCGGACAATGCATTCTGGCTGCAATACGCTTCACCGTACAGTGACACTGCTCTGCTATTCCATTCCCGGCTGGGATGTACGCGCATCAAAACTGCAAGTTAACTCCCCAATCATTTGCAAAAGCCCTGAACTCCCTGCTGCAGAAGGCTGTGTCATTATCTGTAAGGAATTTGTGTGGTGGGCCACATTAAAAAAACACCGTCTCCAGCCGGCGAATCACGCTTGCAGAGTCCTGTCTTGCCAATTGCCTCCAAATTGAGAAACGCGACAGGCCACAGTCTGTGAGCATTAGGAAATGGTGGGCACCATAGTGCGTGATGTCCATTCCTACCATCTACCAGTTATCGTCTACCTCCAGTGTTCCTTTTTCCCCAGTGGACTGGTGCTGGGTCTTTGGACTGGCATTCCTCATGTTCTTATGGCCATCTTGATGGCTGCTCTTGGTGTCACTGAGCAAATTCTCCTTACAAAGTAAGTGGTACACCACACACCCAGGTGTCCACTGCTTCTGTGGATGGCCATGATTTGGTCTGCATTCAACTCATCCACATGAATAGCGCCAATCAACGGTTTGGGTCTATTCTCCATCTTCATAGTGGTGAACCACCTCTGAGGCACCCTCGTCAGTCAGTTGGCCATGTTCTTATTTGACGGAACCAATACCACATTCACAGTCTCAGATATCATACACTGCAGCAAGTTGTCCCTCGTCTCATCATCCCAGCCCATTGTGACTGAGCTTGCTCTCCTCTTGAATACTCCGCAAGCCACACGGAGCCAGCCACACCCCGGAAAGTGCTCGACAAGCCTCCACATAAAGAAAACTGCCTGTCACATGACAATATCGGGAATGTCTGAAACCATGCTTCCTCGCTTCCACACAATTTACCGTGTTCCATTGTAACCGCCAACCCCAACACTCGTGTGCCATCTTCCAATCGTTCTGGGTCCTTACACCCAAGTCCAAATCTACCGAGATGTTCTCTAATGCGGGTTGTGGGCATAACATCTTCATTGACATAGATGTCATCAATCTAAGCAGGCGCCACTTGGCCCACAGCTACCTCTTGCAACAGCACTGCGCTGACAATGGCTTTCATGATGAGAGGAGCCACATTAAGGCCAAATCCTAAACATGTCTGGCAGTATCTCTGCCCGCCAATCTTCACGGCCACAGTGTCTTCTGGACACGCACCTGAAGATATGCCCTCTTAAGGTCCAACAGAGATACATTGGAACCCTTTTGCCACCATTCACACAGTTTAGCTGTGCAGACATCTGCATTGGCTGTGAAAATATCAACATGACAGTTACGCTGTTGAAATTCTATCATTGGACGTACTTTTGATTTGTGCTGCTGCAGTACGGCCATCAGGGGGATCAGCTCTTTGGGGAGTCCCAGTTCTTCCTTTTTGTATGGCACAAGCCAGCCATTGCTCATCCATGTACAGAGCTCTCGCTTGTAGTCCTCCCAGATCTCTGCCACCCTGTTTAGTGCCTCAGGTACGTGCTCCTCAGAGCACTTCCATGCCACAGTCCAGGCTCAGCTCTGATGGTTGAAAGGTGTAGTGAAATTGGGTTCATTGATGGAAATGGCTGCACACTTGACAATTTTCTTGTTGCCGAGTGGTACTGATCCTGTTGGTCCAACAACCATGCCTCCCAATGCTTTTATAGCGGCGATCCCTAACAGCAAGTGGTTTACCACGTACCACCAGCATACTGACTTTTGCAGAACTGCCTTCCTCCGTGGACACAGTTACTATTTCGTCACCGCAGCATGGACGAGACATGCCTCCAATCATCATCAGGTTCACAATTGCTCTCCTCCAAGACCAGAATCAATCTGCATCAATGATTGTTCGCGAGCAACCGGTGTCAATTAGTGCTGAACACTTTGCTCCATCAACATAGATGCTTGCTGCTAGGTGTGCCGCATTCATATCTTCTTCGAGGAGAAGGCTGGCGCTGCTGCCTTATCCCCAGTTTCATTTCCCGAACAGTCCCAGGCCTAGTGTTCCGCACTTCAGGCAGTCCGTTGCAATGTGACCCTTGCTGTCGCATCAATGGCAGATCACATTGAAAATGGAGCCACTCTTAGCAGCAGGTGCGATGCCACTGTGGGGTGAGCTCACAGCTGCAGCCACGTCCTGGCTTTGGTCCCCAGTTGTCAATACTCTGGCTCGCACCAGCAGGTCTCCCATGTCCAGGGTTTCGATATTCAGAGCTTGCTGCAGCTCAATTGAAATGGCATTAGGGAAACCTGTGATGAAAGCCAGCTTCATGAACCTCTCCAGTCCAGCTCCCTCGAACCCAGCCAATCCCTCCAACTGCCTGATTTTGTTGGGATATATGTCGACACATTCACCAGCCCACCTAACCATGGTCAATTTTCTGTATGTCGTGAACGCGCCGTTTGTAAATGCTTCCTTAAGCCGGACCTCGATCAGGCTGATGTCCTTCTGGTCCTCCTCCATCTCCATATAGAGAGTCAGAGCATCCCCTCCAGGTACAATGTCAGCAAGCTGGCGACATCATCTACATGTTGAAGTCTGGCCACTAGCCTGACCTGTTTTAGCTATGCCACCACGTCACTCTTCCTGGAAAATGGCTTTAAAATGTCACTGCTGAGGTTAACCTTTGCCATTGTGTCGAAATAGTTTGTAGTAGAACAAGAGCAGTAGCCTAGTCCTCAGACAATTGGGTAGCCTCATGTGGTGGAAATCGTGAAAACAGAGAGGGGGGCTTACTTTTTAAGCGACCTCGTGTGTGCATCATTCAGACAGGCCAGGAAACAAAGAAATTCAAGATAGCACCCACAACTTTTTATAACTATCTGATCTCGTAAAATCACGCAAATTATCACTGCTCCGATGAAAATGAGGTGGTCTCCGACTTGATAAAAGTGGGTGGCTTTGAGGAAGGAGTGGGTCGATACGAGGATCGTTGGATTCGGTTGTTTCTGCTAGTGTGAGATGTACGGAGAACAGAAAGGAGTTTCGCAGAACTAACAAAGGCCGCTTTGAAAGTGAATACAAGGATCAATTTCACATTGTCATTTGCACCTACTCTTACTACCAAACTGATATTTGCTTTTGATAATTTGGAACTCGTAGACTGAAAATTCAGTTTGCAGTGATATCTTTCTACACCTCAGTTGGTTAAAAATTACACACGTGCCTAGCAGCCCTTCCTCAGTACACCTCTGGTCAACTCATTCATTCTGTCAGTCAAAAAAGCAGTCTGCAAAGAACAACAACAACCCCACTCCTGCTGCTGGCATGCTCTTTTATGCAAGTTCCAGCCTATTGAAATCTACATGCATGGTAGATTTCTTCTCATGAGAGACAAGATCGGGTTTCTAATCTCGCTAAACCAAATAATCACTGAGAATATAATACAAATGACTAAGAGAATTATATGTTGGTGGGAACAGACAGACACATGATCTCTATTAAAATAGGATATCAGAAAAAGGCCAAAAATTATCTTAAGAATAATAGATATATAATTATAAAAAGTGCTTACTATGAATGGTTTTCAAGACAATGTGAAGAATCATTCCAATTAAACAGATTCCAAATCCAATTCCATTAAGGAAAGAGATGTGGTCCCCATTAATTTCAGCAGCTAAAAATAAGACGAACACCTCCTACAAAAGGAAAAAAAAATCATATACACACATATACAAACAAAATTAAAACAAAAGTTATAAAATGTGTCTACTGAAATCTTCCAAAAGAAGTTAAAAAAAAAAAAAAAAAAAAAAGTCTCATATTAGAATCTTGAAATTCTTACTGCTACCAACTGATGAGACTTGATAAAAATCAGGATTTATTTTGATATAGGAAAGTATTGTGTAACTATAGGCCAGATAAGGCAGCACCCAGCAGTTTTCCATTTCTACCCAAGTTAAAAAAAAAATATAGAAGTTTTGCCATATTTTGAGATTTTTCAAAGAGATTTTAACACCATAGTTCTTAGAACATCTAATTCTGATATTTTGGGTAGAGTGCGAGGAATGGATGTCAGAATGATGCTATTTTACTATCCACTATATGAACCCAATATTTATGAGGCTTGCCATTTAATAAGGAGCCTAGTGTATATTTAGTAACAATATTTCCTAAACTGAAAGCAATGTCAACATATGTATAGGTAGAGCATCAAATGATATAGACAGGTTATCAACTATATGGAAATCCTTCCAAGCTGTAGCAATATAAGTACTATTGTATGGTTGATTACTTTAACTTTACCAAAGCATCTAGAGAAAAAGCAAGATAGCAACTATACATGGATGGTTAATGTATCCATGCTTGCTTTTTAAGTATTGTTAAATTTTATAGAATAAAAAAAAAAAAAAAATTCATTGCTTACAATTCTAATATCACTGTAGTATTTCAGCAAATGAGAGAGAGAGAGCAGTGTAGAACAAGACAGGTGTCATGGTAAACTTGTTGTAGGGAGAATTGGTGCATGAAGAATTTAACAACCTGGATCACATTCTGACCCATATAATAAAAGCATATATGCAAGGGTCTGTAAGTTTAGTATATCTCTCCAGCCCACAGAGCTAGGGGTGTAGTATATGCTGAGTGCATCTCTGCACAGGGGTAAGACCACTCCCCAATGAGGGTTCTGGATATATATTGCTAAACCATCTGATGGTGAGATTACAGTCCTGGAGCTTTGGGGAATGTGGAGTAATCCTTCATTGCCATTAATCTCAGGTCTACACTGACCCAGAGTGGTAGTAGCTGTTAGGGTCCAATCTATGAGGCAGATATAACTTAAACCATTTAAATGTGTGCAAACAAATGACATGTTTAAAATGTTACCTACAAACAAATTATTTACATGTGTGTATATGTGTAAATAAAAACAGGATATGGCATAAAATAACCCCCAAAGGTTGATATACCATAAAACCTAACAAACCAGAGTATCTCTCTTCCCAACTTAGCATGACAAATATCAATTTCCAAGGATTAGGAAGTTACAATAAGTGCACTTATGGAATCAGCAATCAGAGATCTAATCTAAGACAAGGCTGTTTGCATTTTACTTCATGCTAATACCATTGAAAAATTCACGAATTATTGACTAATAATAGAGCAAACTTGGTCCTTAAGCTTTGGTAAGACAAGAAAAAGAAAACTGAATTTAAACCAGCTATACTGCACTAAAAAAAAAAAAAAAAAAAAAAAAAAAAAAAAAAAAGAGTTCTTGTGTCATATCCAGCTCATAGTTGAGAGATTCGGTAAACAATGATGACCAGTGTCACGTGGTCTACTTCTGAGAGAAGAGAAATAAGGAATTTCTACTACCCTCCGTGTTTGAATTAGCAGGTCGCCAAAGATTGACCGTTAAAAGAGAAATAAATGTAGGTCAACTTCGGCCGGCCGTTGAAGGAAGGAGAAAATATGAGTCAGGCTATCTGTACTCTGTAACCTCACTCGGGTGAAAGAGATAGTAGTGCGAACGGATCGCCTACAGAATGAAAGGCCAACAGATGTTTGCACTCTGTGACCAGGGAAAGGAAGAAAAAAGGCTAATGATTGGCCAGAACCCTAAAGCGGAAGTGGCACCTTCTTCCCTCAGCAGAAATAGGGGGAAAAAGAAAATCAGTTTTGAAGAAAGATGTCGTCGTGAACAGATGGGGGCGAGTCTCATGCCAAGACTTTAAAGAAAGACTAAAGAAAAGGAAAAAAAGGAAGAAAGACATTTATAGTCATGTATTATCCACTGATAATATAGCTGACACATTGAATATGTGTGTCCGCATGTGTATTAAAAAGATTGTTATATTTTAATGTCCCCATGTGTTGAAGTTTGTTCATTGTGTAGTTTGCTGTCAAGTTGTCTGTTTCATGTTTGTTTTCAGCTTCTTTCGCCTAATGTTATTCTCGCCTAAATCGTCCTATTCTTTCCCTTAAAAATATTATACGGGAACCAGAGTTGTCAACTACTCTAGTTAATATTATTATATCAAAACCTATAGGCTCATATATTCCTTTATTCTAGGAGTAGGAAGAGCTAGTGGCCAGGTGGGTGTGTGTGTAATGTGAAATTTGGAAACCCCTTGCCAGCAGCAGTCAGTCTAGCCCCAAATTACCCCCCACATAATATGCCAGTTCCTATATGCCCAAGAAAGGACTCTGAACAAGGACTTATTCTACGAGGGATCAAGTACCAGACCGCCCCGTCTTCACACATGCGATAAATAAACTTCCCGTTTGGTGATAACAATATTTAAATGCACCAGTTCCCATACGCTTTTAAATGGTTGCTCATCCGGGGATCTTTTTATTTTAATTTGCCGTCACACCAGCAAGGTCACCTGGCATATGTGCTGGGAGACTTGGCAGCAGCACACACATCTTTGTTCCTGTGTAACCCCCTCCAACCCCAACTATGAAATGACCTTGTGTTAAGTACTGCCTAGTGGAAAACAAGACAAATACCAGTTCATCTCAGACAATACACTATTTTGATTCCAGTAAGTCAATTATGAATTTCCTCCAAGTTTTTAGATAGTCTTAAGAAAACAAAAAAAATTTATTGAAATTTTATGTTAAATAAGAAAACAACAAACCTTGAAGATGCCAGCAATTGAAAGGGTCAAACTGGATGTATTGGCCAAAAGAAGAAATTCGGTACTTTCCATAAAAAAGGCCAAAAGTGCTCCCAAACCCATTACGGTAATGTTTACTACGAGAAGAGTTGGATCATCAAACCGGAACACTTGTTTTGTACTGACCACATGGACACCTGCAGAAATAAGTTAAAACAGGATTGATAGATACCTATAAAGCATAATCTAGAACAGTGGTTACCAACTGATTTGGGGACCTTGCCCCACTTTGGTATTTCTAAAATTCTGATATACTCCTACAAAATTTAATTCTTACATTGTCAAAATTTTACTGCATGTGAAGTAATAATAAACCTTAGTAAACAATTATAGCTTCAAGTAAATATTCTTAATACAAGTAACTTACAGTTATATGGTATAAAGTATTCTTATGTAATGCAAATAATTATCAAACAGACCTATTTAATCTGTTGGGTCAGAGTGGGCTTGGGAGTAATGGTAACATAGGGTACTCCTTACTCCCCAGAGCTCCAGAACTGAAGACTCACCATTAGATGCAGTTTAGTGTCATACTTTGGACACTTTTTTTTTTGGTGTGCGTGTGGTGGATTTAACCCACCTCTGCAGAGAATAAAGTCAGTATATTCTAAGTCTTTCTGACAAGGCAACATAGTTTGGTTTATAACAATATCAAGGTCACAGTACATGCAAAGAGCAACAAAGGTCATAGAGCCAGAGATTAAATTCTTTGTTGATACACTTGATTCAATTAAGTCGTAATGGTCTCTAAACCAAGATTTTCACCAAATTTAAAAATAAAGATAGATCCACATGTATCAATTTCAAAAAATAATTTTCCTTATTTTAACACCAACAGCTCGTGGATTTGAATACCAATTCACTTTTTCTTTTTGATAGTAGCAGTCCAGTAGTCAAAGAAGACAGACCTTAGATTCTCCAGGTGCTGAACCAAAGATTTTAGTCTCCAATTTCATGACAATAACCAAATTTTATCCTTGAAAAAAAGAAATTAAAACTGATACACAAATAAGCAATTGAATAAATAAAATAAAATAAAAAAATACCAAAACCATTCATGTCCACTATTCAAAAATTAATACTAAAACAAAAAGATTTTGTAAATTACTACTTATTGGCAAAATAAAACAAAAGAATGAATCTTAAACTCAACCTCTTGTTATTTGTTTTTCCATATTAACCTTTTATCACAGTACCCAAAAAACTTCTCTTCTACGATATTCGGCTAAGTTTTATGAAACTGGATACATGTAATTTGCTAAATTCAAGTTACTCTCGTAACAAAATCTTTCATTGACATTTTGCACAGGCTAGTTACAATGAAAGCATTTTTGAAGCTCCGTTCCGCTCAGATATATATGTATTCTTGTAAGACATAACTGTCTAGACATGCTTGAAAATATGTTAAGGTTGAAGTATCTAATTACCTATCCGAGAGCAAATAATCAAATATCACAGGTTTTAGCAACTTAAGAGATTTTGAACAAATGCTGTCAAAAAACTTTATTTGGGACAGAGCACTTTTGGATAGAATGATGAAAAATTATAATATAAGTCTGACCTTCAAATGTAGCAGATAACGGCAGAAGTCCTATTATCATCCACGGTTGAATATGGTACATCATGTCAATAGGATTTTTAAGGCCTGGAAAATAAAAAAGGAAATGGGAAATTCAAATTTCCACCTGAATCAGAGAAAACACTAAACTTACTATACAAGAGGGAGTCAAAAGTTTTGCAATATTTAGGTAATGTGAGGCACAATTCAGAAGCTCTGGATACTTTTGCCAAAATCATGAAGATGAACTATACTTGACTTGATACAGAGCTCACCTGATACTCTCCAAGTGCTACTCATCAGATTTACTTCTATGGTTTGAAGCATGGCCTTGGAATCTAGTTTTAAGCCTACCTAATCATGCCTAATTGTCAAGGTTCTTGTGAACTGAGCAAAATTTCTTCAACTATCTTAACTGCAACTTTACTGTTCATATAACAAGTGTTTTTGGTTGCTTCCACAGCATTATCACCCATTTTAAACACATAAAGGAGAAGTTCCAGAATTAGAGAACATTGTGTGCGGTTTTCAAATCACACACAATGTGAAGCAACGCATATGTCAGCACACCAACTACCACTATACTACCTACCACTGCTTTGGTTACATATGTGCCACAAACAAGCATGTACCAAAATATTGCAAAACTTTTGACTCACCCCAGTATATCAATAGTATTTCTGTTTTACATACACAGATAAAGACATACCATTCTAATCATCAACATTATTATTATCTCCTATCATAGACACTGAACAGTTGTAACTTTTGTTTAAGATACCAGGGTGAGTAAAGTTTTGCACTACTTGCATTTGTGCTAGTTTACAAAATAAACAAGAGGAACATAAGAGAATCAAACTAATGCTACACAAAGTATATAGTCTTGACCTAGCACTCTCAGATAATTACTTGTTTCAATCCAAGGCTCACTTCTTGCACATGTAATGCTTCAATAAAGGAGTTCTTCACCTCAAGGGACAAGAACTAGCAGAAAGGTGGCTTCAGATGATACAACAAAATGGCCTCTACTTTGAATGCAAAGCTACTTTTGTAGTAACTTTAAGAATAAAGCAAATAAGTTAACAAATATTGCAAAACTTTTGACTCAACTTTGTGTAATGACAGATACAAATCTTAAGATTCTAGCAATGTTGAGGTACATCTTAAATAATACCTACTATTTATTTCCACAAAACTGCAACAGATAGAATCAGCAACATAAGTTCAACTCCTGGAGAAAACTGTTTGCATTTTACTTCACGTTAATGCCTTAGGCAATCATTCAAGAAGAATGAATTCAAACTAGGTTTACCACTTGTGTTGCATTCTGCTCATGGTTTGGTTGGTTTTATGGCATATCAACCTTTATAGGCTATTTAACGCCAAATCCATTTTTATGTAAATAATCTGTTCTATTTAAAACAATTCAGTTTAGCATAAGTACACAGTTTAATTGTCAAAAACATTTCCATTTCAAACTATTCAAGCAGTTATATGAAACAATTCAGTTAAGTGTAAATACAGTTTTAATGTCGAAAAACAGTTCTATTTCAAATAATTCAGTTAAGCATAAAAACGCAGTTTAAATGCAAGTATGGTTTAATTGTCACAAACATTTTTTTTCAAACAATTCAGTTTAGTATAAGTATGCTGTTAGTTCTATTTAACCCATAGATAGGGCCCTATCAGGTGCAACCACTCCGGGCGAGAGTGGACCTGGGAGCGATGGCAATGAAAGGGTACTCCACATTCCCCAAAGCTCCAGCACTGCTGGAACCTCACCATCAGATTGTTTAGTGTCATATCTAGGACACTCATTGGGGGCGGGGTCTTACCCCTCTGCAGAGGTGCAGTCAGTATATTCTACAGCCATTTCTGCTCATGGTGGAGGTGTTAGGTAGATATGTGTTGAATAGTTTTTTGACAGGCTGCGTAAGTTACATAAGTGGAAAACAGGATATGGACCCGTATCTTAAGGTAAACAAAACACAGCGGAAATGCCACGTTAATTGCATCGGTGACATGCCAAAAGAAAGTGTGACCAAAAGGATTGCATGGACATCCAGAAAATTAAAACATTGAAGATTTGACCCAAGTGAGAATGAAGGGGCCAGCAGAAGAGTTGCTAGATGTCACACTATTGTGCATAGCCTTGTGCCAGACAACCCAGGGTTGAGAGAGATCTGGGCTGTATGAGACTTGCTGAAATGAGCAAGCTAAGATGATTAAATGCCTTGAGATAATGCTAGATCCATGAAGCAGAGAAGTGTGAAGAAATAGGCACATGAAAGTAGAAGAAATGTGAAGAAACAAGCTTGCTGAAGTTGAAAGTGGGTATGATCTTAGAAGAAAGGGATGCCTTGCAAAGGCCCTCAAGTTAAGCACGTAGAAGCTGAGATGATTAGATACTTTGAGTTGGCCCAGCACCAGTCTCATCAAAGCAGAACAAAGAAGTGATTCACCAAAGATTCCATATCTCCCGAGTGTGTATATCTTAGCTGTTCCTCGGCTCTACTATTTCGTACATTTCATGTTAAAAGAAAATGAAAATCATATTTTTATACATAAGAGTTGTTCTTCGTGGTATACAATATATGCAATGAATAGAATGAGCACAATAACACCATTTGATAGAACAAGTTTTCAGCTACCAAACACTATTTTACCATGTAGCCATGTAAACTTATAACCATTTTTACAAGCGGTGAACAAAAGCCAGCATACTATTTCCAAGAAAATAAAGTTTCACTGATTGATTTTTTTGTTTGTTGTTTAATAGCATATCAACCTTCTTGGGTTATTTGATGCCAAATCCATCCTTCTAGAAAGACAGTAGTGGTACTATTTAACTCATAGCTGGGAGGATAAGGGTATTCATACCTTTCCCAAGGGTATTTGCCCGAACGTGAACGTAATAGTGCGACTAGAGTTTGAACTTGCTTACTACGATTCCACAGTCCATCACTTTAACCATTACACCATAAGGTGTAAGGTTTTACTCATTGTTGAACAAGACACTAAAATCTTTTTAAAAATTATAGGTATGATTTAATTTATAAGTTTATAAGACTATGATATCTGTTACTAAAAAATAAATGAATAAACTTATTAGCCCATAAATCTAATTTCTTTCATATAAAATAAAAATAATTAAGATTTATACAAACCCATCTCACTGCGACTGGCCAAAATTTGTGTAAGTGTCCATCGGAGACCAGACAAAAATGTTGCAGACATTACCAGGATGAAGCCAATAGTGTGGAATTGTGTAGAATGGTAAGTGAATAGAAACAACCCACCAGATATAAAAAACACAACTAAAACTAAAGATGGTCGCTGAAAGATAAATAAAAATTGATAGATAAATAAAATGAATAGATGAAATTCTTTTTATCAATCTATATAATGACTATTTGCAATATTTCTGAGATGAAGCAATGTTATTCTCTACACATTGCAGACTGCTATACCCATCTTAGTTACTATATGCACAAGAAGGCCAGAGAACACAGCAACCAAAACATGAAGTATAGCAGACCACAATGTGGAGAGACGAATATATAATGAACAATGTAACTTTTTGTGTTTCTCTTGCTTGTAACTTCTAACTGGAGGAGAGTGTAGTATCTGTGCATCATGCTATAGAACAACATTTTGCTCCCTAGCACTTGGTTTTCTATATGACCCAAATCAAATCTAACATAAGGAAATTTATGATTTTTGAACCACACATTACCTGAATTTTCAAAGCCATACATCTTTAAAAAATTTGAGACCCTGCTAGTTTTGCTAACCTGTCTTGTTAGAATTTTTAACCACCATTTCTAAATGCCCCATCACTATTTTAGTCCAAGAAGCACTTGTATCCTGGTTATGATACTAAATTGCATCTTGTAGTGAAGCTCAAGTTCTGAAGCTCTAGAGAGAATTGAGTACTCTTTCATTGCCATTACTCTCAGATCCACTAACCTGGAATGGTGGTACTTATTAGGATCCCGTCCAAGATTCGAATGGATCTGTTGGAAAATGATTACTGTTGTTGGATAGAAGGAGGTACCCCGTGGTGTAATGGTTATCGTCGTAGGAAATGGACACGGCGACACGAGTTCAAATCCTGGACGAGACTGATTGCATTTCACATAGCACTAATACCCTTGGGAAAGGTATGAATCCAATAATTCTCCTTCCAGCTATGGGTAAATAGTAGGGCAGACTAGGTTCTTCAGCCTTGGTGAGGCAACTAGTCTAGGAGAAGGAAAACTGAATTCAAACCTGTTAAACTCCGCTTAAAAATTGACCTTGTGTCATATCCTGCCCGAGCAGAGGGGTTGGGTAGATATGATTGTTGGATAGAAATACTTGATACCATATAACAGTTTGCAAATTATTTGTATAAGAGTGTTAAATAAGTATTACTATGTACCAACATAATTGTAGAGGAATAAGAAATGCCATGAATCATTGAAAACAATGAGTATGATGAAACACTTACAAATTAATCAAATTTTAACAGTAAATAATCCACAAGGAATTGATATGCTGTTAAACAAATAATCCAATTAAAAAAATTTTTTAAAAAATCACTTCAAAAGAAAAGCATTGAGAGTTGTCATATATACAACTGAAAGTAGTCCTTCACATGACTTGATAAAATAGCATCAAATGAAATACAATGTTGGTTTATTTAAATGATTTCAAGTATTACAATGCAACAGTAACAATTTAACATCCGTCATTTGTTTGCACAGATTTAAATGGATATGCATATGATTTGTAAGTTAATGATTTTTTGGTAATTTCATTTTTAAATGAGAACTTACTTGTTTGTACACACATATTGCTATTGTTACAACAGTTGAATAGTTTCAGTTACTGCTATCTAACAGTAATAAAAGTAAAATAAAGTTGGCAACCATAGTCAAGGGCGACCCAAAGGCTCCCTTTTCGATAGTTATTACACCAAACTGTAGCGGAAGGCACTACTTCTCTCCCTGGATTGCTCCACTTTACCCTTGATTTCTACCTTATAATGCTGAGTGTTAAGCAAGGAGGCATCAAGTAACATTTTTTGAGTCTTTGGTATTACTCGAGCTGGGATTGAACCTAGGTCTCCCGAGCCATTGGCGAACATACTAACCATTATGCCAATGAATTCAATATTAATCATTTGTTTGCAAACAGTGAAGTGGTTACAAGTATTGCTATTTAACACTATTCTATTCAACACCATTCATTTGCCCATAGTCAAATGGTTCCAAGTATTGCTGTGTTATACTAATATTTCAATTTAGGCCCACAAAGAATTTCAAGTATTGCTATTTAACACTAATAATTCTAGTCAACATTACTTAGTCATTTGCACACAGATAAATGGTTCTATGTATTTCTATGTAGCAAGAACAATTCAATTAAATTTTCAGTTATTTGTTCACACAGTTAAATGATCAAACAATTCAATTTAGCCTAAGACATTTTTTTGCACAGAGTTTAAAATGTTAAACAGTTCTATTTGACCCATAGACAGGACCCTATCAAGTGCTACCAATCCAGATCAGAGTGGACTTGGGAGCTATGGCACACTCTCCAAAGCTGCAGTAGTGGAGTCACCATCAGATTGGTTTAGTGCCATATGCAGGATACTCGTTTGGGAGGAAGGGCTTACTCCTCTGCAGAGAGATGCATTTGGTAGATTCTACAGTCCCAACTGACAGGGCTAAGAGAAAATATGCACACGCACAATTTGAAAAAAAATTCTCCCTTTGTTAAAATCTAAGTAATATCAGACCTGTGCCAAATACTGGGGATATATATATCTCAACACATACACACACACACACACACACACATATATCCATAATTTTAGTATTTTGAGGTGTTATACCTGCCCTGCCACAATAGCATTAAGCACTCTTTATGCAAAAACTTAGAGTTATATATATATATATATATAGCAAGTTTTATTGAAGACAATGGAACACTTAATTTTAATTGTTATTTTTCATGTTGTGATACAGGTGGTAAAGAAAGTATGGTCAAAAGTGGTTGGGCAAAAGATAAGGGACAATTTCTTTTACACCTGGAACCCGACAAGAAAAATAATAAGACTTGAAAAATTACAATTAAAAATAATAAACAAATAGTGTTCCCTCATCCTTAATAATAACTTGCTGCCTAAATATACACTCTTCAACATTGTATAAATTCTCTCTCATATATATATATAAAAACACATCACAAGCCCCATATTCAAAAAGTAAAGTAACAATGATTAAAGCCATCTTAAATTTTAAATATAACCCATTTTTAAAAATGTTTCTCAAGCAACTTTTCATTGGGTTATTTCCCTTGTATTAGAGAGCTAAAATAGAATTAAAAATATAGATAAGAGTCGTTTTGTTTCTTTAATGGTATATCAACCTTCATAGGTTATTTAATGTCAAAGCCCTTCTTATAGAAGAACAATAGTGGTAATAGCCCTTAGCTTGCAGAAAATAAGGGGGGGGGTATTCATACCTTTCCCAAGAGTATTAGTCTAAAAGTGAACGTAATATCACAACTAGAGTTGAAACTCAATTATTATGTTGCAGTCCAGCATGTTAGCCCTTACACTATGTCAAGGGCCGTTTCATGGTTCAGAAATTTATTGTGCAACTTAAGAGTAGGAGGAGTGTATTATAAACATTCACTCTGGCAGGCAATTCAATACAAACCAAGTTCAAGACTAATCATATGATGTAATTTTTGGTTTTGTTAAATACAAAACAGACAAAGTTACTGCTCCACAAAGGCCTCATATTTGTAATATGAAGATGTCTCAAGGAGAAGTTTTAAATTATTGGTTTTCTATTTTAATAAAAGCTTATAATCATATGCATAAGTGTATGTATATATAACACACATACACTAGCTAGACATGTATTCAAATCCAAGTAAATACACAATGAATTTGCAAACAGATTACTTACTAATTTTTCCAATTTAAATAATAGAGAAAATCCCAATATAAAAATAACAGCTGTTGATTTACACATGGTGTACCTGTATAAGAGAAAAAAAATTTTAATCATATCAAGAAATATGTATGTTTTGCAGAAAGAGAAAAACATTCTTAAAAAGCCAACAGAAAACTGATTTTTTTAAAAAGTTTAAAATGATGTGACCAAATAACTATCTTTAATTTGATCAGTCATTGTCCTCAGTACAGTTTTCAGAATAACAGTGTTTAAAAAAAAAAAAAAAAAAAAAAAAAAAAAAATTAAAATTTGTATGTATTTGGCCTATTAATCGAGATTCTTGATCCTCCATGATATCTGTATTGAAAAAAATCAGGTCTAAAAATGTTTGGCTTTGGGTTACCTTTACCATGCTTATAACCTGAACTAATGGGAGTTCCTTCAGAAGATTAGGATTTTAAAGTATCCAACTGTTCACACTTCCAGTTAACACTCTTCCTAGTGGTCTCAGTAAAATCAGTTATGGTTTTCTAATACTCCCATTAGGGGGAAAAAAAAAAAAAAAAAAAAAAAAAAAAAAAAAAAATCACCCAGTATAATGGTTTTCCTTTTTTTTTTTCAAAAAAATTTATATAAGTATTATATAAAATTCTTGAATTTACATTTTTTTTTCCAATTTTATTCTAAGGATTTAAAAAGACCAGAACATTACTAGATACTCAATTTCAGATTTTACTTGATTTTTCCTTTAATATTATTAATTTCATAGAAATGGATTTATTCAATGACTTATAAATTACAAACAAATCACAGTGACAAGAGATTTTGCAGCACAGACCAAGGAAACTATTAAACAACAGTAGGTCATCAAAAAGGAAATAATATTTAGCTGTTAAGACACGGTGTTGGCCAGAAAACTCAATGCCCAAATTCACATTGCACATTTATCATCATAGGAAAAGGAATTAGCAATCAGAGTTCAAATCTTGGATAAGGTTGCTTGTATTTTACTTCATGCTAAGGCTCTTGAAAAAGCCATGAACCCATCTCTTCTCCCTCCACCTATGGGTAAAGACAACCAGTCTAGGAAAAAAACTGAAATAAATCCAGCTTTACTCCAATAAAAATTGACCATGTATCACATCCTGCCCATGGTGGAGGGATAAATACAGACATATCCACAAGAAATTTTGGTGACATTTCATCTAAGTCAAATGTTTCCTGGTCACTTGCATGTTTTCTCTTATTTTTTGTGTGCCCTGAATATTTTTGTTCTTAATATATGTATATTTCATGTAGATATAATTTTTATACTGTTGTCTTACATGGCAACCGACTTGTCTTGTAAAAGTTGGTCACAAGTATTACAGCTTTTTATGGTTCTTACTGCTAGTGATTGAGGGATAATGGTTTGCTCAAATGCTAAATCTACTTTTCTTTTAATGATTGTGGCATGTCAAGGACAAGACATATTGTAAGATACCCGGTGAGAGAACAAGAGTCAAGAATATTATCAAACCAACAAAAGCAGCTAATCCTTTTGTCCTGTGTTGCAAAGTTCCCAATGACTGCTATGCTGGTGGTGATTAATCCTCAGATGGAAGAGGAAAAAATAATTTGAGTTTTAGAACTTCTGTTGCTTTATCTACAGTCAGTTTCTGAGCAGTGAAAGTTGTTTGAAATCAATAATGAACAGAATAGCTTCTTTGCTTTAGTGGGAACCAACTTTTTCCATATTTTAGAAAGGTTCACTTACACTCTGTACAGGTGAACATTTATGTCCTCGTATCTCAGCCACTAAAAGAGTGTGAATCAAGAAGCTAAGTCTTAATTGGGGTTCATAGTACATCCATCCTCAACCTCCACATTGCATAGGCAGTAGCATCCAACCAGTCACTGCCATTACTTAGATGGACGACAGAGTCTGATGGCCTCAGCAAATCCTGGTTAATTGCTGTTTTCAGTCCAGGGTTCTACATCAAGTATATCTTGTTACACCCACCATCATGGCATATCAACAGCATGGATTCCTTTGACTCTAGCCATCTGTCTCTATCAGCCATTACTTTTGGTAGGGCCTCTAGACAGCCTCACCAGCTCTGCGTGGACATTGGATGCTAAGTATTTGCTGGTTAGCCAACACTGGTGTGTCCATGAATAGGAGTCCATAGGAGAACATCGCTAATAAGCTCATCCTTACTCCTCCAGCAGTGCTCAGTAGGTTTTGTTTGTCTTACTTGGGTGTTTTGTGGGATGGGAGGTAAGTGGTCGTTCAGCTACTGTTTTGTAGGATGCTGCTTCTAGGATTTATTCAAAACAGCACACAGCATCCTTAGGTAGTTCCCCTCTAGTTTTTTCTCCAGGCAGTTTGTTAGTGCAAATGGTCCAACCATACAGTAGTTTTGACAAGCAGAAGAATTCCCATTTCATAAGATCAGATTTCCATATGATCAATATGGATTTTATGGTATATCGCCCTTTATAGGTTATTTAATGCCAAATCCATTTTATACAATAATCAGTTCTATTTCAAACAATTCAGTTTAGCATGAGTACACAGTTTAATTGTCAAAACATTTGTTTCAATCTATTTAGTTTATTCAAACAGCTCTAATTCAAACAATTCAGTTTAGCATAAGTATATAGGGTCCTATCAATGGGTCAATTGGAACTAAACTATCAGGTGTTACCACTCCAGGCCAGAGTTGACCTAGGAGTGATAGCAATAAAGGGGTACTCTACATTCCCTAAAGCTCCAGCATTACTGGAACCTCACCATCAGATTGTTTAGTGTCATATCTAGGACACTCATTGGGAGGGTGGGTCTTACCCCTCTGCAGCCCCAGCCAACTGAGCAAGCAGAGATTTGGCTTAAGCAGGTGTATTTACAAGAAGCATTAGATGATCCAAATAGTATCCTGTGGAAACTATAACTGATATAGACTATTTGCTTCTTGCCTCCCACTTTATTATTGAATTTTATCAAGTCTTTTCTAGTTGCTGGCTTTTTTGATAACTTATCTATTAACACTGGCTTACAATGTTACACCCGACAACTGTTGTACAGCTATTTCACACCTAAATAAGATAATATTTTGAAACATAATCTTAGGGTTTGGGAAAAGGAAAAAATCTTTATCAAGTTAAAAGAATTTGAATTCAGAAAGATTTTTTAATACTTACAAAGAAACTGTAATAAATTCAAAACTCCAATTTGATAACCCAATATCCAGAGCACTGATTACACCTATCAAGAAAAAAAAAAATTAAGATTAAGAGATGAATGACAAAGTTGATAATAAATCAAGTGTCACAATGTTGCCAGAAACTGTCAAAGATAAGATACTATATTTCAAAATATACTTGAAAGAATCATTTAAATGAAAAGCACTCTGGCAATTACAGAGAGTTATGACATATACAACTGACAATTTTTTATCAAATCCTTAGGACTTGATAAAATGGAATCAAATGAAATACTAATTTTGGTTTATTTCATACTGGTAACATTAATTTTAATCACACAAAACATTAACCTTAAGGAGAGAGAGACAGACAGACGTACACACATTTAGGAAATAAAAATGCTTTTTCTTCCATTGGTCAAATCTTGGTGATTTCGGAATCATAATTTGGGTTCTTTATTTTATGACATCAACTCTTGTGATTTATTTGATGCCAAAGTCATCCTTTTAGAAGGACAGTAGTTGTACTATTTAACAGATAGCTGGGAGGGGTGGAGGTATAAGAGTTCATACCTTTCAAATGGGCATTAGATGGAAAGTGAACATAGTGACTAGAGTTTAAACTTGCTTATTATGTTGCAGTTTAGTTTGTTAGTCATTATGCTATTGGGACTCTCCCTTCAGAATTGTGCCAAATTCAGAGTGTGTGTGTATATATATATTTCAATGATTGAACTTTTGGGATGATATTGTGGGAATTTAGTAATAACACTTCAAAAACAGCTAAGAAAATTTGTAGTGTTTATTTATGGTTGAGGTACTATTTACCAACCCCTCCGCTCGGGCAGGATATGACACAAGGTCAATTTTTAAGTGGAGTTTAACAGGTTTGAATTCAGAGTTTTCCTTCTCCTAGACTAGTTGCCTCACCAAGGCTGAAGAACCTAGTCCGTCCTACTATTTACCCATAGCTGGAGGGAGAATAAGGGGGTTCATACCTTTCCCTAAGGGTATTTGCCCAAAAGTGAACGTAATAGCGCGACTGGAGTACGAACTCGCGTACTACGATTCCGCAGTGCATCGCTTTAACCATTACACCACGAGGACACCCCTTATTTATGGTTGAGGTGTCATTACTGATCACGGAGTATCAAAGTTTTGTTCTCACAATGCATCACAGATACACCATGACCAGGATGCTCCATCAGACTTCAATTAAGATGCTTTAAGAGAATTGGTAGTTCAAGAATTTGCACTTGATCCAAACACATCCCAATCCACGATCTGCAGCCACTTAAAAAAAAAGAAAAAAAAAAAAAAAAAAAAAAAGAGAGCAAGCTGGGTGTTTAGGCTCCACATGCCTTGAGTGAAAATAAGGAAGATAATATATCCAAGTCTTCTTTCAAAAGTAGAGAAATGACCCGTTTCTCAGGAATAACATTAAAAAGTGATGAAAATTGGGTCTTTTATGGCAATGTTCAATGCAAAAGGCAGTAAATTGACAATGATGAATCTCTGTGCCCTACCTTGAAGGGAAAGCTTCCTGGAAGAAAAGTTATGCAGTGTGTATGGTGGGATCACAAAGGGATTCTCCATTTGAGCTCTTAAACCATAATTAAACACAATGCAGGCTTATACTCTCAATGGCTGCAACATGTACAAGAAAACGTCCGGCACATATCAATAGGAAAAACATTGTGCTTCTCTACAATAACAAGACCACATTTAACAAGAAGCATGCAGAAAAAAAAGAAAAAAAAAATGAAATTAGGCTCGTCCATTCTATTCCATCCAACATATCCACCAGATCTTGTACCAAATGATTTCTATCTTTTTCATTTTCTCTACAAAATGCTCTGAATGACAAAATTTCTCAAGATCAAGTGAAAACATTTGAAAATTTCTTGGAGCTTGAAACCAACAGTATTTTACTTTAGGAATCAATAAGCAATCTGATAAATAGCAAGAGGGGATTTAAAATAGCAAATAATTTACTACTGATTGAAATCAATTCATTGTTAAATTAATCAAGAATGAATTATATTTTACTAAAATGGAAATTATTTATGACGACCCAATGATTGGAAATCTAATTTAATAAATCAGTTACCAAGTTGTGAACTGAATCTTCACTGTTACAAACTTGTATATAGGTGAACCACAGATTCAGAAAAAGGTGGGATCCTTTCTCAGAATTCACTCAGGGATTTAGAAACAAGGTATTCAATACAAAAAAATTTTTTTTTAAAAGACAAAAAAACAACAGATGTCTGGAGTATAACATTTATTTTAAATTGATAACAAGAGATAAAGAAAAGAAAAAGAACATATTACAAATAAGAGGAAGGAGTTATAAACAATAGAAATGCAAGCAAACATTTATATATAATGTGATTAAACCACAAACAAAAACACTTATCTGCCTTGGAGTCAAATGAAAGTTCACTTGAGATTTCAGCTTGTATAAAACTGTATCTTGCCTCTTGTCAGTTGTATGGATTGATGTGATGGTTCCAATGTCAGTCAACCACAGTTTCAAACTCCTCTTCATCACATTTTTATTGATAGTATTCTCTTAATACTTCAGAGGTCAAACGATGTTGTATCATTCATGTTCTTTATTAGTCAACAAAATATGTTGCCTTATGCTTGTCAGTACAACAAACAATGTAGTCTTCATTGGTGATGGGAGTACAAATTAGAATTGGATCCATTCACTGCCTGATTTACACCCTCAGAGGTCATGCTAAAGCTGAAGAAAATGGTTAAACTTTGCACATGACCTAGCAATGCATCCAGATTGAATTCAAAGTTACACATAGACAACATTGTTGGTTAAATCCATAGGTGGGGCCTCAGAGTACACCGTAAGCAAACAAGAATGGCAGAGACAAAAAGAAAGAGGTTCAATCATAGCATATGCTTGCTAGCAAATTTAATATTTTATTTTATTTGTTTATTTAAACTTAGTGATCCAATTTCTAGGTCAAATAGGCTGAGTTTATATAAGATGCCAGCATTACATCATTAAATGCCTTGTGCCAGGTTGTGCTTAGCTTTTAGAGTATCACATGTGATGTAATGGTTCACTGGGCTAACATACCAACATAAGTTATATTCTCACTGGATATTCTATATTTTTGGGCTTGTGCTAAATCTAAGCTATGTTTTTAAGACATACTCAAGTCATATTTAAAACACCAGTTTCTGCTAGATCACTAAAGTTAAATAGTGATAAGCCCATTCAGTACTTAGATGGTGTTATGGTACCTACCTTACGGACTATAAAGAACTCTTCCTATTACTATGAATACCAGGAGAATATTCATCTCGGTGTTAAGTCAACCCCAGCCGTTTTGGACTGTGTTTAATTTTCTACAGAAAAGTAAGTGAATATTGTTAAAAATTATTGTTATTGTTGAAAATTATTGTTATCGTTATATTATAGTTATTGTTTCGTGACCCCCCCTCAAACAATTGTTATTGTTGTTTGTGTGTGAGGAGGGTCAAACCTCGATTTGAATTCATTGGCTTTATTTTAAACAAAACAAAACGACCGCCATTTTGTCATTTCATCATGAATTGCATTTCTCAAAGTCAATTCGCATTTTTAAAACGCCATTCCCCCTAGTTGCCCTTTTAAAACGCAACTATGGGGGAACCATCCCGGATTCAACCTACTCAAACAAATTTATTACCAACACAAGACATGTTTAGCGAATCAGAACCCTCCCCGAAGCCGGAAGACTTAACTTGTTCAGATATACAACCAGCCCAGAAGCCACCAGCAACGCCAGTCTCCTGGTCGTCGCAGCTTCAAAAAAAAGAAAAAATCCCCAAAAGACTACGAGAACGACAGAGTCACGAAATACTCGGCGTATTTTAAAGAAAATGAGATCCGACCTATCCCAGAATTGGTAGAGGCGGTTGAGCCTAAGACTGTCGTTCGTCGTGACCGATTTAAGGACTAGGAGACTGGCTGGCCTTAAAAAAGAGGCGTTCGAGGAATTACTTAAAACTGCAGGCATCCCAGGTAAGTATTTTTACCGAAGGAGTTTTGCTACCTGGGATGTCTTGCTCCCGACAGAAGAAATAGTGAAGAAGCTGGCTAGAAGCAACATTACCACTAAGTACTTCCGGCTTCAACCGGAATATAGAGGACAAAGGAGAATTAAGGTCACCGTATGTAACGTGTCCATGGAGCTAAATGGGGACGTTATCGCCGCCTACCTCAGTTCCTATGGCGGCGTCGAAGACTACACCCAAATAACGTCAGCTCATGGCACGGCATACGGTGATTTCTCATTTATCATGATTTTAGATAGGGGAGGGTTCAATGCAATACCCCATACGATAACATAAGAACACAACCATGACAGTCATCGTAGAGGGCAGGAAACCGCTTTGCTGGAATTGTAAACAGCTCGGACATTTCTCGCGGTCCTGCCCTCAGAAAGCCACCACCATCGCTACCAACAAAACAACCACCGCCACCAACGATACAAATGAAACAAATACGGAAGCTAAGAACAGCACACATCCAGAAAAAGAATCCCAACCCAACAAAGATGAAGGGTGGACCTTAGTAAAAGGAGGAAAAGGGAAAAAAGAAACAAAAACAAAAAATAAAGAAAAACCCAAAGAAATGGAAACAACAACCAACCTAAAAAGGAGGAGAGACAGCGGGGACACGGAGAAGGGGGGGGAGAAAAAACAACTGAAAACAAACTCCCCCAAACCAGAAAACCAAAAACTTCAGCCCCTCCAAACTCAGCAACCAGCACCCCAGCGACCAGCAGAAAATCAACAACCCAAGCGACCGGAACAAAACCCCAAACAACCGGAAAAAAACACACATCCTCCACCCCAACGACCAGCACAAATAAGTCCTCCCCCTCAACAACCCAAAAGTACACCTAATAAACATCCCCAAACCCCCCTTCACCCAACATTACCTTCTCTATCGCCAATTTCAACTCCCAAACAATTCACCCGGTCTCACTCTGAAACCAGATCACCGTCACCGTCACCATCAACATCTCAAAAGAAAAGAACAAAATCCGCATCTAACCAATTCAGGCAAGCCGTGAACGGTTTCTACTTTTGTTCAGATTTAATGGAATCACCCAACTTAGATCACCAACTAAAAAAAAAAACCTCTATCATCCATGAAAAACATCGATCAAAAAGACATTACCAATCCATACCTATTCAAGGGTGCAGCCATGGTGACCACCTTTGTCTGTTCGCCTGGCGTCCGAACTAAAGAGCTTTGGCTATTTATTGAGGAGGCCAGTCGGACGGACATAGTGTTGGCGGAAATGGGGCACCCCTCCCACAAAGATCTACTTAATAAATGTACGGGCAGGGTCCCGATTTATGTTCATCCCTGTTTTTATAGGTCCTTAAAGCTGCGGTTTCCCTTTGATGTCGGCGGAATTTCCAGGGACGGCAGAGAGTCTACTGATCTCTGTACCGGTTCCCTGCGTCAGGCCGTCGGCATCCTCACCCCGAAGGATTTCCGGCCCGTAGTCGACACTGAGTAAGGTAAGTTGGATTGATGGCTTTAAACCTTGCCAGTTTGAATGTGAGGGGACTGAGGGATTCAAGCAAGTGTACGCGCTTGCTTGCTGAACTCAAGAACCTCGGAGTGGATGTTGCTGCAGTGCAGGAGACTCACTTCACTTGCGGTGCCGACTGTCGGGTGCTGGAAAGCGACTAACGTTTTCTCAGCATACGGCAGCCGCACCAGCGCTGGGGTCTCTTTGCTAGTTGGATGCAGCCTTGATGCTGATGTTGACGTTGTTTTTGCAGGTGACGAGGGCCGGCTGGTTGTGGCCGATGTTGCCGTGAAAAGTTTCAAGTTTCGTCTGGTTGCGGTTTATGCGCCCAATATCGCTGCGGAGAGGGTTTCCTTTTTTCGTCGGTTGGCGTCGTTCCTGGACGATACGAAGCGGCTAGTCTTAATGGGTGATTGGAATGCGATCCTTGATCCCAAGATAGATAAGGTCGGTCGGGGAGCTAGTAGTGCGGGAAGGTGTGAGAGCAGCCTTGTCGGCTTCGTGACTCGTCACGGTCTCGTCGACAGGTTTCGTCTTGATCACCCAGGGCGGGAGATGTGGACGTGGCTAGATAGCTCGCCCTCTGCCAAAGTAGGTTCCTACTTGGACAGAGTGTTAGTCAGAAGAGCTGACATTGATTTTGTTAGTTGTCCCACGTTCCACTTGATAGCGTGGACTGACCATAAACTCATTAGAGTCAGTCTGCGGTTAGTTAATAGACCTAGTCTAGCCGGCTACTGGAAGTTCAATACCTCCTTACTGGAGATACGGGACTTCCGGGACCGGCTGGAATCCCTAATTCAGCGGGCGTTAGTGGGGGCGGTTACCGGGAATAGGTGGTGGGTTTCTCTTAAGCATAGGATTAGAGATTTCGCCACCAAGTACGGTCGACAGCTCAACTTAGATAGGACCGCGGAGGCGAAATCTATAGATGATAGACTTTGCCGGGTGGTGGCTGGGGGGGATTCCCTAGGTGTAGAGCTAGCTAGGAGGGACCTTGAGCGTGAGAGTAGCGAGCGCTACAAGGGATCAGTAGTTAGATCTAGGCTAAAAAGAGTTCTCAACGAAGCTGTGAAATCGAACGCGACTGCACGTGAAGAAGAAGTGCAAAGGTTCCCCGATCGGTACATCGCATCTGTCAAGACCCCGGACGGGCGTCTGCTGTGATCAGGTCGTGAGATACGTGACGCCTTTTGGGCGCACTTTTGGGATCGCTTTGCCCGCTGCACTGATCTCCCGCTCCGGGAGTTTCGTAGCTATCTGGCCGACTTCCCCAGTCTTGGGGCGGCTGAAGCGGCTAGCTGCGAGGATGTGGTTACTGGATGCGAAGTCCGTGATGCGTTGAAGCAGGTCGGCCTCAACAAGTCGCCGGGAGTAGATGGTTTGCCCTACGAAGTGTACTTGAGGATGTCGCACATGTTTGTGCCTATTCTGACGGATATGTTCAACCATTGGTTCGCCATCCCTGGTAGCGTTACAAAGGGCGTGATCACATTGCTGAAGAAAGGTGGCAGGCATGTTTGGGAGGGTTTAGACGATTACAGGCCCATAACTCTGCTTAACACAGAGTTAAAGATTTTGGCCCGGGTCTTAGTGAATCGTTTACAGCTTGTCATTAGTGATCTGATCGGCCTCGAGCAGACCTTTGCTGTGAAGGGAAGATCGATCCAGGACAACCTGCACTTGATTCGCGAGGTCCTAGAGGGGATAAAAGACGACACCGAATCCGCACTGATCAGTTTAGATCAGTCCAAGGCCTTCGATAGGGTAGACCATCGGTTCTTGGCGTCTGTTTTGGAGACTGCCGGATTCAAACCGGAGTTCCGCAGATGGATTAGCATGATATACCACAACCCTCAGGCAGTGGTGCAGGTGAACGGAAGGCGTTCAGGGCTGCCCCCTGTCTCCTCTTCTCTATGTCCTCGCGTTGGAGCCCCTCCTGCGCAGGCTTCGGGATGAGGGGACAAGTCCGGCACTGCGCGGCATCCCATTCGTTGGCCGCCTTGCGGCTAGGGTTTCCGCGTTCGCTGATGACGTCACAGTTTTCGTATCCCGCCTCCGGGATATAGAGGCTGTGAAAGAGGCGGTTGTCGAGTATGAGCGGATTGCAGGGGCCAAGGTCAATTTTGACAAAAGCGAAGGTTTGCGGCTTGGTGCTTGGAGGGGTAGCAATACTCTTCCAGGGCCCTTCCGCTGGAGTGACGGACCCATCCGCATCCTCGGGGGTGTGGTTTGGGCCCGACCTCCAACTGGAGCGAAATTGGTCGGAAGTACATGCTAAGGTGAATGCTCAGGTGGGAATCTGGCTTTCAAGGAGGTTGTCCTTAAAGGGCAGGGCGGAGGCGTGCGCCGTGTACGTCTTCCCCTTGATCCTTTACCGATTGGCTGTACTCCCTCTGCCTAAGGCACATCGGTTGGCGCTGCAACGATCCCTCTCAAGACTTGTCTGGGGAGGTGCAAGGCCGATGGTCCGTAGACAGGTCTGTATCCAACGTACACGCAACGGGGGTCTGGGTATGCCTGATCTGGAGAGCCACTGGCTTGCTGAAAGACTTGCATATCTGGGCCGTGTCTTGACGGGGGACTCAGTGTGGAGACGAAAGGCGAGTTGGACTTTTCCTCGCCTCAAGTCAGACCCAAAGGCTGAAGGTCGACGTAGGCCTTTGGGCGAAGCACTGTTTATCCGCGAGTGCCGAAAGGCCCTTCGTAACCTTCTTGGGTTCAGTGACCTTTCATGGCCTCGGAAGGAGCGGTATCGGAAATTAGTGGTGGGTTCTGCTTCTGATCCTCTCAGCGAGCGGCGCGGCTGGACGGCGGAGGAGATCCGCTCTCACTGGAATTGGGCGCCAGAATCGAGCTTCTTGAACAACTCCGAGTTCTCGCTCACCTGGCGACTTGTTCGGAATGCGTTATCCTTTCGCGGCTTGAACTTCAGAGTGGGCCTGGCAGACATGCCTGATTGCCCTCGCTGCAGCAGTGGCTTGGAAGAAACGGCTGAGCACGCCTTCTACTACTGCGAGCGAGTCCGCCCGTTTTGGGATTACGTCGGGGAGTGGATGGCTCGCATCGAACCCAAACAGCTCGTGCTGCTCGACGTTGGTTACGTCGTAGACAACGTTCTTCCTCCGTTTCACGGTGAGAAGCGTGTGGTGTTTCTCGCGATCCTAGCTGTAGCCCGAATGGTGATTTGGACGACGCGAAACAAGGGATTGTATGATGATGCAAACTTTTCTCATCGTGATCTGGTTTTGTATTTTCGGCATCAGCTGAGGGTCAAAATCAGATGCGATAGAAAACGCTTGGATCGCATAACATTCAGCAAAAGGTGGGTGACTGCAGTGAGCCTGGTCGTACGAAAGGGGGCAATGTTGGAGTCATCCTTCCCTCCTCTGCCGGCCCATGGCGTCTACGGTACGGGTCCTTAGGGACCCCATCCCTGGTAAGTAGAATTGTTTTTCCCTTGTAACCTAGTTAGCAGTATGTTGTGAGTCATTGTCCCCATCATCTAGTCGTTAGTTTCTCAAGATCTTCCCCCTCCCTATTATTTTTGTACCCCAACCTGAATTCCAGCCCGCTTTTATTGAAGATCTTGAACATTCATATATAAAAAATCATATTACCTACTTCTATCGACCCATACCGCGTCCGACCCTTTATTTCTTTTATCTCTGTAGATTAGTATTCCCGCCCCACCTAGGGCAGGTCCGGCTTGTTTCCGGTTTCTTTCGACCCGGAAAACAGTCAGCCTCCAATTTTATAGACGGGGGGATGGGAGGGAAACCAAACGGGGAATTTTTCTTTGTTTCTCTTGTATATATAATTTTTCGGGGTTTTTTCTCCCATTCCCATCATTTCATTGTACATAAACCATATTTTGTAAATAAAAATCATATACCACTTTTGGGTTTTAAGTAGGTTTTCTTCATAGAGCAAATGCAGTATTTTGGTAACTGCTGCGCGCATGATGAAGGATGAATGGTTATATATTGTACTGTTGAATGGGTCGGCGAATGTGGCTAGCTAGGTCCCTTTAGAATATATAGAAAAGCAAGACCGCTCCCTTCCCCTCCCCAAAAACCTTAAGGCCTCGTGCCTTCTTTGTACTTACAAAGAAATAAAGTTAAGTTAACTCCAGCCAAACACTTTGGCAGTCAGACTGATGTTCAACACTTTTACCTATGCTGTATTTATACTTTCATTCAATATACTTGTTCCACATAATCCCGAGTTTGTGTCTTTCTTCTGGACCTTTTACTGGTCCACAACAGATGGTTAGGCTGGTTTCTTTATTTAATTGCATATTGACCTTCGTGGATTATTTAACGCCAAAGCCATTGTGACGGTTACTGTATTTTTGTTCCGAGGTTACATTATCCTGGGACTTCGGGGAGAATCTCCAACGACAGTACCGTACTACCCAAGCGCTAAATATTCTCCGTAACTAGTTATATGGGCTTTCAAAGCTATCAATAAAATATAACTAGTTAAGTATAAAGCTTGCGTATAGGTTTAATTTTTTGAGATACAGATGAATGAGGAAGGAAAACAGTCGACGTGATATAAATGAACACGTGAAGAGTTCCAAACCGGACAAACAATATGACGCGTGGTTGTTTTTTTTTTTTCTTTTCTTTGTATATGTATCTTTCTTACATATTTTATTTTGACAAAAGCACAATTATAACAACAGAAGAACACAAAGCAAAACAAATACAAAAAAAAAATACAGAAATGTGGAGGGTAAGTTGCTTTCAATAGCGTTTGACTATGTCCTTCCAATAAGACAAAGTTCTTTTTTTTTTCTTTCTTTTTTCAACTCGTCTTAAAATTACACCCGTACCTTCTTGTCCCCTTTACAATTAAAGGGAGGGAACCTACTCGTTCTTTCTCATATTTGTTTACTTATTTTTTCTTTCTTTCCCTTCTTTTAGCGAAGAACAAAAGTCTCTCCTCTTCATCTTTAAAGTGGATATACAAATTTAAACAAATATGTTTTCCGCCGAAACTAGCTGCTAATGAACAACTTCAAAAATGTTGCTTTGGATATTCTTGATACGGTCGTTTATTTGGGTTACGTATATTTTTTGTAATAAAATTTTTGACAAACCTTTTTTCTTTCCTTTCTTTTGTTATTTTTTTTTTCTTATATTCGTTAATTTCTTATTAACAAGTTGCAAGGCACCAGATTTTTTCTTTTACGTTGAGCCACAGTTTCTTACCCAATGGAGTTGACGGCTTCTATTAGGCCATTCTGTTGCTAGAATTTCACCTTCCACCGAACCACGTGAATAGGCGACCTTTCTCTTCCTTGGCGAAGCTCGGAACTGACTTATTGGCTTTCGTTCTGTTTTTTTTGGCGGTAAAATGTCCTCCCTGCCTTGACCAATCGCATGTCTTTTCCCTATCTGGGTCAAGACCTTTGCCCTTTCTCGGTTGGTCCTTCACTGTTGCTAGGGCTCGAAAACCCGCCAATCACCTGCCTTACTTCCGGTCCTGATAGCAGTCCTTGGTTTCCTACATTTTAACCCTACCGTGGTCACTGGCCGTCACACCATTCTTACTTTGAGGCTGCAATCTAGCACTTTAGCCATGATTCCATGGAAACTTACCCCTCTATACTTATATAGGTGATCAATTAGTAATAAAAATAAAAAAAACACTGAAAACAAACTGATGCCTATGGACCAGGCTAAGCAACAATTAGTATATTCTAACTTCATAAAAGTCTTTCTTCAAATAACAGCCCATTAGGAAGAATTTTACCTTTCTGCAGAGATGCAGTCAGTGTATTCTACTGTTCCAACTGACTTGGCTTATAATAAATATTATTCCTAAATCTATAAGCATAAAATAACCCAAAACATTAAAATCAATCAAACTGCTATGGAATAATAACTCATTGCAGCTATTTCCCCCCCAAGTATTTTGAGCCTACATATGAAATTTCATACTCAAATGATGGCTTGATAAGTACCAATGTATGTTTATATTTTAATGAAGCAAAGAGTGGTTAAGCCACACAAGTCAATTATATTCAGTATGGGAATCACTGCATTAAGTTACTAGAAAAAAAATGAAATAGTAAATAAATCTTTGTTTGAATTTTTGTATTTTGTTATTCTTTTCAGTAGATTATATAATAAAAACTTACATCTATAATTTTTGCCAGGGATAGTAGTTACAAAATCACAGAAGTTAGATAGATTGAATAGAAATTGCAAATTGCCCCATCAGCTGGGGCTGTTGAAGACACCAACTGCATCTCTGCAGAGGGGGTAAAAATCCCACCCCAATGAGTGTTCTGGATATGACACAAAACAATCTGATGGTGAGGCTCCAGTAATGCGGGAGCTTTGGGGAATGCGGAGTACCACTTCATTGCCATTACTCCCAGGTCCACTGACCCAAAGTGGAAGCATCTGAGAGGGTCCTATCTATATGTTAAATAGAACTGTTTGATATTTAAACTCAGTGCAAAAGAAAACTCATGTTTAATTGAATTGTTAGTGATACATAGCAATACTCGGAACAATTTAACTGTGTGCAAAAGAACGAGCTTAGACTCATTTAAAAATGTAAACAAAATGTATTTACAAATCATATATATTTAATACATATGTATAAATAGGATTTGACATTAAATAACCTACAATGGTTGATATGCCATAAAACCAAGCCAAACCAAATAGCAAATGTTCACCAATAAGTTTTGGAAGTTCAATTTGAATGTCAAGAAAAAAAAAACAAAAAAAAAAAACAAAAAAAAACTGCTCACCAATATTGGTGTTTCAAAAAAGTAAACAATTTGGGAAATCTTTCATGTGAAAGGGTTATAGATAAGAAGTCTGTAAGTCACATGTTAGTAACCCCCGGCCTATTATTAATATTCACACAAAAATTGCATATGAACATTTAACACTTACCAGGTGGCGCAACACATTTTAAGTAAGGTATCCAAGTTAGCTCAATGCGAGGATGTCCAGATTTAAACTGCCAGATGGAACGGACAAGCCAGGCTAAGAGAAACTTTGTGATCAGATGTAACATTGTGATGGACAATGGCAAGTGAAATTGCTGGAAAAAAAATTAAAATATACAGAAATAAAAATCAATATTCAAGTTTATCAAGCACATTTTTGTTCTTTATGATATTTCAAATTTTTAAGTTAGGTTATTTAGTTTAATAGCACATCAAACCTGAATGGTTATTTAATGCAAAACCCTGTACGTGTGTGTGTGTATGTATGTATATATATGATTTGTAAGTGAATAGTTTGTTGGCAACTTTATTTTTAAATGAGTTAGGGCTTTGTTTGCACACAGTTAAATGGTTTCAAGTATTGTTAACACTGATAATTCTATTGAGTATTAATCATTTGTTTGCATACAGTTAAATGTTTCAAGTATTGCTATTTGACATTAATAATTCCATTTATCAAGAATTTCTATTTAATTTAATATCAATCATTTGTTTGCACACAGTTTAAATGGTTTCAGGTATTTCTATCTCAGCACAATTGACCCTCAGCCACTACCTTTAAGCTAAAATAGGGTTGGGTACTTGTTTGCCATAAGAGCAATTTGAAGAATATGGTTGGAACAATCATATAGGTGCTAGGGCTTGACAAGACCAGCTGATCGATTGGTTGATAGGATTGGGCTTCTAACTACTTGTCTAGTCCAGTAAGGGCCAAAATGGAGTGTTGCAAATCACTTTATTATTTTGTCAGGTTAGACACTGCTCAGCTACTAGGATCCCATCTTCAAGCATTATGGTCACTACATACAGCCAACAAGTGGCCTCATTAGAGGGTATTACCCCTCTGCAGTTGTGTAGTTGGGGTATTCTACAGCTCCAAACAAACAGGGCAGTTTTTAATTTAAAAAAAAAAAAAAAAAAAAAAATGTATGTATGTATTTACCAACTTCTCTGCACAAACAGGATGTGACACAAAGTCAATTTTTTTATGCAGAGTTCAACAGCTTTAAATTTAGAGTTTTCTTTTTCCTAGACTGGTTGCCTTACTAAGGTTGAAGAGCCCAGTCTGCACTACTATTTTACCCATAGCTAGAGGAAGAATAGTTGGATTCATAGCTTTCCCAAGGATATCAGAGCTATGTGAAATGGAAACAGCCTTGTCCTATAGATTTGGGGGTGGATAGAATAGATGGATTCATAGCTTTTCCAAGGACATTAGCACAAAGAGAAATGCAAACAAATCCATCCTGGATTTGAACTTGGGTCACCATGTCCATTCCCTATGATAATAACCATTACACCATGGGTGCCTCCTAAATCAACATGGATACAGTATGAAAGACTCAATATTTATTGCAAAACAAAGCACCTATATTAATAGCTGGTAATACTGGAGAGAGTCAAAAGTTTTGCATTATTTTGCTTTGGTTTGGGCTCTTTGGTTAATGGTATGACAACCTTCATGGGTTATTTAATGTCAAAGTCATCCTTGCAGAAGAACAGCAGTGATACTATTGAAGATTTCTTTATTTGATGGCATATCAACCTATTTGGGTTATTTAATATCAAAGCCATCTTTGCAGAAGAACAGCAGTGATGCTATTGAAGATTTCTTTATGTGATGGCATATCAACCTTCATGGGTTATTTAATGTCAAAGTCATCCTTGCAGAAGAACAGCAGTGATACTATTTAAATCCATAGCTGGAGGGATAAAGAAGTTCATACCTTTCCCATGGGCACTAGTCCAAAAGTGAACACAATAACACAACTGAAGTTTGAACTCACTTTTGAGGCTGGAGTCTAACAATTTAGTCATTACACCACAGGGACTTCATCTTCAATGTTTAGGTTTACCGTTTGTAAGTCATATGACCAAAATAGTTCAACATTTGGAAGGTATATGCTGTGGTAGGTAATATTGTAATAGTTGGTTTGCTTCACTCCTTTGAAAGCCACACAGATGAATATCATGTAGTCTAATTTGGGAACTTATACTTTACAAGTCTAAAATGGGTCTTAACACCATGTAAGCAACCAAAAACATTTGTGTGAAGGCACATTTGATCACAGTACAGCAACCAGATAGTTGAAGAAATTTTACAAGAACTTCAATGATCAGGCCAAATTAGGTAGGCTCTAATGCTGCAGATGCAATCAAAACTATTTATCGTAACAAAGGTAAAGAACAGATGATCACAGTACAGGGAGATTCGTTACCTTCACAATAACAATAAAAGCAACTGAAGCTACTGAATTGTGTAGCATACAACCAAAATATTGCAAAACTTAAGTAGTTTGTTCTCTAGCTACAACTAAATTGCTTGAGGTAGAAATACCATATTTGATATGCATACTTATATGATCCAGATAAATATTTTAACATAGAATATATTTTCTTCCACAAAAGGAAAAGAGAGGCTCATCAACAATGAATAATCAATGAGAAGCCATGTTGCTGCAAGACATGGCTTTTTATAAAAATTTAGATTTCTTAACTAAAAAAAGTTAAATGTAAATGCAATGACAGTGCTTTACTATGATAAATATTAAAAACTACAAACAGAAAATCTTTGGAGATAAGGATTTTAAATAAGCATTGCCAACTAAATAAAGCTATTAAAAGAAAAATTTAAATAAAGCTATGGTTATTACAAAAAATCAGAATGCAAAAAGATTGCCAGGGTCAAGAATTAATGCAAGAATTAGTAAGAAATAAATAAAATCAATAAGAGATAAGTTGGCTGCAGATCCCTCATTGGAAGAATGCATCTGTATTCCAATAGATAAACCAATGGAAATGTTGACCTGTGTGGAAATGACCAACTTCAGGATATACTAACAAGAAGGATTGGTTATGGGATCACCATTGTAACTAGTATTCGCAAACATAAACATGGAGTACTTTGAGGAAATGGCATTAGGATCTACACCATTAAAGCCATTATTGTGGCTTAGATACAGAGATGATACATTCATACTCTGGCCTACTCAGGAAGATTCTCAAATACTACTGAATCATGTGAACTCAATCCTACCATCTATACCGGTTATCCTTCCTAGACGTACTTATACCTCACACAGAGCAAGGATTCAGGTCATCATGTATTGAAAGCCAACCTTCACCAGACAATACCTAAACTTCAACTCCCACTATCCATATAATGTAAAGAAAGGAATTGTTTGTTGCTCACAACATCAAGCAAAAGCCATTAGTGACAGTGATGGGTATCAAGAGGAAAGAGTTTAAGAGACAACCTTCACCACAGTAACTACCTGGAGAGTAGGCTCCAAGAAATCTAGATCTAATGACAGAACAATATCCGGAAACTCACCACAGTCTATCTGCCCCATGTCAAAGGCCAAGCAGAGTGACTCTTTGAAAATATCTGTTGAATGAAGCCCCCAACAGAATACAATATGACAAAGAATTGCATGTACTTCATCCCATGCAGTTGCACTAGAGTATACAAAGATGAGACATGCCACCCACTTAAAGTAAAACTAGAGGAACATCAAAAGGAAGTATGTCAGGGAGAGGTTAAAAATTTGAGTATTTTTATTCAATCAAATTTATCTATTAGCAGATAAACTTAATGGCACAGGATAAGTTTGATTATTTAATAGAAAGTTTGTTTTTTTTCATTGTCATAACTGCTCCCCTAAAAGGTACAGTTTATAAAGAGACAGCAAAAATACAATTCTAACAAGCTATTCAACCATTAAAAGACTAACCATAATATATATGAATTCTTGTATTGAGCAACATGATAATTTTCTTATACTAAAAATAAGTTACAAGTACAGAAAAACACCAATATCTTTACTTGTTGGCAAAATTCACCTAAAACCATTTTGATTCTGAGGGCAATAATATTGTTGGCTAATCTGACAACAGCAATGAAGCTGTAACAAGTGCTTTTGATTTTATGCTTAGTAGCATATTCTCAAAATTCATTTGACATAGTTAAATGTATAATTGGTTCAGAAGAGATATGATTGATAATACTTGAAGGCCTAACAGATAAAAAAAGCTATATCTTTATGTAGTCCACCAAAGCTTTTAATTCTATATCCACACCTAGTTATGAAGCCTAGACCTCTTTTCTTTCAATTTGATTCAGTTCATATATTAAAATACATTACAAAATATTAGCTTGGTCAAAAAAATGCAAGTAAATGCCGGTTGTTCCCAAAGTTTTGTCATAATGGAAATTATTAATTAAATACCATCCAAAGTGCCTTATTCTCTACCTTACAGAAACTTTATGCCCTGCAATCTCTGTCAATTTTGAAATATTGTTAAAATTGACCTCAAAAGCACTCTATCCAACTAATCTTGAAAGGCAAAAGGTTAATTTAGTTCTACAATTTTTTAGAGAGTAAACTGTTCAGGGATTATTAACATAAGACATATTTGCCTGATTTTGCAGAATATATATACATTTAATATTTGGTTGACAATCGTGAAGGTTATTTGCTTAGAAATATATACTGTAATCCACAGAGTAGATTTAAGATATCTTACATTTCTCTCTATATTCTGTGACTGGTTAGAATTTTGGAATTGCAATTCAGGGAGAAATGGTAAATTAACAAAGAAAACCTTCACTGCTATGCATTTCTAGAACTGATCAAGAATTGCACAGAAGCATCAAAAATGCCATACATATCTGGCAAATTTCAAACTCATGTTGAGACACGATTCAGTCAGTATAATATCTTGATATGGTAAGTGTTTGAGTGTTAAAAAAAATTTTTTAAAATAGAAAAATGAAATTAGAATAAATTAGAAATCAGAATGTTATCAGTCTTGAAACTGAACTTACCACATTAAAATTGATTTGAAGAATTTACAAACTGGGACAAAGTAACAAAGGAGCAAAAGGCAGATATGTATAAACTTGAAACTGATGTTAAAGAGGATTTTAATAAATGCTGAGAAGTTCTTCCTCTTATACTGTATTCTAAAACTTGTGGACAAATTCACCAACCCTGGAAGCAACGTCTCATATATATATATATATATATATATATATTTGTCATCCACAGACAGACTGTTTCGTTGTATCACAACTCTTCAGTGTGACTAGACATGTAGGACGCTTGAAGCTGGGATTGAAACCCGCCCAACTTTATGTTAGTATCAGGCCACTCAGCCAACGAGCTTACCATGTCAGCTAGGGAATTATGAGGTATTAAGTAGTAGCATTTGTTTGTTTACATTTTATACTTTACCAGATACCAGAGTGCTCAAGTGTGTGTATAAATATGAAAAAAAACAACATATTCAGAGGACAATTTTATTTTTAATTAAATTATTATCAGAGCATTTTAATATGTAATGCATCTTTTGAAATATAATTCATCATATATTTAAATCCCCTGCATTTATACATGAATGAAGCATCAGATTTACTTACATTTTCCCCAGATTACATACATATATAATAAATAAATGTATACTTATTTTTGGACTGCAACATATTCACATTTTTTAGTTAGAGTTTCAATGCTGTAGAATTTGGTAATGAATAATACCTATTTTGATAGTATAATATTCAACTAGAAATAATTAAAAAAAAGATAAAATCCTGGTTTCTCTGGTTTAGACGAAAACCCATTTATAGAACATTGTTAGAGTATACTTATGAGCAATATTATATTTGACCAATATTTAAAGACATTGTGTTTTTGTTTTTTTTAGGCTGATATGCCATAGTATGAGAAAAATGTCAAACTTGAAAGAAATAAAATCAGGATAACTGTTCAGTTTCAGTTATTTGACCACTATACATTATATACAACAAATTTAATTAAAAAATAATAAAGTATATTTACAATACCTTTATATATTTTTTGTTAAAAAAAGTCAAGCTGATAGAGAAGACATAGTAGGAAAGGATGAGGCCAATAATCCTTAAGGCATTTAAAATGAACCCACAGGAACAACATGTTCGACTAATTAAAGATTTTGTTCCGCTTGGTCTGCGATGTCGTGATAACACAGGATCTTTTTTTCTCTTCTTTGTCATTTTTAATCAACCATCTGTCTTGGGAAAGAGAGAGAGAGAAAAAAATTAGTATTAAAATTTTAGCATAAAAAAGTTTTGAAAGAAAAAAAAAAAAAAAAATTTTTTTTCTTTCAAAATTCATTTTAGGGTTCAACTTAGAGGATAAACAAATTTTGATGATTGCATGAATGTCTTCAGAAAAGCATAACTTCAGATGTCTTTACAGACAGGAGTAAAATAGCAAGAAAATTTAAAGTCTTTAGCCATAGAAAAATTCATCTTGGAAATTCAATAACAAGTCAGATCAGAAATCATACCTTGATATATTCAAATATGTATTTACAAAATCCCCCACTAGGGGCAGGATGTGATACAAGGTCATTTTTTAAGCAGAGTAAAACTGGTTTCATTTCAGAATTTTTCCTCCTAGACTAGTCCCCTAACCAAGACTAAAGAACCCTACTATTTACCTAGAGCTGGGGAGGGAGGAAATATAGGGATTCATGCCTTTTCCAAGGACATGAGCACAAAGTGAAATGTAAACAGCTTCATCCAAGATTTGAACTCAGTTTACCAATCCCTATGATGATTTGTTATATTAATAACACCTCTTATAAATGTATTTAGGTTTTCTTAAAAATTGTAATATATTACTGGTTAAACTGTGGCTGAATATACAGAGAGAAGACATGGACACTGGCAATTAATTTCCATTGCTTTAAGAAATACCATGAAGAAAAAAGAAAGAATTACTCACTATGGTAACCTACTGATCTAAAAGATTTTGGGAGAAGAGATGAGCACTGTCAAGTAATCCTCCTCAGCACCCCCCCTGAAGAACAAAATGAGATATGATCTATGTTGATACCAAACATTACAAGGTTATTGAAGTAAATACCTACCACTTAATTGCTAGAAACTAGAATAGTTTGTTTTTCTATACATATATACATACACTCCTGGCAACATTTGTCTCGCCTCATAATTGTTAATGTTTGTACTTTGTTAGCCATACACATTATCTTTTATAAACTACAATTGTTGTTTTGATAACGTATATAAATTGCTCCTTTTTAATAAGAAACAATTTTAAATACATACAAGAATGTACCAAAAAATTCTCAGCTCAAACAAGTGAATACACGGTTTGATTTCCTTCATTTCATGGCATATCAACATTTGTGGGTAATTTGATGCCAAAGCTATCCTTGTAGAACAACATTGGTTATACTATGTAACCCAAAGCTGGGAGAATGTAGTGTCAGTCTTTAAATAACATATTTTTTATTTTACATATGTATTAGACATGATTTCTAGATATTTTGTAGATAACATTTTTGAACAAGCCTGAACTCATTCACTTATTCTTATCTAATATGAATAATTCAATTTACTATTAATCATTTGTTTGAAAACAGCTATACTAGAAAACATTAAACTATTTATCACTTACAATTCAATCAAACATCAGTCATTTGTTTACACACAGTTGAGTGATCAAACAGTTCTATTTCTAACAATTCAGTTTAAATGTCAAACTGTTCAATTCAATCCATAGATAGGATCCTATCAGGTGCTACCACTCCACTCCAAGAGTGGACCTAGAAGTGATGGCATTGAAGAGGTACTCTACATTCCTCAAAGCTCCAGCATAATTGAAGCCTCACCATCAGATGGCTTAGGGTCATATATCAAGACACTCACTGGAGGAGTCTTACTCCTCTGCAGAGATGCATTCTGCAGCCCCAGCCAACTGGGCCATAATGTTAAAGTGAAAGTTGTACAACCCAACATTGAGGGGGGGAAGAAAATAAATAATACACAACTAAATTATCATGAAGTTTCAAATGAATAAAATATTCCTTTTCTATCGTTCAGTTTATCTGTTAAATTTATTCAGTTGATCTTATTGAAAAAAAAAAAAAATGAATAATTATATCTAGTATCTGTCAATTTCCCAAAACTATGAATCTGGATCTTGGTTTTAGCTTGTGCAAGATTGTATGGATTACTAGCAGTTGCCCATATTGTAAGCGTTGCAAAATAAGGCTAAAGAGAATATTGAACTGCCTTACGGATTCCAAATCCTGGTTTTTAAATTCAGAGATTTTTTTTTTTTTCTTTTCTCTCAAGCCAATTTCCTCTATGTAAATAAAAAAGATATACAGCCCAGTCAGCTGGAGCAGTAGAATACACCGACTGCATCTCTGCAGAGGGGTAATACCCACCCCCCAACGAGTATCCTGAATGACACTAAACAATCTGATGGTGAGGATCCAGTAATGCTGGAGCTTTGGGGAATGCAGAGTACCACTTCACTGCAGCCACTGTCAGGTTCACTCTGATCTGGAATGGTAGCACCTGATAGGATTCTATCAATAGATCAAATAGAATTGTTTGATATTTAAACTGAATACAAATAAATGACTTATGCTAAATTGAATTGTTTGAAACAGAACAGTTTGATCATTTAATAGTGTATCTACAAAATATGCTTACAAGTCATTGTATATGTCATCCACAGACAGATCTGTTTCGTTCTATCAGAACTCATCAGTGTGGCTAGACATACTAGCTTCCCGTAGCTGGGATCAAAACCTGGTTGACTCTATATATATATAACAGGATTTGGCATTAAATAACCAACAATGGTTGATATGTCACAAAACACAACCAACCAAGAGTATATATGAGGTCACACTGCCTAATATTTTACCCATAGCTGAGAGGAGAGGAGATCAGACATGGATTCATGCCTTTCCCATGGGTATTAGCATAATGTGAAATGTAATCAGCCACATCCAGAATTTGAACTTAGAAGAAAATGAACTTGGCAAGCTATGATAACAATTATACCACCCACACCTCCACATAACTAAATATTGCATAATATTTAGTTGGTTGGGTTTTATAGCATATCAACCCTTGTAGCTTATCTAATGCCAAATCCTATATATTTCATGATTTGTAACCAAGTGGTTTGTTGGTAGCATTTTTAAACAAGCCCAAGTTCATTTGTTTGCATATAGCTAAATGGTTTCAAGCATAGTAAATGATTAAATCAGTAATGCCCCACCGGTGGGGCTTGTTTAAAGACCAAGTTAATAACCTTTTAAGCTTCCTTCACAAGAATTGCTGTAAAATTTTGAATATGTAAGAATTAAATATAACAGGAGTGGGGACATCAAAATTTTAGAAATACCCAAGTAAGGCATGACTAAAAATCAGTTGGGATCCACTGGATTTAACAGCTCTATTTAACCCATAGATGGGACCCTGACAGGTACTACCACTCTAGAGTTAAGTAGACCCTGGGGTAATGGCAATGAAGGAGTACTTCACATTGTCCAATGCTCCAGTATTGGAGCCTCACCACCAAAAGCACTGTGGGACCTCTGATGATGGGTCAATCTCACGAACAGTTTGAAGTGTTGTGATTAACAGAGGACTGGACAAATGACAGAGGCAGGTGCATAAGTTAAATTTCAGGTTTTATCAAGCAAATCATACACAAAAGGTGTAGGAGTGTAGAATTGTGCTTGTTGTATCATGTACATATAGTCTCTGTTGAGTGTTGAAAGAGTGTTGTAGAAAGACTCATCTGTCTATTAGTTTGTGGTGACAGCAGATTGAGAAGGTGAGGATGGTCTTGGTGCAGATTGTAGGTGTAACTGTAGTGTTAGGTTTTAGATGTTACTGGAGACGGTCAATGATGTGGACGCATTGGTTGCTGAGGCTGGATGATCGATGTCCCGGTTTGTTCAATCCTTTGTTAACCAGGTGTGTGTCGATGTGGCCTCGAATGTTGGTGCTAGTCTAAGCAGTGTGGTTGCTTGTAGGCTGGATGATACAGATGCCGGGTGCAGAAGCTGTGTAATTGATGTCTTGGTTTGTTCAATCCTTGGTTAACCACATGTGGGTCAATGTGGCCTCAAAGTGTTGATACTAGTTTGAGCAGTGTGGTTGCTCGTGGATAAGGCGATGCAGATGCTGTTACATGGTTGCACAAGAATGGCTGCTGGGTTAAGCTAGAGCCAGTCTGTAGTTGGTGCTATAGCTTGGTTGCACAGGAACAGCTGCTGTATTAAACTGGAGCTAGTCTGCAGTTGATGCTGTTTGCAGTGTTGTTGTCTTAAGGTATCTACCAGGAAGTTGTAGTGAGGAGACCAGAGGAGGTCTCAAAAGACTTTCTAAAGTTAGCTCTTAGAAGAGCTGTTTGAATGAGAAGAGCAGCAATGATTGGTTGGTTGGTTGTGCTGGGTCAATGCTGGACAGTTCACAGTGAATTTTTGGGACTTATAAACTTAATGTTCTTAAAAAAAAAAAAAATAAAAAAAAAAAAAAAAAAAAAAAAAAAAGCATATGAGTACAAGTAAAAAAAATCCATACATAATAGTAATCTAGTAAAGAAAGAACATTAAGTTTATAAGTCCCAAAAATTCACATAGCATAACGGTTATAGGCATTGGTTCCCTAAGCTTCTAAGAAGACAATCAACTGCAGGTTCAATCCTGACTGCAGGCGAGTAACAATACAGGAATACTTAACACTTGTACCCAGTTATGGTTGAGTCTGAACAGGTGACCCCCGTGGATTCAATAAAGGACATAGGAACCTTCGTGGAACTTCGAACCGAGTTCAACAAACACCTGAAGAAGGCCGGAGGACATATTCGCTGAAATGTTGTGGAAATAACAATAAAGATGAAGACAATAGTCCAAAAACCCTTAATGATAAAAATCATCAAGCTTCGTCTCAGAAATTTAGACGACTACCATCCAGGATTTTACACTTCTCAAAAGAAGTGGAATATTGTTATGTTTTCTACCAAACTATTGCTACAAATCTATTCCAAAACTTTGTCAGCATTAAGTTAACCACCAAGGTTGATATACCATAAAACAAAAAGTCCTTTTTCTTTTTAATGTATAACTTGAATATTGAGGTAATAAATGGTTCAAAAATCCTAATTTCTTTGATATTACATTTGCGTAATGGATCTTATAGTCCCGTTTATACAGAAAACCAAATAATGATCATCACACACACACACTTCACATCTTCTGAGAGTTTTATCCACAATTCACTTGTCAGTAGATCTCCTACAAAAACAAGTAATGCTGTGATATTTAATTTAATAGGAACAGTAGAGTACTCCATACTCTCCAGAGTTCTAGAACTACAGCCTCACCACTGGATGCAGTTTAGTGTCATAACCAGAATACCAAACAAGCAATTAAGTTGTCCACTAAACCAGTGTTTTGTTAACACAGTGATATTAACTTTGAACTATTATGCTACCAAGAGTGCAGAGACACCACACTGATCTGAAAGCAAGCAACACTAAGACTCACTAATGTGCACAGATACTCTGATCTTAATTAAAGTGGCAATTCATATGTAAATAATTGTCTTTTTCTTTTTTATTGGCATTACGTCAGTACAAATAAAAATGAATTAAATATTGACCAGTTAAAAATTGCTAAACTAAAAACCAGTCTTCATTAAATAAATATTTGTTTGTAATATAGTGTTTGATAGTGCAGTTTACAAGTGACAAAACAGAAAACTGTTTTAAATTCTAAGATTGCTCTTATGTAGATAGAAAATTCAGTTATTAATCTTGCATATTCAATAAAAATACTATCTTCTATCTTTGTATCTAGTAATGTATTTATTATTTTAAAAATATAATTTACAAAATAGGTAAAATAACTAGAGTATAACCCATAAATACGTAACCCACCTCAATAATAAAGTTTATTTTCTTCTAAAGCAAAAGACACCAGGATTTTATCATTTTTATTAAACCTTATTCAAGCAAAACAGATATTCATATTTACCAACCCCTCCGCTCGGACAGGATATGACACAAGGTCAATTTTTAAGCAGAGTTTAACAGGTTTGAATTCAGAGTTTTCCTTCTCCTAGACTAGTTGCGTTAACAAGGTTGAAGAACCCAGATATCATTAGCTTTTATTACTAAAGTCTACAGCATTGAAACTATCACCAAAAATAAATATGAAATATGTAACAGTCCAGAAATAACCACACAATATATACATACACACACAAGTTTTAAGCAATTTAACAGGTTTGAGTTTAAAGTTTTCCTTCACCTAGACTGATTGCCTACCCAAGGCTAAAGAACACAGACTGCCCTACTATTAACCCATAGTTGGAGGGAGAATAATTGGATTCATACCTTTTCTGAGGGTATTAATGCTATATAAAATGCTATCAACTTCACCCAGGATTTGAACTCATGTCACCATGTCCATTTCCTACCACAATAACTATTACACCATAGCCACCTCCATTAAATGTATGCAACAGCAGTTTGCAATTCTATTTTTGAATAAAGTGTTTTAATGCTGTAGAATTTGATAATAATAATAATAATACCTAATAATATCTAATTATTTTTCACTTGAAATGATAAAAACCCTGGCATCTTTAATTTACAACAAAATATTTTATAAAATAAATTGGTAGGGTATTATTTATTCAACCCTTCTGCCACAAGCAATTTTCAACTCAAGGTAAATTTTTAAGTGTTTTTTCTCCTTGGCCAATTGCTGTTTGCCCCCTCCTATTTACCTATAGCTAGAGGATAGGAAAGATATTCCTGGCTTTCCAACATCATTAGCACAAAGAATTGGAAACGGTCTTGTCCAGGATTTGAACTCGGCTTGCACAGTCCATTTCCAATGTCACTAACAGTTGTGCTGATTTCATCATCCATTAAAAAAATAAAATAAGGAGATTACTTCAGATACTACTAATAAAAGCTAGTATTCCCATGCTTTCTTTTAATGGAATAATGTGAAAACATGGAACAAAAGCTCTGCTTTTTGAAGAAATATGTATTTTACATGAATTTATTTTGGTTTGGTTTATTCATTTAACAGCATTGGGTCATTAATGCCAAAATTTGATTTATTTGTAAAGGTTTGATTTTAAATCATAACTATATATTTTTTCTCTTTAATCACATTTCCTAAAAATTGCAGATTGTCTTGTATCATTTGTTTGCACACCATTGCATGGTTTTAAGTGTTCCTATCTAATACTAAAAAGGTGTACAGAATTACATGTTTTCAAGTAACTATTCCTATTTAGAAATAATAATCATTTGTTTGCACAGTTATATAGTTTCAAGTAACTACTACTAATCATCCTGCATAAACAATTATAGCTTCAAGTAACTATTTTTAATAGAAATAATTTGCATACAGTTAAATGCTTTCAAGTCCTCGTATCCAGCATTAGTAATCCTATTTAATAATTATTTGTTTGCACACACAGTCATATAGTTTCACATATTCCTATCAAATAAAAATCTTCAAACTTGAGCCATAGATGTGACCCTAACCAGTACTACCCCTGCAGGTTAGAGCAGACCTGGGAGTAGTAGCAGTGAAGGGGTACTCCACTCACCAGAGTTCTAGAACTGGAACCTCACCACCAGATGCAGTATCCCTTTTGATGGTGGTGGTTAACTACCTGCAGAGGATGCAGTTTATGTATTCTTAGCCCCACCAACAAAGCAATTTTTGTAAGTTCAGGTGTATGTGATGACTAAGATTTCCAAAGGTTCAACAATAACCATTCATCCTAATTGTTACATTATCAATATTTTCTCAAATGTAATCTACCATACTTTTATTGTGGCGTGAATTATCATCTTAAATTGACGCAGTGAGGCATGTTGAAATTCTAGATGAGACCGTTTACATTTCACTTCATGCTAACGCCCTTGGCTGTAGGTGAACTGTGCATATTCAACACTTTATGCCTTCATATATTAACTTGTTTAGAAGGAACAGTTGAACTGTTTAAAAATTAATCTTGTGTTGAATCATACCCATAGTAGAGAGGTTGGGTAAATAATTTTTTGAAAATTTCCATGTGAATTTTATAAGATATTAGTCAACTGTGAGTCACCATGTTCAGCAGTTATGCTTAGCCTCCACATGCATACTTGCCCAGTCAACAGGGCTTAAAATAAACTTACTGTATTACCTACAGAGGGATAAGACTGTCCCAAGAAAAAAAAAAAAAAAAAAGGGGGCCCAAGTATGAGACTAAACTGCATCTAATGAAGAGGCTCCAGGTACGGAAAATTTAGAGCGTGGAGTACCTATTCATTGCCATTACTCACAGATTGACTGACCCTCTAAAGCCATTAGATAAGATATACGTGATGCATTTAATAGGTTTCCAAACATTTTTTGTACAGGCATTTAAAATTGTTATAGACTCTTGAAAATTCAGTATGTTATTGCTATATATCTTATGAGATGACTGACCAATTTTTATGATTTCAGGTTCAAATCAACAGCTACAGTAGGAATTAGAATACACCCTACTAAAGCCTGATTATCACAGCTGGTGAATTTCAAAAATGCAATCTGAACACAAGGACACTTTAGAAGAACGATATACAATAAAATTCTGTTTTAAACTTGGAAAAAAATGCCACAGAAACACATGGAATGCTTTAGACTGCTTTTGGAGCATCTTGCATGAATCGAGCATCAGTTTTTGAGTGGTAGCATAAGAGATTCAAGGAAGGCACAGAGTCTGTGAGGGATGATGAGAGGTGTGGGAGGAGTAAGAAAGTCAATACACCACAGTTGATTGGCCAAACAGGGTTATTATGTTGAGGTTTTAAGGGAGTTCAGGAAGAGATTCCGTCGCAAGAGGCCAGCACTCGTCAAATCGGGTCAGTGGCAAGTCCACAACTCCATCCTTATCACAGACTATTTGACCAAGACGGGCATCAAGACAGTTCCTCACCATCCCTATAGTCCAGACCTTGCTACCTGTGACTTTTGGTCATTCCCTAAGCTCAGAGGCTGTCGTTATGAGACAATTGAGGAGATGAAAGAGGCTGTGATGAAGGTCATTGACACTCACACAAAAGGACTTCCATTGGGCCTTCCAGAAGTTGTTGGAATGGTACAACAAGTGCATTGCAGCCGGAGGAGATTACTTCAAAGGGGACTAGAGTTTCATGTATGTACTATCAGTAAAAGTGCCCATACGAAAAAAGTCTGGAAACTTATTTAATGATCATTGTATGTATTAAGTGACATTCATTCAAAGAAACTTGAAAAGAACTTCAAGTTTCTTTGACTTTTTTCAAAAAGTTCTTTTCAGTTGAGTCTAGAATTTTTCAGCACCACATTATATATTCAATCATTAAAATTATCGATTTTAATGAATTTAGCTTTCAATGCCAATAGATTATTTTAACATGCTATCATAGCAAGAAAAAAATTTAAGTTGAAAAGATAACTTAGCTGAAATTACTTTTACTTATTCTAAAAAATTGCTAGGGCAAGTCAAATGCTTCGCAATATTTTGGTAATATGGAGGTACAATTTGGCAACTTCAGATGTTTGTGGTTAGGTCACGAAGTTGATGAACCACACTGAATTGTAAGATGTCAAGCTTGAGTGTTACTCACCAAAATTGCCTCTGCAGCTTAGAGCACAGCTTTGAAACCCGCAACTTTAGACCAACCTGACCTTGCCGGATCATTGTGGTTCTTGCAATCCAAGGGAAATTTTTTCAACAATCTGTGTTCAACTGCACTTTCACACAAATGTTTTTAGTGGTTTCTGTGGCGTTATGACCCAGTTTGAACTTGTATAAGCTCACAAATTAGACTAAGTTGCACGTTCATCTGTGCAGCTTTCAAATTACACATGGAATGAAGTAACTAATACCAACCACAGTGGGTACCATCCACAGATTGAACTGCTTTGATCAAATGATATGCACACTGCAAACCAAAACATTGCAAAACTTTCAACTCCTGTTCATAAAATATATTACTTGTGAGTGTGACAATCAAGTCAAACTTTAACAGAAAATTTTGTTCCACATTTCGGCTTTCTTGAATAGAACTTTCATTAAGAACAAGAGGTTTAAAAAAAAACAAAAAAAAACAAACCTTATGGAGACTTGAGTCCTGTTAAGCTGATGCCTCTTAAAACTGAATTCATAAAATAAATATGTACTTTTTTATTCTTAAATGTATTTTAAGGCATTCCTCATTTTTATAACTTTATTTTTAGGTACCATAACTTATCAAGTAGCACTGACGGCACAGAGTTTCCAACTTCCTTGCTATCTGTCTATTATCCATCACTTCTGGTAGATTTCTAGACTGCATCCACTGGCATGAATAGAGATGATGTATGCAAGTCTTTACTGGTTGACCAACACTGGCGTGTCCATATGTAAGAGACAAGAAAATGTCACAAGTTCTTTTTACTTCTTCAGCACTGCCCTGAATGTTTTTCTTGTCTACTTGGATGGTTTGAGAGATGGGAGGTAGGTGGTTGTACAACTGCTATTTTGTGGGGGTGTCTTTGTTTTATTGGGTTTTTTTTAATCTGAAGAAAAAAAAAACTACTATGTTAAGTGCATTTTCTCACTGTGGTCAAACTTTTCCAATATGGATTTTGCCATATTTGAAAAAAAAACAAAAAAAAAAAACAAATAAAAAATAAAAATAAAAATAGAATAAACCTGAAGTGAATGAATATCAAAATTTACAATGCTGCAGAAAATACTTTATGGCGAAGAAACATTTTATAAATGAAAAAATTTGAACTTGCTTTTAAACAAATTCAATAAAATTTTAAAAAATTTGCACATGCAAATGTGTGTGCAAATCTTTAAAACTAAGTTTGATTAGTCATCAAGCGCCATTGTCTACAATATCCTAACTTTGATACATATACTATCACTAATATTGAGTGCGTGTATATATAATTTGTGTGATTGGAGAAAAATAAATAAATAAAATAAAATAAAAACACACACATTGGTAAATCTGATTTGTTATTCAGAAAAGGTTTTAATTTTAGACCATCAGAGTGATCATTTCAAGACTTTACATTTCCAGTGTGTGTATATATATATATATATATATATATATATATAAAAAGACTGATTAAACAATAGGCTAACAGACATTTGAGCGAACACATATGGACAATGAAACTTCTTTTAACATTGCTAAATTTTAAAAAATTCAGTGTTTTAAGAATCTCAGGACGGAGTAATATTACACACAAAGATTTGCAGGCATATAAAGTTTATCTAAAATGATGGAAAATGTGTCTGCCGGAACAAAAATTACTTCCAACTATAATTCCTCAGATGAGGCCTATTTTATAAGGAATTCAAATCAATATATTCTAACCACTGCCAAGAAAATAAGCAGAGATTATATGACTTCAACTGACTGAAGTTCAACCATCTATCTCTGTAATAGGAAAAGCTATCAGTGCAAAGTCCAACCTTCCCACTTCCAGTGTTTTAAATGCGACCAGAAATTATCCGATTAAAGAGTGTCTTCAACAGTCATTCTTATTTCAGTAGTGAAAGACTGCTTCATGATGTAATCCATGATCTCACATACCTAGATTGAAGGAACTGAAAGGATACATTCAACATGTAATGTTCTAGGAGTTTAAGAATAACAAAAACCCTACAAAAACAGCAGAGAAAAATCATAGTATTTATGATCAAAGTGTCATAACTGATTTTCAAAATTTTGTACTGGCAATATGTCATTAGACCTTAATGAATATACTTTAAGAGAATTGGTGGAATGCAATCCTTGTGGAAGTAATTGAGAATTAGCTCTTGAAACATCCTCATCTACAATTTACTGCCACTTAAAGATAGGAAAACTAAGCACGCAGAACATTTGGTTTCCTCATACTATTAGTGAGATCAAAAATCCATAAGTCTTCTTTCAAGAAGATTTGTTTGGAATATTTGATATAACTGTTCAAACAAATGATTCTAGACAAATAAAGTCCAATTTTTTAGAAAAATACAATGAAACAATTGAAAATTATTAGTATTAGATAGGAATACTTGAAATTATGTAACCATGCCAAATCATCTGTAGCAAATTTTGGTATTAAATAACTTATAAAAGAGGTTGATATGCAACTGAATAAATAACCCAAACCAAACCTAACTGGTTGGCTTTTAAAAATAAGGTGAGTCAACATTACCATTATCATATTTACCAACCCCTCCGCTCGGGCAGGATGTGACACAAGGTCAATTTTTAAGTGAGATTTAACAGGTTTGAATTCAGAGTTTTCCTTTTCCTAGACTAGTTGCCTCACCAAAGCTGAAGAGCCTAGTCTGCCCTACTATTTACCCATAGCTGGAGGGAGAATAATTGGATTCATACCTTTCCCAAGGGTATTAGTGCTATGTGAAATGCAATCAGTCCAGGATTTGAACTTGTGTCGCCGTGTCCAATTCCTGCGATGATAACCATTACACCACGGGCACCTCCATTATTCTTCAAGGGGAGACAATTATGAGTAATGTTTTTGACAGAACGAATTTGTATACAACAAGCCTGCACTTCTTAGGCAAGTCTAAAGTTCTTTTTGATGGTTGGGTTCCTTTGTAGGTTATTTAATGCCAAAGCCATTCTCCGAGAAGAACAGTAGTGGTACTATTTAACCCATTGCTGGGTGGATAAGGGGGTTCACACCTTTCCCAAGGGTATTTGCCCGAAAGTGAACATAATAGCGCGACTGGAGTACGAACTCGCTTACTACGATCCTGCAGTCCATCGCTTTAACCATTACGTTCTTTTTGAGCGAGTAGTAATTATATAGATGAAACTTGTTAACAATTACATTTCCTTGGTCCAGAAGAGAAGAGATTTACTTTAATATGGACACATTTTTTTTGTAAGAATAAATATGGTTATTTAAAGCATCCTCTTATAGTCAAAAATGTTTATACCTTCAAAATTAAAAATTATCTTTGGTTGAACCAACTGGCAAAATTTTTATTATACTTAAGATATTAAACTAAAACTACTTTGCAAAACATATTTTGAAAGAAGTAGAATATAAACTAAATATAAAAATTAAAACAAAAACATAACGAAATGCAAACAATAAAAAGAGTATTTTAGAAATACACATTTCTTTTACAATCAATTTAAAATGTCCTCAAAGTCAACAAAATCTGAATCATTAGTTCCAGAGGTGAAAACCTTAGGAGCAAGAAAAAAAAAAGAAAAAGAAAAAATTTGTCATTGATTTCATTTGTACAGACAGTTTTCTATGCAGCCAGATATGTTTCTTATAAGAGAGAGTAATGCTGAGATTTATTCAACTATATGCCAAGCTTGACATTTAAGGATCAGGTAGATTATATTAGATACCTATATACAAACTAGCTTTTTCCACCAGGGAAAATTTTGTAACTTTTTTTTTTTTTTTTAAGAGACCAAGTCTTCTACAGTGAATGGTTAAATAAAGTTTTAAAAAGCTGAAGGCGATGTGTAAAAGTTATTAGATACCTTGTAAAAGGTAATATTATCATAGGTAATATGTATTCATGCAGTATATGAGGCAAATCTGTTATGATCTTAGTTAGGGTAAGAGGGTTGCAAGCTTGTCACAAAGCAACCAAAAACTTTCAGTGCCTAGTGCAAAGCCACACTACACACAAATTTACTAACTGGTTATAAAAATAGCTTCATGCAGCAATCATTCACAGCCTTTCTTTTAAAAAAAAGGTAGGATAGCTTTAAATGTGAGGTCTACATCCTGGATCAAGATCACATTAGATACTAAAAATAAAAGGTTTTGTATAGTGACTATTCAGTTTTTTTTCTTTTAATGGAATGATAGGATAGCTTTAACAAAGATGTCTTCATCCTGAGATCAAATCAGATACTAATAATTGGCTTAATATAGCAACCATTCAGAGCCTTTTAATAGAATGATAAGATAGCTTTAAACTAAGATGTCTGTGTTCTGGAGTGAAATTTGAATGATTTGGGCTCTTTTTTTCTTTTGTAAATTTTCTGAGCTCAGGTACAGGATAGCTGTGAGCATATAGGCTAAAAGTCTAACCTCGCAAACATAATTACTACCTACAGCTACAAAAATACTTGTAGGGTATGGCTTAATGATTAAAAAGAATAAAACAAAAATAAAGCGGAGAGCCTTTCAAGGCCTGGTAGCAAGTTTCCTTTCAAATCTGGATCATAATTACATCTACAAAGAAGAAGGGAAGAATTAAACTACTCTCACCTGAATTTCCTGGAAAAAAAAAAAAAAAAGAAAAAAGAAAAAAGAATTGTACTATTGTAAATTTGATTGTAAAAAGAAAAAAAAATTATCTGTTACTACCAAAGTTCAAATAAAAATGTGTATGCTTTTCATTTGACCAAATGTATATTAATATCCTAGATTAAAATATGTCACCAATACAATAGCTTTGACATTTGATCTTTTTTCAATGTAAAAGGTCATTAATCAACAGATAATTTGATTATTACAGTGTTCAGGCTGTCAGCTCTGAAAGGTTTGGGGTGAATAATCTAAGGTTAGTTTAGAGCTAATATTTCATATCTATTGATTTTTTTGATTTTTTTTTTAAGCCACTTATATTGCTTGAACATAAACTTTTAAAAATTCTGACAATCCATCAAATTTTAGGAGTTTGTGCAAAAGACCTTGAGGTGAGACTTATTTGTAGATTTCTCCAAGACATTTGACTCCATACAGAGAGGTTAGGTTAGGTTTCTTTCTTTAATGGCATATCAACCTTTGTAGGTTATTTAATGCCAAATCTATCTTTCTAGAAGAACAGTAGCAATACTATTTAACCCATAGCTGGGAGGATAAGGGTGTTCATACCTTTCCCAAAAGGTATTTGTCTGAAAGTGAACGCAATAGCATGACTGGAGTTGGAACTTGCTTACTATGATTCCGCAGTCCATCGCTTTAACCATTAAACCACAAAGTCCCTCCTCCATACACAGAGTGAAGATGGAACAAATAATTTTAACATATGGTCTCCCCAAAGAAACAGTTACAGGTATAATGATGTTCTATAAAATCATGAAAGTAAAAGTTTGCTTGCCAGATGGTTGGTTGGTTCGTTGTTTTACAGCATATCAACCCTTTTCAGGTCATTTAACACAGAATTAAATTCCAACAATTCAGTTAAGTACAGTTTTTGTTTATAAACAGTTAATGTTAAAACATTTCTATTTCAAACAATTCAGTTTAGCATAAACAGTTTAGATGTCAAAACTGTCCTATTTCAAGCAATTCAGTTTAGCGAAAGTTCAGTTTAGTTCTGTTTGACCCATAGATCGGACCCTTATCAGGTGCTACCACTCCGGGCCAGAGTATACCTGGGAGCAATGACAATGAAGAGGTACTCTGTATTCCCAAAAGCTCCAGCATCAATGGAATCTCACCATCAGATTGCTTAATGTCATATACAGGACACTTAGTGGGGGAGTCTTACCCCTCTGCAGAGAAGCAGTCAGTGTATTCTACAGCCCCAGCTGACTGGGCAAGCTCACCAGATGGAAACAGACTTTGACATTGTAACTGTAAGGGGATACATAAGCCCCATATCTGTTCATAATCTGCCTAGACTATGTACTTTGAATGCCGATAGACCTAATGAAAGAAAATGGCCTTACACTAAAAAAGGCAAGAAGCTGACAATACTTCACATAAACTATTACAGATGCAGACTACACAGATAACATAGCACTTCTGGCAAATACATCTACATGAGCCAAATCCCTGATACATAGTCTGGAGTAGGTAGCAGGTGGTATTGGCCTCCATGTCAAAGCAGATGAAACACAGTACATGTGTTTTAATCAAAAAGGAGACATCTCCACACTTAATGGTGGCTCTCTGAAACTAGTGAACAAGTTCACCTACCTCAGAAGCAGTATCTCGTCTACTGAAAATGATATCACTGTATGACAAGCAGATGCATGGACTACTATTGATAGGTTATCAATCATATAGTCAGACTTATCCGATGAAATAAAATACAATTTTTTCAAAACAGTGGTCATATCAATTCTACCACATGGATGCTGACTAGGTGTATAGAGAAAAAAAAAAAAACTAGACGGGAATTGCACAAAAATGCTACAAGCTATATTGAACAAATTCTCAGATCAACATCTTAGAAAACAGCAGCTGTACGGCCACCTACCGCCCATCTCTAAAACTACCCAAATAAGCTAGAGAAGTTAAGACAAACTCATAAGCAATGTTCTAGGGACCCCTTCACACAGATGTGCAAGTGTAGGATGATTTATCTACGTTAGCACTGTAAGGACACAGGATGTAGTCTAGAAGACCTGCCAGAAGCAATGGATGATAAGAGATGAATAGCAAGAGAGAGGGAAATCCGTACTAGCAGCAAGATAAGATGATGAGAGATATATATATATATATATATATATATATATATATATATATATATATATATATAGATATATAAGTGAAGTTTTACTCCAATACTATTACAAAAATCAACTAAGAAAGCAATTTATATCTGATCAAGGAATTTAAGGTCTATCAAAAAAAGTGTCAAACCATTTTAAATATAAAGAACCAGTTTCAGAGCCTTGATGTAAGTTGGAAACTAATCAAGTAAAAAGGACCGTAGTATGAAGTCAAACACAAACAGCATTTTCCAACCTTTGAACTCAGGTTAGTGATTCCATTTCCTTCAACAATAACATACTAAGCACACTTCCATTTACAACAAATGCTAATATTATATATACAAAATTGTTGCTTTTATCTTTAATACAATTATTTCAATATTTTATTGATTTTCTTAATATAATACTCAGTCAACCTGTCACAGAGAAGGGCAGATGGCTGTGAACCATATGGTAGTAAAAGTAAAAATCAAGAAAAATGCTATCAATCAGTAAAATTTTTTTCTTCAATGAGAAAATTAATTGCAGGATTAATTTTCTCATTGAAGAAAAAGAATTCTACTTTTCAAAGAAATTCGATAACACAGTGACTAAAAATGTCACTAATTATAGAAATCCAGTGGGTTACACATTGCAGTCTTAATCTAGTTTGGTATTTCTCAGAACCCTGAGCTTCTTTAAGATAGTTGTTAATAGTATATAATCATTTGTGTGTGTATGTGTGTGTGGAAAGGGGGGGGTCCCCTGAGAAAATGAAAACTATTTCAAAGGTTCTACAAGGGTAAGAACTTTCAGAGCAGCTGATCTACCTTAAAAAAATTTTTAAAAATAAAAAAAAAATCTTTTTAGATATATATTCTATGAATAATACTAGTGTTTTTTTTTTTTTAATATTGATGGCTCCTATGAATTACTTCTGTGCACGCCCCAAACCTCTCTTATAGAAATATAGATTGATTTTAATGGTATAACAACCTGTCTAGGATTATTTTATGTACAGAGGTCAGAGAATTGCTTTCATTGTACTTTTATATTTTTTGTGTAGTTAAGAGTTTTTTTTTTTGGGGGGGGTAACATACAGCAGATATCAAGTATTCCTAAAAAATACAATAATTTGCACAGTTGTATAATTTCAAGTATTCCTATCCAATACTAATAATCATACAGTTTCAAGTAATTATTTCTATTTGATGATAGTCATTTGCTTGCACACAGTTATATGGTTTCAAGTAACAATTATAATTTCAAGAAACTATTCTCAATAATAATCTAGTTATATTCCAAACAAATACAAATAATTTTTCAACAGTTCTATTCAACCCACAGAGGGGACCCTAACAGGTACTACTATTCTGGTAGAGAGTGGATCTGGTAGTAATTGCAATGAAGGTGTACTCCACACTCCCTAGAACTAGAGCCATACCATGAGATGCAGTTTAGGGTCAAGGCAAGGATGAGATGAAGAAATATCCTATTAATATTTACTTAGAATTACATATGAATTGCACCAACAGGTTAACTATCACAAAGATATTGGAATTTGCTGGGTAGGGACTGTCCAAAATTACCTGGTTTGATGCCAATTTTTACCTACTTTTCCACCATTTTCCAATCAGGTTGACTTTCTCAATACCTACCACATAATAATAATAAAAAAAAAAAATTAAAAAAAAAAAAAAAACCTAGTGTGCAATTGCTTGGATACAAATTATTTCAAGAATTTTTATCTCACATTAATAGTTTAATTAGCACATAGTTAAATGGCTTCAAATATGGCTGTTTAACACTAATAGCTCTATTAAACATTATTCATTCATTTGCATATAGTTAAATGATTTCAAGAATTGTTATCTAACACTAAAAATTTAAGTCATTTATTTGCACATAGTTTAAATGGTTAAACAGCCCTATTTGACCCAGAGATAGAAAGGCTTTCATTATTCCCAATCAGGTGGGTATAAATGTTTAAATATATGCTGATGAAATTCACAAAATATAAAAAGGATTACAAGTTAATTTAATACCTTTGGACAGAGATTAAGATGTGGTACCTGTTCAACTTGTGTTCTTTTCTTCCTATGAGATACAGTAAAATAAAAGCGAAGGGAGCCTGGTCCTGAGGATACCAACCCTCAAGCAGTACCTCCCCCACTGAAGGTTGGGGTAAAGTAGTCCAATGCCCAGTGATCATGGGGTTGATTTTGGTTTTGTCCATGTATAGGCACATGTGACCCTCGATTAAACTAACCAGGTATCACATAACACCCAAGACATATGGCCCATTAAATTACTTTTGTGGCATCCTAATATGCTATTTATTTCAAGTATCCCCCTCTCTTGAAATACAACATGGATGAGGATCATGTAACTCCTGGTTGGGAACTAATGTTTTATCATATTTACCAACCCCTCCGCTCGGGCAGGATATGATACAAGGTCAATTTTTAAGCGGAGTTTAACAGGTTTGAATTCAGAGTTTTCCTTCTCCTAGACTAGTTGCCTCACCAAGGCTGAAGAACCTAATCTGTCCTATTTACCCATAGCTGGAGGGAGAATAATTGGATTCATACCTTTCCCAAGGGTATTAGAGCTATGTGAAATGCAATCAGTCTCGTCCAGGATTTGAACTCGTGTCGCCGTGTTCATTTCCTACGACGATAACCATTACACCACAGGCACCTCCATAAACCAATGTTTTATAAAAGTTAAAACATTCATGCATAATCATTTAAGAGTTGCAATAAGTTTTATTGCAAGTTTAGAACATTGGAAAAACTGATGAAAGATTCTCAATAAGACTAAACCACCACCCTACAATCAAATATTGGCAGAAACGCCTCTTGCTTAAGGATTGAGCCTTTTGAAATGGAGCAACATCTCAATGGCCATCATTATCGAGATATTCTAATGGCACAGTGTTCTTTTACATTCTCTCTCCTTCTGGTCTTGTTGGTCATTACACCAAACAGGTCTTCTAGACTGCATTTGGTGTCCACACAAAGAGGATACAAGTTTTTGCAGGTAGGCTAACACTGGTATATCCATGTGAAGGAGTCCATAGATTACTAAGTAAATCTGTTTCTATTCTATTAGCAGGACTCTTGCTTTAGGTTAGTGATTTGATTTGGTTTCATAGCATATCAACTATTGTAAGTTATTTAATGCCAAATCCTCTTTATACATATATATTGAAGACATATGATTTATAAACACATTTTGTTGATAGCCTTTTTAAAAGAGCCTTAGCTCATTTATTTGCACAGAGTTAAATGGTTTCAAGTATTTCTGATACGATTAATTCTATTTACTATTAAGCATTTGCTTGCACAAAGTTAAATGGTTTCAAGCATTACTATATAACAGTCACAATTTAACATTGCCCAGTCATTTGGGGCCGTAGAATACACTGACTACATCTCTACAGAGGGGTAAAACTCTCCCAACGAGTGTCCTATATATGACACTAAACAATCTGATGGCAAGGCTCCAGTAATGCTGGAGCTTTAGGGAATGTGGAGCACCCCTTCAATGCTGTCACTCCCAGGTCTACTCTGGCCCTGGGTGGTAGCACCTGATAGGGTCCTATCTATGGATCAAATAGAACTAAACTGCATACTTATGTTAAACTGAATTACTTGAAATAGAACTGTTTTGACATTTAACAGTGTGTGGACAAAAACTATACTTGTACTAAACTGAATTGTTTGAATTAGAACTGTTTGACTAAACTGAATAACTGTAAATAGAAATGTTTTTTGACAATTAAACTGTACTTGCATTTAAGTTGTGTATTTATGCTAAACCGAGTTGTTTGAAATGAAACTGTTTTTGTATGCTAAACTGAATTGTTTGAAATAGAACTGATTATTTGTATAAAAATGGATTTGGCATTAAATAACCTACAAAAGTTTGATATGCCATAAAACCCAAACAACAAACCAACCACAATTTAACATCAGTTATTTGTTTGTACACATTTAAATAGATATACACGATGTGCAAGAGATTAGTTTGTAGGTAATTTCATTTTTAAATGAGTTAGAACTAATTTGTTTGCACACAATTATTGCTGTTTCTACATAGCAATAATTGAAGCCATTTAACTATCTAAAAACAACTAATCTAATTCTATTCAATATCAATCCTTTGTTTGCACACAGTTAAATGGTTCCAACTATTGCTATTTAACACTAATTATTCTATTCAACATTACTAATTCATTTGCCTGCAGATAAATGGTTCAAAGTATTCCTATGTATTACTAACAAGTCAATTAAAGATCAGTCATTTGTTTACAAAGTTGAATGATTAAACAGCTCTATTTTTAATAATTAAATTTAATCCAAGTCATTTATTTGCACTCATTTTAAATGTCAAACAGTTCTATTTGAACCATAAATAGGACTATCAGGTGCTACCACTTTGGGCCAGAGTGGACCTAGGAGTAATGGCAATGAAGGAGTACTCCACATTCCCCAAATCTCCAAGGCTGGAGCCTCACCATCAGATTGTTTAATGTCATTCAGAACACTCATTGGTGGAGGTCTTACCTCTCGGCAGAGATGGTGTATTCTACAGCCCCAGCTGACTGAAAGGTTAATTATTGAAACTAAAAGTTGGTGTTTATAAAATAAAAGGAAATGATATGATACATTTTAATTCCGCCTTGTTGTTGAGGGAATTACAGAATTTCAATTTAGCTTTGGTGACCATGTTACCAGTAAGTATAAAATGATACATTTATGTACTTATCTATATTCATATTTATGTTAATCTCATAAAAAAAAAAAAAAAAAAAAAAAAAAAAAAAAAAAAGAGAGAAAAGAAAAGACAGGCATGAATATTCAAGATTAGCTACTGCCACTACTTCAAAAAAAATTGGCAGAAAAGGCTTCTCACTGAGCATTTAGGATTTATAATCTTTTTTTTTTTTTTTTTAAACGGCTGGCAAAGAGCAGAAAAATTCTAGAAAAATAGGATACAAAACGCACTTGTTCCCGAAATAAAAACAGTTTGGCACAAAAATGAAATACTATACATAGAGCCTTTTCTGTGGTCATTTTTTTCTCCTTGTGTGGATGCACAGGTTAGCTGCCGGGATGGGAGTTGGGAGTTAGATCGATGCCAACTGGGTCATTTGGGTGAGGGGGTCTGATGTTGAAAGACCCGAAACTCCCCCATGAACCCAAAGGAAACATCACTGACGACCCATCCCAAAGCATCAACTAAAATGTATGGTATAAATGAAAAGTTTCAGGAACCCGATTCAGCAGAATAGTCACATACCAGTGTGTTCAACTACATTTGCGCACTTTGAAGTTAACCTGTGCGAAAAATAAATCTTGTGTTTAGAGCAAGTCACGTGACATGGATACCTATATATTCTACACCTATAGTTCCAAACAAATAGACAACATTGAATACACAGTGCAAAAAAAAAAAACAGAACCAGTAAAACTATGTTCATTGCCATAATAAAATTGATATATTTGCCATGCTACAATATTCTAAACTTTGCATGGTCGTCGAGATTGCCTCACCGTACAGATGAACATCTTTAGCTAGCAAGCAGATGAATACTTCACTGCTATGTACTCTTTAGTTTCTCAAGCACGCGCACACACAAGTAAGAACTGTTATCTTGTAACCCTTTGTCTAAACAATGACCATACATACATGTATGCTTCAACAAAACACACATTCTCATATTTATATTAGACACACCTACACATGAATACATAAATATTCAAACATTTTTTCTACCTTGTATTGTTTTTTTTTCTTCTTGGTTGTTTAGTATAAAAAAAAATTACCTGTTTTATATTATGTTATGAATTCTTTTGTCTGTATTGTTCATTTCTTTGGATTGTAAATTGTGGAATGACCCTCAAAGTTTTGTTTCTAACAAAACCTTAAGAGAACTAAACAGCCAACTCATCCTCTACAGGCATAGTCCACAGTAAATCTGTTATCCTATTAGTGGTACTGGTCAAAGTTAAGATTATCAAAAATAAATAAAAGAAAAAAGTATTTTTTTAACAAACTTTTAAAAACAGTCTGTTTCTATGGTGAACATTCTGTGCACAAGAACTTCAATAAGGGTATGACACTAAAATGCATCTTATGGCTTGTTTGACTAGCTCTACAAATCCTTGCATTTTACATTGTTGTAAATGAGCTACTTCTCATGCCCCACCTCCAAAAAAACACAAATACATACACACACACACATACTTTTAAAAATACTTTTATCAGAAAATGATATACGAAACAATCTGGTTGGTTGGGTGTGTTTTATGGCATATCAAACTTTGTAGATTATTTAATGACAAATCCATTTTTATATAAATAGTCAGTTCTATTTCAAACAATTCAGTTTCACATGAGTACACAGTTCGTCAAAAACATTTCTATTTCAAGCTATTCAGTTTAGTCAAGCATTTTCTAAATCAAACAACTCAGTTTAGTATAAGTATAGATTTTGTTTACACATACAGTTAAATGCCAAAACAGTTCTATACCAAACAATTCAGTTTAGCATAAGTACACAGTTTAATTTCCATTTCAAGCTATTCAGTTTAGTCACACAGTTCTAATTCAAACAATTCAGTTTAGCATAAGTATGCAGTTTAATTCTATTTAACCCATGGATAGGATCTTATTAGGTACTACCACTCTGGGCTAAAGTGTACCTGGGAGCAATGGCAATGAAAGGGTGCTCGACATTCCCCAAAGCACCAGCATCACTGGAACCTCACCATCAGATTATTCAATGTCATATCTAGGACACTCGTTGCGGGAGGGGGGGTTTACCCCACTGCAAATGTGCAGTCAGCGTATTCTACACCCACAGCCGACTGGGTAAGAAACAATCTGGCGCAAATTTTTATTCCTGATTGGAGTGTGGAGTACCCTTTTTATAGGTACACTGACTTGGAGTGGTAGCACCTACAAGGTTCCCATCCATGGTTCAAATAGAACTGTTGAATAATTATTCATATTTGATAGGAGTATTTAATACCATACAACTGTAAATTATTTGTATTAAGAATTAGTAACCTAAAGCCATAATTTTTTTTTTTACTAAGGATTATTATTAGTTACTTGAAACCATATGACTGTGTGCAAACCAATGACTATTATTAAATAGAAATAATTACTTAAAACCATACAGATTCTTAGTACATGGGAATACTTGAAACCATATAACTGTTTGCAAATTATATGTATCAGATAGGAATACTTTAAATAACGATTCACAAAAATCTTCTTGGGGGTGTCTGTAGTGTTATGGTTAAAGCAATGGACTGCGGAATCGTAGTACGCGAGTTCGTACTCCAGTCGTGCTATTATGTTCACTTTCGGACAAATACCCTTGGGAAAGGTATAAACCCCCTTATCCTCCCAGCTATGGGTTAAATAGTACCACTACTGTTCTTTTAGAAGAATGGCATTAAATAACCTAAAAAGAGTTGATATGCCATTAAACAAAGAAACCAAACCAAAAATCTTAAGAAATGTACACACAAAATAAAAAGGTAAATATGAAATGAAAACAATCCCCTAATTTATGCATAAAATAACTCTAGACAGGTTGAGATGTCATCACAATCAATGAATGATTTTTGTATATAAAAATTTTTTTTAACTATTTACCAGGCTAAAAGATATTTTATTGAGGCTTTTCTCTAAATATGCCAGAATATTGTATATACCAATGGAAAGAACACCAGTTAAGCCATACAGCTACCAAACAATAGGATGTCTGTTTTAGAATAGTAATTGGGAAACTATTTCAAGCCATTGCTGGAGAGTTTGATCCTCAACACCTTGAAAATGTGTCATTTTGTTGATTAAACATATCAATAACAGTTGAATTACTGTAAATGATCACATATACAAATCAATAAATTCACAGGTTCCAAAATAAGGGGATTGATACCCATTTATTTGTTTTATGGTATATCAACTCCTTAAAGGTTATTTAAAGCTAAAATCTAGTTAATTTATAAATATTTGATCACAATGTTTTCAGTATTCCATTGTATTTTTTTTAAATTGCACTTTTTTCAATAATCACCTGTTTTAATGTGTGGTTTCAAGTATTCCTATCTAATACTAATAATTTATACAGAATTTTATGGTTTCAAACTAACTATTTGTCTTTAATAATAATTATTTGTGTAGTAATATGGTTTCAAGAAACTGATAGAAATACTTTTTAGTAAACAATTTATTTGCAAGTAACAATTCTTAATACACGAACCAGACATGGGGGACACTGCTGGAGAAGTAAGGACAAACTCATAAGCGATGTACTCCTGTGGACCCCTTCACATGGATGAACAAAGGTTAGACAACCAACTAGAACCTATTTACAGCAGCTCTGTGCCAATATGGGATGTAACCTAGAAGACCTGCCGGGAGCCATGGACGATAGGCACAAGTGGCGAGAGAGGGTCAGGGAGATCCGTGCTAGCAGCACAACATGATTCTATGTTACAAATAATTAGGAAACAGATCTATTAAACACAGATAAGACCTTAACAAGTATTACCACCGAGTTAGAATAAACCTTGGAGTAAATAGCAATGAAGGGGCTACTCCACACTCAACAGAACTATAACCTAACCACTTGATGCAGTTTTAAGTCATACTCAGGAGGCACTTGTGCCATAACTGGCATCATCATAGGAAATAGACAGGGGAGCTGTTTGCATTGCACTAATACCCTTGAGAAAGGTATGAATTCAACTAGTCTCCTTGCAGCTATGAGTAAATAGTAGGGCAGACTGATTTCTTTTACCCGAGTATGCCAACCAGTCTAGAAGGAAAACCTATTAAACTGCTTAAATAAATAAATTAAATAGAATAGAATTAAAAAAAAAAAAAAAAAAAAAAAAAAAAAGAAATTAATTTTTTTTTTTTACTGTATCACATTCTGCTCATGAAGAGGGGTTGGTAAATAGTTACTCGGGATAATGCTTATAGTGAGATCTTGCCCATCTGCAAAGGATACAGTCAGCATATTTTAAGTTCCATCAAAAAGGCAGGTTAGTAAACCAAAGTAGCAGGGTACATGTGTTAGATTAAACTCACTGCATGAACAAAATAGCCTGCAACATATATTATTTACCCAACCCAGATGCAACACAAGGTCAGTTTTAAAGCAGAGTTAAATAGATTTAGTTTGGTTTTATAGCATATCAATCATTGTAGGTCATTTAATGCCAAATCCTGTTCTAACATATACCAAATATATGATTTGTAAACACATTTTGTAGATACACTGTTAAATGATCAAACAGTTCTATTTCTAAATATTCAATTTAGTATGTCATTTGTTTGCACTTAGTTTAAATGTCAAACAGTTCTATTTGACCCATAAATTAGGACCCTATCAGGTGCTACCACTCCAGGCCAAAGTGGACCTGGGAGCAATGGCAATGAAGGGGTACTCAACATTCCCCAAAGCTCCAGCATTACTGGAGCTTCATCAGATTGTTTAGTGTCATATCCAGGACACTCATTGGGGGGAGAGGTCTTACCCCTCTACAGAGATGCAGTCAGTGTATTCTACAGCCCCAGCCAACTGGGCTATTTAATAGGTTTTAATTCAGGCATTTTCTTCTACTTGACTGGTTGCTCTATCAAGTTTAGATACTTGGTCTGCCCTACAATTTACCCATAACTGGAAGGGGAATAATAGGATGCATACCTTTCCCAAGGGTATTAGCACTATGTGAAATACAAACAGCCCTGTCCAGAATTTAAACTGATTTCCTACGGTGATAATTCTACAGGCACTACTAACCAGACTAACTTGTAAGGACCAACTAAATTTCTAACATTTGAACTCTTGCCCAGTTGGCTGGGGCTGTAGAATACACCGACTGCACCTCTGCAGAGGGGTAACCCCCCCCCAAACGAGTGTCCTGGATATGACACTAAACAATCTGATGGTGAGGTTCCAGCAGTGCTGGAGCTTTGGGGAATGCGGAGTACCCCTTCATTGCCATTGCTCCCAGGTCCACTCTGGCCCAGAGTGGTAGCACCTGATAGGGCCCTATCTATGGGTTAAATAGAACTAACAGCATACTTATGCTAAACTGAATTGTTTGAGTAAACTGAATAGCTTGAAATAGAAACGTTTTTGACAATTAAACCATACTTACATTTAAACTGCGTGCTTATGCTTAACTGAAGCATTTCAAATAGAACCATTTTTCGACATTAAAACTGAATTTACATTTAACTGAATTGTTACATATAACTGCTTAAATAGTTTGAAATAGAAATGTTTTGACAATTAAACTGTGTATTTATGCTAAACTGAATTGTTTTAAATAGAACAGATTATTTACATAAAAATGAATTTGACATTAAATAACCTACAAAGGTTGATATGCCATAAAACCCAACAAACCAAACTTACATCTGAACTCACTTATGTGGCTTTTACATTAAAAAAAGTTACTGTTCAGTAAATGGTGTTAGTTTCAAATTCAATAGTTTAAAGGCAGAAATACTATTCTACTAATATGCAGACTGTACTTAACTTCTGATTTAAATATAAAAAATAAAAAGTCATCAGATCCATATGCAGAAACGAATCATGCTTTAACTTTGACCTGCACATTATCTGTATAAAGATAGGACCCTAACAAGTACTACTACCACTTCATGTTAGAGTGGACCTGGGAATAATAGCAATAAAGGGATGACACCATACTCCTCCAGAACAGGAGCCTCACCCCTGTATGTAGTTTTGTGTCTTACCCAGGATACCCATTTTTGTGGGATCTTACCCCTCTGCAGAGAAAGCAGTCAGTTTATTTTAAGACTTACCAACATGGCTCACAAAATTCAGAAATGAAATACAAAATAAAAATACTCCCTTGATTCTAACACTAAACTCCTCCCACACTCCTCAGATTTTTTTGACTGACCCCTATGCATGCAGAGAAACATATTACCCACTTTAGGAATTACACCTGGATACTATCAATGTATAACATATCAGGAAATAATTGTCACACACTCTAAAAGAAATTTATTGGGAAACCTTTTCAACCATTAACCTTGTAGGTGAGGCTTTGAATATGCTGACTGTATTCCTTGCAGAGAGGTTTGAACCCTCCCACTCAAAAAGAAGGGTTCCAAGTATGACACTAAATTTGGTGGTGAGGCTTGAGCTTTGGATAGGGTGAGGAACCCCTCCATTGCCATTACTTTTAGGTAAATCCAAAGTGGTAGTACCTATTAGGGTACTAACTATAGGTCAAATAGGAGGTGCCCCGTGGTGTAATGGTTATTGTTGTAGGAAATGGACATGGCAACACAAGTTCAAATCCTGGACGAGACTGATTGCATTTCACATAGCACTAATACCCTTGGGAAGGGTATGAATCCTATTATTCTCCCTCCAGCTATGGGTAAATAGTAGGGCAGACTGATTTCTTCAGCCTTGGCAAGGCAACTAGTCGAGGAGCAGGAAAACTCAGAATTCAAACCTGTTAAACTCTGCTTAAAAATTGACCTTGTGTCATATCCTGCCCGAGTGGAGGGGTTGGTAAATACGTAAGGTCAAATAGATCTATTTGAAAATTATTTGAATTTGGAATACCTGATATCATAACTTTATACAAATAACTTAAACTACACAAAAATGTAAATATAAATGTACAGTTTTTGGTTAGAGAATTGTGTACATTTATATTTACATTCTAGGCATAAAATAACCCCAGAGGAGTTGACATGCCATTAAAATCATAGTTGGTTTTTGGCCAAGTTCCTAGTAATCATAAATATATCAGATCTTTCATTCAAACTGTTTATAACTACCAAAATGTTTTGTGTATTTTTCATAAAACTTTCACATCCTGAAAATCTTGGGGAAAAATAAATAAATAAATAAATAAATAATGATGATAATCATCTCAGATTGGGCTGGCTTCAATTAGTTTTCAGGGCTATAAAGAAATTAGAACATTTTAAATAGTCTTATGATACAGCAAATCCTGGTAATAGAAAATGTTTTAAAATAACCATTAGTTGTATTTTAGGACTGACTATTTGAATCAAGTATAGACAAAATTTGAGGGGTTTTTTTTGGGGGGGGGTTGTTTTTTTTTTTTTTTTTTTCAATCAGTACCCACCGACTTTACTGCTACTCGTAAATTATCAGCAGAAGGGTACAAATAACTACATACAGTAAATAAAAATAAGTACCCACTAATGGATTAGGATTTATCAGGGATTCATATTTCTCCACTTTGTAGAACTGATGCTAATTTTACATGAGCTTCATATATAACATTTGTGATATTTATGCTTCTATCGAAAGGAGGGAAGAATTCTAATTAGCATTCCAAAGATATATTATATCAAGAATTTGGATGATTAAAAATTATATTCAGTGTGAATTTAGACCCTAAAAAATTTCCTTTTAGTTGTAAATTTGCCTGAAAATTGTTTTATTATTATTATTTAAGAGCATTTAAAGTGTATGGTTCTTATATGAAAAAAAAATGAAATAAAAATTCTTTGAAAATGTTTATTATATATATATATATATTAGAGAGAGAGAGAGAGAGAGATCTATAAAATACACAGTCATACATCAAACAGAGATTGCTTATTCCTACATCCACAGTTAATAAAAATTTTAAATCAATCAGTATACAAATTTAATTGGTCAGAGATGGCATGTCACATAAAATGTTGAATTTCTAGTCTATAATCAATTTTAGGAAAAAAAAAGGATGAAGGCTTTGTTCACGCAGCATCCAAAACATAACTTCCAATTTTTTTTCAGAACATGTCCCAGACATTATACAAGTCACAATTGATAGTGATCATTATATATATATATATATATATATTTCCAAAAGGAAATAACACTAAGAGGGTAAAAATTTACATCCATATGAAATCAATGTCACCAAAATAACCATTTCTTCTTTTATTTCCTTGAAAAAAAATACAAGGAAGGCACAAGGCCTTAAGTTTTTTTTTGGGGGGGGGGGGAAGGGAAGGGAGCGGTCTTGCATTGGCTATGTAATCTAAGGGAACCTAGCTAGCTGCATTCGCCGACCCATTCAACAATACAATATATAATCACTCGTCCATTGCCATGCGCGCAGCAACCACCAAAATACCACATTTGCTCTATGAAAAAGACCTACTTAAAACCCTGAAAGTTATGTATGATTTTATTCACAATTTGTGATTTATCTATAATGAATGTATAAGATGGCGATGGGAGAAAAAAAACCCCGAAATACATACAAGGCGAAAACAAAAGGAAAAAATCCCGTTTGGTTGACCTCCCATCCCCCCATCTACGAAAAAAATGGAGGCTGACTGTTTTCCAGTGTCTGAAAACACCGAAAACAAGCTGGACCTACTCTAGGTGGGACGGGGGCCCTAGTCTAACGGGGTAAAGAAATACAGGGTTGGGTACGGTGTGGGTTGTTTATATTGCAGGGAATGTGAATTATATACATATGAACTTTCAAGATCTTCAATAAAGTGGGCTGGGATACAGGTTGAGGTACAAAAATAATGGGGAAGATCTTGAGAGCTAACGACTAGATGACGGGGACAATGACTCACAACATACTGCTAACTAGGTTTCAAGGGGAAAAAGTCCTACTTACCAAGGATGGGGTCCCTAAGGACCCGTACCATAGACGCCATGGGTCGGCAGAGGAGAGAAGGAGGACTCCAACATTGCCCCCTTTCTTACGACCAGGCTCGCTGCATTCACCCACCTTTTGCTGAATGTTATGTGATCCAAGCGTTTTCTATCACATCTGATTTTGACCCTCAGCTGATGCCAAAAATACAAAATCAGATCACGATGAGAAAAGTCTGCATTGTCATACAATCCCTTGTTTCGAGTCGTCCAGATCACCATTTGAGCTACAGCTAGGATCGTGAGAAATCTCCACATGCTTCTCACCCTGAAACGGAGGAAGAACGTTGTCTACGATGTAACCAACGTCGAGCAGCACGAGCTGTTTGGGTTTGATGTGAGCTGTCCACTCCCCAACGTGATCCCAAAACGGGCGGACTCACTCGCAGTAGTTGAAGGCGTGCTCAGCCGTTTCTTCTAAGCCACTGCTGCAGCGAGGGCAATTGGGCATGCCTGCCAGGCCTGCTTTGTTGCTCAAGAAGCTCGATCCTGGCGCCCAATTCCAGTGAGAGTGGATCTCCTCTGCCGTCCAGCCTCGCTACTCGCTAAGAGGATCAGAAGTGGAACCCACCACTAGCTCCCGATATAGCTCCTTCCGAGGCCGTGAAAGGTCACTGGACCCAAGAAGGTTACGAAGGGCCTTTCGGCACTCGCGGACAAACAGTGCTTCGCCCAAAAGCTTATGTTGACCTTCAGCCTTTGGGTCTGACTTAAGGCGAGGAAATGTCCGACTCGCCTTTTGTCTCCACACTGCGTCCCCTGTCAAGGATCGGCCCAGGTATGCAAATCTTTCAGCAAGCTAGTAGCTCTCCAGATCAGGCATACCCAGACCCTATTGCATGTACGTTGGATACAGACCTGCCTACAGACCATCGGCCTTCCACCTCCCCAGATCAATCTGGAGAGGGATTGTTTAAGGGCCAGCCAACGTTCCTTAGGCAGAGGAAGTACAGCCAATCGGTAAAGGATCAAGGAGAAGACGTACACGGCACATGCCTCTGCCCTGCCCTTTAAGGACAACCACCTTGAAAGCCAGATTCCTACCTGAACATTCACCTTAGCTTGTACTTCTGACCAATTTCACTCCAGTTGGAGGTCGGGCCCGAACCACACCCCGAGGATGCGGATGGGTCCATCATTCCAGCGGAAGGGCCCTGCAAGGGTATTGCTACCCCTCCAAGCACCGAGCCGCAAACCTTCGCTTTTGTCAAAATTAACCTTGGCTCCTGCAATCTGCTCGTACTCGACAACCACCTCTTTCATAGCCTCTATATCCAGCCGGTGGGATACAAAGACTGTGATGTCATCAGTGAACGCGGAAACCCTTGCCATAAGAGGGCCAGCAAAAGGGACACCGCGCAGGGCCGGACTTGTCCCCTCATCCCTAAGCCTTCGCAGGAGGGGCTCCAACGCGAGGACATAGAGAAGAGGAGACAGAAGGCAGACCTACCGGACCGAACATTCGATTGCAAACACCCCCGAATGCCTTCCATTCACCTGCACCTGCATACTAATCCATCTGCGGAACTCCGGTTCGAATCCAGCAGTCTCCAAAACAGTTGCCAAAAACCAATGGTCAACCCTATTGAAGGCCTTGGACTGATCTAAACTGATCAGCGCGGCTTCAGTGTCGTCTTTTATCCCCTCTAGGACCTCGCGAATCAAGTGCAGGTTGTCCTGGATCAATCGTCCCTTCACAGCAAAGGTCTGTATCCTAGGTAATTACAGACGTACAGCTAGTGGATATAGATATATAAGTAAATTCAAGCAACCATTGGAGTAGATTTCTAGCATTCCCAGTCATACAAGTTTATCAAATTTTTTGCTTTGAATCAAAAGCAAGATTGGATTGCAGCCTACATCATAGCTGAAGTAAGTCATACATTTCTATTCATGATAAAAGTCAATGTTAAGCCACAGTAAAAACTAGCATTTTAAAATGTCAATTTTCAAGGCAGACAAGCCAACCCACTTGAAAGATTAATACAACAATCTTTTCTTTACACTATACTAAGTTTATCTGAGGACCTCACAGTGCAATTGTTATTAGGATAGTCAAACGGACTATTGTCAGTAAGTCTAATTCTCATTGGGTGCTCCATACTTCTGGCCTTGTGCCAAACTAAGCTAAGTTTATCAAAAACATTTTACAGGATTAGATAAATAGCTAACAACTCAAGCTGCCAAATGAAAGTTCTAAAATTTTTGGAACTGTGTTAAATAACAGTAAGTTGGCAACCTTAGCTGTGGGTGACCTGAAGCCTCCCTTTTCAATAGCTACTACACTGAGGTGTAGGGGAGGGTACAACTCCATTCCCTGGATTGCTCTACTTTACCTTTGATCTGTACCTTATAATGTTGAGTGTTAAGCAAGGCTGCACCAAGTAACATTTTTTGAGTCTTTGGGATGACTCAACCTGGGATTGAACCCTGGTCTCCCGGACCATTGGCAAACACTCTACTCATTAGGCCAATGGCCCAGTAAATAACAGTAGTACAAGTGATCTTTCCCTTTTTGCTAATGTCAATATAAAGAATAATGCTCTAGAAATGACAGACATTTAACAAGGAATGTAATTTACCAAACCACTGTAAAAACTGGAACTGACCCTAATATGGCATACATTGGAGCCACAGAGACCTTGAAAACAACACATTTCTACTATCACAAAATATCTCTAAAAGTAAGAGTTATGCTAATAGTACTCAATGGTCAAGTAGCATATGGGAACAAAAACAGAGGACTTCCATATTATTTAGAATATTCCGACTATTGTCTTTGTTATATACATGTTTCAGCCAATGTATTTTTTGACCTTCTTCAAGTGCTTCTTGTCAAACTCAGGAATTTTCTCAGAATTTCAAACCAAATTTTATTTAATCCATGAGGGTAGATTGTTCTAAATACTATCTATGTATAATGCTATATAATTCAGACAAAATAAAATCTTCAAATAGTGGATAACTGATCAAGAAGGCAGTGGTACCAAATCAGAAACTTGAAGATTATGCTAGGAAGAAAAGCTATAAGTTTTCTAGACCAAATCACCTACTGAACAAAGAGTCATTTCCAAGTGAAGGCATGAAAATAAGTACTTGTTATGCCTCCTAGTAACTGACAGTTTTTTGAATGATACTATTTACCAACCCCTCTGCTTGGGCAGGATATGACACAAGGTCAATTTTTAAGCGGAGTTTAACAGGTTTGAATTCAGAGTTTTCCTTCTCCTAGACTAGTTGCCTAACCAAGGCCGAAGAACCTAGTCTGTCCTACTATTTACCCATAGCTGGAGGGAGAATAATTGGATTCATACCTTTCCCAAGGGTGTTAGTGCTATGTGAAATGCAATCAGTTTTTTGAATGATGAACAAGTATTCATTTTGTTTATTGCATAGATGAAATATAATCATTTATGTATTGGTTTATTAATATTTTGGATATAAGAGATGATTATCTTTCTCTCTAACACATGAGACTATTTCAGAAAGATGCAAGAAAATAGCAGATTCAAAAGTCTAATCTTATAATCTCAGTCAACTCATGACTTTTCCTCAAGGTCAAGAAATAAGATAGGACACATCTACACAGAACATCAGCAAACTGCTTACTTTAGAGAAGATGTAGTATGAGGGCAGATGGCATGACCCCTTTTGACCAGTAAGACACCAGAAGCAGTGCCCCTGAAGCATATATAAATACATTGGATTCCCTATTCTCTCTTTTGGTAGACAGCTTGCACATTTCCCCCCCCCCAACCAATCTTTTTTCCCCTCTCAGTGTCTTCAGACATAAACAAACATGTAGTATACCCTTCTTGTAGCAGTAGTCAGCTAAGCACACCAACAAACCTCAAAGACTCCTTTGTGGAAGCCTTCATGCAGCACAGCAAATTTACACACATGACCATTCTCAACTTTGCATCTTATGAGCCCCACACAATATTCCCGATAATAAAGGCATACAACATAGCAACTCCATAGGCATCTTACCAACTGCAATGAAAGGACCTATCCTAAATGGTTTTATCTTGTCAAGAGCACCCCTCTTCCAACATAAACATGAAAAAAGACTCTTACATGGCCATATCATGTTCAAATCTGTATCTTCACACGAGTGCCAGATTGGGAGGTAGCCTTGGTGTAATGGTTATCGTTGTAGGAAATGGACATGGCGACATAATTTCAAATCCTGGATGAGGTTGATTGTATTTCACATAGTACTAAAACCCTTTCCCAAGAGTATAAATCCAATTATTCTCCCTCCAGCTATAGGTAAATAGTAGGGTAGACTAGGTTCTTTAGCCTTGATCAAGCAACTCGTCTAGAAGGAAAACTGAATTCAAACCCGTTAAACTCCGCTTAAAAATTGACCATGTATCACATCCTGCCCATGTAGAGGGGTTGGTAAATACATACACTAGTACCATATCCAATATCTCATTACAGTTCCATCTGCAGCCCACCTAGAAAGAGAACACCTGTCTGCTCTACTTATACTATTAAAAAGAACACTTGTTTATCCAACAATTACTATATCACCAACGGAACTGCTACAAGCCAAGGCTTGACCTTCCCATCATATCCTCATCAACTATGTAAGCCGAAGCTATGAGCACCAGTCTTTTTTCTTTCTACTATTATACAACCTTAAACACTAATCAAACAGAACCCTTAATGGAACAGATTGACAGTATAAATTGCTTTTTCTATAGATTTATGAATATACTTTTTCTTTCTCTGAGCACCTTAGGTGGTGTAATGGTTAACAAGCTAGACTAGCAAACCTTTATGAGTGATTTAGAGTCATTGGGTGCCCCATTTATATGGCCTTATGCCACATCTGAGAAAAAAAAAAAAAAAAAAAAAAGCTTCTTTTAACTCTTGTCATTCTTTTCTTCACTCTTTATTGCACTTTGCCTTTTCCTCACCCTCGCTTTCATTACCATGCATGTGTAACAGAGTCCAAAATAAATAAAAAGTTCATTATTGCCAGATGATCGTTAAATTGAAAGTTGTAATTAATATGCTTGTATTTCAACATATTAGATACGTACTAGTTTTGCTTAATTTTACAAAATAGGCTTTTTGATTAACACAGCATTGCCAACTGCATATCAGGTTTATAAAGGCACATGTATTTAGTTGGTTGTGATTACATTAAAATTTAATTGTTTTTATAAACAATGTAACCCCATAATTTTTTTTTTTTTATTTTTTTTTTTTATGTACCTTAGGGAGTATATGTACTTTGGGAACCTCAGTCAATTCTCTTGCATAGATCTTGAGTACATATACCTCAGTTTGAGAACTGTTTTAGAAAGTACTATTCATGTTATTAAAAATAATTCAGGAAATTCAATGAAATGAGGTATTCATGATTTTTTTTTTTTTTTTACTTTACAATTTCAATTCAGTATATACGAGGATGGGCTATTGATGGCTTTTTGACCAAAGGGAACCAAGCACTGCAACACAGAAAAAGTGTGTGGATTGCAAGGGAGGCTATGTTAAAAAATGAGTATGCTGGTCATCCTATGAACTTTTTCACAGACTCTCAATACCTTAAATAACCAGCAGACCCTTAGACCTTAAATACACGCTAATTGTGGAATAAGAAAAAAAATACAAAGGAATCAGTATTTTGATACTATACATTATCATTCAACTACATTGTTTCAAGCAGAGGGTAGCCCAGTCAGCTGAAGCTGTAGAATACGCTGACTGCATCTCTACAGAAGGGTAAGATGAATGTCACTAAACAATCTAATGGTGAGGCTCCAGTGATGCTGAAGCTTTGAGGAATGTGAAATATCCTTTCATAGCCATTGCTCTCAGATCCACTCTAGCCCGGAGTGATAATAAAAAGAAAGTAAAAGAAGGACTGTATTTCAACTTCTATTTTTTTTTTTTTTATAGACGAACTTTCTGTCCACATGGCTCTATAGTGTGACACAGCTTTCACTTTGTATAAACAAGCCCCTTTCAAAAGTCAGGAGCTAGCTATGTTAATAAGTGGAATCCGGTTGATGGGACGCGCTTCAGCCAGCCTTGGTGTTAGCAGCATGGATCTGGTCGGGTGTATCTTGTCACTGGACATACCTCGAGCCTCAGGGGGCCGTCCCCCTAGGCTATAACCCTCTTCAGAAGTACCCCTTTTAGGAAAATGCTGACGGAGCCAGAGACATTTTTAAGAATGCCGGGTACGTGTGGACTATGGCCCTGCACTCACACCCACCTTAAAAAAGGCCTTGTGCCATACTCGTCCAGTTGGTGGGACAGAAGACAAATACCGCTAGCATGTTAGCTCATAGCAAAGCTCTTAAAGCGTTATCCGACATCTCATGGTCACATTCGCCTTACACCTATATAGACATGCAAAAAAGGTCCTTTTAAGGAACATTAGGTCTATCCTTAGTGTTGGAGTATCTCTGACGGTTCTCATGAACTCGAAGCAGATGGACTGGAGGCATACACGAAGAGGATACTAAGACCCCCCCCCAGTCTTAATCATTTCAATTGTTTTCCCTGTCCGTTCGCTTGATTTCGCAATGCTAAGGTACCACAGCCTTAACCATCAGTTCCCTATCCATTCACTTGACTTTGCAGTGCTAAGGTCGGCAGCCTAAGCCATCAGTTCCCTGTCCGTTTGCTCAATCCTACACGACCAAGCTAGCAGCACCAACTGCAGACCAGTTCCACCAATGCAGCATCTAGTCCACGTACGACTCACTGTATGGACTAGCGACCGGTTAAACCAATGTACTGCACAACTGAGACATCGATCACCCAGCTATTTCTCTACCGACAACAACCATACCAGCTACAGACATTGATCTTTCAGCTGTCTCTACCAATGATGACCATACCCGCTACTGATATCAATCATCCAGCAGACTCCAAAAACGACGACACACCTATTGAATTTTACCAATAATGACGATTCTGTAACCTATGACAAATTGTCATACTGTTATCTCGCCTTTGTTCTCTTCATCGTTCTTTGGCAGTCAATTACTCACACACTTAGCAACCCAAAAATAATTTGCGGGGTCGACGTACTTATCAGCTCTGCAACATGCAAAAAGACACAGGCTCATTTAAAAATGTTATCAACAAAATGTGTTCACAAATCATAATTGATATATATGTATAAACAAGATTTGGCATTAAATAGCCAATAATGGTTGATATGCCATAAAACAAAACCAAACAAGCAGAAGAATTTACAGATCTACTAAAATCCAAATTAGATATTTTCCAATTTTATCTTAAGCGTTCGTTACTCAAAAAAATAAATAAATAAATAAAAATGAAATAAAAAGTCCAGGACTGACCAATGACAACAATTATATCAAGATGCAGGGATATCATTTGGTAATTCCAGCCATACTTTTCAAATTCAAAACACTTGTGAACGTGAGGTCTAATATCCCAAGTTCAAACTTAAAACTAATTATTGTCGTTTTAATATGAGATAACAACAGCAATCTATAATTGTAATGAACTAAGAAAAACAAGCTTTTTCTGTTAAGATTTACAACAGGTTCTACGAGTTTTTAGATAACATCAAAAAAGGTTCCCAATGTTAATATATAACTTTTTGATTTTTATTTTTTTTTAGTTTCTCTTTATTTCTAAAAAGGAAAGTTGAAAAGATATAGCAACATTTGTATAAATTTAGAATTTGGCTAAAATTTTCATGTTTTAACCCAGCAAAAGCAGCACATTAAAGTGAGATTTTAGAGCTATGAAATGCTCTAAGGATTTGCAACTGAATAATTTATTGCCATTGGGATCCGAAGTGCTGGAATTCTTTATATAACTATGAAATACTAATTAATCCAATATAGAAGCATTATCATTGTGAACCCTTTACAACAAGTATCCAAAAGGTTCAAGGATCGTCTACCATAGAGAGAAGAGAAGAGGCTATGAACACCAAAACTAATCAGTCATAAAATCATTACGTTTAGATTGTAATTTTGAAGTATTTTATGAACAGTGTACAACCTTAGAGCAAAAATAAAAGATAATGTGTATTTCCATTTTTACCCACTTGCCTTCTTAATGAATAAGTTGTGACTGATGGTGAGAAAGGCCTCCGGTTGATTCGAAATAAAAGTTACTTAAAAAAGAAGAAGAGGGAGATAAAGATGATCAACATCATGAATTATTTTCAAACGAAAAAGTAATTTATACGTAAGCAAAGAAATGTATATTTATTTAAAATGCTAAATCGTTCTAAAGCCTGAAAAAGTTGTGAGGTTGTTTATATTGTAGTAGTTGGGGAGTATTTTTTTTTTTAAACCTATTTTGATTTTGAGGAGAATGAAAAAAATTACATTACAAATATTTTCTTTGATAATAAAATAGCAGTTGGTTGTGAAATTCAAGTTTTGATTTTGTCTTTTTATTTGACTTTTAATCTAAGATCTCATCAGAAGTGAAATTTAACCCTTGGGGAAAAAATTTAGAATTTAAATGTGTCATTTTCTTTGCTTGCATAGCATGTTAATTTAATACTTTTTCTTTTAGAAATACCTGCTTTTAAACTTTACCAATCCTTGAGGACATCAAACAATGAAGAAACATTCCCACCCTATAGATATTTTTTTTAATATAAGGTGTGCGTGTCATTTCCTGCAACAAGGACAGCTGACGAGTTTGTTTTGTTTCTTTCGTAATTTAAAAAAAAAAAAAAAAAAAAAAAAAATTAGGTTGGACCCACAAACGATAAAACCAACAACACAAGAAATGAAATGTATTTTTTATTTATTTGTTTTTGTTTTTTTTACCCTCAAATAAAATTATTTAAGCACAAACCTAATATTTTAAGTTTTGGGGAGAACCACGTTGTCGTAATTCTGAGACGTGTACTTTATTAATTGTGTTTACACACTGAAAATTCTATATTTAAAATTAACAGCAACGAATGTTTATAAAATTCTTTTATAGTCTTTGTTTTATATTTATGTACTTAAGGATTTATAATTTTTCCCCAACAAAATTAAAACGAATTGTTAAAAGTTAAACGAATTAAAATTTGACAACTCAAGACCAATTTATACAGGAGTAAAAACGATAATTATTAAATAAAATGCAAAAGACACGGAACAATTTTTCTATAAATTATTCTGTTTCAAAGGCTAAGTAGTCTACCCACTACACTTACAAAAATTGTTCAATAATGTCCTTAGATTATTTTTTTTATACATCCAAATGAAAAAACCTGCTGTCAAAACATCAAAGGGTTTTTCCACTGTCAGAACCAGGCCAAGTAAATAAATAAAAAATAAAAAGATTTAAAAAAAGATTAAAGAATAATGCTTTCCTTCGTTGAAATAAATATTTTTAATTACCATGACATACGCCAAGACAACATTATCAATAAAATAGCACGAATTTAATTGATTTTCTGGCTATTCATTATTTAGATAATTATCTTTTAAACGTTCATTGTTTTAAAACAAACTGCAACTAAACATTTTATTTTAAAAATAGAGGCAATAACTTAAATTCGCAAACAATGTTTTCAGAGTGTTTTTGGCACGAACGAGTAAGCAGGGTCCGGTTCCGAAAATAAATAATCCTTGTTTAATTTTTTTTTTTGTTCTCTCCCACCAGAATTATTTGGGCTGCTTTTCATTCGGATAAACTACCTCTACTCACAGAATTTGTCAATTTTCAGACCGATTTTCTTTTAATGAAAAAAAAAAAAAAAAAAAAAAACTGAGATGGGGGGGGGCTTAAATATAATGGTAAAACGGTCTGACTTTTAGTCATCAATCAACTCAAAGAAAATCAAAACAAAAGACGGATAACTCGTAAATACACGATGGAATTGAAAAAAATTAAAGACTTTATTTCGCTATTGTATTTTTGTAGGGGGTCAGGATCGATCTAACTACCTCCAAACCGGTGTGTAATTCCATTAAAAGAAATTATATATTCAAATATAAACAAATTCTCTGAATAAAGGGAAAGCAACCGAAATACTTCACGAAAATATCTAATTCTTGTTTATTAATTTTTACAAGTGAGACCCAAAACACTAATTCGTGGCCTGTTTTTAATTAAACGTTCATGATTAGATCTAATAATTAAGCTAATTCAATTTTTTGTACATTAAACTTTAAATTCAGAGCACTTGCATTTAAGAGATTTGGAAGGGGGAGCGAAAAATAATATAATTTCTTATGGGTCAAAGATTTAATTTAAAACATGCATTTTTTAAAGACAAAAGTTAGGCAAGAAAATAAATTCAATAAATAATAAAACAATATTTTGTCTACACCAGTTAAACCTACAACCGGCTACCAATTCAAATATATTAGAGAAAAAGAATAGTGATTTATGATGATTAATATATTAGGAATGATACAATTAAAATAGATAAAATTTCAATAAACAAATGCCAATTAATTATTAATAATGGTCAGATATTCGTTATAAGAAAGCACGTGTTGTTTCTAGTCTGAGGTATTGCAAAACAGAAAAAAAACCCACTCGTCTCACCTTTCGGTGTTGGTGAAAATTAGTAAATAAACAAATCAAATGCAGCTACTTCTCTACTTTTTTTCTCTCCAAAGCATAAAGACAATATTCATTGCAATACGTTAGTAAATACTTACCAATGATCTGGTAAAAAGATTAACCAAAAGAAAAGAAGCTATAACGATGAAAAATTGCTTTTGAAGGCCATTTAGCACGTCGTATACAAGTAAATCTGACTTAACATCTGCTCACCGCACATGACCGACCGACTGAAGTTGTTTTGAATGGGCCCAAAAATTCTTTCGCCTACTGTTTTATAGCTTTTTGGTTCGTAGCCGATAATAGTATTTATTTAAAAAAATTTTTTCCTGAATTGGATGGAATAAAATAATTTTAAAAAGTATAAAACAATTTTAGATTGCACTAACAATACGAAAAAATCATCAAATCAAAAATAAATATAATCAATTGTTTAAAAAAAGCATTCCAAAGGTTTATTTTCTGCCTCCAAAACCTTCCATATTGGTCCACGAGAAAGAAGTACCTCAAGTCAGAGTTAACCAGTGAGTGAAGGATTCGACCATAAAGACCCTTTTTAGGCTCCCTCTGATTCCCTCACCAACTGCTTCGCTCATCGTTGAATACCAGACAAATTTTCTTGTTTGGAATCTAATTTTGACGACAAAATAGTATTTAAAAATTTGAAATATTTCAAATTACTTAGTTGTGACACAAGACCAGAAGTATGGAGCACTCATTAACAATGGTCTGCTAATCTAGTTTGTTTATCATTACACTACGTGGGGTACCTATTTGTAATATTTCAATTAAAAAAATACAAAAGTATTAAAATATCCAAAATACATGTACACTTAAACTATTTTTTGTACACTCATTTTTGGTTTTATTTATTTATTTATTTATCTATTTTGCTTATGTTACTAATCTTTTGGAGCCCTTAGGATTAAGCCTACTCTAGCCTAGAGTTAAATCTGTTACAGTGAGTTACCCTTTTGGGATTAGTGATAAGCAATAAGTATTTACCAACCTAATCACACAAGCAGGATATGATACAAGGTCAATTTTTAAGCAGAGTGTAACAGGTTTGAATTCAGAGTCTTCCAATTGCCATACCAAGATTAAAGAGCCCAGTCTGCCCAACTATTTACTCATAGCTGGAGGGAGAATAGGTGAATTTATACCTTTCGCAAGGTTATTAGCAGTATGTGAAATGCAAACAGCCTTGTCCAGGATTCAAACTCTGGTCACTGTGTCCATTTCCTACAATGATAAACACTACACCATGAGCACCACCTTAGTAATATAAAGTATAAAAAATGACCGGTTTGTTTGTGTATGAAATAGCTCAATCTTTTCCACACAGTTAAATGTTTTCAAGTACTTTTATCTAATACAAATAATTCTATTTTATATTAATCATTTGTTTGCACACAGTCAAATAGTTCCAAGTATTGCTAACTAATACCAATAATTCTATTTTGCATACAGGTAAACGGTTTCAAGTATTCCAATCAAATAGTTTTATTTGCTCACAGTTAAATGTTTCCTAGTATTGCAATGTATCACAAACAATTCTATTAGACATTAATCATTTGTTTACACACTGTAAAATAGTCAAAGAGTTCTATTTTTAACATTTAAATTTAACATGTCATTTGTTTGCACACAGTTTAGATATCATTTCTATTTGACCCATATCAGGCACGACCACTCCAGATCAGAGTGGATCTGGGAGCAATGGCAATGAAGGAGTACTCCACATTCCCTAAAGCTCCAGGATTGAGCCTAACCATCAGATTGTTTAATGTTATATCCCTGACACTCATTGGTGGAGGTGGAGGGGGTAATCTGTGGCTATTAAAAAGAAATTTAAAAAATAAATAAATAGATGCAGAAAATGACAGTTTCTCAGGAGGCCTCAGACAAGAAGCAGAATTGGTGCATGTCTGAAAAGAGGGGCTTCCTGGCACCAAGGAGAAATTCTTTCTCATGAAGTTTTTACTACTTTTACAAGATGAACTTTTTTCTCTCGGCTGCTGGTAGGGAGTACCAGTGCTCACTAAGTCATGGGGCTTAGTGGTATGTTCCCTCTCCTGTTAGTAACCGCCTCTGCTAAACAACTCACTGAACACACAACAAACCCTCAAACTTGTAAGTGCCAAAAATAATTCTATAGTTTGCTTCACCACCTTATCTGGGGTAAATGCAACTATTTCTACTGGTTCAGGAAAATATCCCACACCACAGAATAATTGTAAACCCTAAAATAAAGTTTGAGTATAAAGGTATCCCTGACTTTTTCCTATCGTCCTTAATTCTCTTACGGCTTCCACAAACAAAAAGAAGACAACTGAAAAAGGAGTCAAGGCAATGCTGAATGTCTGAGCAGAATGTGCGTCGCTATAGACATAGCAAAAATTGTGTTTGCTGTTTAATGACAGTAATGATGTAGTCACTCATAAATGTGTGGTCCTGGTTGCTGTAGGAGAGAGGCATGAAGGTCTCCAGGAAAAGGTTGCCCTGGAATGAGGTAGCTGGATGTCTGAGCAGAATTACACATCGCTGTAGACATAGCAAAAGTTAGAGGCGACATAAAAATGTTCCTCTAAGTGGCAGATTACATGCATCTAATTCATGTTCAACTGGGAACCTTTGGTCTAAGAGGGTAGACTCAAAAGGTCCATAAATTAAACGGCTCAGAATCTCCCAACAAATCCCAACAATATCAACTATTCACCACAACCATTAAATATCCCTTCCTATGCCCCATAACCCCTCTGCATAGATGCAGTCAGTGTATTCTACTGACCCAGCCAATTCAGTTGTGTAGATCAAACAGAAATATGTCATCATTTTCTTGACTTGAAACCATTTAACTGTGTGCAAACAAATTACTGATGTTAAATTAAATGATTTGTATTACATAGCAAGTCTTAGAACCATTTAACTGTATGTAAACAAATAAGCTCTGGTTCATTTAAAGATCTATCAACAAACTATTTGTTTACAAATCACATATATTATTATATATGTGTAGCAAAAAGAACTTCATACTTTTATTTGGCGTGTAAATTAATTTGACCGTTATAGTTATTGCATATTTTCAGCCAATGAGGATGACTTATCCTATTCAGCCTGGACCATTTTCCCGGAAAACATAAAATTGGTGAAAGCCCGCCAAACTACCTCTTCCTCAGAACCTTTTGAGCAGGACAGACGTACTTTCTATCTGCTCCCTTCATAGCAGCAGAATCACAACACTATGAGGAAAGCCGTTTAATTTATGGACCTTTTGAGTCTACCCTCTTTGACCAAAGATTCCCAGTTGAACATGAATTACAGTTGAGCATGTAATCCGCCACTTAGAGGAACACTTTTATGTCGCCTCTAACTTTTGCTATGTCTACAGCGATGTGTAATTCCACTCAGACATCCAGCTACCTCATTCCTAGGCAACCTTTTCCTGGAGACCTTCATGCCTCTCTCCTACAGCAACCAGGACCACACATTTATGAGTGACTACATCATTCCTGTCCTTAAACAGCAAACACAACTTTTGCTATGTCTATAGCGACGCATATTCTGCTCAGACATTCAGCATTGCCTTGACTGTAGCAACGCACATTCTGCTCTGGCATTTAGCTGCTATAATTCCTTCTCAACTCAATAACTATTTCCTTCCTTCCTTCCTACGAGACTTGCAGCATAAAGGTACCCTTTATTCTGGCTGCCATTAAACCTTCTTGAAAACCTTACACTATCTTTGTTCTCTCCCTTTATTTCTAACAATATAGCAAGGAGGTAACGTAACACTCTTCTTCACTAAATATGTATAAATGGGATTTGGCATTAGATGACCTACAAGGGTGATATACCATAAAATACAACCAATCAACCCACATATTGAAATTGTAAATAACTTTAAGGGATCCAGAGTCAGGAATTTGCCCAAATATATAGGATTCTTTTTTTATTGGCACAAGTAACCAGTTTAAAAAATAATTGACTCTCCAAACTAATTTGATGTTGTTCTCTCATCATATAATTAAAATGAACCTCATTGAATTAATGATTCATTATTGAAAATTTATGTACTGACTTCACATGTGAATTTCACAGAAATTCGGTTATTGTTCAGTGTACTGACATGTCATCAAGTCAATAAATTCAAATCTTACATTACTGAATTAATGCTTCATTGATGGAAAGTTATGAATACAATGAAGGAATATATGAAGAGGCTTGATCTGGCATTCCTATAATATGATGGAAAACCAAAAAAGTCTGGTGGTATAGTAAGATACTGCTGGGGCTTTCTGGATTAGTTTAAATGATGCTTTGGGCCTGAAACCATGTCCGACCCCAGAGTCATCATCTGATAAAGATTTATTTGGCTACACAGCTCTTGTTTCTTTGGGGGGGGAGTTTTTTTGGCGGGGGTTGCAGTAGATGTATGTAATATGAATATGTACCAATGGAAATACCTTAGTTATTTTAAAAACTATAAGATATATAAATGGAAACAGTTATTATTCAAGAGAGAATATAATTTGATACTTTTCTAAAAGATAAAACAAAATAATAAAAACTGGATGTATGAATATATAGATGATTATTTTAATACTTTGATTTAATCTTTTTTTTTATTTTGTAATATATTAGCAAAAGCCATCCTGCAAGGTGTAGTGCCAAGAGGAAGAGGAAGAGACAGACAGAAGAAGAAGTTGGAAGATAACATCCAGGAATGGATAGGTCTGTCTTTTGCAGAGTACAGGTCATGACTGAGATAGATGGAAGTGATTTTCAGAGACTCATTAGTGGTGCCTCTACAGCCCCCCTACACACACCTGGGGATCAAGAGACTGATAATGATGAAGATGATGAATATATTTAGTTCATAAGTTCTTGTAAAATATTTCTAAAATATTTGTCCCAATCGCAGAAGGATTTTGAGGATGAAAACAAAAATAGGCAAGGACACATGGTGCAGTGGATAAAGCATTTGATTTGAAAGTGCTTCCAAGTGAAATTATCAGGAAGTTGCAGGTTCAATCCCAATTACAGGTAGAAATAACATGGAATACTTACTATAGCTTAACACTTGTACCCAGTCATGGTTAACAGAATTGGAACAGTCAACTCCTGTGGATTAAATATAGGGTTCAGTTTAATGTTTTGTGTTGACTGCTGAGTTTGACATGAAGCACCTTAAGAAGGCTGAAGGAATATATCAGCTGAAACATAGTGAGTATAACAATAAAATGAGGTCAATAGTCTGAATATTCTATGTGATAAAAAATGGGTAGTTTGTTTAAAACTGTATATTATTATTTTATGAGTTTTCCCACCAGTATGTGTCATTGGAATGACACTCAACTGCATCTAGAGGCAAGGCTCCAATTCAGGAGCTTGGCAGAGTGAGGATTCACTCCTTCATTGTCATTATTCTCAAGTCTATTCCAGCCCAAAGTGGTACTACCTGTTTGGGTCCTATCTGTTTGAAAATGATTTTTATTTGATAGGATACTTGAAACCATAGAACTATGTGGAAACAAAGGATTATTTTTATTAAAAAGAAATAGTTTCTTGAAAACATCATTGTTTGGAAAAAAAGAGAAAAAATAAAAGATTGACTTTGGTATTGAATAACATAATAAGGGCAAAAAATTGCAAAAAAGCAATCCATTACAACCATCATACTAGTTCTAGCTAGTGAGCTTCACTGGAGTTCAAATGATAGCAAATCTCTTCAATTCTTCAGGACTTTTTTCAGTATTTTAGCTGATTCCTACAGTGTTATTGTCTGGACCGTCTCAATCCTTTTACAGATCTCTTGCTCTTCTAATCTTTTTTCTAGGTTCTTTGGGATTGTTTCAAGGGCTCTGACTATTATTGTCATCTTCATGTCCCACAATTTTTTCTGTTCTTAGGCAAGGTTCAGGTATTTATTTATTTTATTTCATTTTATTTTATTTTTTTGCTTCCTTCGATTTAATTCTGTGATTTGCTGGAACAACAGAATACACAAATGACAAGTTCTTTTCTAGTTGACTACTACAAAGTTTGGTCTTATAGTTAAGACAGATTCTGGCATATATCATTTGTCTATATGGTCAAAATTCAGCCATTTGCTCAATTTCCAGTGGATCAATTTCCCAATGAATCATGCCTGCTCTTGTACTCATTCTGGACCAGTTCACGGTGTTCATTTATAATGTAGTTGATTGTCACACCTTTCTCTCCTCATAGCCTACTCTTGCCCAGTTGGCTGGGGCAGCAGAATACGACTGCTTTTTTGCAGAGGGGTAAGACCCCGCCAAACAAGTGTTATGAATATGACACTAAACTATCTGATGGTGAGGTTCCAGTAATGCTGGAGCTTTAGGGAATGTGGAGTACCCCTTCATGGCCATTACTTCCAGGTCAACTCTGGCCTGGAGTGGTAGCACCTGATAAGGTCCTATCTATGGGTCAAATAAAACTAAACTGTGTACTTAAGCTAAACAGAATTGTTTGAAATAGAACTGTTTTGACATTGAAACTGTAATTATGCTAAACTGATATGTTTGAAATAGAACTGTTTGACTAAACTAAATAGCTTGAAATAAATGTTTTTGATGATTAAACTGTGTACTTATGCTAAATTTAATTGTTCAAAATAGAACTGCTAATTTGTATAAAAATGGATTTGGTATTGAATAACCAACAAAGGTTGATATGCCATAAAACCCAAACAAACAAACAAACAAATCATAGCCTACACTAGCTATTATACTGAGTCTTATCTATTCTAGTTTTTTGTCATTGGTTCTTATGGCATTGGTATAAAAAATGATTCACTCTATGCTAGTCTTTTATACCAGTTTTAACTGTTAGCTTTTCACTGAAGACTGAGTAATAGTAAAGTCACTTTTTAGTATTCTAGCTGATCATAACAGTGCTGTGGTCTAAATGGTCTTGATTCTTCTTCTGATTTCCAGTTCCGCCAGTCTTTTCCAGACTTTTGGGGACCATTCCAAGAGCACCAGCTGCCATCAATATTACCATCACCTCCATATTCCATAGCCTTTTTTGCTCTCAGGCAAGATCCAAGTATTCTATCTTTTTGCTTTCTTTTATTTTCCCTCTATGGTTCAATGACAAAATCCTCTAGATAACAAATTCTTTTTTCTTGATAATTAAATCTAGGTCTGGTCTTTTTACTGGGATTTGGCAGTCTGTTTGTATCTCAAAGTCCCAGAGAATTTTATGTACCACATTTTCTAAGATTCTAGTTTGTGCATATACTATTTATCAGCATGGTCAAATTTTTATCTCTTGCACTATTCCCAGTGGATTATCTTTCCTATCAAGTCATGCCTATTCTTGTATTTCTTTTGTGCCTGCTTGCTACATTTGTTATATTCTCATATACATATATATACTGGATACATACCGACGCAATGATAACAGACGCATGACAAACGACAGACGCACGAAGAAAGGACGCATGAAGACTTCTTTAGAAATATTCACCTCTCACTTTATTGCAAGGGTTTGAAAGGGTTGTTTAAGGGTTTGCATGTGAGAGGATGCTGGAGACCAAACGTAAACTTCATATTTTGACCCCACTGTTATGACCATCACGTTGTGTCTTTCTTGTTCTCTTAGATGCTCAATCAGAGGTCTTGGGGTCCACTCCATCGGGGCTTTTCTGAGGGCCCCCTCGGTCTGGTGTAGCCTTCCCTACCACATCTGGTCTCTACTGTCTGGAAGTCTACTGGCAACTGCATCAGGGGTTTCCGAGGTCCCCCTCAGTCGGGTGTGGCCTTCCCTACCACATCTCGTCTCTAACCCTCTGGGAGTCTGCTGGCAACTGCTCTTGGCACCCCAAACTCAACTGAGTTAAATAATAACTCAACGCCCACACGATCGCCTACTGGATCTTTGAATCGGATGTTTAATCGTCATCAAGCGGAAATAACTGTCATGCAGTTCAGAGGTTACTCTCTTCCGGTGCATGACTGTAATGGCACAATGAGACCTTCACCTTGTCCCATATCATAAGCCTTAATCCGCCCACGCGATCTCTTTTGATTACTGGCCATTGGAATGTGTCACTTCCTTCCGGTGTATCACCTAGGAATAGCATTTTTGGGGCTGGGTCGAAGGTCAAAATATAACATTCATCTGTTAATTATTTTTCAAAATTCCACATGTGGAATTTTCTTCACGTTCGTCTCCATCACCCTCACGCATATTTTACAGAATAATCTACAAGGACAATAAATGGCTGAAAACACAAAAAGAATCACTTGAACCACAGCAAACAAAATCTTACTTAGAAGGCGACCTTCTCTCTATGTAACACTTGCCCGGTTAATTATTATCTAAATTTCTCTTACTATCTTTGCATGGTTGGCCATCTTGACATGTGTGCATCAAGGTACGATACAGATGCATTTTTTATGTTCTCAACACAACAGGCCCTCCATAATTCCTTGAAGAAATTTCAAAACCCTAAAAAGGATCATACTCTGGTCCCATATCCTGGTCACAAACTTAGTGACCCTGGTCATTCCCGCAATACATTTCGCCTGGATTCCTCATGACCACACTCCAGTTCTTTGCTCAACAGGTTCCTACCTGGAGTAATCGGAGAATTTCATGAACTAAAACACAATATCTTCAAGGCTTAAAGCATTCCACAAAAATCCACAAAAATCATGGCCCATAACAAAGTATCACAATACATCCGAATGTATCACAATCTGGCACGCATGCTGTAAACCACCTAAAATAGTCCACGCAAAATACTAATTAGCAATGTGTTACCCATTTTTTTTTTTTTTTTTTTATGTTTCTGTTTCCATGCACATTGGTTTGCAAGCCCCTGAGGAAACATGTTTTATCTGATCAAACCCGCGCCGGGTTTCTTTTCACTTTAATCAGGAACCCTCGTGGCTACCAATATATAGGCACATCGCCTTTCCCAGATTCGTTTCACTTTGCCAAATCACACACGAATCCAAAACACCATCGGGACTGAAAGACTCAGACATTATCCACAAAATTTTGGAGTAGGCCACGCCTTTTTTCTTTTATTCCATTCTCGGAACTCCAAACTACAAAATAGAACAGCTTCATGGGCCGGCGAATTCTTCGATAGAATTGTTTTCTTTGCCGTCTACCCATCAACAATCTGAAACCAATTGGATGAATGTCTGTCCTACTCACACGTCAGCCCACGATTTCCTCAAAAACAGAACCCCCCCAAAAAAAATATTTCCTATTCCACGAAAACCCCAAATTCTAAAAAAAAAATTTAGAATCAATATAATTGCAAATATTTGTAAACCTAGAATAAAATCTTCTGTAAATGGTTTTCGTCAAATTTCATAATATGAACAGGAAAAAAAAAATTCTAATGTCGCCTTTAAACTCAAACAAACTCAAAAAGTTTCACTTTACAACAAGTCAAAACAATATTACAATTACAGTTCAAAAATGTTCAGTTTTCTTTTCTTCTTTTTTCAATCTATGTACTGTCTATTTAAAAAAAATGTTCGTTCTTTCTTTCTTTTCTTTTTTTTTTTTTTTTTCATATGCTGTGTTCAACAATGTTCAAGTTTCTTCTTCTTTTTTTTCTTTTTGTTTTTTTTTCTTTTTCTCCATTTTCATTGTCCTGTAGCTTTTTGTTTTTGTTTTGGTTTTCATTTCTTTTTTCTTTTTTTTTTTTCATTTTTTTTTCACAATAAATTGCTCATTCAATGTCCCTTTTTTTTCAACCTTATATCTACCTCTCTGTCTTTACCTTAACACGATAACTAAAGGTTCGCTTCCCAGTTTATTCAATTTCAGTCTATAGTACCATAAATTAAGCCTGATTTATAATACAACTTTTTCAATAGCTTACGAGCATTCTTCTTCTTTTTTTTCTTTGCACAAAATATCCCGTTTTTTTTTTCTCTCTAAACAACCCAAACTTTTATAAATTCTGCCAACATTTCCTAATTCAAAATATTTCCGAATCTGCGAATCTTCGCCACACTTGGTTCTGTCAAAATTCTGCGCATCTCTTAATTACATCCAAAACCCTGTTTCAAAATATCTTCCCCAATAACAATCTCAAAGCTTCACTCCAGAGGGAACTCACAAAATATCTGTCTGCATCGTCAGACACAAAAAAACATCTGTCTCTTAGTTACTCTGCCTCCACGGCAAGACCGTTTTCAAGACAATACCTATGTCTTCAATAATTGATATCCACAATTTCCACCGCAAAACAACCGGCCTGATTCTACCAGCGCCGAAAATATCGATTCTCCCAACTTCATAAATATCGAAAAAGTATATGCACATTCTTCAGACAAACACCAATGTGCGAAATTCATGAGCATCCCATTGATGCTCCCAGGATTACATTTCTCGGATTAAAATTCTCATTTCCAATCACCATTTGTCTGGACCAATGAAAAGTTACAACGATTTTTTTTTTCTCACAAAGACCTATTTACGATAAAAAAAATTTTCCATTGATAAAATTTTATCATATTTTACTCACGAAGGCCCCATCATTTATGACAATATTGTTTATATAAAGTGTCTCTCAAAAACGGACAGTAACTGGTCCATTGTCATCTTTGTTACCTTTTTTTTTCCTCCCTCACTACGATACAATATTACACATAGCAGTAATTTCAATTTTTATCTAGGGACCACACATTTTTAAAGAAAAATTATTTCCAATTTTATGCTTCTAGAAAGGCCCTTGTCATTACAACTAATCTTTCACAATTATAATCAATTTAAATCCTTTTTTTTAAGGACCCAAAATTAAATGACAGAGAGAGAGATAGAAGTTATATGAATGAGCGCTCTACTTACAATTTTTTTTCTTTCTTTTCTCTTTTCTGTTGCTGGTTTTTCTTGTTTTTTTGTTTTTGTTTTACTTCTTTCAATTCCAGCATCCTTCTTTGTCCTCTTCGTTGCTGTCGTGTTGTGATGCCTAAAACTGCAGTTTACGGTAACTAGGTTCATTCAGAGTCCTTGAAGAACTCGCCTGGCACAAGCACCAAATTAATATATGTTGCATACATATATATTCTGGATAAATACTGACACAATGATAAACGACGCATAAAGGAAGGAAGCAGGAAGGAAGACACAAGAAGAGTTAAGATGCAGGAAGGAAGGAAGACGCAAGAAGACTTCTTTACAATTATATTCCTCTCACTTTATTGCAAGGGTTTGAAAGGGTTGTTTAAGGGTTTGCATGTGAGAGGATGCTGGAGACCAAACGTAAACTTTATATTTTGACCCCACTGTTATGACCATCACGTTGTGTCTTTCTTGTTCTCTTAGATGCTCAATCAGAGGTCTTGGGGTCCACTCCATCAGGGCTTTTCCGAGGGCCCCCTCGGTCTGGTGTAGCCTTCCCTACCACATCTGGTCTCTACTGTCTGGAAGTCTACTGGCAACTGCATCGGGGGTTTCCGAGGTCCCCCTCAGTCGGGTGTGGCCTTCCCTACCACATCTCGTCTCTAACCCTCTGGGAGTCTGCTGGCAACTGCTCTTGGCACCCCAAACTCAACTGAGTTAAATAATAACTCAACGCCCACACGATCGCCTACTGGATCTTTGAATCGGATGTTTAATCGTCATCAAGCGGAAATAACTGTCATGCAGTTCAGAGGTTACTCTCTTCCGGTGCATGACTGTAATGGCACAATGAGACCTTCACCTTGTCCCATATCATAAGCCTTAATCCGCCCACGCGATCTCTTTTGATTACTGGCCATTGGAATGTGTCACTTCCTTCCGGTGTATCACCTAGGAATAGCATTTTTGGGGCTGGGTCGAAGGTCAAAATATAACACATTTACCTATTATGTAATCAACCTTTTTATCTTTGTCACCACATAACCTTTACTTGCTGTTCTTTTGCATATTTTAAATTTTTGCTTTGATATTAGTCCTTTATTATTCTGTCCTGCTATTTGCAGAGATTCAGTTTCTCTCTACAGATTTTCCCTTCTAAACCGTGTCTATGTCATTTCATATACGAGTTCTTTAGTTTGTCACTTGGTGTATTTATGCAGTTGTTCTTCTTTCCATTTTTATTTTCTACATTTTTTGTTTTACAGTTTGTTCTTAAATTATTTTTATTGATGTTGCTGTTTCTGGTTGCTGTTTTCACTCTTCCTTTGCTCTTTCTTGTATATTCTTCAAGTCTCTGAATTATTGCATCAACACAATCCTCAATGCTGGAGAGTTATCTTCTTCCTTCTTTTTTGATGCATAAATTCTATACTATTTCTTGGGTGTAAAACCGCAAGCATCATCATTAATTTCCTTATTTTTTTGTCTATTTGTCTGAGTTTCTCCCTTATCCATTTTAAGAATGTTCCAAAGTATCCTACAAGAGAGACTGCTTAAGTATTTATTCCTTTGATAAGATTTCTTTGGTGAAGTTTGGTTTTGAGATGTTCTCTTGTTCTTCTGAGGTACTCCAATAGGATATACATTTTTTTAGTTTTAGATAAATCAACTCAGAACACATAGATAGGGATATTTCAGAAAAAAAAGATCAAAATATCACTTATATAGAATTTATACTCTTATATTTTTAATCCCATCAGTGAAAGATACATAGAATAGAATATTCTAGAAAAGGCAGATCAAAAACTGACTTGTAGAAAAATTTGCCACAGAAACAAGAATAGTTAGGTTCCAAAATAAATAAGTCATTTCTGTGAATCTGATTGGTTAAGACAAGTCACGGGTTGTGTTCTCACCGACATCCACACATTTGAACTTTATTTGACCTGTAATAAACTTAAAATATTTTACTTTAAACCACTTTTATTTAACCCAAAAGTATGAATAGTGAAGTTTTTTTAGTTCAAAACAGAGAGAACGACAGATCAGCAGACAGGCACATCACGGCACAATAGATTGACGCCAGATGACTCGCTATTATACACTATAGTTAGGAGAGTGGCTGAAAACTCATACATGCCAAGACACACACATATATGCACAAATACACTTGTACATAAGCCCAAGCCTATCTTCTCTTTTTAATTCAGACATACTTACACATATACCCACATTCAGTTTGACTGAGAACATTCGTGTTTTACATATACACACACATATGAACACCTTTTGTATAATTATTGCCATTGTCGAGTTGATAAAATATAAAGTTGTTTTTCTTTAAGGTTCTTGTCTTTTGTCAAATTTCTCATGTCTGTGTTGCTTGTACTATTGTGGAACTAACACCCGAAGTTTTATTTTTTCACGGAACCTTGGGAATTACTATTCCTCCACACTCCTTTCTTACTTTTTCTTTAATCTCTGTTTGTTTGATAGTGTCCACTTCTAATATTCCAAGGTATTTGTAGTTTTTTTTTTCTCCAAGTTTTCTGATGCTTTCCTGATTGGGTAGTTCTATTCTTTCTATTGTTTCTATTTTTCTATTTTTCATTATAACCATGGCACATTTTTAAATCCTAAATTCTATTCCTATATTCTGGCTGTAGATTCTTATGATTTGTTTTAAGAAGTTTGAACTCCAGTTGCACTATTATGTTAACTTTCAGACTAATATCCTTGGGAAAGGCATGAACACCCTTATCCCTCCAGTTATAGGTAAAATAGTATAACTGCTATTCTTCTACAAGGATGGCTTTGGCATTAAATAACCCAAGATTTATATGCAATTAAACAAAGAAAACAAACATATAATTTGTGAAAGGGCTTCTAGTTCTTTTTCATTTTTGGCAAATGTCTTAATATCATATATATGAAGTGGTTTATCTTTTCCTGCAACTTTGTAAATTTGTAGCCTTCTGTGCATTTGCTTAGGATATAATTAAATGGCATCATTGCTATGACAATTGTAGAGGTGAAAGTGAGTCTCCTTGGAAGATTTTAATCCTCTTTGGATTTTAACTGAAAGGCATTGTCCAACTGATTATTCCACTTTCCAGTTTTGAGTAGCTTTTGTTATGAAGTTTAGGACTTCTCAGATATTTTGAATATTTTCAGATATTCACTTATCAAATTGTGATGGACCATATCATATGCCTTTTGAAGTCTATCCATGCAATGACTACATTTTTCCACTTTATTTTTACCTCTTTGAGGATGTGCTGATTTTTATATAATAGGTTATTTGTACCTCTTGTTCTCTTGTGACATTCTTTCTATTCTTATGGAAATAGTCTGTGGTGTTCATTATTATTATTATTATTATTATTATTATTATTATTATTATTATTATTATTTTACTCCTAACAAGTTTTTTATACTAGTTTTAACTGGTTGTTTTCCACTGAAGTCTGAGTGACAAGTCTTCTCATGGCTCCAGGATTCTACTGAGTATTCTAGCAAATCTTAACAATGTTGTGGTCTGTTTAGTCTTGATTTTTCATCTGATTTCCAATTCCTCCTGTTTCTTTAAAAAGTTTCTAGGGACTATTCTAAGCTCACCAACTACAATTTGTATCACTATGACCTTTATGTTTCTCAGCTTTTTCAGGTCTCTAGCAAGATCCAAGTATTTAAAAAAATCTTTTTGCTTTCTTTCATTTTCACTCTGTGTTCCACTTGAACAACAAAATCCCGATGACTAGTTCTTTTTTTCTTGTTAATTAATTCCAGTTCTGGCCTTCTGGTTGAGATTGGGTGATCAGTTTGTATCTCAAAGTCCCAGAGAATTTTATGGGTCAAATTTTCTTGAACAGATTCTGGTTCATGCACATACCATTTGTTAAGTGATTAAAACTTGTATGGTATTAATTCTGATGTCTTATCTATAAAATAACTGTACTGAAAATGAAGTGCTATATAATACTGTGCAGCAAGTCATTAGCTAATATCTTTTTAAATGCAAAGTTAATCTTTGCATTCAAGATGACATGAGCTCTTAACTTTTTATGATAATATTAAATATAGTAAAATTTGTGTTGTGATAATTTTTAATTACAAGGAAAAATACAAAATAGCACCAAGGAAAAAAAGGCTCAGACAACACTTAGCTAGATACCTCTAGCCTAATAAAATACAGAAATCTCAATAAATAATATATGCATATTTACATTCACACACACAGAGAAACGCAGTTGATATTTACCTTTTTTGTCTCAAAGTAGAGCACACATCTGAACAGCTGTTACCATTCATAAAGTACTTGACTCATCTATTAGATTAACTGAAGTTGAGAAACGTCTGATTTAAAAACCCCTCATTGCCAAATTTCTTGTAATCTAATCCTCTATCCCTGGATATTTCACACTCACTCTGATGCAGACCCCACAACCCCTATAACCATCAAATGAATTTAGCAAGACTGTCTTCTTTAAGAATCTACAAATATGGCTGTGCAAAGATGAGTAGTTTTTGGAATAATCAACAATGAAAACAACAGCCCATAAAGCTGATTGATTTCTTTAATTCATTTGACAGGAACTATGAATTTTTAGTGGGTCATTATTATAAAAATATGACTTAGAAGTAACTTTTCCCATGCTACCACCTACCCACTCACCAAAGGATCAATATCTTCATAAGTCATTGGTTGGAAAATTCTAATTTACTTGCAAGGTTTCCTTTATAAGCTAACTTTTTAATCTCTCTGATAGTATCAACTTGGTAAGAAAAATATTTCTTGATATCTAAATCACATTTTCTTTTTTCTCTCTTTTTTGAGAATTTCTGTAGGTGATACTAGGATGATTGAAATGTTTTAGTAATCTATTTGCTTTATTCTTCAAATTACAACTAAAGCAGCCTCGTATTCAAAGTAGAGGTCATTGTGTTGCACTGTCTGAAATTAACTTTGTGCTGGGTTGCAGTGAGTTAGTCACCTTTTGCCAAGAATATGAAGACATGATATGAATTGAATAGCAAAACTTTTTACTCACCCTAGTACATAAACCTGTGAGAGGTGCTCAGAGCAAAATGGTTCTGTTATTGGAAATTAAATTGGCAACCTGGGTTCAAATCCTAAATGAAGCTGATGCATATCACTTCACACTAATGCCCTTGAGAAAGGCATGAATCCATCTGTTCTTACCCCAGCTATGAGTAAATAGTAGGAAAGACTGAGTTCTTTAGTTTTGGTTATGCAACCAGTCTAAGAGAAGGAAATCACTGAATTTAAATCACTTGTACTCTGCTTAAAGATTGACCTTGTGTCATATCCTGCAATGGTTGCAGGGTAAGTAAATGCATACATAAGTCTGTTGTTAAATTCTCAACTATTCAAGATTAAAACAAAGTATTAACCCACCAATAAAAGGTTTATTAAGATATAACCTGATGCTCCATAACCTGTAGCCTATCAGAAGCAGAAAAACTTATTTTCCTCTTGGATTATATCTATTTATAAGAGATATAACATAAAAGTTTATCATTAGGTGTCTGCAATGTCAGTGAGATTTGCTGATGTTGAAGTTAAAAATGTAAATATGTCTCTGAAAAGGATGGTTGGTTTAGTTTGGTTTCTTTGTTTAATGGCATATCAATCTTTGTGGGTTATTCTAAGCCAAAGTCATCATTGTAGAAGAATAGTAAGTAAGTAAAGTTGGCGACCATAGTCGAGGGTAACCCGAAAGCTCCCTTTTCGATAGCTACTACACCAATGTGTAGGGGAGGGCGCTAATCCTTTCCCTAGATTGCTCTACTTTACCCTTGATCCGTACCTTATAATGCTGAGTGTTAAGCAAGGAAGCATCAAGTACCATTTTTTGAGTCTTTGGTATGACTCGACCTGGGATTGAACCCAGGTCTCCCGGGCCATTGACGAACACTGTGGGGGATAAGGGAGTTCATACCTTTCCAAAGAGAATGAGTCTGAAAGTGATCGTAATAAAATTACTGGAGTCTGAACTTGCTTACAACAATGTTGCAGTCCAGAACATTAGCCACCACACCATGTGGATTCCCCTCTCTGGAAAAGAAGGACAGATCAAGATAAATCATAATATATATATATATATATATATATATATAGAGAGAGAGAGAGAGAGAGAGAGAGAGAAAGAGAGAGAACAGTTGAATAGAAAGTTCATGCTAGGAGTGGGTGGAAAGAAACAGATGAATTTCTAACACAGTTGAAGAAAAAATGACAGCAACTTAAATCATACCCTCTCAATAAGGATTTGAGGGAAAAGAAAGCAAGTAACAAAAATTTTACAAATTTGTAAAGAGATTTATTTTGTTTCATTTCTGACACTTCCTCTACACACAAAACAAGTAACCTTCCTCTAAAATGGACATGGATTGTTTTGGTATTTAATCAACCTCTACCACAGTGCTGAGATGTGATACAAGGAGGGTTTGATGTGAGGTGCCCAGCAAGAAGCAGGCCTCCAAGAAGGCAGGTTCCATAAGTATTCCTCTTCTGGGACACATCAGTCACTAGGCAATCAACCCAACCCTTACTTCTTTTAGGGGATATGGCATTGCCTGGAGGTAAGTAGATTGTATGTTCACTGAATAGGATTGTATCCTGATAATCTCTTTCACTTAAATTAAATCTCATTTGAAATCTCAACTTAACCCAGTTGGTTGTGACAGTAGAATACAGAAACTAAACTTCTGCAGAGGATTAAGACCCCCCCCCCCCAACAAGTGTTCTGGATATGACAGTAAACTATCTGATGGTGAGGCTCTAGTTCTCGAGTTTTGAAGAATGTGGAGAAGCCCTTCATTGCCATTGCTCTGAGGTCTACTCTGACCCGGAGTGGTAGTACCTGATAGGGTTCTATCGATAAGTTAAATAGAACTGTTTGATCATTTAACTGTGTAGACAAATGGCTGATATTTAATTGTGACTGTTATATAGTAATGCTTTAAACCATTTAACTTTGGGCAAACAAATGATTAATAGAAAATAGGAACACTTGAAACAATTAAATTATGTGCAAAAAATGAACTCAGGCTTGTTTAAAAATGTTTTCAACAAAATGTGTTTACAAATCATATATATTTAATATATATGTATAAACAGGATTTTGCATTAAATAATCTAAAAAGGTTGATATGCCATAAAAGCCAAATAAACTAAATTACCTGAAGTCTCAACTGTATAATGTTAACCTTCACTCCAAAAATAATTCCATCCCTCACTCCAAAATCTCTCTGGTAATGGCACAGAGGATTCCAACTTGCCAGACATAGGTCTCTTTCTCACCAAACTCAAATGACAAGCTGTCTTCCAAAATCTTTGGTGTCCATGTTTTATTAATCTCAAATTTCTCTATGAATCATGCTGACCTACATGTGAACTCTGTAAAAAATCAGCATTTGCATTACTCATTCCTGTATATGAATTTTATCATGACCTACAGTCAAGTTGTTATATTGAAAAAATGACTTAATGTATTTATAAATAGTAGTAATGAATTTATTGTCTTTTTTTTTTCTTTCTTTTCTACAAACTACATTATAACTCATTACCTTAATGAATACCTTCCAAAATTTGCTATCCTCTCATTGGTAACCCTGGTTACAAATGAAGATCAATTGATTTATTTTAATGGCATGTCAACCCATCTAGGATTATTTCATGCCTAGAGGTTAGGGAATCACATTCATTGTACATTCATATTTACATTTTGCACATGGTTCTATTGAATACAAATTATCTTTAAACAGATCAATTTCACCCATTGATGGGACCCTAATAGATACTTCTGCACTGGGCTGGAGTGGACCTGAGAGTAATGGTAATGAATGGGTACTCTACAGATCACCAGAATTGGAGTCTCAACATTAGATGCAGTTCAGTGTCATACCCATACAGCCTTTTTTGGTGGGGGGATCTGATAGCAAGGGATACTGCCAGAGTATTCAAAGCCCTACCCACAGGACTGTTCAACTCTAGAGGATTAGTTGGAGAAAGTGGAATGAGAAATGTAGTTTCTTCATACAGAATAAATATATGAACAAACATCATTTTATTGACTGTGCAAACTTATAGAAAGAATAAAAAGCCAGTTTGATAAAATGATGTTATTGTACATAGAAATTAACTGAAAATTATCATAGTTAATGCAAAAAAAAAAAAAATGCGTTGCTCAAAAATGGAGTATGAATGGCAGACAAGATCAATAAAAAAAAAACATTGTCAGCAAACCAATGAAAATGTTTAAGCAATTAAACTTATTTATTAGCTTAGAACACTCTGTATTATTCTATGGCAACGTATTCAATAAATACAGGTGGTCATTACAACTCTTATAACTCCAATGCTTTCTAAGTCTACCTTAATCCTATTTACCAACCCCTCCGCTCGGGCAGGATATGACACAAGGTCAATTTTTAAGCGGAATTTAACAGGTTTGAATTCAGAGTTTTCCTTTCTCCTTGACTAGTTGCCTCACCAACACTGAAGAACCTAGTCTGCCCTACTATTTACCCATAGCTGGAGGGAGAATAATTGGATTCATACCTTTCCCAAGGGTATTAGTGCTATGTGAAATGCAATCAGTATTGTCCAGGATTTGAACTCAAGTCACCATGTCCATTTCCTACGACAATAACCATTACACCACTGTAAGTCTAGCTTAATAACTATTACAATACCTAGAGTGAAGTTTTAAGACAAATTATAGCCCAGTTGGTTGGGGCTGCAGAATATACTGACTGCATCTCTGCAGAGGAGTAAGACTCCCCCAACAAGTTTCCTATTATATGACTTTTAACAATCTGATGGTGAGGTTCCAATAATGCTGGAGCTTTAGGGAGTGCAGTGTACCCTTTTATTGCCATTGCTACCAGGTCAACTCTGGGAGAGGTAGCACCTGATAAGGTCGAATTTATGGATCAAATAAAACTAAACTGTGTACATATGTTAAACTGAATTGTTCGAAATAGAACTACTTTTATATTTAACTGAGTGTGAACAAAAAACTGTACTTAAACTAAACTGAATTGTTCAAAATAAAACTGTTTATATGTATATTTGGCATTAAATAACCTACAATAGTTGATATGCCATAAAACCTAACCAAACTAAAATCTAAGGGAAATTAAAGCTTTTGAGAGATTCACATTTTTGAGAAGTGGTCCTTAGGTGTTAATTGTGTGGGAAAAAATATTCTTGAGTGCAAGCAGGTAAGCATAAACATTATATGCTGTATAATATTCTGTAGTATTGTGTTCAATGCAACTTGAAATTTAATGGGGATGAAAACATCCCTCAGATGGGAACAAAACATGTCTTTTTTTAAAAGCATCCGTTAAGTAAAGAGATTGAGACTTTCATACTTTCTTCTTTTATACTGTTTTTGGCAACACTAGATAGTGTTGCCAAATAAAGAAACACTGGTAACCTTGCACAACATTATTAGAAATTCATAGAATACGAAAGTATTTGGCATAGAATTTTACATTTATACTTTTGCCTCATAATTGTCTGAAACCCAATGAAAATGCTTTATTTGGCATTGGGATGGAAAGAATAAATATTTCTATCTATATTTTCAATACTAGTTTTTAAATATTCAATACAAGTTTTTAAACCAATACTTGCATAAGGCTATATAAAAGATTATAGATTTGATTATCAAATTATATTAATTATTATAATAATTATATCATTGATTTGTTCATTAAAGTATCTTGGATATGACATTAAACTGCATCTGATGAAGAGGCTCCAGTTCTGGCATTACTCCCTGGTTCACTATAACCAGTAATAGTAGTACATATTATGATCTCATCTATGGATTAAATGGAACTGTTTAAAAATTATTTGTATTTGATAAGAATATAACTGTAAATTATTTGTATTAAGAAAAGTTCCTTGAAGTTATAATTATTTTAAAAACAATAATAGTGAATAAAAACTCTTATGAAACAATACAAAAAATAGAAATATGAATATACAATGAACACAATTCCCTAACCTCTGCACAAAAAATAACTCAATACAGATTGACAAGCAGTTAAAATCAATCAATCTATCAATCATTTTTTTTCTTGATGTTATATAAACTATAAATTTGTCAGCTTCACTGTTATTACAGAAATAAATACAGGTGTAACAACAAACAAATGATTAATAACTGTTATAAGGAGATTAAAATTTATGCTCCACTAGTGTAATATATATATATACATAAATATATATAAGTTGGCTGACCATAGTCAAGAATGACCTGAAGGCTTCCTTTTCAATAGCTACTACACTGAGGTGTAGGGGAGGGCACTACTCCTGTCTCTATATTGCTCCACTTACCCTTGAGCTATATCTTATAATACTGAGTATAAGGCAAAGAGGCATCAAGTACCATTTTTTGAGTCTGGTATGACTCAACCTGGGATTGAACCCTGGTCACCCAGATCATAGGTAAATACCTCTTACCATTATATCAATGGGCCAATATATATATATATATATATATATATATATATATATATATATATATATATATATATAGTTGCTCACCTTGGATTGTAGCTGTTCTCGTAACCCATAAGTTTTTTGTTTATATAATGAACCTTATTGTTTTCTATGTAATTATCTCCCTTACTCTTATTCTTCAGTTAGTGAAGAATCTAGTTAGAGAATGTTTGTTGAATAAATCCTTACGAAGGTAGACTTTTCAAACTAACTCATATCAACTAGTGACCATCACTTGTATCGTAAATGTAATCACAATATAATTATTTAAGTCTTGAAGTTCCAATGAACAGAAAAAAAATGAATACAAAAAGTCAGGATTAAAAGGTTATAAGTTCAGTTTTTTTATGGGGAAATCTTCAGCCTGATGTCTGTTTTATATGGTTGAATTTAAAGATAAAGATTTGGTTCAGCTAACCTAATGAACACAAAGTAAGGGTCCAGTTTGGTATTGGACTTTCATTGTAAACTGGATCCCTTGCCAAAAATAAAAGTTTTAGGATTTTCAAAAACTAGTAGATTTGAAATATTCTCTAGAGTCCTTTTTGATAACATAAAAAAAATGGCTAGCATAGTTCTAGTACTTTTTGAATTAGATAATAGTAGAGAGATGGCTAAAAAAGACATTTGTTGATTTATAATAATAATAATATATAAATGGTGTTTTTATTTTTTGATTGTTGATCTATTGATTGATTTCAAAGGCATGTCAACCCATTTAGGGTTATTTTATGCTTAGGGGTTAGGGAATTACATTCATTGTCTGTTCGTATTTTCATTTTTTGTGCAGTTGTTTCTTATGAGGCTTGTTTTTGCAGATGGTTATGTAATATCAAGTCTTTCTATCTAATACAAATAATTCACAAACCTTCCAAGTAAGATGAACAAGACATACTGGGCACTGCTGTAAAGGTTCTTCGGTGGGCTCCCTCTCATCAACACACTAGTGTTGACCAACCAGCAAAGACTTACATTTATCAGCTTTGAGTGGATACTGGATGCCAACTAGAGGACTCGCCAAGAGCGATGGATAATAGGAATGGATGATGAGAGAGAGTCAAGGGAATCTGTCCAGTCAGCATGATTTGATGAAGATAATGATTTTACTCAGGGTGCCCAGGAGTAGTTTGGTACAAGGCAAAAAGTATATAGCACTCAATGAGAATTAAATTCATAAGTAATGTTCTGTTAGTCTTACTCACTAACCATTGCACCATTTCAAGGACCAAAGGTAGTCTATAAAGTATAATTATTTTATAGCAGTTTTCAATATCTAATGATGTATATATAAGCATATATTTATACAACTAGTGGAGGAACTCATGGTTAAATGGTCGTTACTGGACATTGGCATAATAGTTAGAGTGTTTGCTAATGGCTCAGGAAACCAGGGTTCAATCCCAGGTCAACTCATACCAAAGACTCAAAAGATGGTACTTGATGCTACTTTGCTACACTCAACATTATAAAGTAAGGATCAAGGTAAAGTGGAGTAATCCAGGGAAAGGAGTAGTGCCCTTCCCTACACCTTGGTGTAGTAGCTATCAAAAAGGGAGCCTTCAGGTCACCCTTGACTATGGTTGCCAACTTTACTTACTTATCATAGGAAATGGACGTGACAACTCAAGTTCAGAACCTGGACAAGGCTGTTTGCATTTCACATAGTGCTGATACTCCTAGCAAAGGTATGCATCCAATTATTCTTCTTCCAGCTATGGGTAATTAGTAGGGCTGACTGGGTTCTTTAAATTTGGTATGGTCACCAGTTCAAGTGAAGGAAAACATTGAATTCAAACCTGTTAAACTCCACTTAAAAAACTGACTTTGTGTCACATCCTACTTATGCTGAGGGATCGGTAAATGCACACATATTTATCTAATTCTTCCATCATGGGGCCGATGTAATACAAAGCCAATTTTTGAGTAGAGAAAAAGCTGGTTTGAAATCAGAGTTTTCTTTCTCTTAGAATGGTTGCCAAACCAAGAACACCAGCTGCCCTGCTATTTACCCATTGTTTGGGGGAGAAGAGATGAATTTATGCCTTTCCCAAGAGCATTACCTTGAAATAAAATCTAAACAACCTTGTCCAGGATTTGAACTCTTTGGTTTGGTTTGGTTTGGTTTTATGGCATATCAACCATTGTAGGTTATCTAATGTCAAATCCGGTTTATACAAATATATTAGATATGTATGATTTGGTTTGGATATATATGGTTTGGATATATATGGTTTGGTTTGGTTTGGTTTTATGGCATATCAACCATTGCAGGTTAATTAATGCCAAATCCAATTTATACATATATTTGGAAACATAAGTCAACAAAGTTAAATAGTTCCAAGTATTGTTTCATATCACTAACAATTCAATTAAACATCAGTCATTTGTGTACATACAGTTAAATTATCAAACAGTTCTATTTCAAGCAATTTAATTTAGCATAAATCATTTATTTCACTCAGTTTAAATGTCAAACAGTTCTATTTGACCCATAGATAGAACCCTATCAGGTGCTACCACTCCAGGTCACAGTGAACCTGGTAGCAATGGCAATGAAGGAGTACTCCACATTCCCTAAATCTCCAAGGCTGGAGCCTCACCATCAGATAGTTTAATGTCATATCCAGGGCACTTGTTAAGAGGTGTGTCTTATCCTTCTGCAGAGATGAAGTCAGTGTATTCTACAGCCACAGCTGACTGGGCTGGATTTGAACTCAGCTCATCAATTCCATTTCATATAATGCCATGTGTATCTCACATATGAATAAACATATGAGTAAAACTTGACCTCTTGGCCTATCTGGTAACAAAAAGTAATAGACATATTATCTTCAATGAGCCATACTTATGTTCAAGGAGGTATGCTTAGTGTAATGGTTATGTTGCATAGCCATGAACAACTATACATACACATATGCATGCAGAATCATCATGATGACACAATAAAGAAGACAAGCAGACACAGTTTTTTAGAAAAATATACTTCTCACTTTATTGAAAGGGTTGTGTGTGAGAGGGAGTTGGAGAGTTAACAGAACTGCAACATATTGACCCCCACTCTTCTGGCTATCACAGCCTTTCTTTCCCGTTGTCCTGGGCTGCTCAACCGGGGGCCTGGGGGCCCAGCCTCTCTGGGACATGGTTCCCATTCCAGCCTCTTCTCTCCAACTGACCTGAACTTCCCGTCGCCGGGGTTATGTAATAATTTGACGCCCACCTACTTCCTGCAAGCGTCACAATTTCGCACTCAATTCAACCCCTCGACAGTCAAGGTCACCCCTGATCTCCTGATATCTTCGACCGGATGCACCTGTTATTTACACAGGTGCATTTCTTCTTTTGACAGCTTGTCCAAGGTCAATATGTAACACTTATCCTTGTAGGAGTTCAAATCCTGGATGAGGCTGTTTGCACTTCTGTCATATAGGAATAAAGTGAGACACTGGCAGTTGAACACCAATTGCCAGTGGACGGAAGTGGCAGGCCTCTAGATGATATAAATAAAGGTACCATGCTGATTAGCATAGGACACTATCAAAAAGACAATTAGTTGGTGGACAGTAGTTGGACGGATTATCAACAGGAAAAACTTTCTGTAATCTCTTGGCCAGCAGTGTACAGATTGTAACTATCTTTTGTTTGTCTTCTTTTTGGTTGAATGAAATACTTATGCTTTTTTTAAGTTGTCTGTCAATTATTTTCTCTTCTTTTTATGCACATGTGAGTGTTTACAAAAAATTAAATTCATGAAAGACATGAACCTATCTCTTACCCTCATCCACCTAGCCATGAGTATATAGTCGGGTAGACAGGGTTCTTTAGCCTTGGTTAGGCAACCGGTTTAGAAGAAGGAAAATTCTTAATTCAGTCCAGTTTTAATTCACTTACAAATTAATCTTGTGTCTCATCCTACATGAGCTCATTTAGTACAAATGGGTGACTATTGGTCCATTAGCATAATGGTTAGATTGTTTGGCAATGGTCTGGGAGACCAGAGTTCAATCCCAGGCCGAGTCATACCAAAGACTCAAAAAATGGTACTTGATGCCTCCTTGCTTAACACTCAGCATTATAAAGTACTGATCAAGGGTAAGTAGAGCAACCCAGGGAAAGGAGTAGCACTCTCCCCTATACTTCGGTGTTGTAGCTATTGAAAAGTAAACCTTTGGTTGGTCATCTTACTTATTAAGTAATGCCTAGCTATGGGTTAAATTATACCATTACTATTCTTTCTACAAGGATGGTTTTGGCATCAAATAAAACACAAAGGGTGATTTGCCATTGAACAAAGAAATCAAATCTATCAAGTAATGTGACATAATGGCCCTCACCACCCTCAGCACTCTGGATAGCAAACGGGTTGGACATTTGCAAAGGTATAATTAACTGGTGACAAGTCTAAGTTCATAACTGCTGTTGCAAGTCTGGGAATCATCTAGGTGTTTGTTCATTGGCTTCGGAAAGTCATGAACAATTTGAGAGGTATGAATTCTAGGGAGTTGCAGTTTTTGAGAATGATAAAATAGTCAGATGTACTTTGTGGGTCCTTATATTTAGAAACCCATTTTAAGTGGTGGGTGTAGAAATGAAGAAGCTGCAAAGAGTTTTCTTCTCCTATGACGTTATGAAATGACAGTTGGGAACCCTCTGGAAAGGCTGACCTTATCAATTATCAAATAAATAATAAACAAGGTAACCAAACAATAAAAATGTGTTTGTTAATTTTTTTATCCCTTGGAGAGGTATGACAATTCATGGCTTTTGAGTTTTGTCTAGGAGCAAGCACCAGCAAGACTTCTGCGATGTTGCAGTAATGACAGGTACTGGTAGCAACCTAAAACATGTGTGCCAAACTAAGCTAAGCTTTCTGTGTGATTTTTCAGACTGTTGTCCTCATCTTTATTGTTGTTAGTTGTAACACAATGTTTCGGCCACTGTATCCTCTGGCCTTCCTCAGGTGTCCCTTGTTTAAATGTTGTGTTACAACTAACTACAATAAAGATGAAGACAACAGTCTAAAAAATCACACTCAAAATATGGCACATCAAGCCTCATCTCAAAAATTCAGACAGATAAAAGCCAAACTTTATGAATAACCATTTTTCTGAGACATTATGAAAGAATAAGGAATGGAATTGTATGATTATTTTTTTTGTACAAATGAAGATAAATGGTCTGGCTCTTAAAAAAAATTGAGAAACGTTTTTTAGAAACATTTATTGTTTAGCATACAGAAGACTTATCTGGTAGAGTTCCTGGTTAACATGCTGGGCTATGGCCTTGAAGTACTCAGTTTTTCTTCTCCTGAACTGGCAACCACTTTAGGAGAAGGAAAATGTTAAATGACAAATCAAACTTTGTGGGTTATTTGATGCCAAAGCCATCCTTGTAGAAAGAATAAAAGTGGTATAATTTAATTCAGAGTTTTCCTCCTCCTAAACTGGTTTCCAGTCTAGGAGAAAGTAAATATTTAATGAAATATCAAACTTTGTGGGTTATTTGATGCCATCTTTGTAGAAAGAATTGAAGAGGTATGATTTAACCCATAGCTGGACATTAACAAATAGTCATCAATTAGCACTAAATAAGCTCAAGTTGAATTGGACACAAGATCACTTTTTAAGCAAACTAAAGCTGGTTTGAATTCAGAATTTTCCTTTTTTTGAACCAGTTGCCTAACCAAGGCTAAAGAGCCCAATCTGCTCTACTATTCTATTCATAGCTGGAAGGAGAATCATTGGATACATACCTTTCCCATGGGTATTAGTACTATGTAAAATGCAAACTGCCTCATCCAGGATTTGAATTTGAGTTGCCATGTCCATTTCTTACAACGGTAACCATTACATCACATATGCTACCATGTCTTTGAGGTAAGTGAGTTTGAACCCCAGTCCCACTTTTAAATTCACTTTTGGATTGATATCCTTGGGAAAGGTATAAACCCCTTAATCCACCCAGCTATGAGTGAAATAGTATCACTGCTGTTGTTCCTCAAAGATGGCTTTTGTATTAGATAATCCATGAAGTTTGATATGCCATTAAACAAAGAAACCAAAACTGACCTAATTCTACTCCTGTAATTTACCAGTTTCAAAAAATCTGGATTTAAGAATTAAAAAAAAAAATTGATAGATCTTTTTGATTGACTTTTTTTATGATGTTCATTTTGGGATAATATTTGCTGACTCTTTATAATCTGTCACTCTCATACAATGTTGAATACTGAGTAATGAATACTGAGTACTGAGTTGAATACTGACTTATGACACAATAAAATAGAATACACTGTACAATGCAGAATGCTTCTCTCAGACATCTGTTTGAATGATTTATATATTTACTATTCCTAATCATATGACCTCCAGGAGCACAATCCATTTCAGCAGTTGTATTTATCGTTTGGAGATCTGTGTTCAACCACTTGGATCAGTATCAGCACATTCTTCTTACATGACAGTTTTATCAATCTTAAAAGGGAGAGGGTCTTGTTTACGATGTAATTACTATGTCGAAATGATCCCTGATTTTCTTATATGCACGTATCCAATTACTTTTCCTTTAATTCTATTTACAAATGTCAACATTAGTATTGTAAAACTTGGGTCTTTCACTCCTACTATTACTGGAGGTGCCCATGGTGTAATGTTTATCGTTGTAGGAAATGGATATGACAAACCGAGTTCAAATCCTGGATAAAGCTGATTGCATTTCACATAACACTAATCATCATCATCATCATGTCGTGCTGGTAGCACGGATATCCCTGACCCTCTCTCGTCACTTTTCCCTATCGTTCATCGCCTCAGGCAGGTCTTCTGGACAACATCCTGTATTCTCACATAGTTGCTGAATGTATGATCGTGCTGGTCATCCTGCTTTTGCACGGCCATGTGTGGGGGTCCATAAAAGTACATCACTTATGAGTTCGTCCCTGCTTCTCCAGCAGTGTCCTGCATGTCTGGTTCATCTAACTTAAATAGTTTTCATAAGGTATGAATACAGTTATTCTCCCTGCAGCTATTGGTAAATAGTAGGGTAGATTGGTTTCCTTAGGCTTAGTTAGACAACTAGTCTAGGAGAAGGAAAACTCTGAATTCAAACTCCACTTAAAAATTGACCTTATGTCACATCCTTCCCATGTGGAGGAGTTGGTAAATACATACTATTATGAATTTTCCTTCTCCGCTCTTTAGGAAAAAAAAAAGCAAGGGAAAGTTCTCATGTATATGTATGTTAGAAATACATAGTATTTATAAAATCAATATTTATATTGTAAATAGAAGCCCCTCTCTGAAGTTAATATTTTTTTAAACTGACAATTCACAGGAGTATATGTAGGTCTTCTGTATGTTAGATAATCAAAGATATTTAAAAAAAGAATGTTTTTGATTTTTTTATGGTGGGACCATCTATTTTTATTTGTTTGTTTTGTTATTTAATGGTATATCAACCTTCTTGGGTTATTTAATGCCAAATCCATCCTTCTTGATCAGTAGTGGTACAGTGTAACCCGGATATAAGAGATCCGGATATAAGAGAGATTTTCTCTGATCCCAAATTAGAGCCTGTGTTAATGTATATAAATTAGACCAAACCTGGATATAAGAGAAATCCGGAGATAAGAGACTTCTTCTCCGGTCCTGACAACTCTCTTATATCTGGGTTACACTGTACTATTTAACCCATAGCTGGGAGGATAAGGGGGTTCATACCTTTCCCAAGGGTATTTGTCTGAAAGTGAATTGAATAGCGTGACTGGAGTTCAAACTCACTTTCTAAGATTCTGCAGTCCAGAGCTTTAACCATTACACCATAAGAACCACCCCCAATCATCTTTTGTGCATCTTTTGTATATTTTTTCTTTAATTGTGGCCTGGTGTAGTAATTATATGGTAAACAGGACCTCACTTCTAAAATAGATAAAAATCAATATATTTCATGACGGGACCATCCATCTTCATTTGCGCTCCTTTTGTATAGCATTTTTTTCTATTGTGACTTGATAACTGACACGTATGAATCTGAAAAGCCGAAAAATTAGTAATTAAAATTTAAGTGTTTTTTTTTCTTTTGTGAACAGATGGTTTCAATATGAAAGATTTGTTTGAAAGTGTCAACATAGATGACATTCTGTCCTTTTTAAAAGAAGTAAAATCATACCAAAAAATATAAATGTAAACTTGATCAATATTACTCAAAGTAACTCCAAAACTGGTACCCTGAAAATGTTAAAAAACTTGAACCCTGACAATATTAAAAAACTTGAACCCTGACAATGTTAAAAAATTTGAACCCCGACAATGTTAAAACAGCATTAAAATCATTAACTAAAAAGTATAACTATAGATGTACATCATCATCATCATCATCATCATCATGTCGTGCCACCAGCACAGATATCCCTGACCCTCTCTCGCCACTTCTCCCAATCATTCATCACCTCTGGCAGGTCTTCAGGGCTACATCCTGTATCCTCACAGAGCTGCTGTATGTAGGTCCGAGCTGGTCGTCCTGCTTTTGCTCGGCCATATGAGGAGGTCCATAGGAGTACATCACTTAAGAGCTTGTCCCTGCTTCTCCAGCAGTGTCCTGCATGTCTGGTTTGTCTAACTTGGATAGTTTTCGTGATGGGAGGTCGGTGGCCCGTATAGTTGGTGCTTTGTGGGGTGTTGCCTCCAGGACTTGTTCAATATTGCTCGCAGCATTCTTGTGTAATTGCCATCTAGCTTCTTCTCCAGCTGTTTTGTTAGCGTCCAAGTAGTGCATCCATATAGCAGTATTGATATGACCGCTGCCTGGAAGAAACTGCATTTCATTTTATCAGTCAGGTCTGACTTCCATGTGATCGATAGCTTATTGATAGCTGTCCATGCCTTCGTTAGCCGTGTGTCAATGTCTTTTTCGGTTGATGAGACACTGCTTCCCAGGAAGGTGAACTTGTCTACCAGTTTCAGAGAGGTTCCGTCTAGTGTGGAAATGTCACCTGTTTGATTAAAGCACATATTCAGTTTTGTGTGCATTGACATGGAGGCCAATGCCTGCGGCGGCTCATTCCAAACTATGCAGTTGTGTTTTGGCTTGGTTGGGTGTATTTGCCAGAATCGCCATGTCATCAGCGTAGTCTGTGTCAGTAATTGTTTTTGCGGGGTACCTTCTGCTTCTTTTCTTTGTCAGCTCGAAGCCGTTTTCTTTGATTTTATCAATCGATGTTCTAAGCACGTAGTCTAGACAGATTATAAAGAGGTATGCAGCTAGCGTGTCCCCTTGTAGTACTCCTGCTACAATGTCGAAGTATTCTGTGTCTCCATCCGGTGAACGTACTTTCACTTTGGTGTTTCTATAGAGAATCGTTATTGCTGCGATGGTATGCTGTATGCTAGTAGGATTTGTTCCATCTTCCCTCTGTGAATGGAATCAAAGGCCTTGGTAAAGTCAACAAATAGTATTGTCGCCTGTAGGTTTTTTGCCCGTATGCTTTCAAGGATTCTACGAATGGTCAAAATTTGTGAGGTCGTGGATCTATTTCTTCGGAAGCTAAGTATGTTGTCGATTTTGGGTTCTATGCGGTTTCTTAGTTGGGCATTGTAAATTTTGGCTGCTATGGATGTAAGTGTTATACCTCAGTAGTTCTTGGCTAATCCGAGGTCACCCTTTTTAGGAAAGGGGAGGATGCATCCCTTCATCCATCTGTCTATCAGATTTTGATTACTATTCCCAAACCTCTAGGTATAAAATAACCCCAGACGGGTTGTCATGCTGTTAAAATCAACCAGTTAGACAAGAAAGATAATCAATCCTTATAAAGGAAGAGAAGCATTAGTGATATGAATTATAATTGTGGAGATGTGAGTGACATAATGGAAAATATAGTGATACTGGCAAATTAATCTGCCTAATTAGCATAAGTGTAAGAGAAAACCAATATAAATCTTTCACTAAGAATGACTGGGGAAGCTAGCCCGCGGGTTTTTACGAACTAAGCAACACTGTTTATTGGGACACACTTCAATCAGCCATGTTTGGGCTTATACGGATCTGGTTGGGTATGCCCTGGTTTCCGGTGGCAGTCGGTCGAGGTGCGCCTTGACTGGCGTCTTTGAGCCTCAAGAGGTCGTCCCCCCCCAGCTCTAACCCTCCTTGGAGGGGCTAGGTTTATTGCCTGGCTCCTGAAGCACCCCTCTTTTGAGGAATGCCGATGGGGCTCGAGGCATTTTTGGAGCTGCTTGGTGTGTCTGGGCCATATCCTTGTGCCCAGACCCACCTAAAAAAAGGCTTTGTGCCATACTCGTCCGGTTGGTGGGACGGTCGACAAATACCAGCAAGACCAGCCATTTAACACTTTAATCAGCTGTGTTCGAGCAAGCATGGATCTGGTCTGGGGTGTGTCTTGGTTTCCAGTGGCAGTCGATTGAGGTGCGCCTTGACCAGCATCCTCGAGTCTCAGGGGGCGATCCCTCCAGACTCTAACCCTCCTTGGAGGGACTGAGTTTATTGCCTGGCGCCTGAGGCAGCCTTTTTTAGGGGAATGCTGACAAGGCCTGAGGCATTTTTGGAGCCACCAGGCATGTCTGGGCTATTGCCCTATGCCCTGACCCACCTAAAAAAAGGCCTTGTGCCACACTCGTCCAGTTGATGGGACGTTTGTCAAATATCAGCTCAATCAGCCACTGCTTCGTGTTGAGGCTTTTCAGTGGACTATCTGGCATCTGTGCCAGACAGTCAATGTTAAATGGCAAACTTGAGGCCGACAGGCCCCCCTGTTTTGGCTGAGCCACCTTCAGGTGGGCTAGTTGCATCACTGACACCTTTGTCACTCTTGTATTGCACTGGATCTTGCTGTCCAGTTTATGCTATAATCAGGCATACATGTCTGGACCCAGATTTGAGTCCATGTCCAGCTAGGCTCATCAAGCCCACATTGCACAAAGTGGGCTGATGACCAGCATAGTCAAGCAGGGCTCAAGCCTCAGTTTGTAGCTTACCTTCCCCTCCTCTAATCCCTATTATAATCAACCTTCAGATCATTTGACCTTGTATCAAGTCCTGTCTGGAGGGAGGCTGAGACAAATATCAGCTCAATCAGCTGCTGCTTCATGCAGAAGCTTTTCAGTGAACTGTCTGGTATCTGTGCTGGATAGTCAATGCTCAATGGCAGACTTGAGGCTGAAAAGTCCCTTTAGGTAGGCGAGCTGCAACATGGACACACTTGATAGCACTGGACCTTGCTGTCCAGTTTAAGCTATAATCAGGCACCTGTGCCTGGACCCAGATTTGGATCCATGTCTAGCTAGGCTCATTTGACCAACATTGCATTAAGTGGGCTAATGACCAGCAAAGACCTGCAACACTCAAGCATTGGTTGGGTTCAACCTTCCTCGACCTTCCTCTCCCTTAACTTTAAGTTGTTGTGCTTTCGCAGGCTTGAGACCAAAAGGCCCCTGGGTTCAGCTGGGCTACCTTCAGGTGAGCAAGCTGCAACATTGACAAGCGGTCCATGTCCGGCAGACTTGAGACTAAAAGGCCCCTGGCTTTGACTGGGTCACCTTTTGGTGGGTGAGCTGCAGCATTGACCTCTTTGTCACCTTTCTATACCACTGGACTTCGCTGTTCAGTTTAAGCTATAATTAGGCATTCGTAACCTGGATCATATTTGGCTCATCAGGACCACTAAGAGGGCCGATGACCAGCAAAATCAAGCAGTGCTTGAGCCTTGGCTTGGGTCTGACCTTCCCCTCCCCTAATCGCCACTATAATCTGACCTTTGGGTCATTGACCTTGTGTCAAGTTCTGTTTGGTGGGAGGCAGAGACAAATATTGGAAGCTCGATCAGCCTCTGTGCGACGCACAGAGGCTTTTCAGCATACTGTCTGGCATCCATATCAGATGGTCAATGCTCAATGGCAAACTCAAAGCCAAAAGCTATAATCAGGCATCCATGCCTGGACCCATATTTGGGTCCATGTCCAGCTAAGCTCATCAGGCCTACATTGCACTAAGTGGGCCGATAACCAGAATAGACTAGCAAAGCTCAAGCCTTGGCTTGTGTTCAACTTTCCCCTCCCTTAACCTGCACTATAATTCGACCTTTGGATCATTTGACCTTTTGTCAAGTCTTGTCTGGTGGGAAGCAGAGACAAACAACAGCTTGATTAGCCACTGCTTTGCATAGAGGTTTTTCTGTGTACTGTCTGGCATCCATGCCAAATGGTCAATGCTCAATGGCAGACTCAAGGTTGAAAGGCCCTTGGCTGGGCCATCTTTGGGTGGGCAAGCTGCATCATGGACACTTTTGATACCTTTGTATATCAATGGATCTTGCTGACCAGTTTAAGCTATAATGTCTGAACCCATGTTTGGGTTCATGTCCTGCTAGGCTCATCAGGCCCACATTGCATTAAAAGGGACGATGACCAGCATAGTCCAGCAGAACTCGAGCCTTGGCATGTGCCTGACCTACCCCTCCACAACCCCTATTATTATCTGACCTTTGGGTCATTTGACCTTGTGTCAAGTACTGTCTGGTGGGAGGTAGAGACAAATATGAGCTTCGCACAGTGGCTTTTCTGCATCCTGTCTAGCATCCATACCGGACAGTTAATGCTCAAGGCAGAATTGAAACCAAAAGGCCTCTGGTTTTGGCTGGGCCACCTTTGAGTTGGCAAGCTTCATTATTGAAACCTTTGATACCTTTGGATAGCACTGAATTTTGCTGTCCAGTTTAAGCTCTAATCTGGCATCCATGCCTGGACCCATGTTTGGGTCCATGACCAGCTAGGCTCATCAGCTCACATTGCACCAAGTGAACAGATGACCAGCATAGCCCAGCAGGGCTTGAGCCTTGGCTTGGGTCAAACCTTCCCCTCTCTTAACCCCCCACTATAATCTGACCTTCAAGTCATTTGACCTTTTGTCAAGTCTTGTCTGGTGGGAGGCAGAGACAAATATAAGCTTGATTAGCCACTAACCAGTACTAACCTTTCACATCACCACAATGGAAACACATACACATGGAAACACAATGGAAACACAGTACTAACCTTTCACATCACCACAATAGGAAACCAATTATCTCTCAAGGATTCTGATTTTGTCAATATGTGACTACAATATTTTACTGCAAGTGTAAGAACTAAAAAGCTAAAGGAAAACATGAAAAAGGGAGGAGAAAATTAAACTACAGATTCCTTTTTGGCTACAGCTGGGTGCGAGGTGATAATGAAAGTCTCCACCATGGCGTATCCCACAAACCTGGAAGTCTTGACTTTTGAAAAAATAAGTCAGATCATAAGAAGAAATATGAGAACCAAGAAAAGGTTGGTCATGGGAGAAAGAACAAAGTTCATATCGATGGAGCGAGAAATTGACAAACCGATTATAAAATATCTACACCGTTTATGAAATGCGAGTAGATATTGTGAGTTTGAAAAACTTTGACAAGAAGAACAGATGATTGAAGAGAACATAATTCATTTAAGGTTAATTGAAGGTATGTACAATGTATCACACCAATATAAAATAATAGGACAAATACAAATAGGAAATATGTCTTTAAGTACCTGCATTGACTTTATACAGCAAGAAGACTTAATACAGAAATACAACCATTATAAAAGTCAACCCAGTGAATAAATATTCACTGATACTTAAATTTTAAAAAAGATTTTAAAATTTTTCATAATGTGGGCCTGGACATGAAATAAAAAAGAAAAAATGCCCAGCATTTGAGAAAACTTATACAAATTGCTTAAAAAAGAATCATTTTTAAGCAGTATGCAAATTCAAAAAGAAAAACGTTGAAAGAGTTGAAGAAAATGAAACCAATATGCAAGTCTTTTCGGTAAAAAACAAAAACAAGAAAGTAGAAAAAATTGAACAAAAGAAAAAAGAAATTATACTAAAGGTTAAAATCAACAACTTCGATTTGGATATACAAATGGATACCGGCAGTGAGGTAACGCTTATACCAAAACATTTCTGGGAACGCATTGGAAAGCCAACTTTATGAAAGAGCAGTTAACAACTCCACCAATTTTATGGGTCAGTCATAAAAACTTTAGGGTACTTCAAAGGTTTCTTGGTGTTAGAAGATAAATTTGAAGTAATACCTCTAATTGTCACAATTTATAAAAAGAACCACAGACTTCTTGGAAATGATATACTTAACATAAGTTCTACCAAATAAATTAATGAGATAAAAATGGAAAAACCAGGAAGGTTTAAAATGTTAAAAAAAATGCTATCTCCTCTTATTATGTGGCACAAAAATTACCAGTACATTTGTTGCCATTAGTAGTTGCAAAACTATGAAAATTAATTGAAGAGGACATTCTTGAAGATGTTCCCCCTGGGGGTAGCAAGGGAGGATCAATAGTTTTAAGAAACTCAGATGGAAATATACTTTTATGTGGAGATTATAGAATAGACATAAATCACAAAGTTTGCCTGGATTCATATCCTATACCTAATGTTAATGAGTAGAGTGTTCGCCAACGGTCCAAGAGACTGGGGTTCCATTCTAGGTTGAGTCATACCAAAGACTCAAAAAAATGGTACTTGATGCTACCTTGCTTAACACACAGCACTGTAAGGTGAGGATCAAGAGTAAAGTGGAGCAATCCAGAGAATGGAGTAGCACCCTCCCCTACATCTTGGTGTAGTAGCTATTGGAAAGGGAGGCTTCGGGTCACCCTCGACTATGGTTGCCAACTTTACTTTTTACTTTATATGCATTAGCAGGAATGAGCATTTTTACAAAAACAGATGTGAAAACAGCATACAAGGATCATTAAATAAGTTTCGAGACTTTTTTCGTATGGGCACTTTTACTGATAGTACACATATAAAACTCTAGTCCCCTTCGAAGTAATCTCCTCCAGCTGCAATGCACTTGTTGAACCCCTCCAATAACTTCTGGAAGGCCCCATCGAAGTCCTCTTGTGTGAGCATGTCAATGACCTTCATCACAGCCTCTTTCATCTCCTCAATTGTCTCATAACGACAGCCTCTGAGCTTAGGGAATAACCAAAAGTCACAGGGAGCAAGGTCTGGACTATAGGGAGGCTGAGGAACTGTCTTGATGCCCATCTTGGTCAAATAGTCTGTGAAAAGGATGGAGTTGTGGACTGGTGCATTGTCCTGGTAGAAATGCCACTGACCCGATTTGAAGAGTGCTGGCCTCTTCCGACGGAATCTCTTCCTGAACTCCTTTAAAACCTCAACATAGTAACCCTAACCCTAACCGTTTGGCCAATCAACCCTGGTGTATTGACTGCCTTACTCCTCCCACACCTCTCATCATCTCTCACAGACTCCTTGCCTTTCTTGAATCTCTTATGCCACTCAAAAACTAATGCTCGATTCATGCAAGATGCTCCAAAAGCAGTCTGAAGCATTCCATATGTTTCTGTGGCATTTTTTCCAAGTTTAAAACAGAATTTTATTGCATATCTTTCTTTTAAGTGTCCTCATGTCCAGATTGCATTTTTGAAATTCATCAGCTGTGACAATCAGGCTTTAGTAGGGTGTATTCCAATTGCTGGTGTAGCTGTTCATTGGAACGTGAAATCATGAAAATTGGTCAGTCATCTCATAAGATGCATAGCAGTAACATACTGAATTTTCAAGAGTCTACGACAATTTTAAATGCCTGTACAAAAAAGTCTGGAAACTTATTGAATAAACCACGTATATATATATATATATATATATATATATATATTTTTTTCTTTTAATGAAACAAATTAAGCACCACAATGGTTTTATTTATTAAACTAAATACAAGTCTTCCTCTGTAACTTTGACCTTATTATAACCAGATCTCTTTTTGGAAAAATTGATTTGAAGGTGTTTTCTTCTCTAGTACTGAGCATGAATAAAACATTTTCCAAAAGTTACATTATACCACCACTTGAACTCACATTAGACTATATTTTGTTGAATTACTGCTTGCTTTATACAACCTGATTTACTTATGCAGAGAACAATTTCATCAGAGTCACTTGCTGGAGTGACAAAAGGCTGACTGTTTGAAACATCACTGCACAACTGAACTAATGATGTGAAAAAATGTGTCAACATCCACTGTGAGAAACTATGTGAAGCTGGCCTGTATGGCAGAATTGCTTTCAAGAAACTGTTGAGGAAGCAAAACAATGTTAAAAGGCTCCAGTAGGCTAAGGTACACCAAGACTGAACAATAGAGCAGTGGAATGAAGTCATTTGGAGTGATGAATCAATGTTATAAATCTTTGGCCCGAATGTAAGGGTCTAAGTGTGGTGAAGAGTTGGTGAAAGAGCTGTAACCCCCTGTATCACATCAACCATAAAGCATGGTGTGGGGGGGCTTTTACTAATTTCAAAGTTGGAGATTTACTCCAGGTGAAAGGCAAATTAAATCAGACCTGCTATCACAATATCTTGCAGCATCACACGATCCCATTTGGAATGTAGCTTGTAGGTCAAAGATTTGCGCTCATGCAAGATAATGACCCAAAAAATACAAGGAAACTCTGCCAGAGGTACATTAAAAACAAAGTCCTTCAACTGATGTCTTGTCCCACACAATCAGCAGACTTAAATCTCATTGAATCGGTGTGGGATGAACTTGACCAAAAAATCAGAGTTAAACAACCCACAACTGCAGCTCACTTTTGACAACTCTTGCCGGAAAGCAGGGCAGAACAATTTTCAGTCTACCACCAGTCTTTGGTGGAAAGAATTCTGAGAATCTGTGAAGCAGTGATTGTGGCCAAAGGGGGTCATTTTGATGAATCAAAAGCTTAAGAAGTTTTCTCAGTTTTTTTAAAATTTAATTTGTATTTAATGTGGCACAGGAAGACCTATATTTAATATATTAAATAAAACCAGTGTGGCACTTAAATTGTTTCATTAAAAATAACACTTTTAGAACATAAATCAAAATTTTTGAAGGTGGTCAAATTCCTTTGACTTGTAGTGTATATATATATATATATATATATATATATATATATATATATATATATATATATATATATATATACCCCTGGACAAAAATATAAAATCACCCTCAAAAATAAAGGCTTTTTGATAATGAAAATCAGATATATGAAAGATAAGGTTAAGAGACATTTACATTTAAATAAGAAAAAATTTCAATTCATTTTTTATGTATATTTAGCATTCATGCAAAATTTCAAAATTTATTTTTGGCATAAATATAAGACCACCAATAAAAACTAAAGAGAAAAGGACTTAATTTAATTAAAAAATTTATTATACATAGTCTATGTAATATAAAAGCTACTAAAACTGTAATACTTAAAATACTAAAAACATAAACAGTTAAAGAAACTAAATTATCTGAATCTGAGAAAGGTGAGATCACAGCTCTGAAAAGAGTCAGAAAATCTCAAGGAGAAATTTCGAAGGCCTTAGGAGGCAGTAAAACTGTTATCTGAAATTACTTAAAAAGTCCAAATAAGTATGGAAAAAGAAAACCGACTTGCAGGCCAGAAAAACTATCACTACAATTCAAGAGAAGAATTCTTCGAGAAATAAAAAAGAAAATTTCGTCAACATCAAAAATACTGAAGTCTCTTGTAGATGCTCCTTGCAGTACTAGAACAATAAGAAGGCATTTAAACAATGAAAAATTAAGCATAAGAAAAGAATTCATCTTCCAAGGTTAACTATGAAGCACAAAGAGAAACAACTGGAATATGTTTGTCAATATCAAACCATGAGTGCTAAAGAATGGTGGAAATTTGTTTTCTCGGATGAAAAGAAATACAATTTAGATAGTCCAGATGGCTTTCAGAAGTACTGGCATGCAAAAAATTTTCCAGAAGAGAATTACTCAACAAGAAATAGTGGAGGAGGATCTCTTATGATCAGGTGGGCCTTCTCATCTTCAGGAAAACTTAAACTACAATTTGTCAGTGGTCGACAAAAAGCAGCAGATTATGTGAAGATGCTAAATGATTTATCTCTTGCACAAGTAGGGCATCGTCTACGTCGAGAAGATTGGATTTTTCAGCAAGATAATGCTGCTATCCACAATACATCAATAACAAAGCAGTACTTGCTTGAACAAAAAATAAGACTTCTTGACCACCCAGTATGCTCTCCGGACCTCAGTCCTATAGAAAATTTGTGGGGATTGATTGTTGGAAAAGTTTACTCTTTCTTAAAAAGAAGCATTAGTATCATCATAGACCACTGTAACAATAAAAATTCAGTTTGTTAATGAGTCATCAAGCTTTTTGAAAAATTCAGATGCAGAAAAAGATAAAAATAACTTTGTATATGCTGTTATGAGAGAGGAAAATCAAAGAAAATTAACTTTTACATATGCTGTAATCATATTTTAATCATTAAAAGTGGTGATAGATTTATCTTTTCTAGGGTATAAATTAAATTATATTTTTCTACTTAATTAATCAAACATTAATTTGTATTTACTTGAAATGAAATATTAGATTTATGTCAATATATACCATGATTATTTGTGTATAACACATTTTTTGGCTACATTTTTCATCCTAGAAGTTTGGGTTGCTTCTTATATACAAGAACTAAATATTAACTTTTTATTCAACTGTGTACATTACCATATTTGGAATGGTATGACCAAATGTAAGTTATATCTATACTCCTAACGAATTAATGCCTAACAAATACTTCAGTTTTATGCTGCAACAGTCACTGGAATTTTTGTTTACAATTTTGTTTCTCCAAGTGTGAACTTATTCTTGTCATAAACTTATTGCATTTTTATGTGAACATATCTGCATGCTTTCTCTAAATACTGCATAAATGGGTAATAAATTTCTATTTTTAGTCTATATGAATCATTGAAAGTTGAATAAATGTTAAATTTAGCCTCTGCACATTTTAAAAAGTCAGCGTATATTATATACAATATATATATATATATATATTCTTTTTAGAATTTAGCCCAAATTCAAGGGGGGCGTGTTATACACAAATAATTAAGGTAAATTTATTTAAAGGGATTTTTTAAAATGTAGCTTTCTTTTGTAGCAAGTAATTATCTCCCTTGTTTCATTAAAACCGCCTTGAAATAATTACAGTAATTTCCCCTTATTCACAATGTTGCATTGTCTAATCACTCGATAAGATGTCTGAAACGGTGACTAATAATGAATACCAAGTACATTATTTTTTTCGTATGTATGAATGATAAAGTCTAATTTATAAGTTTGGCACAATAAGAGATTAACATTAATGAACAATAATAAAACTGAACAATTCTAATAATATATTGTAATAAAAGTTGTGTTGAATAGAAGATTCATTCCTAATGTAGATATTAGAAATTCATCATACATTTTTTTTCTTATTAAAGAACTTTTACATCATAAATTAAAGGTATTGAATATATTTACCTAACCTCTCCAAATAAATAGGATGTGATACGATACAAGGTAAAACATTTCAGTGGTGTTGTTGTAAGACGAGTTAAGGTTGGAAAATAAAGGTTTATTGTAAATATTTTCGTTACTTAGTACAATATTTTCAAACATTATAAATTTCTACAGGTCATTGTTATTCCTAGATACTTCCTTACCACATTAACTTGAGATGATTTTTTGTGGAAAAGTAGTTTATGCAAACATATGTACAAAAATAATATGAAACAAGGCAGTTGGTGTGAAGATATAAGTTCCTTTTTGTGATAAGAATTTTATACTGAAGGTGTCGCTATAATTTCTGAGGGGGTTATTGTAATAGCCAATGCAATCAGTCATTAATACAAATGTTTATATATGTAAAGAAAAATATGAAAATGTAACAGTCTAAAAATAAGTACACCTATTGTTTGTGCAATTTTATTTTTTGTTACAGAGTTTCACTGCCACATTGATTGTAATAGATAGTACCTAATAATATCCGTTTTTATTGTACAATGTTTCACAAGAAGTAATAAAATTATATTTGGTTTAGAAGAAAATGAATTTTGATAACCTAAATAGTTTGGGGTATACTTATTTTTGGACGATAGTGTAAATAAAAGAATGCTTGAGTACAATAATAAAATTAGAAACGATGAAGAAACGTCCGGTACAAATGACTTTATTTGGTATCAGATTAAGTTTACTGAGAAGCAAACTAATTTCTATTTCAAGGGAAATAACTCGTCATAAAATTATACCGTAACTACGATATGTCGACTTTATTTAACTTCACAAGCAGAAATGTCCAGTAGTGTTCAGGGAAAAATATTTAAATAAAAATAATCCTGATTTATTTTTGCAAGATTCTACGGATAACAAAATATAAACATCGCGAAAAGACACCACAAAAAGAGTTTAAAACAAAGAATAATTCTGATTAGTTTTTTTAGAACTATTCTGTTCACAACATTGATTCTACTCCATTGACAAGTCTTCAACTACGTTTATATACACAGCAGAGAGTAAGAGCTCCGTAAAAAAGGTGGGGAGTTCTGAGTATGACACTAACCTGCATCTAATGGTGAGGCTCTAGTTTTGGAGATTAAGGGAGTGTGGAGAACCCTTTCATTGTCATTACTACCTGGTTCATTCTGACTCAGAGTGGTAGTATTTGTTAGATCTGTTAGGGTTCCATTTATGGGTCAAATAAATCTATTTAAAAATCAATTGTATTTTACTGGAATACTTGATGCCACATAACAGTAATTATTTCTATCAAGAATAGTTACATGAAGCTATAATTGTTTACTTAGTATTATTATTAATTACTTGAAATCCTTTAGTAGTATTCAAACAAATGACTATTATCAAATATGTTGGGTCAGCAAAATATGTTTATTCCTGTGTGGGGGGTTAAGAGAGGGAGAGTCTTTTTGTGATTGAATATACCAATCACATGAATAGCCCTGAAGTTTTGGTGCAAAATACAAAAAAATTCACCAAATAGATTCTGAACCATTTCCTAGCTCCACGTTGACCAGAAATTCTCCCCAAGAGATCACTAAATCCAAAGATGCCTGATATCCTCTCCATCACAGTGGTAAATCTCTCAAACTTGACTCTATACACAAGAAAGGACTTTATATTGTTAGTCATTGTTTTCTCCTTTAATAAAGTGTTAGAACTGAACTAAGTTTTAATTCAATTATTTTTTTGCCCAGTTGGCTGGGACTGTAGAATACACCGACTGCATCTCTGCAGTACTGGAGTACCTTTTCATTTCCATTGCTCCTAGGTCCACTCTGACTTGGAGTGGTAGCACCTGATAAGGGTCCTATCTATGGGTCAAATAGAACTAAACTGCATGCTCATGCTAAATTGAATTGCATGAAATAGAACTGTTTTGACATTTAAACTGTGTACTTATGCTAAACTGAATTATCTGAAAAAAACAACTGTTTTTACATTTAACTCTGTGTATTGCCCAGTTGGCTGGGTTTGTAGAATACACCAACTGCACCTCTGCAGAGGGGTAAGACCCCCACTCCCAATGAGTGTCTTTTATATGACACTAAACAATCTGATGGTGAGATTCCAGTAATGCTGGAGCTTTGGGAAATGCACAGCACCCCTTCACTGCCATTGCTCCCAAGTCCACTCTAGCCTGGAGTGGTAGCACCTGAGAGGGTCCTATCTATGGGTCAAATAGAACTCAACCGTGGTTTTGAGAGTTTACTGTTTTTGCATTTAAACAATGTATTTACACAAAGCTGAAATCCTCAAAATAGAACTGTTTTGACATCTAAACTGCGTACTTATCCTAAACTGAATTATTTGAAATAAAGTCAGCTGGGGCTGTAGAATACACTGACTGCACCTCTGAAGAGTGGTAAGACCCCACCCAACGAGTGTCCTGGATATAACACTAAACAATCTGATGGTGAGATTCCAGTAATGCTGGAGCTTTGAGGAATGCGGAGTACCCCTTCATTGCTATTGCTTCCAAGTCCACTCTGGCCCAGAGTCATAGCACCTGATAGGGCCCTATCAATGGGTTAAATTGAACTAGACTACCTACTCTGGCCCAGAGTCATAACACCTGATAGGGCCCTGTCTATTGGTAAAGTAGAACTAAGCTACATACTTATGCTAAACTGAATTACTTGAAATAGAACTGTTTTGATATCTAAACAGTGTACTAAATTGAATTGTTTAAAATAGAACTGTTTTGACATTTAACTGTGTGTAAACAAAATCTAAACTTATACTAAACTGAATTGAATGAATTAGAACTGTTTGACTAAACCGAATAGCTTGAAATGAAAATGTTTTTGAAAATTAAACTGTATACTTTCTTTTAAACTGTGTACTTATGCTAAAATGAACTTTTTGAAATGGAACTATTTTTGTGTACTAAACTGAATGGTTTGAAATGGAACTGTTTTTGACATTGAAACTGTACTTATGCTAAACTGAATTGTTTGAAACAGAATTAATTATTAGTATAAAAATAGATTTTGCATTAAATAACCTACAAAGGTTGATATGCCATAAAACCCAATCAACCAACCAATCAATTATATGTTGCTGTTAGTCTTCCAATAAATAGAAATAATTACTTGAAACCATATAACTATTAGTATTACAGGGGAATATTTGTAACCATACAACAGTGTGCAAATTATTGGTATTTGGTAGAAATTTTTGATATCGTATGAGTGATTACAAAAAAATTCTTCAGGAAAAAACTGAAAATTATTAGTATTAGGAATAGTCACTTGAAACTTTTAGAATTTCCCAAAGATTATTATTAATTACTTGAAATCATATAATTGTGTGCAAACACATAGCTATTATTAAATGGAAATAATTACTTGAAACCACATAATTATTCGTATTAAATAGGAAGACTTGAAACCATATGCATTGTATGCAAATTATTTGTATAAGTTAGGAATACTTGATATCATATAACTCTACAAAAGACTTTTGAGAAATAACAACACACAAAAATATGAATAAAAAATGAACGCATAAAATAACCCTAGACGTGGTGACATGCCGTTAAAATCAATCAATCAATTAAATCAATAAATAACGATGTATTTTTACATCATTTAACTAAAATGACTACTGTGTAACGGGAAGTAACTCGGAAGTAATATTATTCAAGGGAGAAAACTTTTGTATTTTTTTCCTACATTTTTCTTTATAATGTTAGATATAAATGAATCGGACAGGGTTCACTTTCCAAGACTCCAAGTGTTTGTTGAGTAGACTTTGTTTGAATTCAAATGTGTCTGCAAGAAGAAAAAAAAATTCCTGGACGTATCGTTTATTATCTGGATAAGACATTTGACAGTGTCCCAAGAACAAATGTATGGGTTATTCTCAAGTTCTTTATCCCCTCATTTGAAGTTTTCACTGTGACTTGGTCAGCAAAGGGACAGACATAAGCCATAATCTAATTTGCTACTCATGTACTGCATCTTAGGCTGGAATAGCCTGACAGAGATCATCTCTCACCAACTCTACAACTGATTTGAATTCATAGTTTTCTTTCTCCAAGACCAGCTGCCATAACAAGGTTAAAGAGCCCAGTTTGGCCAACTACTTGACCCAGGGTTAGAGGAAGAATTGTTGGATTCATACCTTTCCAGTGCTATGTGAAATGCAAACAACCTCATTCAGGATTTGAACTTGGGTTGTCAAAAGCACTTCTTTTAATGATAATTGTTGCACCAAGAACACCTCCAAAAAATATTACAACAAAATGACATCACTGCAAAAACATCACAACAAAAAGACATCATAGCAAAACATCACAACGAAATGATTTGGTTTGGCTTTGTTTGGTTTGGTGGCATATCAAACATTGTAGGTTATTTAATGCCAAATCCTGTTATACATATATTTCAAATATATATGGTTTGTAAACACATTTTGTTGATAACATTTTAAATGAGCTTGAGCATTTTTTAGCAGTAAAATTGTTCCAAGTTTACTCTATCATCAGTCATTTCAATGAATCAAACAGTTCTATTTCTAACAGTTCAATTTAGTATAAGTCAACAAAGTTAAATAATTCCAAGTATTGCTATTTATCACTAACAATTCAATTAAATATCAGTCATTTGTTTGCACCCAGTTTAAATAGTCAAACAGTTCTATTTCACCCATAGATTGGATGCAATCAGTCGCTACCACTCTGGGTCAGAGTGAACCTGAAAGTAATGTTAAATGGTTCCAAAGGGGAGCAATGAAGGGGTACTCCACATTCCCTAAATCTCCAAGGCTGGAGCCTCGCCATCAGATTGTTTAATGTCATATCCAGGACACTGATTTGGGGAGGGGTCTTACCTCTCTCCAGAGATTCAGTTAGTATATTCTACAGCCCCAGCCACTTAGCTACAACAAAATGACATCACAGCAAAGACATCACAACAAAATGACCAAGCAATTTCTATTGTAATCTAAAAACAAGGATAACTAGTAGCTTCTTTATTTTCCTCATAACTGATTGCTATGATGCTTATAATCCCATCAATATCAGACAATCTAGTAATTAATATATAGTCCAAGTTAGATGGGGAGAGATGTAGGAGATTGTGTTGTTAGTGGTTCCAGAGATAGCAACTGTGGCAGACTTATTGCTACACACTAGTGGGTGGGAGCAGCATATAGTAGAAGAGGTCTCAGAGTATCACACATCCTTTTGAGCGAGCAGTCCTCTGAAAACTTGCTTGTCTTTTCTTTTTCCTTTTCTTTTGTAACACCACTTTGGGCATCATGCACCTTGATCAGCATCTGCAAAACTGTAATGATTACAGCATGGGGTAACAACATCACATTACAGAAGGGGCAGGAGACCAGCAGAGTCAGTTCTATTACAGAACAGTTCTGTCTCTAACAGTTTATTTTAAAACTTTTATTGAAAAAACCAATTCAGGTAACTTGATTATGTAGTAGAGCTGGCATCTATTCAATATAGCCACCTTCAGCCTCAATCACCACCTTGATATGGATCAGGAACTGGGAGCATGCCTTTTCCACAAGCACTGGCAGGAGCTCAGTGAATACTCGGCGGATGGAGGCAATCAGGCTGGCTTTGGTGTTGTGGGTGGTCATGCTGGTGATGTTCTCGACGTATGACCAAACGAAGTAGTCCAGTGAGTTCAAGTCAGGGGAGGAGTGGGGCCAGTGAGAGAAGGGTACAAAGTCATAGCACTCCTTCTGAAGCTAAGCCTGGGTCTCTTTGGACTTGTGGGCTGGTGCCGAGTCCTGCTGCCACACCCAGGGTCTGCCACCGGCCACCTGATTGCACCAGGGGATCACCACACTCTTCAGTACATCCAGGTACAGTTTGTTGTTGACTTTCAAGCCAACTTCGAAGATATGAGGTGGCATGATGTGGCCCTCACTTGAAACCACACAAAAGACCATAACCGTAGCCAGAAATTTTGTTTTCATCACCCTCAAGCATTGAACTATCCGGATTTGCATTTTGAGGGTGCTGACAATGGTCCTGTTATTATAATTTGGATCGGTAGAGAGCATGAGTTGTACAGTGGCGCATCTCCAATCTCTCTCATTGAACATTGTGTCACTTTCAGACATGATAGAAGGCTCCTATTACTCTTGGGATTTGTACACAACTGGCCAACTAATAGATGGTCTGCAACAAAAAAAGAAAACCGGTTTTCATTAAACAGAAATGGAATCATGTCATCTTTTCTAGGGTGACAATTTTATCGTTCCACCCTTATCAATTTCTTTTCTTCCCAGACTGGGTTCTTTAGCTTTGGAAGTGCAATTCTGAATTAAAAACTTGAGGCATGTTGTTCAAAGAATCAGTGGCACACCAGTGCACCATTCTTGTTATCAACTCAACCAAAGAGTGTGGTTGGTTCTACACAAACCTTCATCACTTATCATAATACTATGAAATTTTAGTGTGTCAATCAATAGGATTTGATATATGTGTGTGCATATATATGAGTGATTTTGAGTTGACCATTGGTGTAGATTTTTTTTCTTGTTTGAAATGGATGCACTGGTGTTGACCAACCAGCTAAGACTCACACACAACAGCTCTGTGTGGACACTGGATGCAGTCTAAAAAACCTACCAGAAACAAAGGATGATAGGGAAGAATTATAGGAAAGAGTTGGGGAATTCTATGCTGTCAGTGCATGACTTGATGATGATGATGATGAGTATAAATTACATATACATATATGTAATAAATAAATATTTATTAGTTTTCAAATATATTTAATAGCATGGATGCTTATCTGCAACCACTAGTTTCATGTTGTCTTTATATGACGATCATCTGGCAGAGAAAGGCTTTTTCTGCCTGATGATTGTCAGATAAAGATGGCATGAAACCAGTGGTTGCAGAAAAGCATTCATGTTTTTAAATATATATAAAAACTAATATATATTTATTCATTATTATATTATATAATAGCTCTATCACAGATATTGAGCACTCTCCAAATTATATTGTATTTGGTCAGCCACAGACCCAACCAAGTGAGATAGTGACAACCATATACTATTGTAATATATATATATATATATATATATATATATATATATATATATATGTGTGGGGGGGGTGAGCCTAGGCATATCCACATGCATGTATGTGTGTAAGCTTATGTTTAGTATTGTTTGGTTGGGTTTTATGGCATATCAACCATTATAGGTTATTTTATGCCAAATCCTTTTTATACATATATATTAAATATATGATTTCTAAACACATTGTGTAAATAACATTTTTGAATGAGCCTAAGCTTTTTTTTTTGCATGCAGTTAAATGGTTTCACTTATTTCTATCTTATATGAATGATTCTATTTACTTTTAATAGTTCTATTTCAAACAATTCAGTTTAGCATATCAACAAAATTGAATAGTTCCGAGTATTACTATATATCCCAAACAATCATTCATTTGTTCACACACAGTTAAATGATCAAGTAGTTCTATTTCAAACAATTCTCTTTAGCACAAGTACACAGTTTAAATGTCAGACAGTTCTATTTGGCCCATTGATAGGATCCTATTAGGTGATTCCACTCCCGGTCAGAGTGGACCTGGGAGAGATGACAATGAAAGGGTACTCCACATCTCCCAAAGTTCCAGCATTACTGAAGCCTCACTATCAGATTGTTTAATGTCATATCCAGGACACTTGTGGGGGAGTCTTATCCCTCTGCAGGTATGCAGTCAGTATATTCTATAGCTACAGCTGACTGTTGAGTATGTGTGTTGTGGGTGTGGATGTGTGAATACATATATATATATATATGTGTGTGTGTATATATATATATAAGTATATATATATCATAGTGGACATATATGTGGGTTTAGGTATATATATATATATATATATATATATATATATATATATATAGCAGCCAAAATGTGTGTGTGTGGTGATGCTGGTCAGAAGTTTGATATAAGGGGTAAATATTTTCATCTCTTTTGTTAGATAAAACTTTTAATCTTGACTAGAAGATGGAAGAGATTAGCCATTTTTAGTGTCTAAATTTGAGTAGTCTGTGTCCAGAAATGGGAAGGGTTGCAGCTATATATATATATATATATGAGTCAAGTTTTGAAAACTGGCAGTTAGAGTTCAGCCCAGGTGGGAGGCAGTCAAAGACCAGAGAAACAAGTTGGACATGTAAGATAGCCGGTAATTAGTGATTCTAGAGATAAAGCTGTGGCAAGTTAGAATTCATGCCATATGCAGAGGAGGAGAGCTGAATTGGAGAAATGTCCCAAAGGGATACACATACCTCCATCCATGAGCTGGTCCAGTTCTTCAAAAATTTGTTTCTTTGTCTTTTCTTTTTCCTTTGTCCTAGTGTTACTGCCATTTCCAGGGCAATGTGTATTGTGGCATGTACAGATATGCCCAAGACACAATACAATAAGCAGATGTACGCACAGTAGGCAAGGCTAGCAGAGGGGGTTTCATCGCATCATAAACAAAATTATCTGTGTAGTTCATTTGCTAAGCTTCAACTTAGATTTTTAATTTATTTTTTTCTGCTATGTCCATCCTTTTTTAGTTACTTTATGCTGAATCTTTTATTTTATTTTTTGTTATAAGAAAAAAAATTATGTATATCTATATTTTTGTGTAAATGTTGATTGCTTTCAGATATGATATTATGTTATCAACATAAATGTTTTCAAATAGTTTCTTCATATTTTCCTCTTTGTAACTTTTTTCTTATTGGCAAATAATCAATGCTTTTAGTTAGGATATGTTGTAATGTCAGTGGAACTTAGCATACCTTGTATACTGGCGGACCTTTGCCTTTATGTAAATATGATTGGGTGAGGAAAATGTGACCTATGTATAATCTGGATAGTATCATTTCTTCTTTTCTATTTTTACAAGAAATACATTCCCAATCACTTATGATTAGTTTGATTTCAAATAGTTTATTGTTCGTGTAACAGTTCCAATAATTCTGCCATTTTTATTTACTGTATTTTTTTATGGTTCTCTGTAAGTCTTAATATGGTATTTTGAAATTTTTATCACTGTTATAATTTTGGGCTTCTTTTACAGTTTAGTTCATTGTCACCCTCATTTTAGAAATCTGATAAAAATGTTTCTTTCACGCAATATAATAGCAAATTTTATTTATTGTATTATCGCAGAGGTTCTCGTTGAGATGTATCTCATAATTCAATCAAGAATTTTCAATTTCATACCAAGATTTTGAATTCATTATCTTTCAGACGCTTTTTTTTCACTGTTGTACATATTGAGGAATTAATGAATAGAAATATCAACTGCTTAATTTAGTTAATCAAAAAATCTACAAAAAAGGGTTTGGGAAAAAAACAATTGAGATGAGTCTGGTCCTTTGTAGCAGTATCTCCCCCTCTGTTCCAAAGGAAGAGAATTGAAGTAGTTTAATGTTTGCATGGCTTTGTGTATGTGCATACATATCAGCCTCTTTGTTAAATTACCTACATATTGTGTACTATATCTGAGATTTAATTAGAAAAAAATCACTTTTCGTGGAATTCATTCATCTCCTTCAGCCACGTTCTTTTTTTTAAAAAGGATATGGTAAAAAAAAAGAAAAAATGGTGAGCCAGGTCCCAGGAGTTTCAACCTTGTGATAGTAAAAGAGTTGAATTTATCTAATGCTAGTGTGATACTGTTCATGGGAACAGAGACTATTTTTAGCATTGTCAATGTGTTAAAATTCTGGATGAGGCTGATTGTGTTTCACCTTATGCAAATGGTCTTAGGAAAAGCATGAATCCATCAATTTTTCCCCTAGCTTTACTCCACTTAAAAAAGTTGACTTTGTGTCTGATCTTGCCTGTCGTGGAGTGGTTAGATAAATACATATATTTCACCCAATATATAATTCAGCTTTTTATCCAAGTCTATCAACATTGTTGTCTGGGTTTTTTAAATCTTCATCCATATCATTTTCTTTAGAAATTAGTACATCTATTATCAGTGAATCTTGCTATGTGTCCTACTGGACACATAGCGTAACAGTTATAGGCGTTGGTTCCCTGAGATTCTAAGGAGACAATCATCTGGAGGTTGCAGGTTCAATCATGACTGTAGGCAAGTAATAATACAGGAATACTTAACACTTATACCCAGTTATGGCTAATGAAATTAGAACAGGCTACCCCTGTGGATTCAATAAAGGATGTAGTTTGAAGTTCCGTGAAGGTTCCTGAGTTTGACAAACACCTGAAGAAGGCTGGAGGACATATTGGCCAAAACGTTGTGGAAATAACAATAAAGATGAAGACTATAGTCCGATAACAGTTAATGATAAAAATCATCAAGCTTCGTCTCAGATTTTTAGATAACTAATAATATAATTCAGCTTTCCTCTTAGTCTCAAATTTTTGAAGGAAGGAGTTATTAAGATAAATTATAATCTCATTTTTTCTGTTTTTATCTCTCCATCCTTCTTCAGGAATACAGTTAAACTGGTTGGATTTCTTTTTAAAGATACATTAAGTTATTTGATAGCAGAATGTTTCTCAGACAGCTGGAATGTCTCTGTTTGCAAGAATGTTTGATACTCAGACTTAAAACCATTGATAAAAGGAAAAGAAATACTTGGATAACTGTATGTTGAAGAATACATTAGCCAAAGTGAAATGACAAAAGCGTAAAAGATAAGAATGCTTGTTCCTATAATATCAACACAGTATTTTTGAACCCACAAGGAACTTCAATAATTATTTTTAAAAATAAAGACTAAAAAGGGTTAGTTAACAATTATGTGTGTATTTCTATCAGCTTAAATTTTCCATAAATTTTTTTTTCATAATGAAATAAAATAAGTATACTACAATCGTCATTTTATTTCAGTATGGAAAAATTAACTTTACATCAAAATCATATTTTGAATAACAAAAAACAAGCATTACATTAAAGTGTTAAAATAAACTATGAAAGCAAATACAGATTCCAGAAAGAAGAAATAATCAAAGATATAATCAAGTATTTCACGGAAGATTTTAATAACATTCAACCAACTATTTCATTGAAACTTTGAAAAACTCATTACAATCAAGTATTTTCCAGAAGTTTTGAAAAATGTTTAACCAAGTATATCATTGAAACTTTGAAAAACTAGTAACAATCAAGTATTTTCAAGAAGTTTTAAAAAACAAGATACATTCAAGTGTTTTACTGAAGCTTTGAAAAACATTGAATCAATTATTTCATTGGATCTTTGAAAAACAAGATGCATTCAATGATTTCCCTGAAGCTTTGAAAAGTATTCAACTGGGTATTTCATTAAAGGTTTAAAAACCAAGGCACAATTATTTCAGTAATGTTTTGAAAAACAGCACAAAAGAATTTTATTAAAGTATTTATGAATAGAACAGTTTTCATAATGCTGAAACTTTTCAAAAAATATTAAATAAATATTATGCTTCAAAATTAAATATTCCCTTATTGTCTGATCGGTTCAATGTTTTCCACATCACTGGCTACAATGCACTTCCATTTCATTCTTGTGCTTAATTTTTGCCTTTTTCACCATGTTGGTCAAAATCGTCTGATAATTTCATCTTCCAATCATCAAGGTCTTCCAATTTGTCATTTTTTAGTTTTAAGTTAATCCTCTCAAGTTGTGTCCCTGGATGCTCTCCAGTAGTATGGGATAACCTTACTCAGAAGTTCAACCAGAGCCATATAGTTATTATCATGTGATGAATGAAGAGGTCTATCAACATTGTTGTTTTGGGTTTCTAAATCTTCATCAATATCATTTTCTTCAGAAATTAGTGCATCTATTATCAGTGAATCTTGCTATGTGTCCAAGCCAGCAGAACTGCTTTCCATACTTTGCAATCATGTCCTCCACTCCACTCCACTCTCAAATTACCTCACTCTAGATGTGCTCCAGCAATCCCAGCATGGATCTTTCCATGGCCCACTGTGCCGTAAGCAATCTCTAAAAAATATATTTAAAATTTTTTTCTTCTTTGTATTGGCTGCTTTAGGCAATACAATGCAAGAAGAAAAAATTGCATATATTCTGGAGAAAGTTTTTAGTTACTACTATTATTGCTCAGGGAGTCCCCATGGCTTAGTGGTTGACATGTTGGATTGCAATATCATAGTAAATAAGTTTGAACTCCAGTCATACTATTAGGTTCACTTTCAAACTAATACCCATGAGAAAGGTATAAACTCCTTTGTCCTCCCAACCCTGGGTTAAATAACACCCCTATTTTTCTTCTACAAGGAAAGCTTTGGCATTAAATGGCTCACAAAGGTTCATATACCATTAAAACAAAAACACCGAATCAAAACCAAGCCATTGTTGCAATGTAAGACTAAGTATTTTCCAAAAGCTTAAAAAAAATCTTAAATATTGAATGTAATTGATATTGTTATATATCAATTTCTTTTAACATATTAAAAAGTCATATGATAAAACAATTTACTTCAATGTAAGTAAAGTAAGTAAAGTTGGCGATCATAGTCGAGGGCGGCCAGAAGGCTCCCTTTTCGATAGCTACTACACTGAGGTGTAGGGGAGGGCGCTACTCCTTTTCCTGGATTGCTCCACTTTACCCTTGATATGTACCTTATATTGCTGAGTGTTAAGCAAGAAGGTATCAAGTACCATTTTTTTAAAGTCTTTGGTATGACGCGACCTGGGATTGAACCCAGGTCTCCCGGATCATTGGCGAAACTTCAATGTAATAAAGAATAAATAATGATTTTTTTACAATATAAGTTAAAAACTATATTTTTTATTTACTGGTAAGTCGAGGCATTTTTAATCCAATTTAAAATCCATTTTATACATTAAGTTTATTCCCATAATTTATTAACATTTATACAAATTAATTTTATTAATCATACTAATCCTTTATCTTCATTGTAAATGATCAATAATTAAATTTTTTTTTAATATTAAGCGATAAACTGAAGTGGGAATGATAATTCAAACTTGGTCCAATGGAGACTTTATTGTTTGATAGTCCAGCATAAATACTAAATACCAAAAGATTTATATCTAATACTCCATGGTGTTGGGACATGACTCATGTATTGATCCAACTCCTCTGCCATGGACAGACAAGGTCAATTTTTAAGCAGGGTACAGCTGGCTTGAATTTAGAGTTTTCATTCACACTGACTGGTGGCTGTACCAAGGCTAAACAACCCAATCTACTATTTACCTATTGCTGGAGGAAGAACAGATGGATTCATGCTTTTCCTAAGAGCATTAACATGAACTGAAACACCAACAGTTTCGTTCAGTATTTGTACTTCCCTTACTGAGTACATTTTTACAAAGATTATAATTACATCATGTGTGTTTCAGGCAAATACCAAAATAAAGGTTGATATGGTATTAAACAATCGGCTGACTTGGCATTGAATAATATATATATATATATATAATGCAATTAGAAAACTCAAACCTGGTTAAACTGTCATTATAAATTTATTTTGGCAATGAATATCATTATACTCTTTGTCTCATCAGATGACTTCACACACTTAATTTGCGGTTGAACAACAGCAAATATGTATTACAGTCTATATATGTGTATGAAAAAAAAAGGAAGAAGAGAGAAAAAAACTTTTATAAATTTAGATTTTCAGAGGAAAGTAAAGGGGGTCAAAACAATAAAGTATTAGAAAAATTAAGAAACCAGGAAAAAGGTATTCCTGTAAATTAACCCATCCCACTTTGAAAATATGCTAGATTTTTTGTAGCAGGTGGAATTTTATGAATAATCTAAGCTTGTAAACTAAATAATTATCTTCATATATTTTTCTGTTTACTCCTTTTGCATATGTTAAATCCCTCAGCTAATGGGGCCATTATATTCCTCCTAAAAAAACAAAAACAAAAAATCTTTCAGCAGCCACCAGATGCCTTTAATTAACCCAAAAATCATCAAAGGGAATTAACTAATCCAGAAATTAAAAAACCCAAATTGTGAATTAATATCTAAAGTTCCAAGAATCTTCTTCTCTACATAAATCCTCCTTGTAATTACCAAAATGAATATAGTTATTTCCAATAAAAATCTTCCAAAATCTATATCCTTGTTTTTATCTAGAGTAGGAACCTCAGTGGCCCCCAGTCAGAACAATTTACATTTACTTTTATGTCTACATTTAAACATAAGTTCATTTCACTCATTAAATTGTAGTCTGTGATCTTTAAAATTAATTATACTCATTTTTTCCTCAATACACAAGTTACATTTGCCATTGAAGCTATTTGTGGTTGAAGACTGCCTGACTATTTTCCACTTTATTTGGGGCGTTAGCCCCTGATCCTTAAGGTTCCAAAAATATTTAGATAGAGCGGTTTGGTTTCTAAGCCACAGATTGGAGAAAGAATGTCTGTTGTTATACAGTCCTTGTTTCCAATTTCTTGTGGAGATACCTATATAAACCCTCTCCCCATCATTATTATGTTCTATGGGGGAAATGCACGCTTGATATACAATGTTCTTCAAGTTGCATAGTTCACCCACAGGGTATTCCCCTTTTATTCTACAATTACAGGACACCTCACTGGTCCCCCATTATTCCTATTTAATTCATCTAGTAACCTCTGGTTGTGGTTATTTAAGATACTGTGTATATTGTTTGTACAAGAGTTACTAATTTTTACAGTGTTCCTCTTAAAATTTCTCCTTAATGGATTGTCCCTATTAAAGTGCCTATCCAGGAGGTTTAGGAAGTATTTACCTATGTTAATATTGGTAAGTTTACAGAATGGCGGGTTAAACCAGATTACTTTTCTATTTCTATTTTTTCCTTGTCTATTTGAGTGATTATTATTAGTGTCGCCTATCTTGAAGAGTGCGTGGGTCCCACTACTACAACTTCTTCCATTATAGCTGGAGTTCATTAGGTTCACATACTCCAGTCTACCTTGGAATTTGCTGTTTTTGAGGGCGTTATCATATATTCTTTTGTTCTCCTCAAAATTTTTTTACATGAGGATAGTCTATTTATCCTCTGGTTCACAGCATTAGGAATCTGCTTCAGTATCGATCTTGGGTGGTTAGAGTCAATATTTATGTAGGTGGTGGTGGAATTGCTCTTACTAAAAGGTTTAAAGGTGTCATTATTTGAATTAAGTGTGACATCAAGAAAGTCAACTATCTTTAAGTTTGAGACTATTTCAATTCATAGACATTGTAATTTAAATACCCTAATAATTTTCTTCTGTATTTTAGAGGTCTTGGGGCTTAGTAGAGTGCTCAATATCTATGATAGAGCTATTATATAATATGATAATAAATAAATATATATTAGTTTTTATATATATTTAAAAACATGGATACTTATCTGTGAATGCAGGTTTCATGCCATCTTTATACAACAATCATCAGACCTGTTTTTCAGCCTGATGATTGTTGTATAAAGATGGCATGAAACCAAAGGTTGCAGATAAGCATCCAATTAAATATATATAAAAACTAATATACATTTATTTACTATTATATATATATATATCTATATATTTTTTTTTATGCACCACATGGATGCTGAGAAAACATATAGAGAAAAAGCTAAACGGGAAATGCATAAGAATGCTATGAGCTATATTGAACAAATCCTGGAAGCAACATCTCACAAAACAACAATTGTATGGCTTCCTATCTCTAAAACTATCCAAATAAGATGAACAAGGCATGCAGGACACTACTGGAAAAGCAAGGACAAACTCATAAGTGACATTCTCCAATGGATCCCTTCACATGAAGATGCCAGTGTTAGTCAACTAGTAAGAACTTACCTACAACAGCTCTGTGCAGACACAGGATGTAGTCTAGAAGACCTGCCAGGAGCGATAGATGATAGGGACGAATGGCAAGAAAGAGTCAGGGAAATCTGTGCCAGCTACATGATTAATAATGATATATATATATATATATATATATATATATATATATATGTAAAGACACTTGTGATGTAATGGTTCTCATCATAAGTAATGGATACAGTGAACCAAGTTCAAATCCTTGATGAGGCTACTTGCATTTCACATAACATTAATACTCTTGGAAAAGATATGTATCCAACTATTCTTCTAGTTATGCATAAATAGTAGGGCAGACTGGCTCTTTCACCTTGGTATGATAACCAGTGTAAGAGAAGGAAAACTCTGAATTCAAACCTGTTAAACTCAGCTTAAAAATTAACCTTGTATCACATCCCGCTTGTACAAAGGGGTTGGATATATATATATATATATATATATATATAAGAAAAGACAATTCTAAAAAAATTTGCATTATAATGAAAATGTAGATTGTAAACATATTCCTATTATAAGGCTTTTCAAACTTTTTACTTGTTGCTCCCCTGGCAACCAAATTTAATTTCCATTCACCCTAAATAAATCAATTGAATATCAAATTATAAAACATAACTAATTTATCTGTGTTTAATATTTAAATTAATTTGCACAAGAAAAAAATCAGTAAACTATAAGCATAAATGCACCTAAAATTCTTGAATCATTTTTTTTAATTTGGTGGACATTGAGGAAACCACAAATATTAGGTCACAAATTTCTTAGTTTGAACTGCAAATCACTGCATTCTATATTTAAAGCGCTTCTCTGTTTTCTTCATAAATAATGCACATGGCTAAATCCAGATTCCATCATATATGAACTTGGAAAAGCTAGTAAAATGGGTTCAACAGTTGCACATAGTTTGGGATATTTTGCAACAATTTTTTTGTTCATCCAGTAATATCCAATTCCTTTAAATGTGTACATAGACTTCACTTCATGATCAAAAGTCATTTCAATAAATTCTTTCTGAAGAAAGATGTCTAAATTTGCACTTTCCACTTCAGCATCAAATGGAGAAATAATCCAATCAGGAAGTTCTATGTTTAGAAAATATCTGAATCGAGCTTTAAAATCTTCTGGTAAATTCTTAATGCAGTTTATATAGATAAACAAGTTGTTATCCAAAACACTTTCTTCAGATTGCCTGATGGAAGTTGCATCAGTCTAGAGAAGAAGGACAAGATTGAGAATGAAATGGAAGTGCATTGTTGCCAGCAACATGGAAAATATGAGACAACCCAGCCAATAAGGAAAAAAAAGGAAAACATAAAGAGATTTATTAATGCAAACAAATAAATTCGCCCTCTGTGGACACCTTTGCTATTCACTGTACCAAAATGTTATTCAGCACCAGGGGTCTGTATGAACCACTCAGTAGCTCTGCCCTATCAGATGAAATTGCTGATTTTAAAGCAGCTCTCTTCAGGATTACAAATATTAATCCATCTTGATAAGGGGGATGGGGTAATGCTGTTGACAATCACCATATTCATATATTTTATTAATCATATTTTATTTGACATATCTTGGGTTATATACATTGTAATCTTGTGTTTTAGCTTCATTCTTTTGAAAGAAAGGAGTTAAAAAAATATTCTAACCGATATAGGGACTTTTGTAATTTTGGCTTAAATAAAATTTTAAAAAATAATAAAAAAAAGACTTTTCAAAAATGAGTGAACTTGTAAATCCAGACAAGTAAAAGAAAAATAAATTACAGTTAAAAATAATAACAACGTTTAATATTTGTATAAATCAGAAAAAGGAAAAAAGAAAGTGTCTATGTTTGAATAATTTATTGCTGTGGTGGTGAGATGTTCGTAAAAAAATGCGACTGGACACGTGCTTTTTAGCGTGTGCATGAAAGAACACTGACATTTCGACTAAGGATCTGAATCAACTTGTCGATGCCGTCGTAAATAAAATTTTAAAAAATCAAATGAATAAATATGGGCCCCTTTAGGTTTTTTTTTTTTTTATAACAAGTTGGTCTGTTCGTATTTATTTATTTACTTGATTTTTGTTTTGTTTGATAACTTCATTTAAAACATTTTATTTCATTTTGTATAGCTGGTACTTCTTAAAATAAAAACGCGTTTATTTTTTCTTTCTTTCCAGAACAAATACAAGAAAAAACAAAAACAAACAAAAACACCTTTTGTAACGTCGTTGCAATGTTTTTAATTCTTCTTAATAACGATAATTCTGGTTCCCCAAAATTAGGACATACGTCACTGCTGTATCAAGATACACATGACGTCATCTTGTAATATGAGACTCCCGGGCATACATACTTACATATGTATGTGTGTGTATATATATATATATATATATATATATGTATGTATGTATGTATGTATGTATGTGTGCGTGTGCGTGTATGTCCTAGCATTCCACCCGTCAAAAATGAGATTTATGGATCAATATCTTTTCCCATAAATATCTGTGCAATGTGTCTTGGAGAGGATCAGTGTAGCATCTGTGCATCCTGTGAAAAGTGTTGCACACACACACACACACACACACACACACACACACACACACAAAATGTAACATTAAAATAAGTGGATTTACACATTATAGTGTTGTTATGCTCGTTTGATGGGATGCATTTAATTTTCTGCAATTATGTATTATATCTATTTCCCTTAATTAAAATTCTTAAACGATAGTCATCGTTTTTACTTGTCTCTTGCATAAGATAAATGCAGGTTTTGCAGGGAGGGCTGTTCATTGAGCTCGAACTCGTACCGCCTATCTCGCGGCGGTCGGTCACGTGATATGCATACGCATACGTTACATGTCGAGAACAAAGTGGAAGCCATTTTCAAGCCGCAGCTAGAAAAGAATACGGAGCGACGGGTCTTCTAACTAAATCACAGAACCTTTATCACCTCCTAAAAAAATAGTCTTCTTCGCCACAGCATACTCAGGTAAGATACAAGAATGTAATTGCGTTTTTTTTCTGATCAGCAATTGTTTGTTTTTGTCAATCCCGTTTTCCTCCGCAGTTGACAGTTTCTTGGCTTGTTTCAAGGAGCCTAGCTCTCGCCATTTTGAAACTGAGCTGGTTGTTTTTCCTTTTGTAAGAAACGGGCGGTTTCGGATTCTTGTTTTCTCCTCGTAGGATAGTAAAGCAAATTAGGAAAAATAATCATCTCTCGATAAAAATGATTGGTTTGATGTTGTGAATTGAAATTGCAATTGAGTGGAAATATTTAGTTTTTGCTGTTTTTATCGATGTTGTTACGAGGATCTTGTGTTGGTAATGTTGTAGCTTTACTTGACTTCATATTTTATAAAGACATGAAGATGACGACGTCGACGACGCGTGGACTGTCCTCTTTTTGGGGTTTTTTCTTCACCTTATTGGATCATATTACCTTTATTTACTCAATAGATAAATATATATACATTATATATCTATTTACTATTTGCATGGATGCCAAAATTTTTCCAAAATCTCCAAGGATCTTCACTTGTTCTGATTTTTCAGGTGAATTTGTTAAAAAAATGAACGTGACTTGTTTTATCGGCTCCAAATTATGATTTCACCCGATCGTCACCATTTCAACATTTATTTTTTATTTTAAATATTTTACTTTAAAGTTCTATCTAATTTAGATTCTTTTATTCAAATTCCTTCTGAATTCTTTTATCAAACCACTATATCTTGTAAGATTTACATTTTTAAAATTAATTAAGCACGATGAAAATTCAATAATTTTTATTTACCTTCCATTTTCTTTTTAAATATCTTTTACTTTTCTATGTATTTAAAATTTTATATAAAATATTTATTCATTTTGATTATACCGTTTTTATTTTGATTTTCAGATTTAAAAAAAAAAGATTTTTTGCTTCGTGTGAATAACTTAAGTCGTAGTCATTTTTATTTTTCGACCTGGACACGAAGCTGTTTTTCGTTAAATAAAAAAGATTCTTGGAAATATACAGTTTAGATTATTTAATATTCTTAGTTGTTTAAGGTTTTTTTTTTTTTTTTTTTGTTGTATTTGTTATAATTACTGAAAATGATTTGAATTATAAAAAGAAAAAAAAGATTTAAAAATCTACCGATGATTGTATCTGATCTGAGAGATAAAATTGTACTATTTGTACCAACAACAAAATCATTTCTTTTTTTTTTTTTTTTTTTTTTTTTTCCCCAAATTAAGGTTTAATAAATTTTTTTCACATAAAAGGAAATGGCATTGATCAGATGTTCCGATGTATTCTTTTTGGTTAAACAAATGTTTAAATATTGAAATTGCCTTATGTCATGAAAAATTGATTTTGATATTTTACTAAATTACTCCTCAAAAAAAAAAAAAAAAAAAAAAAAAAATCCTTGATTTTTAATTGGTGCCTTGTTTGTTTTTTTTTTTTTTTTTTTTTTTTGTTTAGGTTTTTCTAAATTTAAAGAAATGTTTTATCTAAGAACTAGTCACTTGCTGTTTCTTCCCACTTATCAATGCTTACAAGAATTTTTCTTCAACTAATTCTGCTGACGTTTCATTTTCACCAAATAAGTTTTTCTGTAGAGTGGATAATTCTTTTACTTACCTTGATGTTCAAGAATTAGACAGTCAAACTTTTTACTGTTTTCTCCTGATCTATTCACAACGAGACGACGTCATATTCACGCCAATTTTTATTAGATACTTCAGATGGCCCATATGTGTGCCAATGTATCGAGTGTTTATTCAGCCTGACACAAGCCCACAATTTCAGGAATATCTTGTAAGGATTGAATTCAAATTATTGAGATATTTGTTAACCACTACTTCAAGGCAAGACTAATAACTCTCTCTCAGATGGTTAGGGGTAAATCATAACCTTAACTTAGTTTTAGTTTGGACCAAAAGTATGGAACACCAAGGGAGACTCGAACTCTCAATTGTCTTCTAACCCAGCGTGGTATTTTAGAAACTTGAAGATCTGGGTAAATAAGATATTGTTAAACCGCGAATATTTTATCGTTTATATATATATTTTTTTCTTTGACCTTTTTTTTCATTGGTGTGCATTATCGTATACTTTTAACTTGAAATATGGTTTCAGTAAACTAAACATTAAATTCTTTAAAGGAGAGAAAAAGTTCTATTTCAACACGTGCATACACACCGTGTTAATAAACAAAATTAAAAAGAAAAGTATTTATAATAGAAAGAAATGTAATTGGCACATTAATTTTAACACATTTAACCACTTTTAAATGGTTAAATTATTATTTTTTTATCTGTATTGTAAGCAATTATTTGAAAAATTTAACAATTGTCTAGTTTTCAAATTTTAGGAAATAAATTTCAAAACATTTTTCAGCTGATGAGGACATTTCAAATTTTAGGATTTTAATTTTTTATTTTATTCATTGTTAAGAAAAAGATTGATAAAAACATTTATTTTCACTAATATTTATCTGTTAACATTTGCAAGTCGATCTATGTTGTTTTAGCGATGAATATATTTGTTAAAGAAATCTAAAAAAAAAAAAAGTTTTATTTAAATTTTGAACTAATTCTTACTATGAAGGTCTGCCCACTTTTGAAATTTAAGAAAACCAAAAATTTGAGTTCTGCCTTAATATAAAAATCCTCTAGATCTCAACTTTAAAATTATTGTAACTATTCTCATCATTTCTGTTTGAATTTCTGAGATGAAGAATCCTTCTTCACAGATGTACTCTGACTTGTGTCCTCATCTGTCCATTGTATCAGGTGTCTATTGTAGTCAGTAACCTTCTGGAAATTTTGAACTGTACTCTATTCAATCCACATGGATACATTGATCTTATTTTGTTGACCATGTTTATGCTTATAACAACAAAAATAAAACCACTTTGGTTTGATCTTCATTTTTTCATTGATGGATAATCTAGTTATAGGTATAGTGTCTCAGCTATTTCTAAAATGAGGAATTATTATACACTAATTCATCTGAACTGCTGTCAACATCTTTGTTGTTATAGTCATAATATTTCAGTACTCTCTTGCCTTCTTTATGTGCCTATCATATTTGGCAATATTCTCAAACTTTTTAAGCACTTTTATTCAACCCAAGGATAGACTGCTCTCAATTCAGTTGTTTATTCAAGGGCATATCTTTTATTAATTTTTAGTTAATTTTTATCCTTGTGATGCCACCACTGCCTAGAGGATGTAAATATTGGTTAAGTATCTTCAGTTTATTTGACGGTCATGGGTTCATTCCTTTGGTCAAGTAGTGAAATTTACATATTTTGGTTTAGTGGAATTAACAAGCGTCATTACATGGACATTAATTAATACAAAATATCTCTTTCCTATCATAGACAGCAGAATGAAAACCACTTATTTATCTCTGTGGATTGAATAAATGGTTTGGTTTGAAATTTTGAAAACATTACCAAATATATCAATTACCTGTAGAAGGGTACAAGATGCTACAGCCAAAATATTGTAACAAAGTTGAAGACAACAGTTCTAATAATTCAGTGTATAATAAAAATGTATGATATATTTTTTCATTAAATTAATACTGTTATAAAATTTATAACTTTTTAAAAAATATTTTCACATTTACACAACTTTTTCAAAAGCAGGTATTGGGCTTCAAGTTTTGTAAGAATAGAAATTCATTAAAAAAAAAAGAAATTTGATATAATTTATGCTAAAAAGGTATTTATAATTTTGTAAGTGTAAATATGTGTATATTTATCACACATGTGCTCACACACATGAACAAAATAGAAATTTTTTTTTTTTTGACCTTAGGTCATTGTTAGGAGAAAAGTGTTTTTTTTAAATAGTTAAGTGTTGATATGTTGTAAAAGAAGTGATGAAAATGGACTGGTAGCTTGTAAAAGAGCATAAATGCCTTAAAATAGACAAGTTAACAATTTGATCTTGTGTATAAATAATTGAAATCTTTTTAAGATAATCTTCATTTCAAAGTAGACAATTTGCTAAGATTGTTTTGTTCACTTTCACATGAGTTTAAGTATATAATGCATGCTTTGTCAGGAAAAGGGCCATTGTATTGAGGGTTGGTTGGAAAGTTCATAGGCTAACCAAGATAGTCTCATAGAATATGACCAAATGAAGGTTGTTGTTGGTGTGTTTTTTTTTCTTCTTCAACATGATCTCCCTTGTAGTCCACATACCTCTTCCATCAGTGTTGTTGTACTTTGATCTCATTGGTCAAAAAAGTCATCAACAGCAGATATGACTTCATCATATGAACTTCTCAGCCCACTCTTATAGTGTGTATGATGACAGAATCTTTAAAAACTGGTATATAATGTATATGATATTGCACATGTGAAGACCATGACAAAAGGATGACTTCAGGATTGTCTATATTAAAAGACATTTTCAATATTAGTTTATGAACTTATCTGGAACTAAATAACAATTTATACATTTTTATAAAAGTCACTTTAAGTTAACTGTTCTTCAAATTAGCATAATCATATTTTTTTTCATATATAATAAATAAAAAATCAAACTGGTGACATTTGTGTTGAACAGAAACACTTTTTATAAAGTGCTCTTTCATTTTGTATGAATGTAAGTAAAGTTTCATACATGTGTTATGCTGTAACCCCCCCCCTGCGCATGTTGAAGTAAATATTACAAATTTACAAAGTAGTACGAGTCTGCCTTTGATCCAAGCTTCTCTTTTTTTTTTTTTTTTTTTTTTTTTTTTTTTTAAGAACTATAAGCAAATTGAATGTTGTTTTATCTACATCAGTAATTCTCAACATGGGGCATATGGTAATATTTTGGTGGGACTTGTTTAGAGACCAAGTTAATAGCCTTTTAAACTTCCTTCACTAGAATTGCAGTAAAATTTTAAATATGTAAGGATATTACAGGGGGCATCAGAATTTTAGAAATGCCAAAGTGGGGTATGGCCAAAAATCAGTTGGAAACCACTGATCTTCAGGTAACCATTTATAAAAAAAAAAAAAAAGTTTTTAAATTTCTCCATCTTGGAAATATTCAGTTTTGGAAATAAGTTGAGATTAGTATTCACATTTTGTAAGCTCCAAAATAATGAAATTGGAAAAGGAACTTTACTCTGGTTTAAGATGATTTTTTTCCTTAAATGCTAGCTTCCTAAACTTTAACCATGAAGACCATTTAAGTCCTTCTTTTCTAATACAGAAAACAGAATCATGAGTGAATGAAGTGTAGAAAGATGGGTCAATTGATTTATAACTTGTACGTTTAGCTTCTCTTATGTGAATACGTTCATTTGTAGATTAATTTCTGTTATTTTTGATCGCTGAGTCAAAATTATGTTAATTGAAGGTAGAAGCTGAACCATTGTTATTTCTTCGAAAAATGTTGGTGAGGCTTTTCAAAATGAAAAGGAAATTTTTAAGAAAATATAACTAAGAAAAAACAAAACAATGAATTCATAGATATTAATGACAAGAAAAATGTCTATACTATAGCACGGCTTAATACTTTATTCCTATTCACAATAGAAAGTATAAATACATTTAGACAAGATGAACCTTTGTTATATTTTTTTTTTTTTCATCACTGTCAATGAAATCTTGTTGGTGATTGTGACAATTAGAATAGGGTTATCTATCAAAATTCATGTCATTAATATTTAGAAATATTGGGTAGCTATATATTTTAATATCTTGAGTTCTTTGATATTTAGAATACTTGATGTTTGATTTTCTTTAGTTTATGATTAGGTTTATCTTAAAGAAAAAAAATAGGTGTTTATATAGATACCAAATGTTTTTGAAGACAATAGATTTTTTCTTTTTTGTTTAAATGGTAATTTTCCTGATTCATTCTTCAACTCTGCTCAGAGGTAAAATAAGAAAAACAAACTTCTTTTTTTCAGGAAAAACCAAACTGGTGGCTGAAAAATAATATATCAGACTGACTAATTCAATTTGGATTATAGAAAATGCAAAAATTGGTATGTTGGGTGGAGTCAACTCTGACACAGTCACATTTCATATCTCTCCACACAAAAACAAAATAAATAAAATAGAATATTAACAACAAGAACTAAGCTTTGTGACTTGTGAGACTAGTACATTATCACAACTATTCCTTTTGAAGAAACATAGTTATTTCTTTGTAATTTGATTGTGTCAATGTGTATATACATGTAATATGATAAAATATGAACTTAACCGTTGTACCAGAAAATATATCTGGTTAGATATTGGGGGTTGGGTATCCAATTTTGCTGGATTGCAATATATGGATATTTAAAAAAGAAAAATAAATTAATAAAATTGAAAGTAAATAAATTTTACATCCAACTACACACCAGTATTCAGCTCCAGTGAAAAACTCAATGAATGACTTCAATCAACTATTATTAACTCCCTTCAAAAACCGTTTTTGACTTGTGCAGACCTGTTCAACACTAAGTGGTATATTCTTTAAAATAAACATCAAAAATGTTTTTAGTAAAAAATCTCTGTCTATTTCACCCATCTGGTAATAAAAATATTTTCTTACTGATTTTTATGTATTTCATGTAAATTAAACTTCTTTCTCTGAAAATAACCCGTGTGTCATTTTCAGGTTTATTTTTAATGCAATGTGCCTACAGGTACTTGTAGTGTTGACATTTTTAGGGTTAACACAAAGATCATATAAAATCAACACCATATTTGACTAAAAAGTCGTCTCAACTGAAATAGAAGACAATTACAACTTTGTTTAAACGTAAAGAAATACAGGATGATTTTGTTCTTGTTTTTTTTTTTTTAAATGTGCACTTGGTCTGATATTCCCCTACACAAAATTGACAAAATGAGGTCATTTCTATTAAAACATTAAGAAAGGTGGTGCTATTCCAAGTGTCAATTGTGTTAGGCAGTTTCATCTGCCAAAATTGTTTGCTCTTCATTTTACTGCCCTGAAAGTTAAGCTTGCTAATCAATCTGTTAGCATCATAACAAACAAAACAACTGATTGTTGTGACCAGAGTATTTTAAATGTGATTTGCAAGCATTTGTGGGGAGTCATTTCTCATTGATGTTGTAACCTTGAGAGAATGCAATCATCAAACCTTAAGTCAGGCATACATCCAAGCTGTAACTTATGTGGATATTGCAACTGAAGATATAGTTGCTTTTGTATGGGTAAATAGTAGGACAGACTAGGTTCTTCAGCCTTGGTGAGGCAACTAGTCTAGGAGAAGGAAAACTCTGAATTCAAACCTGTTAAACTCCGCTTAAAAATTGACCTTGTGTCATATCCTGCCCGAGCGGAGGGGTTGGGTAAATAGGATATAGTTGCTTTTGTAACAGATTCTGCAACTTACTGTAAAAAAGCTCATAGGGAAGTGTCATCAAATGTCTTTATTAACAGTTACCATATGTTGTACTAGGCCCATAAGTATTTTCACCCTGGCCAGCATTTGATTGTTACTCAGCTCATTACTTTCATCAAGTTAGCCTTTTTAAAAAAAGTTGTCAAAAAAAGCAATTCCTTAAATGGCTTGAATGTTCCTTGCCTAACAGACAAGTGAAATTATCCCTTGTGCCAGTTGCAATCAGATAGAATTCCTTGTTTAATGCAGCCAAATATCACTCGTCCTTTGTACAATTCTGATGAATTCTTTAAGCAAGAAAAGAGCCATTGCATGGCAGTAGATAGGATTCTGGAATGAGTAGATGATGGTTGACTACATCATGCCTCTTAACATAAAATGCAGATTCAGATGCATTTTATAAACAAGAACTGAACCCATTTCATAACAGTTTTGACAAGCTTAAAAAAAAAAAATCTAAGTCTCCACTTGGATGTGATATTTATAACATGATGGAGGATGTAAAACAGTATTTGCATACTGGTACATCAAAATCAACATTTGTTGTAGAAACTGACAGTCTTCTGTTTGAACTAGAAAACAGAGCGAGTGAGAGAGTTCTCTCAAATTTCCAAGATTTGTTCAGCATATCTTTTTTTAAAACTGAATAAATACCTGGATGCACACCCTGTATAACTTTTACAAGGTGTTTTGTCTGTTTGATCCTAGACAGCTACCTTGTATAAGCCCTGACATTGATAGTTTTGTAGCCATTAAAAACTTGCAAGATCCTTCTACTGATCTTGAATTCCAAATTTATGTGAATTATCAAGATGACCTACTGAATCCATTTAATATCCCAGCATTTTGGAATGCAAAAAAGAGCAGATTTCCTGTTCTGAAACAGATTGCTGATAAGGTCATATCGATGCCTGTTACCAGTGTAGAGGCTAAACATTCACTTTGTCAGTATAAACATTTACTAAATAAACAATGTGAAAATCTTAATTGTGAGAACACCAAACTTACAATATTGTATTACAATGGATATTTAGAAAAAAGATTTGAAGATTACTAATTTCATAATTTGGGAAATATCCTATTTTAAATTTGAGCAGAATTTCAACTTGAGATCAGTTTTATTTAAATTTTGAATTAATGTCAAATTTGATTTTTATATTTTGTTAGAAAGATTCAGTTATTATAGTTTAATTCATGTTTAGTAAAATTTTAGTGAAAATGTTTGACTTACTAAGATTGAAGTTGTTTGCTGTTGATTCTTTAAATGTGATTTTTCTGTTGATTTTTAATATTGTAAAGCAATGATTATAAATCAATCTGGATCCCTTTTCTTAAAAACACAAAAACAATTTGAATGTATTTTTTTTCTTCAAGAACAAAGCTCTGATTTAAAGTTCAACCTCTAAGATAATTATACACTGCAACATTTCATTGTTTTATTGTCCAGTCATGTTACATTTTTATTTTTACATATAATTTATTTTTGGACTTGGATTTTAACATTAAAAAAAAAGAATAAAGGTATTTGCTATTTCTTTATATGTAATAAAAGTTTGAATTATGTTTTTGTTTTCAGTTTTGATAATAAAGATAGCATATATTATTGCAATTTTCTCATAAAATACAATAAAAATGGAAAAACAGAATTTACCAAAAGTGGAAACGGAATTTTAAAAAAAATTTGAAATGGAAAATTGGAGGCGCTGCTAACTCTGTTTAAGTTTACAAAACATTTGACGCAAAAATGTATGAAATACTTGGAGCAACATTCAACAATGTAGCTGGCATAAAAAAAACTGCAGCAAATGATTGAAAGATTATTTGACAGAGATACAAAAAGAGTTAAAGTTAAAAACTTTAGAAAATTGTTGAACGTAATGAATAGTTGAAAGAATTAAAGTAATTCATTATTTTATATCTTCTATATTTTGTTTTTTCTTTTTAATGTGCTACATTTTGGTATTTGGTAGTTGAAACTAGAAGTTACTAGCATTGCCTGGAACAAAACCCTGAGAATTAGCTGAGCACTTGTAAATAAAACTGATTTTGAATTCCTTTTACCTTAATCTTTTTATCATAAAATTGTTTACCTCCTCTATTACTAATAGCACCATCTTACATTGTAACCCATATTAGTTCTTGTAACTATCTAAAAGTTGAAATATACATACGAATTAATTGCTGCAAACTTATTGATGTTTATCTTATAAGGACAGAAAAAAGAATTTTGTTTGCATTTGTAAAATGTCATGTCCGGGTTAAATGAAGAGGTTGACAGAACGAGCACATCAAACAAGTAATGATTTGATAGTTGCAAACAACATACTTTTGGTATACTTCATTTCACAGCAGTATACAGTGCTAGACATACTGCTTGTTGGGGAATTGTCTAGATGGAGGCATGTGGTTCTTATAGAAAATGAGGATATAGCAAGCAAGAAACTTAGACTTCAATTCTTCTGAACATTGAAGATCAATGAGTTTCATCAACAGTTGTGATGGTACTTTTAAGTTGATATCAAAAGGCAAAGAGAAAATTTTTCAAGTTGAGTAAACTGATGGGCCTACAGGATGCCAACCCCTATGTGGAAATTTCCTTATTTTGAAATCTCTCAGGGATTGAAACGATCTTTCACAAGTTGAATGTGGTTCTAAGGCTATGTGTTGTGTAGGCCTGCAAAGATCATTTATTAAAGATTTTTACATAGAAAATTGTTGGTATTATCCAGTGTTTTGTTTTGTTATATATATCTGGTATGCAGTCAGGTATTAAAATCTATATCCATCGTTTCTTGACGTATTCAGAATTCATTAATTTCTTTTATATTGAACTTTAAAATTCAATATATTAGAAATTAGTGAATTTTTCCTAACTGTAAAAACTTGAACTTGGGGACCCCCTTTTTTGACTTAGGCAACCATTTAACATTTTATCTACTATGTATACTCACAAACATTAGTGAAAAATCTTTGACAAAGAGTTATGTTGAACTTATCTTCCTATTAAACTATTGTATCATTCCTAATTTGAAGTATCATGTTTCTAATGTTCTAACCTGCAAAAGATACAGAGTGTGGTTTTCAGCCTGCACACCTTGTGACACTTGAGAACTTAGGAGATAAAGGGTTAGACCAGATGTCACATCTTATAGAATTTATATTTTGCTAGTTTTGGGTGGCACATTAAGTGTTATTGTCAGAAAATGGACCAGCAACTCTAGTTCAAATCCTGTATGGGGCTGTTTGTATTTCATGTCATGCTAATGTCCTCAGTGAAGGTATGAATCTATCTGTTCTCCCCACCCCAGCTCTCAGTAAATTGTAAGGCAGACTGGGTTCTTTAGCTTTGGTTTGACAATCAGTCTAGGAGAAAGAAACTCTGAATTCAAACCAGCTTTACTCTGCTTAAAATTTAACTGTTGTGTCTTGCCCAATGAGTAAACGTATATTTTAGTATTCAATAGTTATCTCCCTTAAGACATGATAATAAGGTGTGAATAAATGTTGACTTGCAATAGAATTATTAAGTTGAAAATTTGAAATTTTTTAAAGAACATTTTTAATACTTATTGAGGAAAAAAAAATTTTTTTTTTTTTTCAGTGAGCATATTTAGTTTATTTGAATTCTATTTTACAAGCATATCTGCTTAACATATTTAGAAATATATTAAGGTAAAAAGAGTTACCTAACCAAGTGAATGTGATATTTATGACAAGTATGGTGAAATAAATATTTTCAAGATATGTTGCCTGGTAAATGATGCTGTTTTTTAAAAAATTTTTCACCCCTCTTTTTGGGAGGCAAGTAATACTTGTCACAGCATTGTTTCATCATCATCAAGGTGTGCAAACAACATGGATTCCTTTTTGGCTCTTTTTTTCCACTATAGGCGATTTGTATTTGGTAAGTTCTCTCGGCAGTACCTCGTGTCTGCACAGAACTGATAAATGTAAGTTTTTGCTGATCAGCCGACACTGGTGTCTCTGTGTATGAGTCCATAGGAGAATGTGGCTTATGAATTTGTCCTTATTTCCTCAGCAGGTGTTGCCTTTCTTGGATAGTTTGTAAGATGTGAGGTAAGTTGCAATTCAGCTGTTCTTTTATGGGGTAATGTTCCAAAGGTTTGTTCAAAACAGAATGCAACATCCTTGTGTAGTTCCCATTTAGCTTTTTCTCCAAGTGTTTTATTTGTCAAAGTGGTGCAAACATTCAGTAGTACTGACATGGTTACAGCTTAGAAGTTCTATTATGGAGAGGCAGAAAAGAAACTTAACAGTAAACATACAGAAATACAGTAGATTATAAAACAAAAAAATTTCCAGAATAAATTTTATAAATTGAGATGTGATTTAAAAAAAAAAAAAAAAAAAATTCATGTTCTCTCTTTCATCACACATACAAAAGAAAAATAACAATATTCTAAAATTGTAATTTATTTTTCATTGCAGTAATAGTATCTTAGATTGTTCCTACATCTAAACGGCTATTGCCCGTTTCAACTTAAATAATTACCATGTAATGACTATATTGTTCTCAAAGTATTACAATTAGTATAAATAGTGATATATTTTTCAAATGACATCTTTTACAAGTCAAAAAGATCTAAAACTTGCTACTGACGAATTATATAGACTTGTAAGAAAGAAGTGCTTTTAGATTTTTTAATGTTTTACTGAGATATACCAATTATAACTACTTGATTAGTATTTTTATATCTACTAGCAATATGTCATTCATTATTCTTTAATAGAGATATTAAAAAGACTTTTTCTCTTTTTGTCTAGAGAACTGGGAAAAGCCTATAAAATGTCAGATTTTGTCTGCTGTAAAATTATGATTTACTAATTCATTATCAGTACCAAGCTGAAACAATTCTCATTACAACATCAAAATGCAAGCAAAACTAAAATTATTTTCTTTACACAGTAAGAGATAACAAGTAAAGTTGGTGGCTGTAGTCAAGGGTGACCTGAAGGCTCCCTTTTCAATAGCTACTACAGTAAGGTGTAGGGGTGGGCACTACTCCTTCCCCCGGATTGCTCCACTTTACCCTTGATACATACCTTGTAATGCTGAGTGTTAAGCAAGGAGGTATTGAGTACCTTTTTTTTATTTATTTTTTTTTTTTATAGTCTTTGCTATGACGCCAACCTAAGACTGAACCCTGGTCTCCCGGGCCATTGGCAAACACTCCACCCATTAGCCCAATGAGCCGGTTAAGGACTGTTTTCTGACTACTTGATTTCTATTATTTACTGTTATAGTTTTCAATTTAGCAAAACTTTAGCAATTTAAACCATTGTCATTTACTAGATAATTTAAATACAAAATAAAAAAACCCAAAATTTTTAAAGGTATCTCTTCCCTGAGAAAATCTTTCTGTTGGCAGGGTTTAAAATACATTGACTGTATCCCTTGTAGAGGGGTAAGTCCTTCCCCAAAAAGGGATCTCTTGGATATAACACTGAACTTAATCTGATGCTGGCAATCTGGAGACTGTAGAGTATCCCTTCCTTCCCATTACTCCCAGGTCTACTCTGATTCTGAATGGTAGTATCTGTTAGGGTCCTATGTATGGATCAAATAGATCTGTTTCAAATTATTCATATTCAGTAAGAATACTTAGAACCATATATCTGTAAATTATTTTTTAATTAAGAATAGTTACTGTGTTATTAGTTACCTGAAACCATCTAACTATGCAAACAAATGGCTAATTAAATTAAGAGAATTATTTGAAACCTTATTAGTATTAAATAGGAATACTTGAAACCATACAACTATGTACAAATTATTTGTATTAGCTAGGAATACTTACTATCATGTAACTCTGCAAAAAACTTAAATAACTACACAAAAATGTACTATAAATGCAATTCTCTAACCTCAAGGCATAAAATCACCCTTCCTATGCCATTAAAATCAATCATAAAAAACAATCTCTAGCTTTCATAAAACATTATAATATTTGAAAGTTTTAACAATGGAGTATTTGCTTTATATATTAAAATAGAGAAAGAGTTTGATTTCTAATGTTAGTTTTCTTTTTTTTATTTTTTATTTTTTTATTTATCTACTATGGTGTGTACTATTCAAGATGCTGAAACTGATTTAAAAAAAAAAAAACTAAAAAAAACTCAAGACAAAATTTACTGAAGAAATCAGAAGTGTGTTTCCATCCAAAATATGGCAGCCTTTATTACTCCCTGTTTATTCTTAGATACTACATACAAAAAGCTCCCTAAGAGCTAAAGATAAATTATCCAACATGGGTCACTTAAGACAAAGGGATACAACTCAAACATCTTGGTTCAATCTAGAACATACTAAACAACCTGTTGTAGTAGTGGTCCATGATATTGATGCTTTTATTTAGGAAGGAGTGAAAGATTCTAATTAGTATTTCATTGTTATCTTACTTAGGTTAAAAGTTTGATAATTAAAAAAAAAAAATGCCATTCACCTTCAATAAAATTATCATTCATTTGTAAATTCAACTGGAAATTTCTTTATTATCTAGGAGCATTTTAAGTGTATTGCTCTAATAAAAATCATATGACATACCACTTTTGATAGGTTATGGTTATATGAAAAAAACAAGGTATTCAGAGAATGGTTTTATTTATAGTTGAATTATTTCCCAACATTAAACATTTGAAATATATATATATATATATATATATATATATATATATATATAGTCATACATAGATTCAAAGATAACAATTAATGTGTAGATAAATATCTTTTTCATCGACACCCCCCTCATTCAAATCCTGGATGAGACTTTGCATTTCACTTTGCACTAATGCCTTTGGAAAAGGCATGAATCCATTTGTTCTTGCTCCAGCTAAGAGTAAATAGTAGGGCAGACTGAGTTCTTTGACTTTGGGTAGGCATCCAGTCTTGAAGAAAAACTCTAAAATCCACTTAGAATTGATATTTTGTATCCATGGTGGAGGGGTTGGGTAAATACATAGATATTTTCCATATTATTTATGTTATTTTCTTTGGCAATTACAAGGTCTTCTTGAAAATGATCCAACACATGATTAATAAAAACTAATCAACCTTTTGAAAAAAATAAAACATAAGATATAATTAAGTTATAACTCTATGATATTTTTCTTCTAAGGTCATTGTCTCTAAGGTTCCTTGTTGATATCAAAAGACACCAAAGTATTTAGGTAATCATTTGCTTATTATTTTTCAGACCATAATTGTATCTTTTTTTGCAGAACCTTTGCGCCAATTATAACATTGGCTACCCTACTTTTTTTTTTTTTTTTTTTTTTTACTGACTTTTTTGGAGTTTGAACAGTTTTTGTTGTGGGTTATGCTGTATAAACAAATGTGTTAAAAGCAAATAATTGGTAATAAAAATTACTCCAAAATTATTAATGGAACTAATTTTATTAAGTAATGCTGATTAATTCATTCTTTTTTTTTTTTTCTTTTTCTTTACTAGATTAGTAAAGAATGCCTTTGGATACCTTTATCTGCGGCCAGTGTCAGGAAAATTTCAATGACATCCAACTTTTTATTAACCACAAAAAAGAATGCATTCCCATTACCACTTCAACAGCTACGATGGTGGCTGAAGCTCCTTCAGCAACATCCCCTGCCGTGGAGGAAACGGCTGTTCAGATTGCAGATGCTTTGGAATACACAGCAGGTAAATTTGATTTGTTGTTTACCTGAATTTAGTGTTTACTGTAATTATCCATGTAACAATTTAATCTAAATTAAGCATTCATTCAACTTTTTATCCATTTGCACTGACAAAAAAATAAGAATTTATATAGTTTATTTTGTCTTAAAACACAAAATTTACACAGTATTTAGAACAAATGCATGGACATGGTCATACAAAAATTGAACAAACTTGTAATGAAAATAAGTTCACATTTGGAGAAACAAAATTATAAACAAACACATATCCCAGTGGATATTTCTCTGCAACAGTGTAAACATTAGTTTGGACTATAGATATTACTTACTTTCGGTTATCCTTTCTCGAATATGGTGAAGTGTGCAGCCAGAAAAAGTTAATTGTATAGTTCTTGTGTATTATCCACATCTAACTTTTGGGCTGAAAAATATAGAGGAAAAGGCACACAAATATTTGCAGTAAAATTACCCCCCTATTTACTCATAGCTGGGTGAATGGATGGATTCATACCTTCCCCAAAGCATTAGTGTAATTGTATTTATAAGTCAGTTAGCACCCCTTACAATCCAGACTTGGCTTCTGCCTTTTCTCAAAGCTAAAATTGCTATTGAAATGCTGTGAATGAGATTAAGGAAAATATATTGAGGTAGCTGATGGCAATTTCAAAAGAGGACTTTGCGGTTTGTTTTGAAAATGAAAAGGGATGCTAAAATAAGTGTGTGAGGTCCCCAAGAGAAATACTATGAAGAGGACTAAGGTGCCTTGCCTTCGGTAGGCTATTTTCTGATTCTTAATATATTATCTCCAAAGAAGATGAGTTGGAAATGATTCTATTTGAGAATAAATTAGAGGATTCTTATAAATCTTCAGGAGTGCTCAATGTATGATAATTGATATATAAATTTTAAAATTTCATATAAAGCAAATTCATATAATTAGAAAAAACTTAAACTGTCATTAGGCTATTATTATAAATTTTTTCAGCTGGCCACTCCGTAAGAGAAACCAACCTCTTTAAATAGCCATCACACTTATATAAGAATAAATCTTTTAGAAGAGGAAGAAATTTGATGGCTATCTGAAGAGGTTGGTTTCTCTTATGGAATAGCCAACTGAAATAAATTTATAATATCCAAATGACAATTTTTTTTTTTTAATCTATTCAAATCAAAAAGGCATGTTCAGAAGAAAAGGAAGAACTCCAGTAGACTCTGACAGGGTCATTATGTGATGCCATAAGTGTGAAAGCTCAAAGCAATTTGTGTCTGATTGTCTACACTGGGAAATTGAAGATGATAATATAACAATTCATCTAACACTCGTTGCAGGATCAGCAAGCCATGCTAATTGAATCATTAGCAACAGGCATCCTTGATTGCTTGTACAAAGACTGTTGCTGGAAACGTATGGATTAATGAGTATTTATCTCTTCTTGAAGATGAAAGGAATAATGTGAATAAATCTGTGAGATCTCGTTCATTACATTACAGATTTGATGGAAAAGAGATAAAAAGTAAAAAGGAATTGATAATTCCTGTGGCAATTTGAGGGAAAAAGTTGAAAATTTCTGTAGCTAATAGTAATATTCCATTACTAATTAGCAAATTCACAATGACAAATCTTCCAATGTTATTGGACATAAAAAATCACAAATTGATAGTTGAAGGAAAATCTTTCAAATTGAACTTCAGCTCATCTGATTATATGATTCCAGCATGTGTATGAATCAGTGAAAGCTGTAATGTTGTTCTACATCTACAAAACTTGACATTGTTGAACAAAGAAAAAAGAAGAAAAGCAATGAGATTCCACCATCAGTTTGCTCATGCTTCAAAAGAGAGATTGGTTTGCTTGTTGAAAAAGGGTGGGCAGAATTTTTATTCTAAGTAGAGAAATGTTGTAATAACTCAGTTTTAACCAAAACCAATTGTTCCTTTACCAAAAGCAGACGAATTTAATAAGGTTGTTTACATGGCTCTAAAGGAAGTCACTAAAGGAAAGCTTTGGATCGTACACTTGGTGGACAATGCTACAAATGTACAGCAGCAGCCCTAATTCAATCAAAGAAGAATGAAGCTGTTAAAAAAATTTCAAGATTTGGTTAGCATACTTTGGAACACTAACGAAGTTTGTAGAAGAGAATTTGATATTAAAGTTTTCAAAGAGATGAACGAGAAGTTTAGCATAGAAACTAATACTACATGTTAAGTCTCTTTTTAGTAATGGTGTGATTGAGCAAAATAATGGAATTTTGTATAAAACCATGATAAGATCAAGAAGGATGCCAATGTAACATGGAAACTGCATTGTCATATGCAGTGTCTGCCAAGAATTCTCTACTGGATATGGTCCAGATCAACTTGTTTTTGGAAAAAGTGTGAATCTCCCTACAATTGTACCTGACGAATTACCAGCACAAGAATTTTTAACACATAATGAGAAACTTGATGCTCTCCACCATGCCAGAGAAAACTTTATCCAAGCAGAGACTTAGTAGAGAATAAGAAGACCTCTCAAACTCAATGTTTGGACTTGGTCGAATTTATACCTGGTGAAAGACTTTACTATAAACAAAAAAAGATGAGGGCTGGAGAAGACCTGCTAAGATGCTTGACAAAGAAAACAATTTTGTACTGATCCACCTTGTTGGACTCTAGTAACTGAGTCCACTTCCTACAGTAGTAACTATTAGACCACCCAGAAATGGCTCCAACTTATAATAGATTATGATATTTAATAACAAAAATTTATACAGACTGGACTAAATTATAAAGAGGCTTTTGGAATACTTCTGACCACCAGATTAATTTATGGTATCACTAGGGATCTGTCCATTTTATGAAATTTTTCAATTATTTTACTTGTATTTAATCATTTCCAGAGATTCTGAAAGGAATACAAGTGACAAGGAAGTTATAAAGCATAAAACCTTAGTTTATATCGGTCTAAGAGAAAGCTGATGTATTGAGTGGGGGTAAAAATTGGTCCATCATGTCTTCTAGTATTGATCTGTTAATGACATTTTTAAAGAATGTTGAATTAGTTGATTCAATAAAATGATTAATATGGCAAAACTTTGAAATTACTGCTGCCTGAATGTCAATGTTGTACTTTTTCATGGATTTAAAAAATCATTCTTAGACTTCTTTAAATCGTATTTTATTCATGTTATCTTTTTTAAATGGCCTAATAGAATCCAGTCCTTTCAAAAGGTATTAGATATCTTAAAAAAAAAAAAATGAAAAAAAAAAAATTTTTTTAAATAAATAAAAATTGTTTTACTTAATTTATTAATATCAAAAACACTATTTCAGTCCTCCTACTTCATCATTTGCGATTGAAATTGAAACCGTTATCACACTACAAATAATCTTTGATTTTGTATTTGTTAAAATTCTGGTGAAAATTTTCGTTTTTGTTTCTTCATGTGATATTTTCTATATCATTAGAATTAAGATACTTAGGCTGGTTTTGAAGCTTCAATAATCTTATTTAACAATTATTTTAATAATTGACATTGAAAAAAATACTTATAGCATGAATAAGCAAATAGTGAGACCTTTTTGTTTTTAACAAAACAAAAATCTCACTTTATGCAATGTATCTTTGGAAATATTTAAGATTCTTCGTAATATGCATCAGAATAATAATGAATAATAATTCTGAGGGTTCAAACTTAAAAGAATAAAAAAAGATTGTAGCTCTAAAAATCAGTATTGTTAATAAATGTTTGTTTATCTAAGTTGATGTGATTTTCTCAACTTTTTTAGGCCCTATCGGCAGGGTTTAGAATATGTTGATTGTATTGCCTGTAAAGTAGTAAGATTCCCTCAGAAAGTGGTATCCTGGGTATATGTATTTACCTAACCTTTTGCCACAAGCAGAATGTGACACAAGGTCAATTTTTAAGCTGGTTTGAATTCAGTTTTCTTTAGACTGGTTGTCTTACCAAGGCTAAAGAACTAGTCTGCCCTACTATTTATCAATAGCTCAGAAAAGAATTGATGGATTCATACCTTTCTCAAGGGCATTAGTGCAAAGTCAAACACAAACAGCCTTGTTCAGGGTTTGACTTTGGATTACTGATTCCATTTCCTATAATGATAACCATTATGCTCAGCATGTCTGGGCCTGACTCGAAACTGCATCTTGGGGTGAGGTGCCAGTTTTGGAGTTCTGGGAAAGGTGGAGTACCTTTTTGTTGCTATTGGTCTCAGGTCAACTTTGACCTGGAGGAGTAAGGTTCCATCTATGGGTCAAAAGATGTTAGAAAATCATTAGTATTAGATAAGAATACTTGAAACTGTATAATTCTGTAAACAAATGATTATTATATAAGAATAGTTAATTGAAACTATATAATTGCTTGAAAAAAAAACTGACAGGTATTACATGATTTGACAAATGTTGACATGCCATAAAACCAAACAACCCTCAACTTTTAAAAAATCGGCTTGTTGAGTATTTATGCTAGGTCACTGATAAAACATACAAATATTGACCTTTTATTGTTTTCCTAAAATTTATAATTTATGCTTTTTATTTATCTTTTATTTTCTTTGTAGTGGATGGTACTGTAAATGTTAACGTAGACTCTGCTGATTTGCTCTCTCAAGTGGCTCAAGCAACAATGGTAACAGGAGATGACTCGTCAAAAGCTGTTGTGATCATCACATCTCCACAAGCTGCCAACTCCACAGCTGCTGTGCAGCCACTGCTTGAAGCTTTGGAATCTGTCAGTGTCGACCAGCTGCAACCAAAGACGCAGATAGCAAATGCGACTTCTGTTATTAGCACTGTTACCACCCCAGTTGTAACTACCACTGCTCCAACAACCACTACTGCTGCTGCTGCTGCTACATCTATTACCAGTAACACAACTAACACTACTACCACCACCACTATCACAGCAACCACAACTACACCCTCTACATCTACAGGTATATTACCTTCTTTTGTATTTGTTAATCATAAGTTGATGATGAAGCAACAATTAAATATAGAAGAGGCAAGATTTCAGCTTCAAATTATGGAACTTGTGTGTGTGTGTCTATATACACACACACACACACACACACACACACACACATATATATTTTAATCTCTATAATTCTGTTGGTGTGAAAAAACCCAGATTGTACAATTTCTATAGTCTACAAACTGATATCTGGGGAAAAAAATTCAGTAAAAAAAAAACTATGAAAAACACACATGCTACTTGAAGATAATCAATTAGCACAAAAGAAAAAACACCGACAATTACCTAAGCTAAAACGTAATAAAGTGCTCAATGAATAAGATAGAGCTAATATTATGAAAATAATTCCTACATGGCCAAGAGTGAGTCTACCTAGGTTTCACCTAAATGGCTTGTCAGGATCACATTGGCAAAGTGGGTTAGGATAAAATACATTTTATTGATTAAAAATACCCCTCACCTACACAAAAATTAGCATTTAAAAAAAACAAAAGTTTTTTTGGGTTTTTTTTACGTTGAACAATTTTCATCAATCCTTTTATCCACCGATTAACCAATTTTTCCTATGTCTGCAAATATCAAATATTTCAGACCTATGGTTAAGCAATTCCTTTGGTTTATTATATGTAGCTATGGTTAATTTTTCTTTCATACATAATTTACAATATCTTTCTGCCCCCTTATATTTACTAAATCTTTTCATGATTTCCCACTTTAATATAGGATCTATACCAAATTTGTTTTTGACTTCCCATACATAGATGGACAAACTAGTTTTATGTCTATATATTTCATGAGCAAAGCTACTTCTATGATTGTAATATCTTTGTTTGCAAAGGCCTTGCGTTGAACCCACATACACTTTTTAAAAAAAATTCCTATTGTTACTATTACTGCTCGGGTTGAGTACTTCAACCTTATATACTACACACTCTATTTGACATCTTCCCTTAAGGGAGCAGTTGTTTTTCTTAATAGTTACAATTTGGGGGTTCAGTATTTTTATTTCTCTTAAGCCTTTTTGAGTTGCCTCTACTAATTAATGTGGAAATGTTAGGCATACAGCTGTAACTTAATTTCACTGCATTTATTAGATCTTTTTGATAAATTACTCATCTTAGGAAAATTTTTTCATAATAGTTTAAAAAAAAAATCTATTTTTGTGGCTACAGCCATGTTATATGGAAGTGTAAACCATAAGATTTTCCTTTTCCTATTATTACTCCTATTCTGTATATTTGTATTGTTTTCTCTACTTTTATACATGAGTTTTTCTTTATATCCACTATTTTTTAAGGCTATTTCATAATCTTGCTTATTCTGAGTAAAAATATCCACGTTTGATGAATTTGTTGATAACCTTATCATAATACTATTAAGGATTTGTTTAAAGACCTTCCTAGGGGAATTAGATTCTACTTTTATGTAGCATGGATATTGATTGTTTTTTTCTGAATGGGGACACTGTCCCATCATATAAGTTAAACGTAACATTTAAATAATCAGTAATCTTCAAATTAGCTTGAATATCTAACTTGAATCCAAATTTATCAAATAACCAATGTAGTTTCTTCCTAATAATATCTCCTTTTCTAGGTGTGCAATTATCTATTATAATCAATCTGTCATTTTGATAAAGTCCATAGCAGCCAAGGTTGATTTTACCATTAAGTTTATATAGCAATAAGCACCCTACTAAATCTGATATCTCAGTCGAATCATATGAACCCATTGGATTATCAATTTCCACTAATTCCTTTTTTAATCCATAATTCCTCATGATGGTAGAGTAGTGATTTGCAACAGTGTTTAATTATATTTATTTTATCCTCGGATATTCTAGTGTATTCTTTAGCTAATTTTAACACTTCATTTACTGTTTTTTCCGTAATCGATGGGTAAAATTCCCTTGTATCATATTTAATAAAAGAACATTTATCATTTTTATCATGGTTGTTAAACCATTTAACACAATCTTAAGTGCTACACCATTGATTTATATTTAAAGCTATTCTTAATGTAGCACAAAAGTCCTGCAAAATAATTTTACTCATTTTTGATTTTGAGGGATTGATTAATCTGCAAGTTGGGTTACCCTGGAAGTCACTTTTATGGTCCTTAAATGTGATAAAACACCTTTTTATATTATATTTTTCTATTTTAACTTCCACCTTATCCTAACCCACTTTGCCAATGCGATCTTCACAAGCCGTTTAGGTGAAACTACATAGACTCGCTCTTAGCTATGTAGGAATTATTTTCATTTTTTATATATATATATGTGTGTGTGTGTGTGTGTGTGTATACTTGTGTTTTTGTATATATACTTGTGTGTGTATATATATATATATATATATATATAGATGTGTGTATGTATGTGTATATATATGTACAAGGATCATTACAGACTTTTTTTGTATGGGCACTTTTATTGATAGTACACACATGAAACTCTAGTCCCTTCAAAGTAATCTCCTCTGGCTGCAATGCACTTGTACCGTTCCAACAACTTCTGGAAGACCCCATGGAAGTCCTCTTGTGTGAGCGTGTCAATGACCTTCGTCACAGCCTCTTTCATCTCCTCAATTGTCTCATAATGACAGCCTCTAAGTTTTTCCTTGAGCTTAGGGAATAACCAAAAGTCACAGGGAGCAAGGTCTGGACTATAGGCAGGGTGACGAACTGTCTTGATGCCCATCTTGGTCAAATAGTCTGAGACAAGGATGGAGTTGTGGACTGGTGCATTGTCCTGGTGGAAATGACACTGACCCGATTTGAAGAGTGCTGGCCTTTTCTGACGGGATCTCTTCCTGAACTCCCTTAAAACCTCAACATAGTATTCCTTGTTGACTGTCTGTCCAGTGGGAACCCAGTGTATGTAGATCATGCTTGTGCTGTCAAAAAAAGGATCATCAAAAGTTTGTGGGTGGATTTGCTCTGTCTGGCCTTCTTGGGTCTGGGAGAGCCAGCATGCTTCCACTGGGAACTCCGTCTCTTGGTCTCTGGGTCATAGCAGTAGATCCAACTTTCATCACAGGTCACCAGAGCATCAAGAACTGTGGGATCTGGATTAATCAGCTTGACCATCTTCCTGCTGTCATGACAACGTCCTTCTTTCTGATCTCTGAGCACCCTTGGGACAAATTTTGCACAAATCTTCCACATCTTCAGTTCCTCACGAATAATTGTGTGTACATCAAACTGTGCACTTATTGTTTCTATAGACACATGACGGTCCTTATCCATGAAATTCTTTATTTGGCCCATCAACTCTGGTGTTCTGACTTCCTTACTCCTCCCATACCTCTCATCATCACTCACTGACTCCCTGCCTTCCTTGAATCTCTTATGCCACTCAAAAGCTGATGCTTGATTCATGCAAGATGGTCTAAAAGCAGTCTGAAGCATTCCATACGTTTCCTTGGCATTTTTTAAACCAGAATTTTATTGCATATCATTCTTGTAAAGTGTTCTCGCGTCCAGATTGCATTTTTGAAATTCCCCAGCTGTGACAATCAGGCTTTAGTATGGTGTATTCCAATTCCTGCTGTAGCTATTCATTTGAATGTGAAATCATAAAAATTGGTCCGTCATCTCATAAGATGTATAGCAATAACATAAAAGAGTCTACAACAATTGTAAATGTCTGTACAAAAAAGTCTGAAAACTTATTGAAGGTACCTCGTATGTGTGTGTGTGTATATATATATATATATATATATATATATATATATTTATTTATTTATTTATTTATTAATGATTTTGACTTTTGTTACTCTTTGGCTTCCAAGTTTGAGTTGGGTTTTTTTTTTTTAATCCCAACTCACTCAGTTTGAACATCAGACATGAGAATAAAGAATATACTCTCAGTGAGACTCAAATTTACATCCCCCTTCTCGTTTTATTTACTAACTGCTATACCAATTCAGCTACAAGAATATGTTTGGTATCCAAAAGTCTGAATACCACTCAATACCCCTGTCTCCAATTCATTGGCATTGTATTTGTTACTTAAGTTTTATATATTTGTAGTATTAAGTGTATTTTGAATTCATTTTTACATAAAGTTCTGTCAAGCATTTTTATTAATAATTTAAACTATACTTCAGCCTCCTAATTTTCTTAATAACTGTTAAAATTATTGGTAATAGTAATTGATAGTTTTATCTAAACTAAAAAATGATCAAAAACTTTGTTCTGCATTTTGTCTATGTTTAGTACTTCCTAAATCATAAAGATAGCTAAAGATAAAATTAAGTTTTCAAGCTATAAGGGTGGGCTAAATTAAGACAGTTACAAGAGTGGGTTAAAAAGTTAATATGAGGACATCATGTCTGCTATTGATGAGTTTTATGACCAATAGGATCCAAGCACTGCAACGCTAATGGAAGAAGTGTATGGACTGCAATGTGAGCTATGTTGAAAAATAACCCATATTTGGTCACAGTAAACAGCATCAGCTAGGATTTGAACCTTTTTTTTTTTTTTTTTTTTTTTCTTTTTCTTTTCTTAATATTCAAAGTTTGATTATAATATTCGTATTTTTAGGTCGTCGTCGTGGGCGGCCACGCAAAGGAGAAGAGAAAAATGTACAACGAGATGCTGTACCAAAGGAACCTGAGAAATTACCAATTCCTGATAAAGGTAAGATTATCTGTTTTTGTTTTGGATATTAGATAGTTTCTCATTGGCATTTTTATAAAATTGTAATCAGTTTGTCAACATATGGTTTGGGGAAAAATTAAATTACTCTCTTTTGATCTTCAAAGTTTTATGTTTTATATCTAGCTTTTTCCTTATTCACATACATACACACACTTCTATACTAAACTTTAATCTTGTCATAACTAATAAACATGTCTCAGTTCTAAAAAGAAAATGATTTGCAAAAGGATTTGATTTGCTTTCTAATGTAGATGTTAATATGCAAGAAAATTATCCCACTGTTGGCTTGGGCTAGATTATGCTGACTGCATCCTCTAAAACATCTACCTGATGACAGTAAACAACATCCAGTAATGATGCTCCAGTCTTGGACCTTTGGGGAATGTGGAGTCACTCATTCATTGCCATTACTCCCAGGTCCACTCTGACCTGGAGTTGTAGTACCTGTTAGGGTAAGATCTATGGGTCAAATAAATGTCTTTGAGAATTATTAGTATTAGATAGGAATACTTGAAACTGTGTAACTGGACAAATTATTTGTATCAGGTGTAGTTAGTTGAAGCTTTATTTACTAATGATTCTCATTTGTTACTTGATATTCATACAATTGCTTACCAAAAAAACTGACTTTAGCATTAAATAACCCTACAAAGGTTGCCATGCTGTAAAACCACTGAATTAATCCAAAAAGGAGCTTATTGTTTATATCTTCCTTTTTTTTTGTCTCTGTTATTTAAAGCTGAATTTGTATCTCTGTGTTATTCAGCTTATCTTTTTGATATTTAAATCCTTTTATCTTTAAAATGCATACCCTATAATTAACAGCAGTATAGTTACTAAAGTAAAATATTGTAAATTGTTATGGTTAGTTGATGGTGCAATTTAGGAGATCATTGGTATGCTATGTTGAAACCATCTCTCGGACAAAGAAGTTACATCGTTTTAAATTGTTGTATAGCCATACATATACATATTCAAATACAAAGGCGAACTCTGTTGTTCAGGTACGAACTCATTTATTAGTTCTTCGACACGAGAGAGACACAATCCTTAAAAGTCTTTCGTATCATACTATGCTAACAACACCCTCAAATGTTTGGCACATCTCGTGGAGGTTTTGATCTCAACTCATCTTCGCTGCTCGGGACCCAAAAAACTTAACTACCGCTGCAATGGTAGAAACTCAACTGTCTGCCTCCATGGTCCAATGTCAACCTTCAACACCATGGTCGGACCTCAACTTCTCAACACCATGGTCGGACCTCAACTTCTTAACACCATGGTCGGACCTCAACTTCTCAACACCATGGTCGGACCTCAACTTCTCAACACCATGGTCGGAACTCAACTGACGTGATTTTTAAAATCCTCAAATTCTCAGCCCATCTCTTCTGGGCATGATGTCATCCACACTCCAGCCCCATTTCCTGTCTGGGGTTTATTATGACAATGGTGATTGTCATATCCTTTGTGCGTGAGTGTAAACTGTACCCAATGCTCTGCACCTGAACTCTTAACCCGAATAATTCAAAGCCCAACCAAAATGAATGATAAAATATAGTCAATGAAAAATGATTAAAATAAAAAATCATTCCTTAATCATATAACAAAATAATATGAGTCAGATGGTACTGCATTACATAGTACTGATATCTGAGAAGAATACCTGATTTGATTATACTTTTCTCTACCAACTATTATGAAATTCCAGTGACAAAACTTTTGTATAACATTAGAATTATAAATCTCTCAATATTTGCCCTTACAGGTTAAAACTTTTGTTATTCATTCTGGATATCTATTTTTGAAATTCGTAAAATTTTATTGTTGATTTATGCAATGTTTTTGACATCACTCTCATCTAAATTGTCTTATTGTTGTAATTTTGTTCTTGAGTTTTAAGAACCCAGAAATACTGGTTCAACTATCGTTATTTTGTCAATAAAAAGGTGGTAGGAGTCTCTCTTGGGAGCTAGCATCTGACTAGTCTGGTATTGAATTTATTACATTTACCTTCTCAAGCAATTGTAAGGTCTTTTTAATTAGTATCTTCAAAATTAATATTGATCTATCTAGATAATCTCTGTTATATGGTGTCTTGTATTTCAAAATAAAATTATTCTTCATTCTTCAGGCAAAGATGGCAAATATCACTGTTCCAGATGTAAACGAGCTTTTCCCAAGGAGCGGTACTTTATTACGCACAAATGCCTTGCTTCTTCTGATTATGTCGATATCTCAAAGAAAGATGTTGTCAAAATTGAAGGTATATCTATAAACCTAATTTAATAAGTTTTCTTATTTTCTTCTCATTTCAGTATTTTTTTCCATTATTTTTTTCCATTTTTCTTTGTTTTGAATATATTCATGTTTAAAAAAAAAATGCCAATATTATAAACAAAAGCAGTCAGGTACTCTTTTGTAAGCCATTGATAGTTTAATGTGCACTGTTTGCTTTGTAAATGAAGTCTTTTGCATAACCAGAAAAAAAAAACCCTGTTTGATATTCATTTGATGAACATTTTGGTATCAAATGTCCTATAATCCCTCTTTCCACTTATAAGAAATATCTTCATCATCTACTTCTGTCCCTTGATAGTATTATGTCCTAAATAGATTTCATACATTAAATGTAAGAACTATTACACTGGTTTACAAAGAAATTGAGGCAAGCACGAAAATATCTGTTTTTACCTAATTTGAGGGTGCTGAATTCAAATTTGAAATCCATTTTTACTCATTACCTCTAGTTTTTTAGATATGCATAGTGTGCATTTTGTGCATATACGGTACATAAAGGCGTATATGAATTCAGGGTTAATTCTAATATTGTGAGACTAATGGGTTATTTTTTAGTTATTATGTACTAAATGTAAGCGATAGCATTACATATATATATATATATATATATCAAGACGGATTTTGACAGTTAAGGCAGCAGGTCTCAATCCACACTCTGGCAGTCATTGGAAGAGGTTGTCTTGCAGGTGGCGCAGGAGGTTGGTGTCCCTCAACTATCATGTTACACATCTTTTGGGTTACTAAATATTAGTATTACATTTTCAAATGCACATTTAGTTTTCAACTTTGCTTTCAACTTTGCAGTCCCGATGGTTTGGAGAGAGCCACGAAACCACGCAGATGATTGTTATTTTTGTTTAACTAATATAACTGGTTTCAATGCATCTTCTAGGAAAAAGATCAAATATCCCAACCTTCGATCTGCTATGAGACCTGTTCCCCATTCAGATGATCTTCCTGTACCCACACCTCCAGTAAATAAGGATCTTCTTTCCTCATCAGATGAAGAAATGCCTTCAAGCGAGGATTCTGCTGAGTCAATATCTTTGGAAGATATTGAGTCTACATATTCAGGAACAAGTGGCAATGAGCCACACTGGATCACGCAAAAAGACCTGAATGATCTTGCTCATGATTTGTATCTGTCAAAACAGCAGTCAGAGCTCTTGGCTTCTTGGCTTAAACAGTGGAACCTAGTCCAGGAAGATGTAAGGATCACCAGTTTCAGGAATCGGAACAAAGACCTTGCTTCCTTTTTTGACATGGAAAACAAGTTGTGCTACTGCACAAACTTACCTGGCTTGTTTATGTCCCTTGGTTTGCCATATAATCGTTCAGACTGGCATCTTTTCATAGACTCTTCCAAGCAAAGTCTCAAGGGTGTTCTTCTGCACAACAGGAATAGATATCCCAGTATTCCCATTGCACACTCTGTCCATCTAAAGGAGTCCTATGACAATATGGAGCTTCTTTTAGAAGCTATTAAGTACAGCGAGTACCAATGGAGTCTGTGTGGGGACCTCAAGGTCATTGGTCTTCTTATGGGTATGCAAGCGGGCTTCACAAACTACTGTTGTTTTTTCTGTCTCTGGGATAGTCAAGCTGTATCCCAGCATTACAAGCAGAAAGACTGGGGGTCTAGAAGCACTTTTGTTCCTGGCGAACACAGCCTCAAGGAGAATCCTCTGGTAGACATGAATAAGGTGCTTCTTCCTCCTCTTCACATCAAGCTTGGTTTGATGTAGAATTTCGTGAAGGCGTTGCTCAAAGAGGGCATCTTTGTTGAACCTCAGATCTGAGAAGTGCTGACGGATACTGATTTTGAGGAGCTTCTTAACTTAAAGGAACTGAGTGCATGGGAAGCATTCAAGTCAGTCTTATGAACCGGCTTTCACTGGGACTGCGATAACTGGCACATAACGAGAATAATAAAAAAATATATATATAAAATTGCGAGAATGTCCCAAGGTTCGATAAAAAAAAAAAAGGGTGAACTATGGGAAGGGAATTTCTCCACTTGAAGCCTCTCGGTAAATCACAGCGGAATAAGCGACAAGCACTCACAAAACCAACATAACACAATTTGAAGATTTAACAATAAAATTTATTATAACATTAACAACTTAATTAGGGAAAAATAAGAATAAAAAAAAAAGGCTTTAAGAACAGAAGGGGATGGAAAACTAACGTTACTATTGTGACGCGAAATATTTGACTAAAATCCCAAAACGGAACTTTATTTTCGCACGTGTGAAGACGGGGCAGGTTGGCACTTGATCCCCTACAGAATAAGTCCTGTTCAGAGTTCTTCTCTCAGGCAGATAAGAACTGGCATATTACGTGAGGGAATAATTTAGGGCCGCTGGCAAAGGGGTCCAAAATTTCACACTATCACACACCCACCAGGCCGCTAAACTTCTTTCCCTTAGATAATAGAAGAATACGGGCCTATAGGTCTTAGTTGTAATAATATTAATGTTGTTGTAGTAGTCGGCAACTCCGGTTTCCCGTGTGATACTTTAGGAATTAATAGGACAGTTCTAAGCAAGATAATGTAAGGCGAATAGAAGCTGAAAGGAAAGCATGAAATAATAACATAGACCACATGGTAAAATGAAAATACATAGGTTCTTTACTACGGTTATACATATATATACACGTTCAGAATGTCAAAAACATATAATAGGATAGTCCATGAATATAAATGTCTTTTCTTGGCTTTTATCCTTCTTCAAATAGAGAGAGAGAGAGAGTGGTAAACAAAATTTGGGTGTAAAGGAAAAATGTCCCAAAGTTACTTATCTTATTTTTTTGACGGGGTTCCACTGGAGAATTTTTCTTCTTTCACGGGCTAATAGACTTTGTACTGTTTTTAATACTGGCTTGAAGGACTTGGGGTCCTTCGTGTCTCAGTTAGTCTTTTTGTCTTTAGCCCGGAGTAAAATGGCTATCGTCCGTCTGCCACGAGACTTGCTCAAAAACTTCCTTTTTTTACTCCTTTACTTCCGCTGAGGGGAAGGGAACCCCCACTTCCGTTTGGGGTCCCCGCCAATCATTTGGCTTCTCTCTCTTTCCCCTTCCGATGTCCGGCGACCTGAGTTCACTAAGTGTGAACATCTGGTCTATATTCTCCGTGACCCACATTCTCTCCTAACGGTCACTTTTTGACTGCTAGAAAGCGCTAATAGCAACACGGGAGGATAGTATCATTCCTACCTCTTCGTCTCCGTGAGCTATCACGTGACACTATGTATATATGAAGTCCGAGACGAATCACAACTCAAACAGATTTGCAGGGTAGACGCATAGAGGCAAAAGAAATATGAAACTCACTGAGGGTTTAGGACTTGTTAACAATCTTTTTTTCTTTCGTTCTTTTTTTTTCTCTTGAAGAAGCTTGAATTTAAGTGCCACGAGGAGTTGTTAGGTTTCTGCTGTCTTTTTCTTAGTCACATTTCGAGTGTATTGGAACAGAGCTCTTAAATGGATGTTGATGCCTCAAAATCAGGACCGCTACTACTCTCGTCACCTAGCGAGAGTCAAAAACCTTAGAGCTTGACACATGGTTGATAAGGTCACCCAAAGTTCACTCCAAGAGTTCAAGGCTAGCTGAGATGGGTAAATAGTGGAAAGGGGTTGACTTGCAATTCCATTTCTTGTTGTCGTCGTTTTTCTTTTCTCCTCCTCCTTTAGCCTCATGAACTACCAAGCAAATCATGCATGATGAGGAAGGGTATGCTTGGCGCCTCTCCTTCCCAACTTTATTTTTCGTCTCGGAATAATAACAAACAAAACACACTTTTAATGTACATAAAAAATATATTTCTCCTATTTTCTACCCCACGTAACAGTTTGTAGTGGCTTCCTTGGTAACACATGCGTACCAGATTACCAAGTCTGTATTGAGAAGTTGCTAAAGTCTTACAAGGATATGGAGTGCCGAATGTCACTCAAGATTCCTTTTCTCCATTCCCACCTCAACTTCTTCTCGCCAAACCTTGGAGCAGTGAGTGATGAGCTTGGAGAAAGATTCCACCAAGACATTACAAATACACCGGATCTTCTAAGAAAACACACTTTTGACTGTCTGTGGTACTATGAATTGTGTAATTGTGTCATCATCCTAGTATATTGATTTAATCAGTGTTCTTTATCTATCCTGTTTTATCTGTTATAAGCTGCTGCAACTCTTGAAATATGCACATATATTCTCTGTTTATACTAAAATGAGACTATTTAAAAGCCAGAAAACTAGAGGTGATAGAGCAAAACTATTTATAAATTTGAATTCAGCACACCTAAATTAACAAAAACCACCTCTCCTCATTCTTGCCTCAGACCAAAAATTTATTTTTGTAAACCAGTGTTATTAGACAGTATATCTGTAAAAATATAATTTTAAAAAAAGCATTAAAAAGATTTTTTTTTTTTTTTTTTAAATCAAAATATTTTTTATTAAACAAAATTAAATTAATATTTGCATGGTAAATATGAATACATAAAATAATTTACAAATTGAGTTTAGCTAAAGCAAGATGCCTGTGAAGGTTTCCTATTAACTTAATAGGGGAGACAATCCATTTTTCTATCTAATTATTTGTCCCTAATTATTATACTAATAACAAATAGGATATTTATAAAATATAGATTTATGTAAGATTTTTTTGAATTATTATCCTAATCAATTCATAACTTTATGAAATATAAGCTCTAAAAGTTTGAAAATCTTTGGACAATATATTCTTTTCATTGACAAATTCAATTTACAACAAAAACTATTCAAGGTGAACCAATGAAATTTGACATGGATATGTAAAAAAAAAAAAAAAAAAAAAAATTATAACTTTTATTGATGAGACAGGAGAAAAAATATGGATATTGCAACACTATTTTTTCCCCACATATAATTCACCCAGATAAGGTGTTAGTATACTTTACTTATTTACAAAAACTCACAGTAATGTAAATCTGGTAAAATTTTCCAGGAAAATAAAATAAAAACTGCCATTTAATGTTGTCTATTTGCAGTTTAGATTGATCAGTTACTTTAATTAAGCTGTAAACATAGCTAATTTTAGTGGCTATTTCTCTGTTGTGAAATAAAACAAAAGTGTTTGTTATACATTAGCTTGAATCATAGATATAACTTACATTTGGTCATACTATACTGAATATCATGATGAATATAGCTAGATAAAATCTTAATATTTAGTTCTTATGTATAATACACACCCTTAACTTTTAGGCTTGAAAATGTGGGGAAAAAGTGTGTGTTATACACAAATAATTACAGCAAATCTTTTACTAATCTTAAAGTAAATAATAAACTTCTGTATGCGAATTCCTGATGAATTATAACCAAAGTCTATCATCAAGTGATATCTGAGTATCCTTCAAAGAGAACATATGACTGAATGTTGCTTTTATTAATTTTTTTGTTATTGTTTTTTTGTTATTTTTATTTTATTTTTTTTTTTAACTTGAGAAATGATGTTCTAAGTCTATTGAACTGCAGGATGAATGTATAGAATAACATAATTCTATATAATTAATATAAGGGAGTCCTTTTGGTGTAGTTGCTAATGTGCTGGACTGCAACATCAAAGTAAGCAAGTTTGAACTCCAGTTGTACTATTATGTTCACTTTCTGATGAATATCCTTGGGAAAGGTATGACCTCCCTTATCTCCACAACTATGAGTTGAATAGCACCACTACTATTCTTCTACAATAGTTGCTTTAGCACGAGATAACCCACAAAGGTTGGTATGCTATTAAAACAAAGAAACTAAACTAAACTTTTAGATAAGATGATTCTAAGACGGGGTTTCTCAAAGTGATTCATGTAGACTCCTTGGAGTGAATAAAATTTAGGCAAGTTGGCTTAAAGTATAAAGGTGAATTTCCTAGTTTAGTATTTTTAAATCCATTTATAACAGAACAGAAGTCATTGTATCATGTAGACTAATTGCCAGATATCGAAAACTGTAGCAAAATATACCAAGTTTTGTGCAAATATTTTACTAGCTTTTCCAAGTTTGTATATAGTTGAATCTTGGTTTAGCCATGTGCATCATTTATTAAGCAGACAAAAGTACTTTCAACATAGAACATGGCAATTTGCAGCTCAAACTCACAAACCTGCAATCTTAATACTCATGATCTCAGTACCCACAGAACCCATTCTTTGTATTAAAAAAATAATTCAAGAATTAAAGATGCCTTTGCATTTATAGTTTACTGATTCTTTTCTCATTTAAATTGTATTAAACACTGGTAAACTAGTTATGTTTTGTAATTTGATATTCATTTAATTTATTTTGGGGTGCTTTGAGTAAAAAGTTTGAGAAGCCCTGCTCTAGGATAATATTTCCCAACCTTTTTGTGTGATTGCTCTCCAAAAATTCATAGATACCTTCTGTTACCTGCAAATTATTACCCTTATGATGTAAATTTGAATTCAAACCAGCTATACTCTGCTTGAAAATTGATCTTGTGTCACATCCAGCACATAGCAGTGGGGTTGGGTAAATATCTGCCAGTCCTGTTGGGAAGCACTGTTCTAGGATATTCACATTTTGCTCAGGTTGAGAACTTTTCCATATAACTCTTTCGCTTGATAATTGGACGTTGTTCCAATTGTCAAATTTCCTAGTTTAGGATATTTACACAGAACATCTTATGAAATTAATAAATGTTTCATTAAAACATCATTTTTATTTTTTTATTCTGTTTTTGTTTTTTGGTGAAGGTGATGAGAGTGAAGAGGAGCCAGAGGAAGTGGCAGCAATTGGAGATGAAGAAGAGTATGAAGCTCATACTTCAGAAGAGGATGATGGTGCCATCACCAATCTTGCTGCAGCCGCCATTGCTGCCACTACCAGAGATCCCAATGTCACTGCTGATGTTGAGGGTCAGTGTTCCGTACAGATGTCAGCCAATCCAGATCTGGATAGCACTGGGGATAAGTCTAAGAACCACATCCAGGACATCCCTGTCTTCAATACAGATGAAGAGAAAGTGGCTTTTGAGCGAAGCCTCAATGTTGATTTAAGTGGTGTAGATCATATGTTTCGTACACATGTTATTGAGCAGGACTTAAATGAAAATGCACCTTCTGCACCACGTACAGGAACTTTTGGTCTATCCCTGTATTCGTGTAACACATGTGACAAAGTGTTCAAGACTTTGTCCCATATGCGACTACACTGTCTTATTCATACTAATCTAAAGCCATTCAAATGTTCCAAGTGTACATATGCATCAAATTCTAAAGGTAAGCAAAATTCATCTACTTTGAATTTGTGATAGTTTGCCATATTCTCTAGTTTGGTGACATCCTATTGATGAGGCTTAGAATACACTGACTGTATCCCCCTGCAGAGCAGTAAGAACGTCCCTAAAAAAAAGAGTTGGGGTGTCCTGGGTATAATACTAAACTGCATCTAATACTAAACGGCAAGGCTTCAGTTCTTGAGATCTGGAGAGTGTAGAGTATCCCTTCATTGACATTACTCCTAAGTCCACTCTGACCCAGAGGAGTTGTTCATGTCTCATTTAGGGGTTGAATATTTTTAAAAATATTAATTTAAAAATACATAGTATTTGATAAGAATACTTGATATCAAATAACTCTAAATAATTTGTATTAAGTTCATTGGCCTAGAGGGTAGAGTGTTTACCAATGGTCCGGGAGACTGGGGTTCAATCCCAGGTTGGTTCATACCAAAGACTTGAAAAATGGTAATTGATACCTCCTTGTTTAACACTCAGCAATATAAGGTATGTATCAAGGGTAAAGTAGAGCAATCCTGGGAAAGAGGTAGCACACTCCCCTACACCTTGGTGTAGTAGCTATTGAAAAGGGAGCCTTCTGGTTGCCCTTGACTCTGGTCGCCAACAACTTTTTATAATTGTTTACTAAGGTTTATCATTATTAATTAGTCAAAACCATATTAACTGTGTGCAAACAAATGACTATTATTGAATGGAAATAATTACTTGAGGCCATATAATTATTAGTATTAAATAGGAATACTTGAAACAATACAACTGTGTGCAAATTATTTGTATTAGATAGAAATACTTAATATCATATAACTGTGCAAAAAAACCTCTTCAAAAGTAACTACACAAAAAATGTAAATATGTACAATGAATCTAGTTCTCTAAGTAAAAAATAACCCTAGATGGGCTGACATGCCATTAATAAAAATTAGTCAATCAAGTTTATTTAAAAAATACTATCAACATTTGAGAAAAATTAAACAAAATGTATATAAACTAGCCAAATTTGTCTTATATCTATAAATTATTTATTTATTTATTTATTTATTTTTTTTTTTTCAAGAATACTTTATTTGATAGCATGTATGACTATCCACCTCCAGTATTATGGAGTTGAGCTAGGTCCTATTATTGGTAGTCTACATGGGGAAAACATTGACCCAACCAGATACTTCATATATAAAATACAGGATATTATTTAAGCCATTTGTTTTTTATTGTTTTTTTTTTTTTTTTGTTTTTTTTTTTTTTTTATGGGGTGAGGTTTAGAAAAATAGGTAAAATTTTATATAGACTAAAATATGGTAATTATTATTTCAAGGGTTGTTTGGATTACTGAACTCATTTTTTGTGTTCACTCTGGCAGGACTTAGAATACACTGACTGTATCCACTGCTGAGGGGCAAGACCCCGCCTCTACTCCAGAAATGGAGTGTCCTGGGTTTGACATTAAATTGCATCTGGTGGTGAGTCTGATGTACCCCTTCTTTACCATTACTCCCTGAGTTGTACTACCTGTTAGTCCTATCAATGGGTCAAATAAATTTGTTTGTAAATTATTTGTATTAGATAGGAATACTTGACATCATATAACCATGTGCAAAAAACCTCTCAAGAAACTACACAAAAATGTAAATGTATATGTTCAATGTACACAGTTAACTAACCTCTTGGCATACAATAACCCCAGACAGGCTGACATGCCATTAAAATCAATCAATCATTCTTTGTGTATGCTTTTGTTGTTACATTTTGGCTTATTCCCTCTATAACCTTTTTCAGGTGTACAATTCATAAGAAAAGCTCTCTCTCTCTCTCTCATTTTTTTAATGGATTGTATACCTGAAGAAGGCTAAAGAAAAGATCAACCAAAGAGTATGGTAACAACCAAGTAGCACAAATGAGTTCAGTAATCTAGAAAATGTTTTGGTTTTAACCAATTCATTAGAATTTAATTATTGTATTAACCTACATTAAAAGTGATGGTGGTATATTTAATGTAATGGTTATTGTCATAGGAAATGAAATCAACAACCCAAGTTCAAATCCTAGCCCAGGCTGTTTGTGTTTCACTAGATGCTACTACCTTGAGAAAGGCATAAATCCACCTGTTCTATCATTATGAGTAAATAGTAGGGCAGTCTATGTTCTTTAGTTTTAGTTTGACAACCAGTCTAAGAGAAAGAAATACTCTAAATTCAAACCAGCTTTACTCCACTTAAAAACTGACCTTGTATTACAATCTTCTTGTGGTGAAGGGGTTGGTTAAATACATTAAAAATCCTGTTATGAATTTAAAAAGAAGTAATGAATTTTTTTTATTTATTTTTTTTATTTATTTATTTTTTTTTTTGTAATTTAAACTCTTGATTCTTGTTCCATTTTAGGTAATTTATATACTCACATGCGTAAGCATACAGGTCAGTTTTACAACTGTTCCAAGTGTCCTTTCAAGACTGTTAATAAGAGTCATCTGCTTGAACATGAGGCAACTCACAGCAAAGTGCGGCACCCCTGTGAAATGTGCAAGAAGGACTACAATACAATCAAGTCACTGGTTAACCATGTACGCAAATATCATAGCACGACAAAGAAAGGCAGAGAGTACTTGGCAAAATTCTTGCAAGGACGCCAAGATCGAGGTACCACAGTCATCCATCAGTGCCATGTATGTAACCGTAAGTTCAAGAAGAAGATCGACTGTGACCGGCATTTGTTTGTACATGACATCAAGGATATTCCAAGTGTGCAACACTGCGAGTTGTGTGATTATTCAGCAAGCCGAAGGATCTATCTAGAAAAACATTTCCTCAAACACCGAGTTATTTATTGCTGCTGCTTGTGTCAGGATAAGTTTTTGAGCACAGTGCGACTGCTGGAGCATATTAACAGTACTCATGTTGATGGTACTCCTGAAAAGACCAGCAAAAGTATTTTTGAACAGAGTGTTGCTTCATCGCTCTACTTACCTGAGCCAGATGATACTTTGCATGAACAGGACAAAGAATTCGACAATCTACCCCCAGAGTTGTCAGCTGTTGCCATTAACAACAGCAAAAATGCTGAAGAGCCAGAACCAATGGAGACATCCATGGTAACATCTTCTACTCCAACAAGTTCTACAGTTACATCTTCAGAATCAATGGTTACCACTACAATAACTACCTCAGACATTGAGGTTTCAGACAGTGTTAATATGTCCATTGATCCAATGGAAATGGAGATGACAAAGCAAACACCCGCTATTGCAAAAGATGCTGAGACTGTAGGAGTTAAATTGCCAGAGGCAAATGAAAATGGTGAAACGAATATGGATACTTCTGAAAACGGTGTCAATGAAGATGTAACAGTTAAAGTAGAGACGGTTGAGAAAGATAACTGTTCCTTGACTACCACCGATGGAAATGAGCTGGAAACGGCCACTGAGATTGACACTGCTGCTGGAAACATCATGACTGATGAGGAAAATCCAACCTCTAAAAACAATAAGGATTCTTCTTCTTCACCTGCTTCAAATACTGTAAGTGTTGGAGAAGAACGGTTGAAACTTCAGAACAATAGTTCAGAGACAGGAGAAACGGAGAATGGGGAAGATTTGCCAAGTGAAGATGAGGATGTAGGCAAATCATCCAAGGCCTCAGACATAATCAAGAGGCTTGGTTACCGCCCCCTCACTTTGGAGATATTTCAGAAGATGAGACAGACATTTGGAAGTGAAGAATGTGAATTCTGTGGGCGTCTTTTCTACAACCGGGCTGACTATGAACCTCATGTGCAGACTCACACAGGTAAGTACACTTGCAAGTATTCTCATTTGATAAATGTGTGTATATGCAAAAGTGGCTCCAAACAAGAATATTCTATTTTCATTGATCATTTTAAAAAGAAGACTTATTAGTAATCATATAGATAGGGGTGTCATGGGATCTTAATTAAGGATAGGCGGTGACTACAATTGTACGATGGTTAGCAAATTTGTTCTGCAAACTAGTTTAATTAGTCAGTGGCTTCAATTCTCATTGGGGGTCCTACTACAATGATTTACTGTCAGACTAAGTTAAGTTTGGTAAATAACTATTAGTGAATTTACCATAGCATAGTGGTTAACAAGCCTGTTTTTCAGTATCCAAATTACTAGTACAGTGATTTTGAGCTCCACTGAGTGATCCTCTTCTGAAGTTTGGCACCAGAAAAATCAAACTTATGAAATAACTATTGATAGGTGAGTGGTCATTAATAGTAACAGGCCTTACCAAGTTTGTATATGAGTTAGACTTGGAGAGGGATGGGCTCTGCCAGGTTATTCCTGCCCAAGACACATGACATAAGTAGTGGTCCCATGACCAAACCCAGTTACAAGATAAGTCTTTTTCTTTTCTTTTCTTTATTTTATATATATGGGTTAGAACCTGAGATTTACTTCTCTTCTGTTCCTTATGATATAACTTAGTCACATCTGAACAAGTGTTTATAATAATTTTTTTTTCCAGACTAAGAGATAATTTTCATGCTTAAAAAAAAAAGCATGGAAATTATCTCTTAGTCTGATCCTCTGAATTCTTGCCCTGAGCTCACAAGATTTACAAAAATTCTAGCCGAAAACATATTTGAACTTTTCTTAAGGGCACGGATATCTTTTTCTTTCTCGTCAATCCATTAAAAGAAAAACTGTGAATAGGCGTTAAACCTTTTATTATTAATATTTGATGTGATCTCTGATCCTAGGATGCAGACAACTTTGTTTAGAGCTATCCCATGATTTCATTAAAAGAAGACTGAATAGTTGCTATACTAAGCCTTTTATTATTAGTATCTGATGTGTATCTGATCTCCTTGAACTAATAATATTGGGCTCACTGTGTATAAAAAAAAAACAGTGCTCAGCCCTAAATATCAAGTTCAAAGGATTAATAGAAGAGTTTTATTTACACATCTTGGACTACTGTCCTCATTTCAGTTTCGGCTATAGTATCCTCCAGCTCTTTTCAAGTATCTTTGGTTATAGATAGTAATCTTCACAGAATTTCAAACTGAACCCTTTTTTCAATCTACTGATATTGGAAATTTTTTTTACATAAACCAAAGAATCTGAAAAAATTTGATCGCCTACTACAAACATGGATTCTCAAGGTAGTTGAAAATATACTCTAGTTTGGATAAAATACACTTGTTAATTAGGCAAAAATATTTTTTCAATTCTAAAATGAAACTTCTGCTACATCTGCTTTATTTATGTTTTTAAATGTGTTATTTTATTTGAAGAATCTATTTTTTTTTTTTTTTTTTTTGTTCACAGGAGATAAGCCATTCCAATGTGAAGTCTGTGATTATCGAACAATCACTCGCGACAATCTGAAACGTCATGTAGAACGGAAACATGACAAAGTGACCTTCCCATGCAAAGAATGTGATTTTGTAGCAAATAGTCGCACCCAGTTGTGGAAGCATCAGTTGAAACATCGAGGTATATCTGGCTTGGAATGTCCACAGTGCCACGAGAAGTTTGAGAAGTAAGTTAACACCAGAACTTTATCTGACAGTTTTTACATTCACTAGTCAGTGTATGAAAAATTTTTTTTTTTCTTACATAAACTTTTGTTTTGCATTGTAAATTGATTCTTTCGTAACTTGTTTTTTCCGTAACTTCTGAAGCCACTTTATTTGTTATATTGCTACTAAGTAACTTAAAAGATACTCTTAGCGTAATGTTTATCATTATGGGAAATGGAATCAGCAACCCAAGTTCAAATCCTGGATGAATCTTATTATATTTTACTTTGTGTTATTGCCCTTGGGCGAAAATGTCTTTTGTTTAAAGCTAATTCATTTCGTTCCTTTAAAAGAAATGCTGTAAATTGTTGCTATATTAAGCTTTTCATTATTAGTATTTTTGAACATCAGATGCCCTGTGGAATTAAAATAATTACAAAGGGTACCTGGTGTTTAAAGCTTAGCTTAGTAATGTCACAAGGCCAAAAGTATGTGGCACTTAGTAAGAATGAAACTCATTAATAATGAAGCCTAGTCAGCTGAGACTGTAGAATATGCTGACTGTATTTCTGCAGAAGAGTAAGACCTCCCTAATGAGTTCTTGGATATGACAATAAACTATCTGATGATGAAGCTCCAGTTCTAGAGCTTTGAGGAATAGGGAATACCCCTTCATTGCCATTACTCCCAGGTCCACTCTACCCTAGAGTGGTAGTACCTGTTAGGGTCCCATTTATGTATCAAATAGAACTTTTTAATCATTGAAACCATTTAACTGTGTGCAAACAAATGATTGATATTAAATTGAATAGATAGCAATGCTTGAAAACCTTTAACTGTGTGCAAACAAATGTACTTACAAATTGAAATGGTTGATAATCTTACATAGCTTATTTGACAAGTAAAATTTATTTTAAAATGTATACGAGACATAAGGTTTAAAAATATGTCTGTAATATGAAAATATTCAAAAGTAGGCATTTTGCCAAACAGTAGAGAGAAAATTCTATTCCAAAATTAATGGAAATAGACACCTTGACTAAAAATTTCTAAAATTGCTGACAATGATCTTTTTCTAATTTTTCATCTTGTTCTGTTAACAGTATCAACTAAGTGCTGATAATCCATTCAGATGATTTAAAAACCCTGATTAAAGATTATTAACATAATCCATCAAATCTTCACGATGCAAAACAAGTGTATTATTTGTAATCTTTGATAGCTGTGAGCTTTTAAACAGTGTTTTCTAAAATTGTTGTGTAAATCAATTTATATCTCTTGACTGACAAGCTCTCTTTCATCTTATACAAAGTTGTTTACTGATTTATTACGATATATACAAAAGTATCATCTGATACTATCCAGGATTATTTCCAGCTGGAAATTGTAGTTGTACCAGGCCTATGCTTGATCAACTATTTACACATACAAAGTTTGTATCTTGTGTATTTTGCAACCCCCTATTATTAGGCTAAAATTTAGTATGTACAGTATATTTGTTTCTGAAGTGCTAACAAACAGTCCAATATTACCACATAATTGGGTTGATTTTAGCATAAACACTTATAGAATCATTGTAATAATGAGGTACTCGTATAACTCATAACATCAAGATTTATTAAACATTTAAAACTTCCATTCAATTTTATATATATATATATATATATAGTGTATGTATGTATGTGTGTGTGTGTGTGTGTACACATACAAGTTTGAAAAGTACAACCAGAATCAACAGTGCTTGGTGATTATCAGTTCCTTGCCTATGCGATCATCAGACCGAGGGGCCTCCATATGGTGGGCATCCATTTTATATAATGTTGTATGATGTATAATGGGAAAGTTAATCTAATTTATGAGGTATTCTGGGAAGAGTAGTCTAGTTAATTTACATGGTTATATTATATTAATTCTGTGATTTGTTAATTTTACTCAATTATTTTCTAGGGTTTTTTCTTTTATTTATTTCTAATTTTATTTCATTCTTTTTTTTTTTTTGCAATTTAGTTGGATTAGTTTAATCATTAGTTTGGGATCATTTGTGGCTTAATAAGAATTTGTTTTCATGTCAACATTTAGACATAAATTCTAAATTGTGATTTTTGCCTACTTTTTCTTCTGTGCAAAGATTAGTATTTTAGGATGTTGTAAGCTGATACAACTTTTATTATATATATATATATATATATATATATATATATATATATATATTACTTGTCTTGGTGTAGTTGCTGTTCATGCTACATAGGAAGAACTAACCAAAGGCTCAACACTAGAATCAAATAACGTGTCTCTATGAAAATATGTAACTTTATTGGTGGCCTGACTGATAATCTTTGGAATATATATGGGTCTTCAATTGCAGAATACCTTATAAATAATCATGTCTTAATATTATTTTGTATTATTTAGTTACTGCTGATAATCAGTTACATTTTCTTGAATATCAGTGTATAAACATATACATTATATATTGACATACTAACACAATGTCCTTATGCATATACAATATATATTGTCTAAATTTAAAACATTTCAAACTACAACATTGAATGCATAAACTCTCCTTTCTTCTAATGTAGATATTGGGGCATATTTTTGCTCCAACTAATAACTTCTTTACAATAAAAGATAGCTGAAAAACAAAAGTTACACTAACTTTATACTCAAGTTAAAGAAATAAAATCTATTAAATTTGTAGGACAGTGTTTTATTCAACCATTTATACACTTTTCTTCCACATACATACATACATATAGATAGATAGATAAAATGGTTGCATAATGTGCTACATTTCTAAAAGAAAAGTGCTCAATATCAGTAATAGAGCCTATGTAGATCTGTTTGAATAGTGTTGACAGAGTCAATGGCACTGGGTGATTGTCAGACTAATCCAACTAAATTACAACAATAAACCAATTGATAAAAAGTATTGTTATTTCCACAACGTATCGGCCGGAGGACATATCAGCCGAAACATTGTGGAAATAACAATAAAGATGAAGATAATAGTCAGAAAACCCTTTAATGATAAAAATCATCAAGCTTCGTCTCAGAAATTTAGACAACTAAATATTTTCAATGTTCATTGCCCTTTTTTTTTTTTTTTATTTGTCTATAATCATTTGTTTGCACACAGTTATGATATCAAGTATTCCTATCTAATAGAAATAATTTGCACACAGTTGTATGGCTTCTAGTATTCCTATCTAGTATTAATACTTTATACACAGTTATATGGTTTCAAGAAACTATTTCTATTCAATAATACAGCCTGTCTGAAGTTATAATACAAATCAAATAAAACTCCAATACTCAAAAAGTTCTGAACCAATATTTGTCGAATCTAAACTTCTATTTCCATCCTTAGTCAAATATTTTACTAAATTTTCCACCTTTTTTAATGGTTAGATTTTGAGATATTTGGAATTTACAAAAATGGACTGAGTGAAGTTCGTATGTAGATTAAACTAATATTAGCTTAAAATCTAATCTAATAAAACCATTTTTTTATTTGTCTGTTATCATTTGTGTATACACAGTTATGTTTATCAAGTATTCCTTTCTAATACAAATAATTTACACGCAGTTGCATAGCTTCAAGTATCCTATTTAACACCAATAATTTATACACAATTATATGGTTTCAAATAACTTTCTATTTGATAATAATAATTTAAACACAATTGTAGTTTCAAGTATCTAATAATTCTTAGTAAACATTTATGGTTTCAAGTAACTATTCTTAATACAAATAATTTTGCACACAGTTATATGGTATCACGTATTCCTATCTCTTTGATCCATATATGAAACACCAAGTAACTAATAATGATAATAATCTGTAAACACTCTTATCTTCAAGGAACTATTTTTTTATGCAAATAATATGTACACAATTATGATTTCATATATTCCAAGCTATTAGTAATAATTTGAAAGCAATATGGTTTCAAGTAACTATTCCTTCTTAATAATGATGATGATAATATTATTGATAATAATAATAATAATAATACCTGGACATTGCCAGAAAACTAAAAAAAAATTGTTGATCAATTGTTGTTGGAACCCTTTAAACAGTTCCAAACAGGTATTACCACTCTGGGTCTGAGTGGACCTGGCAGTTATGGCTATGACAGATTACTTCAAACTCCCCTGTGCTCCAGAACTGGGGCCTCACCACCAGATATAATTTAGTGTCATACTCAGGATACCCTTTTTTTGGAGAGGTGGAGTCTTACCTTCCTGCTGGGGATACCGTGAGTGTATTCTAAGCTTTGCTGACGGAGTAGACTGACAGAAAAGTACAATTACATATCTAATTGCCAATCGTAAAAATTCATTCCAACAGTCAAATAATATTTAATATTATATTTATCATAACAACAAAAATAAACAAGCTTATTTTTCTCTTATGACAAGAAGTGTGAATAACATTGAATTTTACATATTACATAGCAATTCTGTTACCTACTTGAATATCAGAATGAAATAAACTTGATTCTTTTGCAGTTTGCTGATTGACATTTTTGTTTTTAATTTTTAGCTTAAAGAAGTTACGTACCCATATTCTGCTGAAGCATCCAACGATGAGTAAAGAAGAAGTACAACGGGTGACTGGGCTAGGTCACCGCATACAGAGAAAGATGGGTGAGTTTTTTTTAAATTGCTTCTTTTCCTCTGGTATGATTTCCACCTGGACTTGTTATAAGAATTCTCTTAATATATAATTGTATACTTGTTATCATCTTTTAGATTTGTGTTACAAAGCTAAAATATTATCTTGGATAATTGATATAAAAAAAGAGAGCTTAACTTTGCAATATTAACCCTTTGAATACTTAACTCCCTTATCCTTTCAGTTATGAGTTAAATAGTACTACTGCTCTCCTTCTACAAGGATGGCTTTGGCATTAAGTAACCCACAAATAAAAACTCTGACTGCAGGGTTCTAGTTTTCCAGTAAATGCTGTTTATCATTTTTTTTATGCTATTAAATTTTTAAATTGACCTTTTTGTATTTATGTATGTATTTACCAACCACTCCACACAAGTTGTATGTGGCACAAAGTTAATTTTGAAGCAAAGGTTTGAATTCAGTTTTCCTAGACCAGTTGCTATACCAAGGTTAAAGAGCTCTGTCTACCCTACTATTTACTCATAGCTGGAAGGAGAATAGTTGGATACATACCTTTCCCAAGGGTATTAACACTATGTAAAATGCAAACAGCTTGTCCAGGACTGAACTCTGGCAAATAAGCACTCAGAAAATAATAAGCTAAAAACAAGTACTAAATGATGAGCAAAAATAAGGACTAAATAAACATGCTAAATTATAAGGCAAAATAAGTACTCAAAATAATAAACAAAAAATACACTCTCAAAGTATTTCTATTGATTCAAGTTTAATTTGAGATTCTTATAAACTATATCATGACTGTTTTTAACTAATTATCAAGTTTGTTTATTTTTCTTATATAAAACAATGAAGTTTTTCTTCTTATATACTTTTAGTTTTTGTTAATTTCTCATTCTCTCTTTTTTTTTTTTTTTTTTTTTCTTTTTCCTTATATATAAACATCAGGTCGCCGTTCATATAAATGTCCATATTGTGAGCGTGTGTTCATACGTGCCAATTCTGAGTTACGGAAGCACATCTGGATACATGAAGGAATCAAGCCATTCCGTTGCCCTATCTGTCCACATGCCTGTCGTAGTAAGAACAATTTGCAAGCACACATGTTACGTCATTCCAATGAAAAACCATTTATGTGCAACGACTGTGGCAAAGCATACAAGTCTAAAACTGCTCTCCGGTGGCATGTTCGGTCTCATAAAGATGGCAAACTCTTCAAATGTGATAAGTAAGTCAATTTAAGGTTGTTTTGTTTGTTTGTTTTTTTCATACTTAACTAACTGCTTATTTTCATGCTTACATTACTCTATCTATTCCCTGTGTTAAGAACCGTCTTTCATCTTTGAAGGCCATTTTGAAATTTATTGAAATGAGTCAAGTTTTGAATACTTTTGCAGCATCCTGGCCTGGGTTCTTATACCCATCCTGTATATGAAATTATTGAAAATGAATTTAAAGTTTTAAATTAAAAACATAGATTTTTCAAAGTAGCCTTTGCATTTTATTAAAAAGAAAAATTTCACACTCTCTCTTTATTTTTGTTCTCTGAATATTTTTGATCAGTAATCTTCTCCCATGTAAGGAAGTATCTTTTTATCATTTTAGATTGTATTCATCTCTCTTTGTTATTACAGGTGTTCTTATGAAGCAACTCAGAGGAGCCACTTGAAGCGACATATGGAAACGCATGACATTGTGAAACGTTATGTATGTCAACATTGTGATTATTCTGCTAATACTCTGGGTTACATGAAAGTTCATTACACTCGCAATCACAAAGGCATGCAGTACACTTGCAATACAGCCATTGAGAAGGGTACAAACACATCGGATTCCCGAGTCTACCGTTGCCTTAGCTGTGACTATTTATTTGGTAATTTGTCTGACCTGAAACGGCATCTACGGATCCGACATCACGTCCAGGTACAAGATATCCAGACCTTAGAGAATACAACAGCATCAGAATTGGTATTTTTTTTTCTTTTTCTTTTTCTTTTTTTTTTTTTTTTTTTTTTTTTTGTAAACACAAAAAAATTTAACTTGTATCTGTCTCTTCAATGTTTATTTCATGGTAATACTTTTTACCATTCAATAATATCAGTGCTTCTCAACACTTTTTACTAGCCCTTTTTAGCAGTATTTAGAATATCCTGACTGTATCTTTTTTGTGTGTGTAATATATATATATATATATATATATATATATATATATAGTTAGCTATATTTAAGAATGGAGAGTGCTCAGTAAGATTGATAGAGCTTATATATTCAAGTTAGGATAGTGCAGATACAGTTAATGATGCTTGGTGACTGTCAGTTTCTTGCCTATTCTGCATTATCAAGCCAAGTGATTTTAGTTTGAATTTGGGGTCTTTTTGTTCATTGATGGAAATGAGAAGGCTTGTTTATGGGTCATTCCCAGTAGGGCTTGCTTATCTATACAGTTCTATAATGTTATTTTTATGATTTGCTAATTTATACAATGTTTGGTGAATAGCTTTCCATTTTTGGGAGGGTAGGCAAGAAATAGACAGTGGCCAAATACTGTTGACTCTGTTTCTACACTATCCTAATTCATTTATATATATATATATATATCTCCATCTGTTTCACAGTGACTTTGACAGAACTAATACCCTCTATCTCTTACCCAGTATAGATGAGTACTTCAGGTTGTAGTCTAAGTTGGAAAGGATTTGTAATGATATTTTTCTCTGTCTGCCTCATTTTTGACACAAACGAATTTGTTTTAAATTTTATTATTTATGGTGTTTTTTTTTTCTATGATTAGGTTTTCCAAGTGAGTGAAGATCCTCCAGTTTATACAGAAGAAGCCAATACAGGTATTTTTTCATTTTTGAAAGATATATAATTTTTGTGTTTAAGTTTTATTAGAATGCTTTTAATTTTCAAAGCTAAATATATCAGTCTCATAAATGTGAAATAAATCTTTTTTTTTTTTTTTTTACCAGTATTTAGAATATGTAACTGTCTCAGATATAATTCCAATTTTTTTTTGTATACCCTCTAGTTTTGGGCTTTATTAGCAGCAGTTGTCTTTCCTTCTCCTATATAAAAACAAATACAAGACGACTTTGAGAAATTAATGTCATGGTAAAATGAATGGTTATTAGATATTAATGAGGGTATATGTAAGACTTAGATGAAGGAAATAGAAATCCATGTTATGACTACTGTACAAATAGAAAGCTACTTACTGCTGCAAATAATGAAAAATATGTCAAACTATCATTTTCTCAGCCTTTGAAATAACCTTGGTAATATACCAAGTGTATGAGGAATAATGAAATAAGACACTTTTCTATATTGACAAGGATTTCTTTTTAGTACCTGTAGCAAAAGAAAAGAAAATCCCTTACTCTGAAAAAGGAATTGTGTCGTGAGTATGATCTATTTGCCAAAGGAAAAAATAAATACCATTATAACTCAAAATGTGATAATTTTTTCCTCCCTGACTGTCATGATCAATTGCAAATTTTGTCTTCTCAATAAAAGCTATTGCTTTTTTTAACAGCTAACTGTGTATTTTTTGGGATTGTTTGGTTGCTCTGTTTGGATTAGAAAATTAGATTTTTGACCTCTTTTTTTTTTTCTCCTTTTTAAATCTATTTATTTGCCTCTTGGACTTTTAGTATTGGATTTGTGATTCCAGATTTTTTACTTCGTTCTTTCTTTTTAGATTTGTGAAACAAACTTCTTTTACTGACCTTATTGTTGGCATATCTTTTAACAGAGACTAAGTATTGTACAATAGTTATATACATCTGCATCTTGAATATCATGTATAGGCATGGACATTGTACTTGGAATAAAATTGGCTCAGAAAGTTTTTTTGAAAAATATTAGTTCTGAGAATAAGTTAAAAGAATCATGTTTAACAACATTAGAAAATAACTAAGTTTGGGGTGATGTAAGAGAAATTTTTAAAATTATTTGTAATTTTGAATTAGTTGAGCATAAATGTGTTCTTTACTTGAAGGTACAGTGGCTTAAGAAATCATGAACATACTGGTAGAATAAACAAACATAGATTAAATATAAGGAAAAGTGTTGTAAATCTGTGTAATATTTTGTCTGATTGTACTCTTGTCTGATGTGGATATTTTAAGAAATTATCATAGTTATTGTTACTTTACAAGTGATTTATAGTGTTAATATTTAAGTAAACTAGAATTATACACACACACGTACATATATGATATATAAAAGAAGATAAAATGCAAGTAAGAAAAGTGTGTAAAAAAAAAATTGATGCTACTATGGCAGAGCAGGTCTAAAACCTAAAATATCCAAATTATGTATTTTTAAAGTCCATGAAGTGAGCAGAAGAAAGAACACAGCCAAAGCAAAACTTAAAGCAGCAAACCAACAAGAAAGAATAAAACTGTGGAAACAGCACTTCGAAAACTTACTTGGAAACCCACCAAAAATAACGCATGAACCAATTACCAGAATAATTAGCAAACAATTAGACATTAAACTAGGACCGTTCACACAAGAAGAACTCGACTCGGTTCTCAGAAAAATTAAAAATAGGAAAGCTGCAGGGCTGGACGAAATTCCCCCGGAAGTATGGAAGACCAGACAATTCGACGACATACTGCTCCGACACTGCAACGCAGTATACAATCAAAATCCGATAGATAGATGGATGAAGGGATGCATACTCCCCTTCCCTAAAAAGGGGGACCTCGGATTAGCCAAAAACTACCGAGGCATAACACTTACATCCATAGCTGCCAAAATCTACAATGCCCTACTACGAAACCGAATAGAACCCAAAATCGACAACATACTTAGGAAAAACCAAAATGGCTTCCGAAGAAATAGATCCACGACCTCACAAATATTAACCATCCGCAGAATCCTTGAAGGTGTACGGGCAAAGAACCTACAAGCGACATTAATATTTGTCGACTTTACCAAGGCTTTTGACTCCATTCACAGAGGAAAGATGGAACAAATCCTACTAGCGTACGGCATACCTAAAGAAACCGTTGTGGCAATAACGATTCTCTATAGAAACACTAAAGTAAAAGTACGATCACCGGATGGAGACACAGAATACTTTGACATTGTAGCAGGAGTACTACAAGGGGACACGCTGGCCCCGTACCTCTTTATCATTTGTCTAGACTACGTACTTAGAACATCGATTGACAAAATCAAAGAGAATGGCTTCGAACTGACGAAGAGAAGAAGCAGAAGATACCCCGCAACAACAATTACAGACGCCGACTACGCCGATGACATAGCGATACTGGCAAATACACCTGACCAAGCCGAAACACTTCTGCATAGTTTGGAACGAGCAGCAGCAAGCATAGGCCTCCATGTTAATGCACACAAAACGGAATATATGTGCTATAACCAAACGGGGGACATCTCCACTCTAGAAGGAACCCCACTTAAACTAGTAGACAAATTCACATACCTAGGAAGCAGCGTCGCATCAACTGAAAAGGACATCAAAACGAGGTTAACGAAAGCATGGACAGCTATCAATAGGCTATCGATTATATGGAAATCAGACCTAACCGATAAAATGAAACGCAGTTTCTTCCAGGCAGCGGTCACATCGATACTGCTATATGGATGCACTACATGGACGCTAACAAAACGGCTGGAGAAGAAACTAGATGGCAATTACACAAGAATGCTGCGTGCAATCCTGAACAAGTCCTGGCAGCAACACCCCACAAGACACCAACTGCACGGCCACCTGCCCCCTATCACGAAAACTATCCAAGTTAGACGAACCAGACATGCAGGACACTGCTGGAGAAGCAGAGATGAACTCATAAGAGATGTACTCTTATGGATCCCCACACATAGCCGCGCAAAAGCAGGACGACCAGCTCGAACGTACATTCAGCAGCTATGTGAGGATACAGGCTGTTGTCCTGAAGACCTACCTAGGGCGATGAACGATAGGGAGGAGTGGCGAGAGAGGGTCAGGGATATCCGTGCTGCCAGCACGATATGATGATGATGACTTTAAGTTTCATGTGGATCATACAATCATCAAACAGAAAAATGAGAAAAAGTGGCTAATCAACTGTATTTATAGTGTGAGGCATTTGTCATGTGGCATGACGTTTGTTTGTGTGACATGCGCACAAGAAAAAAATTGTTTATTGATTTTAGAAATCTGGGAAACCCAAATACAGTAAGATTAGTTATGGAATCAATCAGGTGGGAAATAACACAAGAAATTTATTGTCTATACTTAGAAATCAATTCATATTTTTGTTTAGCAATTTATTTGTGGTATATTCTATGATACATAATTTTTCTTCCAGATATAATCTGCTATTATAATCACTTCATTTATATGCTTAGGCTTTTTTTTTCTTTTTTTTTACAATATCCAATTTTTATTATTGGAGATTTGCCTGTTTCATCCCTTATTTGCCATGTATGTTTAGATAATGTGCTACTGTAGGCATATTTTCTGTTTTTATATCATCTATTTTTCCAATTCAAATCAATGGCATCAATGAATATTCTTCTTCCTTTCTGACTGTGGTTTTATATATCATATTATTAATCAAACAATTATCCTTTAAAGTGAATCTTCTTCTATCCCAGCAGCTACATCTGCCATTCTGGTTATTATATTTTTCATCTAATATTTCTAAATTGTACCTGCTGATTTATTTTTTTTTAAATATTGTCTATGCAACAATAATTCTTTTTAAAATTGTTTTTGTTAAACAATTTATTGAGTATTGCAGATTTTTCAGTGATTTCTTAATTGGAAAAATATCCTCCCATGTTTGTTTTAAGTTTTCTTCTAGGCATGGGGAGAAGTAGGTTCAAACCATATTGGGTTTCTATTTCTTGTGTTTTATTATTTTTCATTATTGCTGTTTTGTGTATAAATTAGTTTTGCATATATGTCCCTATATTTTAGAGCTGTTTCATATTCCATTTTTGCTTTATTGAAAACCTTAACATTACTAGAATTAATTGGTAGGCTTTCTGCTATTGACTTGGGAATATGTTTTATATGGTAGGTGGGTAATATATTGTGTACTGCTTCACACAAATAAATGTATTATGTATAAATAAATTGCTGTGAGAGATACAGCAGAGCTTTAGTTTTGTCTTTTCTTTTCTTTTTTTTTTTTTTTATAAATATCTCAAATTACATTCTCTTTATTTCTGTGAAGTAAAAAAAAAAAAAAGTGAGTATCCTGGGTATGAAACGAAACTGCATCTGATGGTGAGGCTCCAGTTCTGGAGCACTGAATACCCTTTCATTGTCATTATTTCTAATGTTACTGGTTTCCACCCGTATTTTTAATTTTTTTAATTTTTCGAGATACAGACGAAGTCCTATGTGTGGGTTACTAAGACCATGGACGAATGAGGGTGTTTCAAGGTTAAAAGAGGTCGACATGATATGAATGAATACATGGGGTATTCTGAACTGGACAAACACTATGACGCGTAGTTGGTTTTCTCCTTTTCTTTATATATGTATCATTCTTACATTTTTTTATTTTAAAGAAAGCACAACTGTAACAACAGACAAACAAAGAGCAAAACGAATACAACAAAAAATATACAGAAATGTGGAGGACAAGTCACTCCCAATAGTATCTGACTATGTCCTTCCAATAAGACAAAGTTCTCCTTTTTCCAACTTGTTTTAAGATTATATCCGAATCTTGTTTTTCCCTTTACAATTAAGGGGAAGGAACTTCCCTGTTCTTTCTTTTTTTTTTTTCTTCTTTTACTTGAAGAACAAAAGTCTCTCCTCTTCGTCCTTAATATGGATATACAAATTTTAAACAAATATGTTTTCCGCCGAAACTAGCTGCTGATGAACAACCTCAAAAATGTTTCTTTGGAATAGTCTTGATACGGACCTTTATTTAGGTTACGTATATTATTCGTGATAAAATTTTTGACTAACCTTTTTTTTTTTTTTCTTTCCTTTCTTTTGTTAAATTTTTTTTTCTTATATTCGTTAATCTCCTATTAACGAGTTGCAAGGCACCAGTTTTTATTTTTCTTTTCTTTTACGTTTCTCTTCCTTGGTGAAGCTCGAAACTGATTTTTTTTTGGTTTCGTTTCTTTTTGGCGGTAAAACGCCCTCCCTGCCTCGACCCATGGCATGTCTTTTCCTTATCTGGGTCAAGACATTTGCCCCTTCTCGGCTGCTTCTTCCACTGTTGCTAGGGCTCGGAGACTCGCCAATCGCCTGCCCCACTTCTGACTCTCAGAGTAGTCCTTGCTCCCCGCATTATAATCCTACCGTGGCCGGTGGCCGTAACACTAAGTTTACACTAACCTGGAGTTTTATTATTTGTTAAGGTTCTATTTATGAGTCAAATAGATCTGTATTATTTGTATTAGATAGGAATACTTTATACAGTATAACTATGTGAAAAAAAAATCTTTTCAGAAACTACACGGAGATGTAAATATAAATGTATAGTGAATGTAATTCTCTAACCACTAGGCATAAGATTACTCCAGATGGGTTGACATGCTGTTAAAATCAAGTTTTTCTGCTTTGTTGGATGATTTATAAAAAGTATTTTAGAAAATTTAGACAGCCAGCCTCATGTTGCTTTTTTATGACCATTACTGTATTTAAAATTTTTCTATCCTCTTAATAAATATCTGTTAACGGTTCTAAAATATTTTACCTAATATCACTTACAGCCAGGCTAATCAACTGTATTAAAATATCTTCCATATACAAACAGGATGACTACAAATATTTTAAAGACAAAACTATTAATTTAGTATGTCTTTTACAAAGAATTTAACTATTAACTTTTATTTTAGTCTGTGCAGTAAGATAATAATTGCTGTCTAGAGTGTTGGTGATTTGAAAAAATGTTATTAAGAAATAATTGATTAAGTTGTAAATTTTCTAGTTTTTTTATTTTTATTTTTAAAGATGTTTTTTTTAAATGTTTTAAAAAAATTGTCTTTAATTTCTAGTTCCTCAAGAACTTGATGAGAAAACTGCTTCAGCTGTAAATATTTTACAACATATTATAGATATGTCCCAACAGGTAAGTGATTTTTATTCATATATATATATATATATATATATGTATATGTATAAATTTTTTTTTTCTTCTAGCAGTCTATTTCTTTATTATTTTTAAGATATTCTACAAAGAATACTATTCTTGACTAAACTATTACTGTAACCGTTTATCCATTGTTCTGGTGGAAAAAAATCATTGGAATTGGAAGAAATTTTAATCTAAAGTTTCTGAACAGCTGTTATATGACACTTTTAGCTCTTTTGGCACTGAGTGCACATGTTTAGGTGCAATAATACTTGAGTTTGCATATTGTCAGAGAATGTGTGAGTGAACATGTCTGTACTGATGTGTGGGCATTGGTAGTTTGTATGTATGAATGTGTTTATAGTAGTATCAGAAGGATAGCTAAACAAGTTAGGAAGGTCGTCAGATTTTAATAGATGATAAAATAGAAAGTGAAAGATTTCTTGATGGAGATGAAAGGGTTAGTTTTTAATGTCTATAATAAAATAAAATCTTTAGTGTTAGTACAGTCAGCGGTCAATAGACAAGGATAGCATTTTTTAAAAGTACTTTAGTTTTGGGTAGTTCGTACAGGAAAAATGGTTTTCTTTGCCTGGGGACTATATATTCAAGAAATCAATCAGGAGAGATTAGCTGTGAAGTAGATGAGTGGCAAACTGACCAGTAACAATTGGGTTGACTGTTGAATTGGCATCCTTCCCAGCTCTTCATAATTGGTCACTAGAATAGATAGGAGAGTTAGAAACTGGTTTTCAGAGAGAATGGGATTGGAAATTGACTCTCTCTTCCTCTGCTGTCTATATCGTGATACCCAGGGATCATTGCAAAATGTCATACATGTACTTTGACCAGAATAAACCAGAAGAGAAATTGTCATCAATAAAAACAGGTATACATGTGTATTCTGAAACTCATTTTTGTGTGTCTTTTTTTTTCTGTGAAACTGACCCATGGCTTGTATGGTTTCCACCCAGTGGCCAAGAGATCTCTCTTTAAAACAATCACAATGTATTTGGAGAGGGACATCAGCTTGCCAGCAAGACTAGGCAAGCCATGACAATATTGCCACAACTGTTTTTAATAACAAATTCAGTCGATGCCTGAAAAGAATCATTAACATTCCAAAATTTGTTTAAGCAATTGAACCTTTTCTTTGTGCTGTTGATGTTGTTCATTTTGGCTGATTCACTCTTCTAGATAACTGACATGCAGTACTGCTGTAGAGTGAAAAAGTTGTATGAGACAGCAAATATCAACTTGTTAATCAGGTGTATAAGTCAGGTTATTATAGATTTTGAAATATTAGCATTTGTATGGCCATGCACATTCATATTTTCTTTGTAAGTTTACTTATATAAAATATAAGGCATGTTTAGCATAATGGTTATTGTCATAGGAAATGGAATCAGTGACCTGAGTTCAAATCCTGAATGAGGCTGTTTACATTTCATGTCACATTAATGTTCTTGAATTAATCTCTTCCCTTCCAGCTATGGGTAAATAGTAGGGCAGACTAGATTTTTTTTAGCCTTGGTTAGGCAACTAATTTAGAAGAAAGAAAACTGAATTTAAACCAATTGTTCCCCACTTAAGAATTTAGCTTGTGTCATATCCTGCCTGTATTGAAGGGGTTGGTTAATTACATACTTATATAAAATATGAAAATGCCACTTTTATTCATAATATCCTGATTGCTCTATAGGCAAGGCTTAGAATATACTGACTGTATCTCCTGCAAAGGAGTAATACTCCCCCTACCTAAAAAAAGAGGGTGCCCTGGATATGACACTAAACTGTATCTGGTAGTGAGGTTCCAGTTCTGGAGCTCTGATGAGTGTGGAGTACTTCTTCATTGGTGTTACTCTTAGATCCACTCTGACCCAAGGAGTCAAATAGATCTGTTTTCAAATTATTTCTGTTAACTTGGAATCATTATCAAGGTATGCTGATGGTGCAAAATCCCTTGACTCTTACTATCTATCCCTTTTGGCCATTACTCTTGGTAAGTCCTCTAGGTGGCATCCAATGTCTACACAATGCTTATGAATGTAAGTTTTTGCTGGTAGGAGTCCATAGGAGAATGTCACTTATGAATTCATCTTTAGGTCACCAGCAGTGTCTGCATGTCTTGCTAATCTTACTTGGATGGTTTGCGAGATGGGAGGTAAGGGGCAATACAGCTGCTATTTTGTAAGCTGCTGTTTCCAGGATTTATTCAGTTCAGCATCCTCATGTAATTCTCATCTTGAAATCATGTAACCGTGTGAAAAAAATTTAAGATATTTCACAAAAAATCTAAATATAAACTAATGTATGCAATTCCCTAACTTCTAGGTATATAATAGCCCCAGATGGGTTGACATGCCATGAAAATTAATGATGATATCCTGCATATGATGGAAATAAGCTGAAATATTAACTCACTGAAGTACACCTTTGTTAAATACTGATTAACTATGCTTTTTTTTTTTTTTTTTTTGATTAATTAATTTCTTTTTTTTTTTTCTTTTAATTCCAAAGGGAGCATTTGGCCAACAACAAATAACTGTGCAATCAGACAGTGGTCAGATGGTCACTGTGAATCCTGAGACGATCATTGTACAAGAGGAAGGGCAAGAGGTTCTTGTTGCTGATGGCAACCAGGATCTTGCAGGAAACCAGTTCGTAATTCAGTATGTAACCGCGCCAGATGGTGTGCAAATCGCATCTGGTGAGACGCCTTTAGAGGTACACACAGCAGACATTCAGAACATTACGACCACAGCAACAGAACTTCATCAGGAAATTGTCCAGAGCTAAGAGAATCTCAAAGTCCTGCCTATAAAATTGAATTTATATTGTCATGATAAAGTATTTTTTTTTGTATATACATTTATATTGTCATGATAATTAAAGTATTTTTTTTGTATATACATTTTTGTTTTACAGTTCCATTTTCTTAAATTGTTAGAACATTCAAAAATCTTTTTTGGATCCGACCAACCACAGCAGGTACCTCCAACAATTTGAACTGCTTCAGTCACATCATATATGCACTGTGAACTAGAACATTCCAAAATATTGTAAAACTTTGACTCAATTTAGTCTTTTCATTTCATTCCTTCCTTACTAACTGTTCTTTAGAATAATCTTCCAAAAAGCATAAAAATTAATTGCCAAAGTAACACTTTTTTATATTTTGTTTAAATAGTTAATGACACTATAAAATATATAATTTTTTGGGGTGGGGTTGTACTTAATCAAATGTGTGACTATGTAGAAACCTAACATACTAGTTTATGACTCTAAGTGTACAGTAAATTGCTTAATTTTTTTTTGTATGTTTATCAACTTATGAGCTTTATCAAGACTAATAATTCGGTAATAAAATGGTTCCAGGTCTTTTTTGATATTTCAACACATCAGCTAGAATATTTTAAAAGTCAATGAAGGTGGACTTTTTGACCATTCAAATTTGCTCATTTTTATCATGATGCCTTTTTTTTTTTTTTCCTGATAGATCATATCTGGTTTGAGTCTATTTTGATTTACTTCAAATTATGGAAGCCCACACTTACAATACTTATAATTACAAAAGAGCTATTAAATTTTTTTTCTTTTTTTTATTAAAACATTCTACAATTTTAATATAATTTATAAAAAAGATGTGAACTACTTCAATTGTGATACAACCACCTGTGCTTTTATGTACATTTCTGCATTGTGCAACTGCTCAATGGCCGGAACCTTAATGTTGAAAGTTCTACAGATGTGCATCAAAGTTGCACAAAGCTGAGGTGGTATCACAAAAAAAAGAAAATAATGCTGACAAGCAGTTTCAAGGCATCTTTCTCAACAGAGAGATACGTGTGACATTTTGCATGGGGTGCAGCTTCTGGCAATATGGATGGCCTATTCTATTCCTAACTTGCATCTCCTCCCTCTTCTGGTGTGCAGCATGAGCTGTAACTGGCCATCACTACTATGTCTGGTCACTACCAACAAATTGCTTCTTGGCTCCCAAGTTGGGCTCAGTTGGCTGGGACTGCAGAATACACTAACTGCATTTCTGCAGAGAGGTAAGACCTCCTCCCAATGAGTGGCTTGGATGTGACTCTAAACAATCTGATGGTGAGGCTCCAGTAATGCTGGAGCTTTTGGGAATGCAGTGTATCCCTTCATTGCCATCGCTCCCAGGTCCAATCTGGCCCAGAGTGGTAGTACTTGATAGGGTCTTATCTATTGGTCAAATAGAACTGTTTGACATTTAAACTGTACTTATGCCAAACTGAATTGTTTGAAATAGAACTGTTTTATCATTAAACTGTGTAAATAAATGACTAATGTTTAATTTAATTGTTAGTGATACATAGCAATACTTGGAACCATTTAACTTTGTTGACATGCTAAACTGAATTGTTTAAAATAGAATTATTTTACATTTAACTGTGTGTAAACAAAAAAAAACGTATTTAAACAAATGATTACCCAGCCAGTTGGGGCTGTAGAATACACTGACTGCATCTCTGCAGAGGGTTTAGCCCCCCCCCCCAAAAAAAACAACTAGTGTCCTGGATATGACACGAAACAATCTGATAATGAGGTTTCAGTAGTGCTGGAGCTTTGAAGAATGCAGAGCACCCTTTCATTGCTATCACTCCCAGGTCTGTTCTGGCAGTGTGGTAGCACCTGATAGGGTCCTATCTATGGGTCAAATAGAACTAAACTATGTATCTATGCTAAACTGAATTGTTTATATTAGAACTGTTTGACTGAACTGAATATCTTGAAATAGTAATGTTTTTGATAATTTAACTTTGTACTCAAGCTAAACTGAATTGTTTGAAATAGAACTGATTATTTGTATAAAAATGGATTTGGCATTAAATAACCTACAAAAGTTGATATGCTATAAAACCCAAACAACCAACTTTAAACAAATGACTGTGTGTAAACAAAAAACTGTACTTATGCTAAATTGAATTGTTTGAAATTAAGTGAAACCATTTAACTGTGTAAAAAAAGAAAAATGAGCTCAGACTTGTTTAAAAATGTTATCTACAAAATGAATGTGTTTAGAAATCATATATTTAATATATGTATAAAAAGGATTTCGCATTAGATGACCTACAACGGTTGATATGCCATAAAATCAAACCAAATTCATATTTTTGTTCATTACCAACCAATTGTATTTATGCAGAGCTATACATATACATACGCCCATACATACATTTAACCTTATAATCATGCTTGTAACTAGATATATATTTATTAGGGCACCTTCTAAGGGTCCATAGTGTTATTAAAATCCCCCAACCATTTTTATCACTTGTTTCCATAGATTTTATGCAATTAATAATAACAACAAAACAGATAAATCAACACTATGCTTCTTTAATTGGGACATCACTCCTCCCCTTCAGGCACCCCCACCTGATAACTGGTTCTACGTTCAGAAAGCATCCTCCCATCCCAAATGTAAACCATTTCTTCAAAATCCGGCATTTTCGATCATCAATTATACTACCTCAGGCCATTCTAATTTTTTATTTTCTGGTTTTTACTTCAGTCCACCATCTCTTATAAACTCATAGCTTTGATCTCCCTTTTTCCTATCCCCTAGATACCAAAGTTTTTCTTAGGAACCCAACAGAACCCCTTCCCCACCAAAAAAAAGGGGGTGCAGCAGCAACAAAAAGAAGAGAAAAAAATAATGAACTAATTTCCAATGAAAGAAAGAAAAAAATTGTGGAGGGATTCAAACTAATTTATAACAAAAAAAATTTAAAAAAACTGAAACCATAACAATTTTTAAACCAAAAAAATACAAAACAAAAATAAAAAATCAAATCAAATAATCCTTCAGCTTTTTCAAGCCCTGCTTACCCACATTCGTTCCCCATCTCTGCACATTCCCTTCTGTTGACTCTTTACATTTGACCCATTACCTATCTCTAATTTTGCTTTTTATTCCTATGCTTTCCTATACTTTATTCCTATATCTTTGTTCCTATACTTTCTTTCTTTATCTATCAGAAATTTTCTGCCTTTTTCTTATCCTCTTCACATCGTTTTCCCTCCCTTCTTTGTCTTCTCTTAATTTTTTCCTGTCTTTTACTTTTCTAACCTTCTCTTTTGCTTTTCCTTTCCTTCTTCTTCCTCTCTCCTCTTTATCACTTGAGGATAATTTCTTTTAAAAATTCATGTTCTAAAACCTCTCTGCAAGAGACAAAAAAAATAAACACAATCCTGATTGCAAATCTTTTTGACCACTAAAGGTAAAAACAAAGAAAAATTTTGATGTATTCACAAAACCAACTATATAAAAAAAATTTCTTAATAGTTTGATAAACTAAAAAACAAAATCAAAATACAACTTTCATCTCTTCCTCTCCTGTTAACTTCAAGATTGATACTACTAACTTCCAACTTTGTATAATCACAAAGATGGGATAGGGAGGTGTGATAAAGAGGGCGCCTTACCTTTCTATGTTTCTTCTTTTTTTTTTCTTTTTTTTTTTTAGTTTGACTAAAAATTTGTCTCTTGAATATTCCTTCATGTGTGCATGTGAATTCTATGTGCCAGTCAGCCTCTCTCACCTGTTTTTTTTCTTCTCTTTTTTTCAAGGTCTGTGTGCGTTTACTGCTCTACTTCCTTCCGTCTCTCCTTCGACTGTGTTTTTGGTGTGTGTGTGTGTGAGAGTTCATATCTTATTTGTTTTCTTAGTATTCTTTCTTCCTTCATTTCTTTTCATTCCTCATTCTTTACTTCTCTTCCTTTTTTTTTTTTTTTTTTTTTTCTGTGTGAGCTCAATATGTGAGGGTATTTTTTCAAACACATATACATACATGTAACCACTTCTACATACACAAGCATGCACGCATATATTTTTTTCTTCAACGTCATTCTCTTCTCTCTTCCTTGAAATTGTTTTCATCTATCCCCTGCATTTCTCTTCATGTCTATTGCATTTTCAGCAGGTGCGCAAATTATGTAAATGTGTTTCAGGGCAATAATTGTGACACAACTGACTGCAGCATTCTGCATTGTGCAACTGCTCAATGACCAGGACCCCGCCATTGTTAAAGTTCTGCAGATGCACATCAAAACTGAGGCAGCATCAGAAGGAAAAGAAAAGAACAAAGATAAAACAGTTTCAAAGCATCTTCCTCAACAGAGGGACACATGTGACACTTTGCACTGGACCCTGGGGTGCGGCTTCTGACAATATGAGCAGCCTATTCTATGCCTAACTCAGTTCTTCTTCCCTTTCTGGTATGCAGCATAAGCTTAAACTGGTCACAGCCGCTATGTCTGGTCACCACCAACAAATTGCTGCCTGGCTCCCACATCAAGCTTGTATATCTGGTCACCACTAACAAATTGTATTCATGCAGCACTAAATTCTCCCTACTTCTACTTGCAAACCACCTATAAAACCAAATATTCGAATACTATCAAACTTTAGACTTCTAAGACATGCTATAAAGGATGACAACAGAATTTAACTCTTTCAAGTTGCTGCCTGAGTTGTCATCAGCTAATTTTCTCAACATTATTTTAACATTTCATTCACTTTTCCCAACCAACATCCACACACAACATATATATGTCCAGACACTCACATACATGTACATACAAGCATGATCCTCTGGTTAAATGTAACTAGATATTTACTGGGGGCATTTAAGAGTCCATAGCATTACTCAATAACCTTGTAAACAAACAAGTAAGTAAAGTAAAGTTGGCAACTGTAGTCAAGGGCGACCCGAGAGCTGCCTTTTCAATAGCTTCTACACTGAGGTGTAGGGGAGGGCGCTACTCCTTTCCCTGGATTGTTCCACTTTACCCTTGAAACATACCTTATAATGCTGAGTGTTAAGCAAGGAGGTATCAAGTAGCACTTTTTGAGTCTTTGGTATGGCTCAACCTGAGATTGTACTCCAGTCTCCCTGGCCAATGACTAAATTATAATTGTGTACATCAGGAGTCCCTAACCTTTTCAGCCTGAAGGAGGGTCTAGGATTGCAATCTTAAAAAAGACAGAAAAAAACCCGGCTGAATTCACAAGTAACAATCATAATTTATTAATGAGACATCTGATGTTCTGTGCAATTACAAAAAGATGTAATATCAAGGTTAAATGAAGATTGGTTACTTAGTTGATGGCATATCAATTTTTGTGGGTTATTTTATGTCAAAGCCATCTTTATAGAAAAACAGTTGTGGTACTTTATGTACATTTTTTGGACTATTGTCCTCATCTTTGTTGCCATGTTTATCAATGTTTCGGCCATTGTCCACAAGGACACATGGCACAGTGGATAAAAGCGTTGGTTAGATCCAGCGACATACCCAAAAAGTGAGAGTTCAATACCCAGTAAAGGCAATGGAGAACTTTCAGAGAGGAAGTTAACAGGAGATAACTGACATCCATTAAACATGGCTCGTGGAACTACAACAGTCTACCCTGGTAAGCGAAATAAAGGGTGAAGTTCGACATTCCAACCACCTGAAGAAGGCCAGAGTGTACAACGGCCGAAACGTTGTGATGAACATGGCGACAAAGAAGAGGACAATAGTTTGAAAAATGTAAATAATGTACATAATACCTCATCTCAGAAATATAGACAGATATAGTTGTGGTACTATTTAACTTGTAACCAGGGAATAAGGGGTTCTTACCTTTCCTGAGAGTATTAGTCTGAAAGTGAACATAATTACATGCCTAGAGTTCCAACTCACTACAATAGATACTCCAGCAGAGGGACTCTCCATTAAGTGAATAGGTTGATAGGAGCACATCAGACAAGAGATGATTAGACGGTTACAAACACAGTATACTCTTGGCATGATTTAGTTTCGAGAACAATGTTCACAGTGGTATGTAGTGCCAAACATGCTCACTCCTTGCTGGGTGCGGGAGATAAGATTGAGGAATTGTCCCGATGGAAGCACTAGGTTCTTAAAGAAATCATGGATGTAGCAAGAAAGAAACTTGTCCTTCAAATCTTCTGAATTATTTGAACGAGCATGCCTATCTTTGTTGTTTTTATCATAACATTTTGATCATTGCTTTCTTCCATGATGCATGCAGTAATTGCACAATGTGCGTGTGTGTATTGGAAAATATAAAGTACAACAGTTGTCTGCCATTCTTTCCCTTAACAGTTCTCAATATCCAAAATAGATGTGCTCCTTCAGTTGTGTGTGTGTTTTTTTTTTTTTTTTCTGTCCTTTTAAGATCACAGCCTTGGACACTATTTCTATATTAAAATTTTAAAATGCAATCATGTTAATTCCAACTGTCATTTTCATGTTTCTACAATCACCAGGGCTTAATGAAGACTTTTCTTTTTTTGAATTCATTGAATCTTGTTTGAATTTCTGAGATGAAGCTTGATGATTTTTTATCATTCAGGGTTTTCAGACAAGGCATCAGTTCCCTAAGCTTCTAAGTGATAATCATCTGGAAGTTGCAGGTTCAATTCTGACTGCAAGCAAGTAACACTACAAAAATACTTAACACTTGTACCCAGTTATGATTAACAGAATCAGAGCAAGCAACCCATGTGGATTAAATAAAGGATTTAGTTCAAAATTCAGTATAGGCTCCCAAGTTTGACCAGAAATGCTTGAAGAAGGCTGGAGGACACATCAGCTGAAACGTTGTAAAGACAAGGACAACTGTCCGAAAACCCTAAATTATAAAAATCACTGAATCTAGTATCTACTCACCCACCGATACCCTGATTTTAAAATCTTTTTTATTCAGTAGATGTCTGTTAAATCATTTTATTCAGTAGATGTCTGTTACATCATTTAAAGATAAAGTCTCTTATGTTATTGAGAATTTTTTAAATTATAAAACTCCTTTATATTACTTATCTAAAAAAAAGACTGGGAGTAATCACAATGAAGAAATACTCCACACTTTCCAGATCTCTGGAACAGGAGCCTCAACATGAGATGCATTTTAGTGTTATACCCAGGCCGCCCCCTTTGAGAATGTCTTACACCTATGCAGTGTATACAATCAGCATATTGTAAGCTCTACCAAGAGGGTGAATGAAATGTTTATTATAGCCCAGAATACACTGACTGCATCTCTGCAGAGGCATACCTCTTCCCCAATGAATGTCCTGGATATGGCATTAAACAATTTGATGGTGAGGCTTCAGTAATGCTGGAGCTATTGGGAATGTGGAGCATCCCTTGACTGCTATTGCTCCCAGGTCTACTCTGCCCGAAAGTAGTAATACCTGTTAGGGTCCCATTTATGGGTCAAATAGAACTGTTTAACATTTAAACTTTGGGAACTAGGCAAATTGGTTGTCATGCCCTGTTACATTAAGAAAGGAGTAAAACAAATGAGTGGACAAGAATATTGGTGAGTTTCCAAAATCTCAGCTTGAGAGAAAACCCTGTACTGTGAGTCGTACAAAGGGAAAAAAGCAGTTGCAGATGTTAGAGCAGGAATTAAGCATCCAACTTGAAGCTTCGGGGACCAGTTGGTCTAGAAGGAATGAATCAATGATAAAGGAATGGTCTAGAGAAAACAATGGTCCAAAAATTGAATGCGCTCTCCTCATATTGATGTTAGTCTGTTCTGCTGCTAGAATGAGTGAGGAAGAGGCTGAGAGAGCATTTGCACAGCCTTTTATACTACCCAAGAAAGTCATCTGAGTAGAATGGCTTAAATCGTCCTCATTGGACGAAAATATAAATCGAAACTTCAACAGTCAAAATAATTCCCATGCTAGACAATAAATTTGAAATCATTACTTACTGCTACAAAACTGAGTGCAAACAAATGACTTATGCTAAATTGAATTGTAACAAAAAGAACAGTTTGATCATTTAACTGTGTGTAAAAAAATGACTGATGTTTAATTGAAGTGTTTGTGATACATAAGAAGACTTGGAACCATTCAACTGTGCAAACAAATGAGTAATGTTAAATAGAATAATTAGTGTTAAATAGCAATACTCATAGCCACATCACTGTCTGCAAACAAATGATTAATATTGAGTAGAATTGTAAGTGTTAGATAACAATAATTGAAACCATTTAAGTTTGTAGAAACAATAGCAATACCAGTGTGCAAAAAAATTAGTTTTAACTCATTTAAAAATGAAATTACCAACAAACTATTCACTTACAAGTCAAACATATATATCCATTTAAAAGTGTGCAGACAAATGTCAGATGTTAAATTGTTACTGTTACATAGCGATACTTGTAATTGTTGTATAGTGGCTTGTACCACGTAACTTCCGGTATCACAGAGGTATAAAAGACATTGTGTTTCTTAAGCATGAGCGTTCTGCAAGACCTTGGTCAGTAGTAAGACCAACTTCGGACGTAACACCCACAACACGAGACTTATAATATTTGTTGGACTGTACTACTTCAGTTAATAAATAATTAACTCTTTATTTCACTGTGTATCTCTCCCTTACCACGATACAACAGTAACCATTTAACTGTGTAAACAAAGGACGAAGATCTATCCTTCCTAGTACGTAGCATTCCGAAACACAACCTGCTAGTCATTGGCGGAGATATGAATGCACAAATCGGGAAAAACAAACACAACAAATACAGCCTACACTACGCGTCTAACAGGAATGGACAGCATTTAATAGATTTCATGATAGAAAATAGATTAACCTGCCTCAATACAAACTTTCAAAAAAGGGAGGGGAAATTATGGACCTACACATACGCGAATAAGAGTAAAGCACAGATAGACTACGTCCTTATAAACAGGAAATGGAAAAACAGTGCGATGAATTGCGAGGCATACTCCTCCTTCGAGGGTGTGTCCTCCGATCATCGAATAGTTACGGCCAAAGTACGACTAAGCCTAAGAAAAAACGCCACACGTAAAGCGACGACCAAGCACTATGACTGGGCCCTACTCAACAACAGAGATATTAGAGATAAATATGCATTAGAATTAAGAAACAGATTCGAAGCACTACAAGAGAAGGTAGAAATAGGCACCCCAAATGACGAATATGAAAATTTTGTAGAAGCACACCTGGAGGCGGCAGAAAAGTGTATTCCAACAAAACCTAGAACTAAATATAGAGTCCCTTGGGAAACGCTAGCGGCTAGAGAAAAACGTGCACTTGTGAAGACTGCCTCCAAAAACTATCAACAGAACCCAACAAATACAAATGCACGAGAACTAGAAAAGGCGCAACATCAATTAACAGGAATATACCTAAAAGAACAGGCAGAATACATACAAAATCAGATAGATAAGATTAGAGACTCGGTGGAAGATAGGCAATCCAGGATAGCCTGGCAAACAATAAACGAAGTAAGTGGAAGGAAGAGCACAGCCAAAGCAAAATTGAAAGCTGCAAGCCAACAAGAAAGAATAAAACTGTGGGAACAGCATTTCAAAAATCTACTAGGAAACCCACCGGAAATAACGGATGAACCGATCACCAGAATTATTAGTAAGCAATTAGACGTAAAACTAGGTCCTTTCACCAAAGAAGAACTCAACACGGTTCTCAGAAGAATTAAAAATAGGAAAGCAGCGGGGCTAGACGAGATCCCCCCAGAAGTGTGGAAGACGAGACAATTCGACGATATACTGCTCCGGCAATGCAACGCAGTCTATAGTCAAAATAGGATAGAACGATGGACGAAGGGATGCATCCTTCCATTCCCTAAAAAAGGCGACCTCGGACTAGCCAAGAACTACCGAGGGATAACACTTACATCCATAGCAGCCAAAATCTACAATGCCCTACTACGAAACCGCATAGAACCCAAAATGGAAAACATCCTTAGGAAAAACCAAAATGGCTTCCAGAGAAATAGATCCACAACCTCACAAATACTGACCATCCGTAGAATCCTGGAAGGCGTTCAGGCAAAAAACTTACAGGCGACATTACTATTTGTCGACTTTACCAAGGCCTTCGATTCCATACACAGAGGGAAGATGGAGCAAATCCTACTAGGTTACGGCCTACCAAAAGAAACCGTAGCAGCGATAATGATTCTCTACAGAAACACCAAAGTAAAAGTACGTTCACCAGATGGAGACACGGAATACTTCGACATTGTTGCAGGAGTACTACAAGGAGACACACTAGCCCCGTACCTCTTTATCATCTGTCTAGACTATGTGCTTAGGACTTCGATCGACAAAATCAGAGAAAATGGCTTTGAGCTGACTAAGAGAAGAAGCAAAAGGTACCCCGCAAAAACAATCACGGACGCCGACTACGCTGATGACTTGGCGTTACTAGCGAATACGCCTAATCAAGCAGAGACACTACTACATAGTCTGGAACGAGCTGCAGCTGGCATTGGCCTACATGTCAATGCAAACAAAACCGAATATATGTGTTACAACCAAACAGGCAACATTGCCACACTAGACGGAGCCTCTCTGAAACTAGTCGACAAATTCACCTACCTAGGAAGCAGCGTCTCATCAACCGAGAAGGACATCGACACACGACTGACGAAGGCATGGACAGCTATCGATAGGCTCTCGATCGTATGGAAGTCGGACCTAACAGATAAAATGAAACGCAGTTTCTTCCAGGCAGCGGTTGTGTCGATACTGCTATATGGATGCACCACATGGACGCTTACGAAGCGGCTGGAGAGGAGGCTGGACGGAAATTACACAAGAATGTTGAGAGCAGTATTAAACAAGTCCTGGCGACAACACCCCACGAGACTCCAACTATACGGACACTTGCCCCCCATCACAAAAACTATACAAGTTCGACGAACCAGACACGCAGGACACTGCTGGAGAAGCAAGGACGAGCTCATAAGCGATGTACTCCTGTGGACCCCCACTCATGGATGTGCAAGAGTGGGACGACCAGCACGAACTTACATACAGCAGCTATGTGAGGACACGGGTTGTAATCCTGAAGACCTGCCGGAGGCGATGAATGATAGGGAGAAATGGCGAGAGACGGTCAGGGATATCCGCGCAGGCGGCGCGACATGATGATGATGACATTATTCATATTAGATAGAAATACTTGAAACCATTGAACAGTGCTCGAACTCATATAACGATGTTATCAACAAAATCTGTTGAGAAATCATGTATTTAATATATATGTATAAAGAGGATTTGGCATTAAATAACCTACAATGGTTGATATGCCATAAAATCCAACCAAACCAAATCATATATATTTAATATATATGTATAAAGAGGATTTGGCATTAAATAACCTACAATGGTTGATATGCCATAAAATCCAACCAAACCAAATCATATATATTTAATATATATATATATAAAGAGGATTTGGCATTAAATAACATACAATGGTTGATATGCCATAAAATCCAACTAAACCAAATCATATATATTTAATATATATGTATAAAGAGGATTTGGCATTAAAAAACCTACTATGGTTGATATGCCATAAAACAAAATCAAACCAAACCAAACTAAATAAAAATGTTCATTAGAGCAATACACTCAAAATATTCTGAAAGAATAAAGCAATTTCCAGTTCAATTTGCTACCATATGTTAATTTTGTGGCATCTGTGCTCATGCTGAATATCAACTTTTAATCATCCAAATTCTCAAAATTATGAAGAAAACTATTAAATGCTAAATAGAATCCTTCATCATCATCAAGGCATGACAATGGAATTTATTTCCTTAACTTTCTCTCTTTATCTATCCATTCCTATTAATCATCACCTTCGGCAAGTCCTCTATAAGTGTCCTCGTGGTGTAATGGTTAAAGCGATGAACTGCGGAATCGTAGTACGCGAGTTCGTACTCTAGTCGCGCTATTACGTTCACTTTCGGGCAAATACCCTTGGGAAAGGTATGAACCCCCTTATTCTCCCTCCAGCTATGGGTAAATAGTAGGACGGACTAGGTTCTTCAGCCTTGGTGAGGCAACTAGTCTAGGAGAAGGAAAACTCTGAATTAAAACCTGTTAAACTCCGCTTAAAAATTGACCTTGTGTCATATCCTGCCCGAGCGGAGGGGTTGGTAAATAGTACCTGTGTCACACACAACTGATGAATGTAACTTTTTGCTGGTCAACCAACACTGGTGTGTCCATATGTAGAAGTCCTTTGGAGAATATACCTTCTGACTTCTCCCACAGTGCCCAGCATATCTTGTTCATCTTACTTAGATGGTTTGCAAGATGAAAGGTAAGTGACCATAAAGCTGCATTTTTGTAGGGTGCTGCTTCCAGGATTTGTTCAAAACAGCATGCAATAACCTTGTGTAGTTTTATAAAAAAAAGTGTTTTATAAAACTCCAAGTGGTGCAACCATACAGTTGTACTGACACAGTTACAGCTTGGAAAAATTCCTGTTTTATTTTATCAGAGAGATCAGTTCTCCATATGGTTGTTATTTCAATAGTAGACCATGCCTTACCTATGTGTATTTTGACATCATTTTCAGTAGATGAGATATTGCTTCTGAGATACATGAACAGGTATCAATATCATCATGGACCGATGTTACAACCACAACCTCCACAGGGTTCACACATCATCTTATAACATCTGAAAGTTTTGTCATGTGTCTTTTATAATAGCCACTGATAAGGTTTAGTAGCTGATAAGTGCTATGGGTAAAAATGTTTCTATCTCCAACTGTTTTGAACTTAATTTTTGCACTTCCTTCTCTTAATAGAACAACATTTAATGGTTGCTGCAAACTATCAATTTTCTTTTTAAAGTCTGGCAATCAGTAGCTGATAGCAATAATCAGACATTTTCTAATTAATGTTGATATTGTACTAAGGTGGATTGAAAAGTAAAGTCTCCAACCAAATAGTGGAGGCGGAAACATGTATTCACTAGTATATAGAGCACCTTACTGTGTGAAGGTATTGATTGATTTATTCATTTCAACAGCATGTCAACCCATCTGGGGTTATTTCATATCTAGAGGTTAGTTGATTGTATCACGTCATGCCTGAGGTGGAGGGGTTGGGTAGATATTTATCTGTGCCTCCTACCAAGCAGGATCTGACACAATGTCTACTTATAGTGGGAATTCAGGAGATGGGGTGGTCACATACAAGCCAAGACTCATGCACCGCTGGTCATAGTTCACATTGCACCTAGAGATCCTGTCTCCTGGCATGAAGCCAGGTGACCTTACTGGTCATAGATTCACTAGACCAGAACAGCTAAAAGGAGAAGTTGGGTAAATACATATATATACACAATGCCTAAAGGCATATATGTACATGCATATACACAATGCCCATATGCTTACATACTTATGTAGGTTTGCTTGCTGCTACATATATGTACATTATTGTAACTCAATATATATTGCCCAGTTGGCTGGGGCTGTAGAATACATCGACTGCACCTCTGCAAAGGGATAAGACCCCCCCCCCAACGTGTGTCCTGTATATGACACTAAACAATCTAATGGTGAGGCTCCAGTGATGCTGGAGCTTTGGGGAATGCAGAGCATCCCTTCCTTACCATTGCTCCCAGGTCCACTCTGGCCCAGAATGGTAGCACCTGATAGGGCCCTATCTATGGGTTAAATAGAACTAAACTGCATACTTATGCTAAACTGAATTGTTTGAATTAGAACTGTTTGACTAAACTATGGAAGACCAGACAATTCGACGACATACTGCTCCGACACTGCAACGCAGTATATAATCAAAATCCGATAGATAGATGAATGAAGGGATGCATCCTCCCCTTCCCTAAAAAGGGTGACCTCGGATTAGCCAAAACCTACTAAGGCATAACACTTACATCCATAGCAGCCAAAATCTACAATGCCCTACTATGAAACCGCATAGAACCCAAAATCGACAACATACTTAGGAAAAACCAAAATGGCTTCCGAAGAAATAGATCCACGACCTCACAAATATTAACCATCCGTAGAATCCTTGAAGGTGTACGGGCAAAAAACCTACAAGCGACATTAATATTTGTCGACTTTACCCAGGCCTTTGGTTCCATTCACAGAGGAAAGATGGAACAAATCCTACTAGCATACGGCATACCTAAAGAAACCATAGCAGCAAGAACGATTCTCTATAGAAACACCAAAGTAAAAGTACGATCACCAGATGGAGACACAGAATACTTCGACATTGTAGCAGGAGTACTACTAGGGGACACGCTAGCTCCATACCTCTTTATCATTTGTCTAGACTACGTACTTAGAACATCGATTGATAAAATCAGAGAGAACGGCTTCGAGCTCACAAAGAAAAGAAGCAGAAGGTACCCCGCAAAAACAATTACAGACGCCAACTATGCCGATGACATAGCGATACTGGCAAATACACCCAACCAAGCCGAAACACTACTGCATAGTTTGGAATGAGCAGCCGCAGGCATAGGCCTCTATGTCAATGTACACAAAACAGAATATATGTGCTATAATCATATGGGTGACATCTCCACTCTAGACGGAACCCCTCTTAAACTAGTAGATAAATTCACTTACCTAGGAAGCAGCGTCTCATCAACCGAAAAGGACATCAACACGAGGTTAACGAAAGCATGGACAGCTATCAATAGGCTATCGATTATATGGAGATCAGACCTAACCAATAAAATGAAACGCAGTTTCTTCCAGGCAGCGGTTGCATCGATACTGCTATATGGATGCACTACATGGACTCTAACAAAACGGCTGGAGAAGAAGCTAGACGGCAATTACACAAGAACGCTGTGAGCAATATTGAACAAGTCCTGGCAGCAATACCCCACAAGACACCAGCTGTACGGCCACCTGCCTCCTATCATGAAAACTGTTCAAGTTAGATGAACCAGACATGCAGGACACTGCTGGAGAAGCAGGGGCGAACTCATAAGTGATGTACTCTTGTGGACCCCCCACACATGGCCGTGCAAAAGCAGGACAACCAGCACAAACATATATTCAGCAACTATGTGAGGATACGGGATGTTGTCCAGAAGACCTGCCTGAGGCGATGAATGATAGGGAAAAGTGGTGAGAGAGGGTCAGGAATATCCGTGCTACCAGCACGACATGATGATGATGATGATGATGAATAGCTTGAAATAGAAATGTTTTTGACAATTAAACTGTACTTACATTTAAACTGCCATCTTCTGCTAAACTGAATTATTTGAAATGAAACTGCTTTTGACATTGAAACTAAACTGAATTGTTTAATATAGAACTATTTTGACAGTTAACTGTGTGTAAACAAAACCTGTACTTATACTAAACTAAATTAGCTGAATTAGAACTGCTTGAATAAACTGAATAGTTTGAAATAGGAATGTTTTTGACAATTAAACTGTGTACTTATGCTAAACTGAATTGTTTGAAATAGAACTGACTATTTGCATAAAAATGGATTTGGCGTTAAATGACCCACAAAGGTTCATATGCCATAAAACCCAAATAACCAACCCACCTCAATATATAACCCCTGGGACAGAAGAGCTTATCATGTCACAGTTGCAATGCAAAATTGGATTCGAAGTAAGACAGGAACTTTCTTCTTGAAAAATTGTGTCACACTTTACAGTGACTCTTAGATGTGACATAATGAGACTTGAACTCACTCTTACAGGTTTACTAGTTAAGCTTGCTAACCATTACACTAGCCGAGGTGCCCTGAAAGAGAAATAAAGTTACTTCATATTGATACCAGTTTCATTATCCAATTTGTTTTATATGATTTTACACCTCATTTAGCAATCATCTCTTGTAATCCTTTAAATAATCTTCCCAATAACTAGAGGAGATGGGTACAGCCAAGTAAAATCCCAAAGCCTTGAGAGATGATATGAACAGGAATTACTTGGCACAGCACTCCAATAATGTAGGGTATGCATTCCTGCTGAAAGTCATTTTTAAAACAACAAAATTCTTGCTATAACAAAAATAGCTGTGAAGTACTAATTAAAATCCTCTAATCCTTCTAAATAAGAAACATAAGTGTCATTATGGACAACTGTTACAATGAGAACTCAACAAGTTGATGGGTTATCAAGTAGTAATATATATACATGTGTGTTTGTGTTTTTATAGGTGTATGTATATATATATACTTCCAATATATATAAATATTTATATGAGTGTGTGTGTGTGTGTGTGTGTGTGTGTGTGTGTGTGTGTGTGTTTATAGGTGTGTATATATATATACCTACAATATATGTGTGTGTGTGTGTATGTTTATTGGTGTGTATGTATATATACCTACAATATATATATGTGTGTGTGTATGTTTATAGGTGTGTATGTATATATACCTACATTATATATATATATATATATATATATATGTGATCATCAGGAAGCCTAACTCCAACTAATGCTAAAGGAGAAAGCGCTGTCTTATATTCACCAAAAACCCCCCTAGCTTAAAATTTACATTTAAAAAAAAATATATATATAAAAAATAAAATAAATGAAAATAAAAAACTTTACTTTTATTAAAAAGAAAAAATCTCTGAAACCTATTCTTAATTATAGAGCAACCACACCCTTTTGTGTCTACAACTATTTAACACCTCTGATCTTTGGTTTAACATATCCCTACTTTTACAAGATGCTATTGCTAGTTTTTCCTCCATGCAAAACAGACAACTCCTATCCCCAGCCCTATATTTACGGCATTTCTTTATTACTTCCCATTTCATTATAGGACCTATCCCTTTGTTATCCTTGAGCTCCCACACATAACTAGATAACGTAGTACTATGCCTATACTTCTCACGTGAGAAACTCGTTTTATGGTTATAGTACCTAGTCTTAAAATCCCCTTGCGTCAACCCAAAGTATATTTTTTTGTTTTTCTTATTATTCGGATCACTATATACTTCCACTTTATACACTACACATTCTTGCTTACATTTGCCTTCCAGCGGACATCTAACCTTATCCCTACAGTTACATTTAGCAATCACCTTATTTTTCTCCTTACTTAATTTAGCTATATTACTCTTGTTTATTATGCCATTGATGTTTGGCATGCAACTATAACTTAATTTAACACAATTCTTATAAAATATCTTATGTAACAGGCTCCCACTAGGGAAATTTCTTTTTAATAACTTAAAGAATTTTTTACGAAGAATTATTATCAATAGTTACTTGAAACCATCTAGTTACTTGTTAAAAAAGACTGACTTTGGCACTAAATAATCCAGGAAGGGTTGATATTCCATAAAACCAATGAACTACTATCCTGGTTTGAAGTGGGATTCATATATAACATTTATTGCTGTGAAGGCAACTAGAATGGTAGATTCTTTTTATTTCTTTAGAAAATCCTAATACCTGAAATTCTATTTCTATAAATGTCAGATTCACCCCAAAATGGAGAATGATTGAACTTACAATGGCAGCAACTGTGTAGAACATAGAGAATTTCAAAATTTCCAAAAGAAATTAGTTTAAAAATAACTGTCTTATAGACAAGGTTGCAACAACACACTTGATATTTTCCTTAATTCAGTGATGATGAATTGGATTGAGTATGAAATCCATTTAAATCATCTGTCAAAAAAGTTCCTGATGACTGTCAAAATGAATTTCTGAAGCTGATCACTGATTCAAGAGCAATTATTTGATGAGATATCAATCACAGAATTTTGGCCCCTTCATGTGTAATGCCTATTAAAAAGTGGCAGAAAGAGCTCTCCATACATTACTTCCATTGGTGTCAACATATGTTTATGAGTCAGGCTTTTCAGCTTTGATGAAAATTAAAATGAGGACGCCAAGTTGATTGAAGGCTGAAAATGACCTGTGTTGTGTCTTATCAAACACCTGTCTGTGTATCCAAGAATTAGCAAAGAAAAAGAAATCACAGATTTCTCATTGTAATTGTCATAGGAATAAATTAAATTAAATGCCTTGGTATTCTATTGAATTTTTTTATTGATTGAAGCGTTCTCCAGAGGAGTCTCCATGGCATATTGGCGAAAGTACTGGACTGCAGCCTTGAGTAAGCTATTGGTTAAATAGTATCACTGCTATTCTTCAGCAAGGATGGCTTTGGCATTTAATAACCCACAAAGCTTGATATACCCTTAAACAAAGAAACTGAAACTCAAGTATGCTTCTGGTAATATTTGTCTGTTAAATAATTAATTATGAATACAAAAAGTTTACCATACTTTTATTCAAGTTTTAAAATCCATTAATTTTTTATATTGCTATTTAATTTGTAAAAACCCCACCAAAAAAATAATTTGTTATATACTAATAAAGAAAAAATTAAACATTTTCAATATTATATGCAGAGTATCTTATTTTATTTTATCTTTTTAATTTTTAGATATATCTTAATCAATTTTATCTTTTTCATCTTTTATCAAGTATTTTATCTTTTTAGTCAGATAATAAAAGGATAGGTGTGTCTGTTAGGGGTCATGTAGGATATCTTATAACAGTCTCAGAAACTGCTTCTTTTTGCCTTTGATCTTTGACCAGTAGATAATAAAGCCACAACAACTAAGCCCTTTTCTATTTTTGTGCCTCTTCTATGTTCTGCTTGTTCATAGAACAATATTTGTAGTTTTATCTGTTGAGACACATTTGTGTATACTTTCTTTTAATACCACTAGTATGTATATTGTATATGTTAGTGTGTGTAAACCACTTTGTTTTGTCTTTCCTTGAATTTTGTTTAGTGTCAGTGTATTGCAGATATACTAGTGCTAATATTGGTCCTCGTTAAGTCCTTAAGTTTGACTAAATATATTTCTTACCCCTGAGATTTCCAGTTGTGAAAAAAGTGGATGGAGTAAAAAAGGGTTGAGGACCTCTAGTTTAGAAGATTAACTTGTTCTATATTAAGGCATGTAAGAAAAATTGTTGCACCAATCTCTGAATTAGAATTGGTCTTTCTATCTTGAAAAATTGGCATTTAGAATTCTGGTTCCTATCTAAGATTGAATATTGGTTGCTAGTAGAAAAAGAGGCAACTAAAAAGAAATCAGCTAGCCATGTTCAATTCCCAGCAGAAATAGTTTAGTTTGTACAAAAGCTCTTAGAGAAGGCATGAATCCATCTATTCTCCCCTAAGCTAAGGGTTAAATAGAAGGATAGACTGGATTTCCCAACCTGGGCTGACCATCAGTATAGGAGAAGGAAAATTCTAAATTCAAACCCCTCCTTCAGAAATTGGAAGAACCATTAAAAAGTCTACATTTTTTTTATTTAATGCTGAAGTTTAAGTTGCTGTGTGCAAAATGGATAAGAAGTAACCTAAAAACTTTCTCGATGAACAGGCTGAAAAAAATAATTGATTGATTTTAATGGCATGTCAACCTGTCTAGAGTTATTTCATGCCTAGAGGTTAGGGAATAACATGTATTATATGTTCATGTTTACATTTTTGTGTTTTTGTTTCATAAGAGATTTCTTTTGTACATGGTTCTATCAAATATGAATAATTTTCAAACAGATCAATTTGATTCATCACAGGTACTACCAGAGTGAACCTGGGAGTAATGGCAACAAAAGGGTACTCTACACTCCCCCAATCTCCAAAACTGGAACCTTATCCATTAGATACAGTTGAGTGTCATACACAGAACACCCCTTTTTTGCAGGATGGGCTTTACCCCGCTTCTACAAAGAATGCAGTCAGCATATTCTATGCTCTCCAGAGAGAACAGATTAAAGTGGATAGAATGTTTAGAAAAATGTATATTAACTATTGAATACTGAGTTTTAAGTGTATAATAATTTTGTTCACAATGCAATCAAAAAATAAAATTTGTTATCAAGATGGCTATAAATTTCTTACTTTTTAAAATTAGCTTTCAGCTTATAAGAAAAAAAGTAACGTCATTGGTATGACCCTGAGCTACAACTGATGATGAAGCTCCAGTTCTGGGGATCTGGGTTGTGTGGAGTACTCCTTCATTGCCATTACTCCCAAGTTCACTTTGATCCATAGTGGTAGAACCTATTAGGATCTCATCTGAGGATGGCCCAGTTGTCTGGGGCTACAGAATACACCGACTGCATCTCTGCAGTGGGGTAAGATGCCCTCCCAATGAGTATCCTGGATATGACATTAAACAATCTGATGGTAAGGCTCCAGTAATGCAAGAGCTTTGGGGAATGTAGAATACCCCTTCATTGCCATCGCTCTCTGGTCCACTCTGGCCCACACTGGTAGCACCTGATAGGGTCTTCTTATCTATGGGTCAAATAGAATTGTTTGACATTTAAACTGTGTACTTATGCTAAACTGAATTCTTTGAAATAGTTGAAATAAAACTGTTTTTACATTTAACTGTGTGTAAATAAAAAAACTGTATTTAAGCTAAACGGAATTGTTTGAAATAGAAAGGTTTGTATTTTAACTATGTGTAAACCATAGGCCAATGTTTAATTTAATTGTTAGTGATACATAGCAATACTTGGAACCATTTAACTTAGTTGACATACTAAACTAAATTGTTTGAAATAGAACTATTGACATTTAAACAGTACTTTCGCCAATGGCCCAGGAGACCTGGGTTCAATCCCAGGTCGAGTCATACCAAAGACTCAAAAATGGTACTTGATGACTCCTTGCTTAACACTCAACATTATAAGGAAGGGATCAAGGATAAAATGGAGCAATCCAGGGAAAAGAGTAGCACCCTCCCCTACACCTTGGTGTAGTAGCTATCGAAAAGGGAGCCTTCGGGTCACTCTCGACTAAGGTCGCCAACTTTACTTACTTATGCTATATCGTATTGTTTGAAATAGAACTGTTTTTACATTTAACTGTGTGTAAACAAAAAACTGTGTACTTATGCTAAACTGAATTGTTTGAAATTAAGTGAAACCATTTAACTATTCGCAAAAGAATGATCTCAGGCTTGTTTAAAAATGTTATGAACAAAATATGTTTAGAAATCATATATGTAATATAAGTATAAAAAGGATTTGGCATTAAATGACAGGGTGTCCTTTAAAGTGTTGGGCTGTTGGATCGTAGTATGTGAGTTCAAACTCCAGTCATGCTATTACATTCACTTTCGACAAATACCCTTGGGAAAGGTATGGACCCCCTTATCTTTCCAGGTATGGGTTAAATAGTACCACTACAGTTTTTCTAGAAGGATGGATTTGGCATTAAATTACTCAATATGCCATTAAACAACAAAACAAACAAACAAACAAGCATTAAATGACCTACAATGGTTGATATGCCAAAAAACCAAACCAAACCATTTATGGATCAAATAGATCTTTGAAAATTATTCATATTCAATCAGACCATGAATAAAGATTTTAAGAAACTACTACACAAAAAATGTAAATATGAATATAATTCAATAACTTTTAGACATAAAATAACCCCAAGTTATTTGACATGCAGTTAAAATCAATCACTTGGTCAATCAAGAAAAATAATAAATATTTATCTTGATGGATAGCAGAAGAGCTTGCAACAAGTTTTCAACCTTGTGTGAAAATTATTAGGGGGGGAGCTGGCCTTAAATGAAAGTATCTGAATTGATATATCCTACAGGATTTAGGAATCATTAACTTTTGCTCAAGTTCTGTTATCTCAATAAAATCCAGTTGGTTGAGGGGAGTAAATAAACAATAATCTGTAGTCTGTAGATCCTAGAAGCACCAGAGAAGTTAGCTTAGTTGTGTATATGTGTGTGTGTGTGTGTGTGCGTGCGTGAGTGTGCGTGAGTGTGCGTGTGTGTGTGCATTCCAGAAGAGATAAAAATAGGAATTATTTTGAGGAAAATGTGAATAATCAAATTAGAAAAAATTAATAGAATTTATTTCTGCTGATGCAGATGTGAAAAAATATATTGAAATATTTGTATTTTACTTTTCTTGTTTGTTTATATGATTCTGTTTATTTTTGATTTTGTCAGATTTCATTCTTTCTTCCTTACAAAAAACCAAAGACAGAAGATGATTTTTCAAAAATTATGGAAATAAAAGGCAGTTTTTTTTTAAATTATGAAATATGAAATACTATTTATTTTCATATTTATTTAGTTATTTTAGAGAAGGGACAATTTTGGAAAACAAAAACTGATAGAGAAAAAAAAAAATGAAACACTTTTTATTATTATAGGAAAGAGTCCTAATTTTCTAAAAAGAAGATTCTCAGAAATACCTAAGAATAAAAAATTTCTTTTAATTTCCTTTTCCTTGATTTGATATCCTAATTTATGATTAATCCTTTTGCTAATGTCCAGTTAGCAGTTTTCTGAAAGAAATAATCACTTTCCGTCTGTTTAATCTATTAAAGTTTCATTAGAACTTGTGACAAGAATAAAAAAGGGTTCAGTTTTTTCATGGTCTATTTTTTGTTGAATACTGTATAATTTTAGTAGGTATTCAAGAATAATTTTGAAGAAATTCTTTAAATGCATTTGAAACTGTGTCATTCATTATCTATGATAAAAAAGCTATTTTTACTGGAAGTGTTTATAAGCGAAGAACTTTTGGCAGTTTAGCAATAAGTAAACATCATCTGGAGTCTGTGAAGTTCATAGAGTCTTCATCATCTCAGTTGTGTATTTATGGATAAGTGTGCTATCTATTTAAGTAATCAGAGCAAGATTTTTGATTTCTGTAATCTATATAAAGAGCCTTAATCAGTCAGAGTAAATTTTGTAACTCTTTTCTCTGAACAGCCCTGTCATCTACAGTGAACAGATTAACAAAAAAGTTTAAAGATAAAAAGGTAATAAGCAATGGGTAAAAGCTAATAGATACCAGTTGAAATGTAACAGATACCAGGTAAGAGTTAACAGATACCAGGTGAAAGGTAAAAGATACTAAGTAAAAAGTTGATCGATTAATAAAATCAGAGAGAACGGCTTAGAGCTGCCAAAGAAAAGAAGCAGAAGGTACCCGCAAAAACAATTACCGACGCCAACTATGCCGATGACATAGTGATACTGGCAAATACACCCAACCAAGCCGAAACACTACTGCATAGTTTGGAACAAGCAGCCGCAGGCATAGGCCTCTATGTAAATGCACATAAAACAGAATATATGTGCTATCATCAAACAGGTGACATCTCCACACTAGACGGAATCCCTCTTAAACTAGTAGATAAATTCACTTACCTAGGAAGCAGCGTCTCATCAACCGAAAAGGACATCGACACGAGGTTAATGAAGGCATGGACAGCTATCAATAGGCTATCGATTATATGGAGATCAGACCTAACCAATAAAATGAAATGCAGTTTCTTCCAGGCAGCGGTTGCATCGATACTGCTATATGGATGCACTACATGGACTCTAACAAAACGGCTGGAGAAGAAGCTAGACGGCAATTACACAAGAATGCTGCGAGCAATCTTGAACAAGTCCTGGCGGCAACACCCCACAAGACACCAGCTGTACGGCCACCTGCCTCCTATCATGAAAACTATCCAAGTTAGATGAACCAGACATGCAGGACACTGCTGGAGAAGCAGGGACGAACTCATAAGTGATGTACTCTTATGGACCCCCTCATATGGCCGAACAAAAGCAGGACGACCAGCTCGAACATACATTCAGCAACTATGTGAGGATATGGGATGTAGTTCAGAAGACCTGCCGGAGGCGATGAATGATAGGGAAAAGTGGTGAGAGAGTGTCAGGGATATCCGTGCTACCAGCACGACATGATGATGATGATAGATACCAGGTAAGAGGTAATAAATACCAAGTAAGAGGTCATCGATACCAGTTGAAATGTAACAGATACCAGGTAAGAGTTAACAGATACCAGGTAAAAGGTAAAAAATACCAAGTAAAAGGTAGTAGCTACCAAGTAAAAAGTTGATTGTTACCAGGTAAAAGGTAATAGATACCAGGTAAAAGGTCATCGATACTAGTTGAAAGGTAACAGATACCAGGTGAAAGGTAAAAGACACTAAGTAAAAAGTTGATAGTTACCAGGTAAAAGGTAATAGATACCAGGTAAAAGGTCATCGATACTAGTTGAAAGGTAACAGATACCAGGTAAGAGTTAACAGATACCAGGTGAAAGGTAAAAGATACTAAGTAAAAAGTTGATAGTTACCAGGTAAAAGATAATAAATACCAGGTTATAGATACCAGGTAAGAGGTAATAGATACCAAGTAAAAGGTCATGGATGCCAGTTGAAAGGTAACAGATACCAGGTAAGAGGTAATAGATACCAGGTAAAAGGTAGTGGATACCAAGAAAAATTTGATAGTTACCAGGTAAAAGGTAATAGATACCAAGTAAAAGGTCATCGATACCAGTTGAAAGGTAACAGATACCAGGTAAAAGTAGTGGATACCAAGTAAAAAGTTGATAGTTACCTGGTAAAAGGTAATAGATACCAGGTAAGGGGTAATAGATACCAAGTAAAAGGTCATTGATACCAGTTGAAAGGTAACAAATACCAGGTAGGAGGTAATAGATACCAGGTAAAAGGTACAAGATACCAAGTAAAAGGTAGTAGCTACCAAGTAAAAAGTTGATAGTTACCAGGTAAAAGGTAATAGATACCTGGTTATAGATACCAGATAAACGGTAATAGATATCAATTGTGTAACCTTAATTCTTGATTATTGCTTTTAATCTTTTTTTATAGTTCCTTATGGGATCCTTACTGACTGGTATTTTGCTCCCTTCTTTCCTGGCAATTGCTAATAGTTCATCAAAGATTACTGTCTCCTGCATAGTTCTTCAGATTTTTAATGGGGTTTGGATCAGGAATTTGTGCAGGGTACACTAATCACTTAATTTTATTGTCATCTAAGTCAAGTTCAGCCATCTTCACTATGGTTGCAGAATGAATGAGTCACTGTGGTATGTAGTACTTAACATATTGTCGTCTAAAGAACCTTCCAAAATGTGATTAAATCAGGTCGTCAATACAATTTCATTTTCAAAGGGTGCGTGTATTAAATGTTGAATTAACAAAAAAAATTACAATTTCCATAAAATAATATTATTTTATAATTTCCATTTGGAGAGTTGAAAAATTTAGGACTGAACCAATTTTTAGAAAAATCTATAACTTTGAATATAACAGATCAAAACTTCCCAAAAATCAATGAATTATTCAAAACTAAATACAGAATCATCATTATCATCATCAAGTTGTACTGGCCGCGTAGATTTCCCTGACTGTCTCTCTCCATCCGTCCCTATCATCCATTGCTCCGGGCCAGTTCTCCAAACTACATCCTGTGTCTATGGCAAGGTTGGTAAGTACTTTGAAAATTGAATTATTCACCCTCAATGAATATTCATATATTTTCAAAGTTTTATCATTGATGAAATACCCAGTATACTGTTGGTGTCAGAATTATTCAGCCTCAATGAATATTTATATGACACCAACAGTATACTGGGCATTTCATAAATGATAAAACTCTTATACTAAGAGGGTAGATTTTACAAACAAGTAAATTTTATCCTCCACTGAATAATAACACTGTACTCAAAGTAATTAAAATGATTGTCTCATGTACTAGCCTTATTGAAGCCTTGATTCCTGTGTGTTTTGTCAGCTATATCTCCACCATGTCAGTAGAGCCAAGAATATACCAAGTGTATCCATTGCAAACTATGCAGTAGTGTTTCGGTTTGGTTGGGTGTATTTGCCAGAATCGCTATGTCATCGGCGTAGTCGGCGTCGGTATGGCCTCCATGTCAATGCACACAAAACTGAATATATGTACTATAATCAAACAGGTGACATTTCCACACTAGACGGAACCTCTCTGAAACTGGTAGGCAAGTTCACCTACCTAGGAAGCAGTATCTCATCAACCGAAAAAGACATCGACATGCAGTTAACGAAGGCATGGACAGCTATCGATAGGCTATCGATCATATGGAAATCAGACCTGACTGATAAAATGAAACGCAGTTTCTTCCAGGCAGCAGTAGTGTCGATAATGCTGTATAGATGCACTACTTGGATGCTAACAAAACGGCTGGAGAAGAAGCTAGACAGCAGTTACACAAGAATGTTGTGAGCAATATTGAACAAGTCCTGACAGCAACACCCCACAAGGCACCAACTTGGCTGTATGGCCACCTGCCTCCCATCACGAAAACTATCCAAGTTAGACGAACCAGACATGCAGGACACTGCTGGAGAAGCAAAGACAAGCTCATAAGTGATGTACTCCTATGGACCCCCACATATGGCCGAGCAAAAGCAGGACGACCAGCTCGAATATACATACAGCAGCTATGTGAGGATACGGGATGTAGCCCTGAAGAGGTAGCGATGAACGATAGGGAGAAATGGCGAGAGAGGGTCAGAGATATCCATGCTAGCGGCACGACATGATGATGATGATGATCCATTGCAAAGGATTAAGACTGCTGCAGAAAGGGGTGACCTGAATATGACACAGAACTACATCTGATGCTGGAGCTTTTGGGAGTGTGGAGTCCCTCTTTATGGCCATTACTCCCAGCTATGTTCTTGACTAGAGTAGTAGTACCTGTTGAGGTTCATCAGAGTGTCTAGTGGAATAGTTAGAGAATTATTAGTAATGGATAGGAATACTTGAAACCATAAAGCTGTATAAGTTATGTATATTAAGAATAGTTACTTGAAGCTATCATTGTTTACAAAGGATTATTACTTTTTGTTACATGAAATCATAAAATTGCTTGAAATATTTGGAACCATATAATTGTGTGCAAATCACTAGTATTAAATCAGAATACTTGAGACCAAATAACTTAGACTATGGGGAGTTCCCCTGTGTATTGTTAGTATTAAGAATCATAACTTGAAGCTTTAATTATTTACAAGTGTTATCATTAGTTGGTCGAAACCATACAATTACTTGAGAAAAAGACAAACTGTGGCATTAAATAACCTAAAAAGGGTTGATATCCAGTAAAAACCAACCAACCAAACAAACAATTAACCAAAAAAGTTGCTATATCTTTTTTAAGGACAAATATATTTTGTGAATATATCTTACAAACTTATGATAGGCAAATTTAAAAATGAATTTTTTTCTTTACCTCCCAACAAGTATTGCATTTTGTTGATATAGTTTGTGAGACAGAATATATAGAATATATATAGAATATAAATTGAATATATATATATATATATATATATATATATATATATGTGTGTGTGTGTGTGTGTGTGTGTGTGTGTATCTAGGCAGCATTTCCTTGTTGAGACATATTTGATTAAGTATTATAGACATCCTTTGTCTATATATTTTTGTTTCAGTTTTTTCAAATCGCTAAAGTTGTTATGATATCTGATTGGAATTGACTAATGAATTTTCTGTATTTAACTGGTTCCTTAGTAATTTTGTGCCTCTCTTGGTGTTACATAGCCAGATATGGCCATGTGCGAAATGGACATCGAATGTTGGTAACATATATACATAACATAGAACACAGGAATCCTGAAATTCAAAAACACATAACGACTTCTTTGTTCAGGTACGAAACCTTTTTATTACTTTTGAGTTAAAGGTTTCGACATAAGGAGAGAGACACAATCTTTTTATGCTGGCTTCTTCATCTGGCCCCTATCTCGTGTGGCACCCATGGTGCGCAAATTTGTCTCACTTCAGCGAGCCCCAAAAGTCGAACCTCCTCGTTCAGCGTCTAGTTTTCAACTCTTTTAACTTTTCTTCAAATTCCCAAAATCCTCTGCGCGCTTCCGGTAAGTGACGTCATTTGCACCCTGTCACCCCGTTTCGTCTCGGGCTATTTTGACATCTCTGAGTGATATGTCCGCCCGCGCGCGCGTCAACACCTGCATCAAGCTTGCACCTAACTAACTCATTTGCTGAGCTGAAAGGTTGTCAGCCTAAGTAAACCCAAAGACATGAACCAAAATCCCTCGGCTATTATATTACATTGGGTCATCATCAATAGGTGTGTATATTGCAAAAGTACAATACAGCATTTCGATTGAAAAAGCTCAGTCAGATCAACTTTGTTAACTACCATTCTTGCTGATGTGTTCTAATGTGACACTAAACTGCATCTGATGGTGGGGCTCCAGTTCTGGAGATTTGTAGAGAGTGGAATACCCTTTTATCATCATTACTCCCAGGTCCACTTTGAGAGGTAGCACCTGTTAGGGTCTCATCTACAGGTCAAATAAATTTGTTTAAAAATCATTTGTATTCTATAGGATCATGTACAAAACAAATCTCTTCAGAAACAATTCCACAAAAAATGTAAATGTGAATGTACAATGAACATGATTCTCTAATCTCTAAGCAGAAAATAAATTTTAAACAGGTTGATATGTTGTAAAAATCAGTCAATCAATAAATCAACCAGAAATTCTCTTGGAAAACCATTGTATATCAATAGTCTTCAGAATTAAAATAGTTTAAGTACAAGTTGTCAAAAAATGTTTGAACCCTTTTTTGAAAAGGAGTGTCTCTAGGGTGCAGTAGCTTATGTGCTGGACTGCAACACTATATTAAGTGAGTAGGAATGCCAGGTGTATTCTTACATTCACTTTTGAATTTGTGGATAGACAAAAGAAAAAGAAAATAAAAAATATAAAGTAAATTCAGGAAGTGTAGAAGTTCCCTGAAGCCCCTAACAGGAAGTTGGAACTGTGAATATCTAAAATGGACTAAAGGCCATGAGAAAAAAAACTTGCTCTCTTTCAGCAGTGATCATTGGATTGGAAAGACCTACTTTCTCCTACTGCTGGTGGGAAAACCACATGTCCACCCCATGGCATGCTGACTCACTCTTCCACCAGTAGCAGCTGTCTCTAATAACAGCAGCTAATATTAAAAAAACCAAATGGACTAATCTCCAGCTACTAAAAACACTGACTTTGGACTTATCAACCCTGAAAGAGACTTTCAATGCCTTATTTGGGAGAAACAACTGTACTCAAATAGTCCAGGAAGATATTCCTCACTACAGAGTAGCTGTGTGAAAACCCCCCAAAATAAAGTTGAAATTTAAAAGATATCATCGTCTCCTTTCTTTCCTTCATTCAGGAATTCTTTTTCAGCCTTCTACAGACAAGAAAACACTCAATGAATTAGGATGAGGGTAGAGAAAAAAACCCAGAGTCAGATATCAAAACTCTAAAAAACCAAATAAATGACCAACAATAACCAATACTTCCCATAACCCTACAGACTTGGGAAAAGTATAAACTTCCTTATCTTCTCAGCTTTGAATAAAATAGTACCACTACTGTTCTTCTATAAGAATGGCTTTGGCAGTAAATAACCTATGAAGGTTGATATGCCATTGAACAAAGAAACTAAATTAAACTGAACCAAACCTCTTTAATATACACTGCATATCAAAGAAAAATGTTCATTGTTTTTGTGTGCAAACAGTGGTTAAAACTGACTTAAAACTAGTTTATTCATAGTTATGGGCATTTTAATTATCCGGTAATTCTCAAGTTTTGAGGCATTTTTGAGAATTAGTATGTCGCAACAAAATGGGTGAAAATGACGTAAAGAACTGATTTTCTCATTTGCAGGTTTATTTAGCTTTCTGAATGAATGTTAATGAAGTAATTGTAAGAATTTTGCATGTCCTTTGTACTGCTCATATATAATTATATCTATATTTATATATATAAGTTTCTGATTGAAATTTAACTCTAAAAGAGTTTTTAATCTGTAAAATCTTTACAATACCTCTGCATAAAATTACAGAACAATATCACAATATTTTTCAAGTACAAAATAGAATAATAATAAAACAGGAAAAAAACTCATGACTCAGAGTTTCACATTGTTGATCCTCTAGTGAGCTAGTATACAACCTCTTAATTTGTTAAATTCAACTGAACAAATATCAACTCTTTTTTTTTTGAGTCATGTGACTATTATGTGGTTGATATACAAAGTCACATGGCTTAATCCATCAATCTATCAATCTATCTATCTATCTATCTATCTATCTATCTAAATATGTATTTACATGACCCCTCTGCACAAGCAAGATATGACACTAGGTCAATTTTTTAGAATTTAACTGGTTTGACTTCAGATTTTTCTTTCCTTAGACTGGTTGCCATGCAAAGGTTAAAGTGCCCTGCCTGCCCTACTATTTACTCCTAGCAAGAAGTAGAATAGTTTGATTCATACATTTCCTCAAGGTATTAGCACAATGGGAAATGCAAACAGCCTAGACCAGGGTTTGAACTCAGTTTGCCTGATCCATTTCCTACAATGATGACCATTACACCACAAGTGCCGCCTTGATATATATATATATATATATATAAACAAACAAAAAGTCTTCAGAGGATGATTTATTTTGAGAATTATTTGCCAATGTTAAATATTTTGTTTTTTAGATTCTCCATCTAGGCATGTGAGTTATTGAATGAAATGAAAAAGATAAAAAAGTTTTACATGCCCTGATGAAGTTCTAAAAACTGAAATGTTTAATGTTGGCTAATAATTATATTAAAGAAATTATCCTCTGAAGACCTAGTGTTTCTTTTTTTTATCTCTGTCAGATTTGTTTCCAGTTTTTTCCCATATATATATATATACATATATATGTGTGTATTTTTTTTACATCATGGAATTAATGATTCTGTATTGAAATTTTATATCCTGACTTTGCCCATGAATTTCACAGAAATTCTATTTCTCATTCAGTGTATTTATGTGTCATCTTGTCACTAAATTCAAATCTTACCTAATTGAATTAACCCTTCATTGCTGGAAAGTTGTGAATACAACAAAGAATTATTTGAAGAAACAACATTTTGATTTTACATTCCTAGGATGAGATGGAAAACCAACAAATTATATATATATATATAAATCCTATGATATGAGCAAAATTTTAGAATAGCTTTAAATAGAGCATACACCATGAGTTCTAAAAAAAGGAACTTTTTTGGGTCACATCTCATCAGAGAAACACAGTGACAAGCAAGCAATAAAGGGGAATAAATCAAGGTAGTTTTTTTCCCCTCCTTGGTTTTTTCTTTTTTCCCTAATTTGTCATTAACTACCAACTATATATATATATATATATATATATGATTGAAATGTAATGCTAAAAGTGCCTCTAAATAACACAATCTTTATAGTGCTCAATACACAAAAATCTAGAGCAATATCATAATACATTATCAATTATAAAATATGTAAAGCAGGGTAAAAACCCATGACTCTAAGTTTGATGGCAGCAAATATCAGACGAGCAAGTAACCCACACATCTGAATTTATAATATTAGAATATCAAAATAGATAACTTAGTCATCCTATGTTTTTTTTCTTTACAGAGATCAATATTCCAGGATAGCATTACTTATATAGTGTTAAAATTTTAATGTTGAGTTTAAAAGATAATTCTTAAACTAATTGATACATATGAAATTGTTGTATAAGAAGCACAATGGTTTGGGATATCGGGGGTTCAATCTCAGGTCGAGTCATACCAAAGACTCTAAAAATGGTACTTGATGCCTCCTTGCTTAACACTCATCATTATGAGGTATGGATCAAGGGTAAAGTGGAGTAATCTAGGGAAAAGAGTAGCGCCCTCCCCTTTACCTCGGTGTTATCATATTTACCCAACCCCTCCGCTCGGGCAGGATATGACACAAGGTCAATCTTTAAGCGGAGTTTAACAGGTTTGAATTCAGAGTTTTCCTTCTCCTAGACTAGTTGCCTTACCAAGGCTGAAGAACCCAGTCTGTCCTACTATTTACACATAGCTGGAGGGAGAATAATTGGATTCATACCTTTCCGAAGGGTATTAGTGCTATGTGAAATGCAATCAGTCTCATCCAGGATTTGAACTCATGTCGTCGTGTCCATTTCCTATGATGATAACCATTATACCATGGGCACCTCGGTGTTATAGCTAATGAAAAGGGAGCCTTCGGGTCACCCTCATCTATGGTCGCCAACTTTTTACTTATGTTTTTTAAAAGATTTTTGCTTTTGATTAGTTTTTAGAATTGTTTTTAAAACCCAACTTGAAAATTTTAACACTATATCAGTGGCTCTATCCTGGAATATTGATCACTGTAAAGGAAAAAATTTGGGACATCTGAATAAGTTTTCTAATTTTTATATCCATTGTCAAGTTGAGTTTTTCAGGATAGGGATGCCCCTGTAGTGTAGTGGCTAATGTGCTGGATTGTAACACTGGAATAAGCGAGTTCAAACTCCAGTTGTGCTATTACATTCACTTTTGGACTAATACTCTTTGAAAAGGTATAAACTTCCTTATTCTGCCAATTATTGGTTAAAGAGTACCACTACTGTTCATCTTCAAGGTTGAGTTTGTAATTAAATAACATGGAGGTTGATATGCCATTAAACAAAGAAACCAAGCCAAACTGGCTATTGCATAAGGGATTTACATTATCAAAGGATCTGTGTTTTAAAATTGTTCTTTGAATTGATTTTAATACTTGACTTTAAAATTTTAACATTTCAGATATATATATATATATATTATATCATATTATATTATATTATATTATGAGAGTGTTGGTCGTCAGTAAATCACTATGTGGTTATTTGTCAAACCAAGAGCAATATAATATGGAGAGTGCTCAATATCTATGATAGAGCTATTATAATAATAATGATAATAAATAAATATATATTATATACATGGATTAAATATATATATAATATATATTTATTTATTATCATTATATATATATATATATATATATATATATCATCATCATCATGTCGTGCTGCTAGCATGGATTTCCCTGACTCTTTCTAGTAACTCATCTCTATCTTCCATTGCTTCTGGTAGGTCTTCAAGATTATATACTGTGTCTATACAGACCTGGTGTAGAGAAGTACTTGTTAACTGGACAACTTTTGTATTTCTGTGTGAAAGAGTCCATTGGAGAATGTCACTTATGAGTTCGTCCTTACTTCTTCAGCAGTGTCCAGCATGTCTTGGTTGTCTTATTTGGATAGTTTTAGAGATGGGAGGTAAGTGGCTGTACAGCTGGTATTTTGTTGTTTCCATGATTTATTTATTATAACTTGTAGCATTCTTGTTCCTGATACCATCTAGCCTTTTCTCCCTTTTGAAAGATTATTATAACTCTCACTCAAACCATATATATATATATATTTAGTTTTTGAGGTGCTTGTAGTGTAATGGTAATCACTATAGGAAATGGACATGGTGACCTGAACTCAAACCTAGATGAGGCTGTTTGCTTTTCACATTGTGTTAATATCCTTGCGAAAGGCATGAATCCAACATTTCTTCCTAAAGCTATCAGTAAACAGTTGGGCAGACTGGGCTCTTTAATCATGTTATGGCAACCAGTCTAGGAGAAGGAAAACTCTGCATTCAAATCGGTTGAACTCCTCTGGAAAACTGACCTTGTGTCATACCTTTTTCAAGGGTATTAGGATAAAGTATACAGGTGGGTCATGGTAATCTTTCAATGGCTGTTTTTATTCTCGTCTATAGAAGCCACCTTTATAGATGAACAGCAGTAGTTCCCTAATCAAACTATTTGATCCTAGCCATTGAACCGTAGGATTCATACACCCAGGGAGTGCTTAGGCATGGTGTTGAACCATTAGAGGGTTTGTCCACTCACCTTTATGTTCACCATGCTCCTTCCTATGACTTTAAAAAAAACTCCCCACCTTCTGTCTGTATTAAGTTTTGACTTAGTAAAAGTCCTCAATCATTTTCTTTTTTAAATTTCATCGGAGTCCTTATTCATGGTTCTTTGCATCCTAATAGGCATTTTATTTTATGCTAACTTAGGTTCTCATTTTCTTATAAAGTCCAATAGTATTAGTTTCTCTTGACCAGGTTTAACTGTTACTTGGAATTACAGTATTTGTGTTTTTGCATTTAAAGCACAGATAATATACAGCAGTGATTTTACAAATAAAAAATAAAATCATTTTAAAATGACAATATAGTAAATGACAATATATATCTGACTGTTACTTGAATGCTGCCAAAGGTGGAATGGAATTGCCGATTATTTTGGTAGTATGTTTAACACAGTCTGTGTCCCCTAGGCTCCTAAATATCTCTTCCTTTATACAGATATAAAACTTTTTTAGCCAGAATTTCAACTTAGCTTAGTGATCCCATTTTCATTGCTGTTAAATGGCAGGTCCCCCACTCCTATAACTGATATAAAAGAGGACATAGGCTATGGGTTTGGGGTGTGTTATGTATGTAGTATGAATGTTGTAGCAAATTATTCATATGAAATATAGCTTAGTACTGTAGCAGAGGAGTTTTCTGAGTGCTGCAATAAAAACTTTAATGTTTAAATGAATTATAAATAAAACAAACAACAAGAGAACTACAGGAGTTTGAATCAAAACAGACATTGCTTCTTTTTAATTCTATTTTTGGTAATGAGCAACAACTTACAAAAGATATGTTGTATACATATTAATCTTTGTATGCGTATGGTGTATGTGAATGTTTTAGTACTCTTTTTCAATGTTTACTTGCTTGTTAGTTCTGAAATTCCTTGGAGGGTAAAACTTATTTACTATTGTGAAATTTTGGGCTGATATTTTTGTCTTTCTGTCTGAGACTGTCGTACTGTTACTGACTAGTGCTGTTAATTTTGGTCTATTTATGCTTATTAACTTTTTTGGCTGTAAAATAGGGAAAAATTCTTTCTGCTAAGCATGACATACGTGGATCTTTTTCAATTTTTAGATTTTGTGACACACATGGATTAGGGACCATTGCAGGGGTATGTTTTGCATGTGTGTATATCCTGTGTAGGTAAAATGAAAACAATATTCAAAATAAAGAAGCTGATACTCTGTTTCTTTTTACATACCAGTTTTACTTTAGATTTCTTGGAAGAAAGTCCTTGTGGTATTTACTGTTCAGTTCCTTTATGTAAAGTGTTAGGATAATTTAGGTTCAAGTGCCTCGTCAAGTCAGTGTATTACTGAATTGGAATGCTTGTATACTACTTCAATATCTCTGGGTTCTAGGAGCTGCTGAGAAAAGTGTCCTTTCTCATGGAAGGCTGGCAGTGAAAAAAAAAAAAAAGAGTAGAAAAAAATGGTCCTTGACTTGAAATTTGGAACCCAGAGGTCAGGCGATCAAAATCTCTTGTGTGATGGGAAAAATGTTAATTTATATTCTTTATTTATATCATTATTTTTTTTTTCAAAATTTTATTCTATTTTTTTTAATTCTATTTATTTTATTATTTTTCTATACCACAACAAACTTGTTTTAATTATAAGATTTAATAATGCTATTTTGTTTTATTAAATAAATTCATTTATTCTGTAATTTTTATTCATTGTATATCTTTAGATAAAAATTGATTTCTGTTTATTTAGGTTTTATTACAATTTGAAAACTTCATAAGAATATACATATTTTAGAATGAATAGTAATTTTAACAACTTTTTATAATAATAAAAAAAAACAATTTTTCATCCTATAGGATATTCTTTGGTATAGAAATATTGTTCAATTAAAAAAGATCTTATCAAATCCATATTTATTCTCATAATTGCTTCTATACATTAACTACAGGCAAAAACTATTATTATAGCATGATTAAGCATCCATACTTGATATGTGTAAAACATTTTGGTTTGTCTTACGCTTATATCGTTTTGTGCCATCCATACCATTTGTGTTCTTATTGATGTATTGTCGTCAGTGACGATCACTGACTTCTCATATACAAGGGACTCCGCTTGGATCTCTATTTCAAGCCAACAACGGTAAGTTTGTTATTCACTAGTTTATGTACTATTGTAAAATGATTGCAGATAACTTTCTGTAAGTTTTTAATTTCATTAGATTGTTTCCTTAAGTTAGAGCATTTTTAGACCGTTTGCTGATTTCTTCGAACATGGCGGATGTTAGTAAAGTGGGCATAAAGTGGGGGTTTATTTTAGATATGTTTCATTAAGTAAATTGTTCACTGACTTTATGACCATTGTTAGTGGTACCAGCCGTGTCGACTGCATCATTCTTTTTTCACTAAAAACAACGTAAAAAAAAAAAAAACAACAAAAAACGACAGGTGGATTTTGAAATATCTTTTTATTACGGTGGTTGAAAATGTACTTTTAAATGTGTTTTCCTTATTTGTATAATGCTAATTTTTAAGAGAATTAAATTATTTCATTTAAGAATCCACAAAATTTTATTGAAATGTTTTTTTTCTGTTTTGAAATATGCTTGATTAAAAAAAATGCTAATATTGCGAAATGAGAAGTTTTTTGCGATTTATGTGAAATTAAAATATATAATAAAAATCTAGAACTTATACAAATAACAAATACAATTTAAAGAAAAATTAAATTAAAATCAATTTAAGCATAAAAAAAACGTGAATATATTTATCTACTTTTAAAAAATTTGTTCAACTTTGAAAATAACAATGTATCATTCATTTAAAAGTTATGAGGAAAATATATTTAGAAATTCTAATCAGCTAAAAATATAGATAAAAAGAAAAATCTTTTAACTTATACATAATAATCATTTATGTCAGAAAAATGAAATTCCGTTGCTGTTATTGAACTCCTGTCGAAAATCAAATTTATTTAGTTTTCTTTTAGTTTTTTCTTCAAAACAAACCAAAATCGTTTAATATTTGGTTCCTTTCAGATCCTAAAGTTTTAAATTTTGTTTGAAAAATATCTTCTATGAAGTGTTTTATAGGAAAGTGTGTGTAAGATTTATTTACAAATGTTTAGAAAATTAATATTGATAATCTATCAAAACACGACAGTTGAAAAACAAAACAAAAAAAAACTTATGACTAAGACTCTAAAAAGAAAAATCAACATTTTACGTTATTTTCATAACATTTTGTTTTTATTATTAGCTTTTCTTAAAAGCTTGTTACATAAGATGTATATATTAGTAATAATGATAAATTCTTTCCGCAGCTTAAAAACAAGCCCCCTCCCGAATAATTCGGTATTTGTCCAGAATAGCTCGTTCAGGAAATGTCTACGTCGATGTTCAATGGTCGACTTTTAAATGACTTTCACAACGCCCCCCCACCAACGAGTGTCCTGGATATGACATTAAACCATGTAATGGAAAGGCTCCAATCCTACAGCTTTGGGGAATCTGGAGTACTCCTTCATTGCCAGTATTCCCAGATCAACTCTGACTCGGAGTGTTAGTGTCTGTTGGGGTCTCATCTGAGGGTCAGAAAGAACTATTTAATCATCTATTTTACTTTAAACCATTTAACTATGTGCAAACAAATGAGCTCTTGCTCGTTTAAAAATAACGTTACCTACAAACTATTCGCTAACAAATTACACACACACACACATATGTATGTATATATATATATATATATATATATATATATATATATATATATATATATATATATAACTCGGATAGGACATTAAATAACCCACAATGGTTGATATGCCAGAAATCACGACCAAACTACTTAGGATTGTGGGGATTTTTTTGTGGGGGGTTGTTTGTTTATCGACTTTGTGTAATGGCAGTCCCAAGTCAAAGTTCAAGAACAGGAAATAATCTGAATTAATTATTGAATTTAATAACTTTTCATTTGCATAGTTTTTAATTTTAACCATTAGATTTCCACGAGTACAAGATACTAACTACCCTGAGATCAAAGGCAGAAATCCTATCTTTAATTTTCTATTAAAAAAAAATTACGGGTTGCTAAGGAACTAATAGATTTAAAAAGAAATTTTATTAGTATTTTTTTACTTTTAAGTTAAAAAGTGTCATGTTTTTGTTACAGGCCAGTGAGTTATGAGGGTTTATTTTCCTCAAGTAAAAACGGAATATGACAAAAAATCTTTAAAGAAAAAAAGAAGTAAAACTCATTAATATTATGATTAAAATGTATTGACAATTGTTATTTTTGAATTTAACCCCTTTTCCTTCTTTGTAGTCGGTGTAAAGCTTACATTTAGATTTTTGAAATGGCTAAAGTTAAATATAAAAGAATCCTTTTGCTTTAAAAACCCAGGGAAGGAGTAGCGCCCTCCCCTACACCTTGGTGTAGTAGCTATCGAAAAGGGAGCCTTCGGGTTACCCTCGACTATGGTCGACGACAACTTTGCTTTAAAAACAAAAAAAGCACTTCGATAAAAAAAAAAAAAAAGATGAAACATTATTGGATTGACTTTGCGGCCCGAAAAAAAAAAATGAAGTGAATAAATTTGATACTCTGCCACACTCGTTGTCATGAATGAGATGTTATTGTTTGCCAGGAACTGTTTTTTAAACATCGCCAAAGGAAAGTAATGATTTAATTACCAAGAGTAGTAGGACAACACTTTTCGATTGTGCAATCGATCACCGAGCTGACCTGTCCTTTTTATCGCGCGCTTATGTATTTCAATTCAAGGAAGTTTCACTGGAGAAGAAGAAATAAAAGTGGGTGGGAGTGAATAGAAAGAAAAACGTTCTTTAATTCTTAACCTTCTTTGCTATAAAATGTTACCACTTTTCTGTTTTATGATAAAACTTTTAAACTACCTTCTTATCGTGTCGATGTCCATTACTCAAAAATGGCGGTTTAGTTTACTGGTTAACTTGAGCTTGTTTACGATCATGTTTCATGTTTTTATTTTTGTTGAAAAATCTCTCTCTCTCTTTTTTTTTTTTCTTCCTCTACACAACTCGATTATTATCTTTAATGTCTACATCTTTTTAATACCACCAACCACGTGTTTTGTGTTATTTTATTTAGGGGTTCCTATGCTTACCATTTTCTCAAATAACTCTCTTAACTTAAAAGAAAATTACGGAAAAATAGATATTCGGATGTCCCTTTCTTTCTTTTTTAACATTTAGATTTGAGATTTCAGACAGGACTAGATTTTCACACAAAAGAATGTAACCTTTTAGATTTATTTGCTAAACAAATAGATAAAACAAGTTTTTAAAAAGCATTAAGACATCATTGGACTTTGTGTGTGCGGAAATGTATATGCGTATATATAGTAATTTACTAAGCTTTTTGCTTGGATGTGGCTCAAGGCCAAATGAATGGGGCACCTTATGAGACGCAAACTCATTCGTGTAGGTTTGCTGATCTAGCTATCTAACCAATTACACCACTCGAGGCGCCGTGTGTGTGTACACACACACTCTCCCATAAGTACACCCTCTAACTTTTTTTAACAAAAAGTTAATTTTCTACTTAACCAAAAATACCAGGATTTTTGAGATAGTGTTCGACAATGATCCGAGAGACCGAGGTTCAATCCCACGTTAAGTCATACCGAAGACTCAAAAAATGGTACTTAATGCCTCCTTGCTTAAACATTCAGCATCATAAGGTACGAATTAAGAGTAAGTGGAGTAATCCAAAGGGAAAGGAGTAGCGCCCTTTCCTACACCTTGGTGAAGTAGCTATTGAAAATGGAGCCCTTGGGTCGCCCTCAAAATTGATATTATTTGGTTTTATTTGCTCTAAAACTCTCCACCATTAAAACTGAATCCAAAAATATAAATATGTAGCAGTCCAAAAATAAGTATTCTCTTTAGCCTATTCAATTGAAAAGGAAAAAAAATGTCTATTGAATAGAAACCTGAAATTCGGAAATCCCAATATATTGAAAGTTCCCTTAATTTTGTGATTAGTACATTAATTAGTTTTAACAGACAGTTTGATATGTCATAACTGTGGAATTTATTTGCATTTGTTTGAAATTGGCCTCTGACTTTTCGCATCTTTTTCCAATTAAAAAAAAAAATCTTAATGATACAGATTATATAAAAATTGATTTTAAGAATTGTGTTTGTATGTGTAACATCGCAAATAAAAATTCATGTCGCTCTTTCAAATAAACACGCACACGCGTTGAAATTAAGTTTTACTAATGTTTTTATTATTATTATTTATCACTTCAAGTAAATTCAGTAAAATAAAATGCTATATTATTGAAGAATTGGTTTAATGAAATTAGGAAAAATCCTTTCATTGGTAGAGATTGAAAAATTAGGTGTTGTGATTTTAAAAAAGAAAATTAAATCTTAAATTCTACCTTTTTTTTTTTTTTTTTTTTCATTCAGCTACAAATTTAAGAATACCTATAGACTATTATCAGCGATTCTTGAAATCGTGTCTTATCTGAATTTTTTTTTTGTTTTAAATTCTAAATCTTAAAGAAAAAAATATTCTCCAAATTTTTACATCAAACGTAAGGGAAAGAAAACGAACAAAAAACATTGATTTTTCAAAATCAAATCATCTTTTGAAAAGTTACGGCACGCGTCATAAAAATTTAATATATATATATATATATATATATATATATATATATATATATATATATTTTATTTTTTTTTATTTATTTATTTATTTCATAAGTTGGTATGAAAATTTCGAGAATATTTTTTTTTCTTTTGTAATTATTTTTGATATTCAGAACTAAAAGAAAAAAATCGTAAAGAAAAGCAAAACAACAACTAAAAGAACGCAAAACAAAAAATCAAAAAACGATTTCAGAAATCGGTGACCCATCGCTATGCAAGAGAAACCAAAGTAATTCCAAAATTTCCATATTTATTTCTTCATTTTTCCACCACCGGCAAATACATTAACATTCCTGTGTCCTTTTTGGTCGAAGATCTTGGGTGGGGATTAGAAAGAAAAGGGGGCGAGGAAGAATTGTTGGGAGGTGGAAGAAAGAAAAAGGTTTTAAAGGAAAATAAATGAACGTTTTTCAGCTTCATGTCATAATAAAAACATTAAAAAAATTTAACATTATTCCAGGAATATTCAAGTAGTATAGTTTATTCATTTCTATTCTTTGCGTTTAGAGTCAGAAATCATTCAAAATTTATTTTTAATTTTAGTATAATTCAATAACTTATTTAAGTTGATAGATTTGACAAACTGAAAGTTCTTTGTGACCTTAGCTAGAGTTTTGTGTTCACAGCAGAATAAAGTAAAATTACGTGACAAAAACAATTATGGGTGGATCCCTGGATAAACATTAAACAACATGTATTTGATTTGAGTATTTTAATGACATTTATTTTGTTATTAGATATCATTATTATTTTAAATACACTTTTTAAAATTTTTACTTCTTGCCAGGAATAACTAAATTTTTACTTAATATACCAAGTTCTTGGTATATTTAAGTATTGAAACACCTCATTAATTACAGTAAAATAAATTTTAGATAATTTCCGATGCTAGACGTAGCTTATAGCCACCTCCCTATTTTAGCCCCCTTAATTGGGGGAATTTAATTCAGATATCTCTTCTTACCACATTATTTTATTATCTGCAGTATGACACTGATATACTCAAATGAATGACTTTTTATGCTGGGTGATTTGAATGACGTTCCTCTAATTTGATGAACCGGAAAAAATGTTAAGAATTAAACAAATTTTATGCGAATATCTCAACATATATGTCACCGTTTTTTGAAAGGTTTGAAGATAAAATGTTTTATATAAGAAAAAATATTTTTAGGTACTTAACAAAACAAAACAAAAACTTCAATGAGATGATCTTTTGGAAGACTTATCCATAAAAAGGATTTTCGTTTTTGATGTCTGAGTAGAGACAAAGGAAGTGTCGCCACAATCACATTGTTAGCATTCTTTCGGGGGTAATTCAGAAATTTTGTTTTATTTCTTTATTTTTGTTTCCAACGAAAGAATGGGCGAGTAGTATTGGCTTTTTCTTCTGGTTATCATTTCTAACAACAGAAAATTAATTAATAAACCAATTTTCTGACCATGTTAAGATCGAAATAAAAAGCAATAACTTTTTTACTTTTTCAGTGATTGGGTTGAGAGAAACGTGTCTGAGGGTGGGGTGGAGAAGCGTAAAAAAACATGACTTAAACCCTTAAAAAATGTGGAGTATGAAACACTGATTTTAAAATATCCTTCTTCCGTTTCCTAAAGAAAAAATCAGTTATTATCTGAAATTAAATTATTATAAATAATTTAGTTGCTATTTATCTGTAGTCATTTTATTCACACCCTGAGCATAGCATTTACGTTACGTAAAAGATGTAATTAGCATAATACTCATTTAATTAGTCTTCTTCATTTATCATTTAAATTTTTCAAACAGCTAGAGACTGTATTTAATTAAGATAAATTCTTATTGTTTTATTTTTGTTATTAGTTCTTGTTATTTCGTGATTAAAGTATTTTTCGTCTTTCTTTTCTTCAAAATTTAAGCCATGGGTTATTTATGAATGAATGGGATAAAAAATACGTCACTTCATTCATACGAAGACTCGGTCTGAAAGAAAGAGAGAGAAAAAAAAAAACAACAAACAAAAAAACAAACAAACTGACACCCACCCCCACACAAAACTAATTCAATCACAGTTTACAAAATATACAAACTATGCCATTAAGAATAATATGCCAAGAAGTGACAATTATTACTGCTTTGTCTTTAAGTTAATATATGCAACTATTCCAGCTATTTTTGTTAAAAATAAATAAATAAATAAATAAATAGTAGCAGTAAAAATTGATCAAAGCATCACACAACCTACTACTACTATTACAGCTAAGAAGTCCCTGATTTTTATTGAAGGCTAAATTGTTTCTTCTCTATTGTAAGTATGATTCAACATTTTATTTTTATTAATGTTACTATGACATTAAAAGATATTTTCCCTTTAAAAAGAAAAGAAAGAAAAAAGTTAATTAATATTCCAGTTCTTGAAAAAAATTGTTTCGTGCTCTTTGGTAAATGTCTTCGGCATTTTTAGTTGTGGACCCCGCTCCCCATTAAAAATTATAGAATAGAAGAATTTTTATTACATTTTTGCTATTAAATAGTATTAAAAATAAGATAATTTACAGTAAAGGATAGTTATTGAATGTACGTAGATTTAAATTACAGAATTTTTTTTTTTTTTTTCATTCCTTTTTTAAAAATAATTTCTTCTCAAAACTATTTTAATCTTAAAATTATATACTTTATACATGTTTTGAGGAAAAAAGTTTCACGTTATTTAACATTTGTTTTGGTGACCAATGGCTATTAATGTCATTATTTTTTCAAAACTGTTCCTATGAGATTTGGGAATGAGATCATTATGCGTAAATTTTATAAAACCCACTTGGTTAATAATGCATCTAAAATTGTCTAATTTTATCAACATTTATATAAATATTTCATTTTTTTTTTTTTTTTTTTTTTTAAGTAAGACGTCGACTGACTCGTGGTTATCAAATATCCGTTTATAAATGAGTATTTTATTTATTTATTTATTTATTTATTCATTTATTTTTTAAGTGTGATTTAAGAATTATTTATTATTCATATTTTTACGATAATCATCTGCTGCAATAAAAATTCTTTGACAATACAAGTATTATTGAACAATGATTATGAAATGTAATCATCAATTATGACGTTTCAATCAATTGGAAAATGTATCATCAGTCTGACTTTGAAAAGAAAATGTGAACATTTCAACGTTGATCTAGAAAAAAAAATCTGAGTTGAATATCTTTTTTTTTTTTTTTTTTTTTTTTTTAATTTATTTTAAATATTTACTTCAAACAGGATTTTATCAATAATATTGGTACATTTCAAGGTATTAAAATTATATTCCAAAATATTTTGGAATTTTTTTTATTTCTTATTGATTTTTTTCCAACCAATATTCTCATCTTTGAACAAAAATAAGGATGATAGCCTGAAAGTATCATTGAATTCTTTTGAAAATCTGAAAAATAAGTGCTGATGGAATTTCGTTTCTACTGAGCATTGATACTTTTGAGGACCCATGTTATTAAAATCATTTGAGTAAAATGGTCCTCAGCACTTATGTACAAAAATAAAAATGTGAATTTTAGGATACAGAACATGGTAACTGAATCCTTTAAATAAAGTTTTTCTTTGATATAAATTTAAGTTAGAAATTGACGAGAAGCTTTTTATCCAACTCCCCACGAGACCAGAAGGTTAGTAGGGTGCTCTGCAAGAAGCACATCTTTCGCGAGGATATTTTAAACTTTGTTTAAATTCTGTGGGGATTCTCTTTCAAGGGCGCCCTAGGCACCAGGCAATAAACCCTACTCATCCTTTTTTAGGCAAGGGTACTATTGCTGCCTGTTAGGTGGGAGAAAGGATTTCTGGAACTACAGGAATTGACGAGAAGCTTTCTTTAGAGATGATGATGGTGATGATAATTATAATGGTTTTATTTATTTATGATACTCAACTCAGCACAGTTGAAACAATTTGGTCTAAAATTCGCTACTGGAGTAAATAACCTCAACATAGTAAATTTGATAAATATAAGCTGATAGACTTAATAATTCTGATTTCATCAAAGTATTTATACAAAGACTAATTGCTGTGACCATTAACATTAACACAAAGACAGCTGCATTGAAAAAGCTATCTCTGTATGTATATTCAAGATATTGTTTAATTTTTTACTTGACTTTTAACATTTCTTTTTCTTTTAATCTGAAGAAAAGTCAAGGAAATAACATCTATATATATATATATATATATATATATATATATATATATATATATATATATATATATATAAAAGATTTTAATTATTAGGCTATCTTACAAAGATATGGCTTAGATTATTTGAATAGAAACTTCCTTGTGTTTTTTTTTTTTTTTCTTCATCCCTGTATGTAGTGGGGGAAAAGTGTGGGGAATGGAATGTTATATTTGAGAATTTGTGAAATAAATCAAATTTCAAGTAGTCTGTACAATAATACAGTTTTTAAGATTAAATTAGAAACTTGGAAGTTAGAAGCCCTTTCTTTATTTAAGCTGCTGACTCGTCACTGTTTGCCAACCTGTTTCTCATTATTGTAATTAATAAGTGTATTATTTGATTGTTACACATTTTTCAACTGCTAGATGGCAGCATACAAAATTCTATACTCTTATCTAAGTTGAGTCTTGATTTATGATTATGGAATTAAACTTTGTAGCTAAGGACTGCGCCCAGTTGTTCCTATTATACTCATATTTCAACCTTACAAAATTATTACTCATATATAGGTCAAGCCCTATTTTTGGTTAAAGAAATAGGTCTTCAAAATACAACATGTACAGAAGTATATGTGGTAATTCTGATAAGAGAATATCAGTGAAATCTATATTAATAGATGTAAAAGTGTGAGTGAGATTACTACTCTCATAGGTTGTCATTGGAAATGGTCAAATCTTAATTTGATAAAAATTTGGTGATTAAGAAGTAGATAGGAATCAGATCAACTTATTTTGAAGAAGTTTTGAAGATCTCTAATTACATGTGGTAGAGAACTTTGTGTGTTTTATGGTTTCTCAAACTTTTTTACTTGATACACCTCATGTAACCAAATTTGATTTCCATTCACCCCCGCTCAAATAAATTAATTGAATATCAAATTACAAAATATAATTTCTCAGTGTTTAATACAATTTACATGAGAAAAGAATTAATAAAGGATAAATGCAAACACATTTTTAATTCTTGAATTATTTTTTAATGGGAAGGGTGGGTTTGATGTTCACTGAAAAGATCACAAATATTAAGATTACAGGTTTGTGAGTTTGAGCTGTAAATCACCATGTTCTATGTTTTCTTAGTTAATAATGCACATGGCTAAACCCAGATTCTATCAGATATAAACTTGGAAAATCTAGTAAAATAGACTTAATAGTTACACAAAGCATGGGATATTTTGATACAGTTTTTTTTTTTATATCTGGCAACTACTTTTTATGATCAAGTGGTTTTTGTTGTTCTTTATGAATGTTAACTAGTAAATTCAACTCCACCTTGGGTGATGTAATGGTTAACAAGCTAGATTAGCAAACCTTCACAAGTGAGTCTAAATCTCATTGGTTCCCCATTCATGCAGCCTTGCACCACATCTAAGCAAAAGTTTAGTAAATTAGAACTCTTGTAGACCCCAATGCTTTTATTGACCCTGCCAAAATCTTATTCAATCCCAGGGCTCTATAAGAAGCCCTGATGTAAAGGACATTACTAGAGTCTTGTTTGTTTATTTATTTTTATTCTATTTATTTATCTATTTATTTTTTAACTAAATTTTATATGTAAACAAGCATTGCTCAAGTAAAGAGACAAGACAAAAATGTTTTGATCAAATAATTCTATTGATACAGAAATAAGAGCTTGACATTAATCCACAACAAAGTTTTAAAGAAATTCAGATTAGTTTTTGGGAGCCTCTTGATACATTATATCTTGATACCCCATATTTTGCAATTTTTTTTTTTTTTTTTCACTCGCTACTTGTGAGGAATGTGGATCTATATTTTTGTACTTCATATGAAGATCTCTATTCCTATCTGCTTGGCAAAAAATACCATATTTTGCTGTTTGATGATGATGTTCAGTGACCCCGTATCACAGTGGAGGTCAAACTTGTGCCAATTATGAGGTCATGTCAGTATCCCTGCAAGCAAAAAAAAAAAAAAATAAACAAATACTCCCTAGGATTTTTTTTGTTTGGCTATGTTACTTGTTACACAAAGAAACTTGACATAGAAATATAAGTATTATATTAGCAGGGAGTTCCTGGCTAAAGTGCTGGACTGTAGCCTCGAAGTAAGTGAGTTCAAACTCCAGTTTTATTTATAAAGTTCACATTCACTTTTAGATTGATGCGAAATGTATGAACCCCCTTGTTCTCCTAGCGATGGGTTAAATAGTATCATTGCTGTTCTTCTATGTGAGGGTAGCTTTGTCATTAAATAACTCATGACGGTTGATATGTCATTGAAACAAAGAGTGTGCCATATTAGAAATAGAATAATTTATCATCTTTGGATAAAGCATGATATGTAACTTGAGCTTTAATGCTTATTGGGTGAAACTCGTCTTGTACACGTGTTTACCTCTTTCCTAATAAGAATCATTTGAAACAATTTGATCAGATTAGGTAACTTATTTTCATGGATGGTGGTGCATATTTGAAGAGATAATAACGGATTAGCAAAAAGAGATAATTTCTAATGGCTTCTACTGTAGATGGCTAGTTTAAAGATATATATATATATATATATATATATATATATAAAATTTTATTATTATTATTTGCGAAACTAACAAAATGAAGCAGACACACAATTATTTCATTGATAGCTTATAGTACATTAATTTCTGTAATGATCTAATACTTTATTTATAAGCCAAACAACCATGAAAAAATTAATCGATGTGTATGAATTTTCTATTAGGTGAGTTTTAGAAAAGAAAGAAAACTAAATAATATTCACTATGGGAGTTCTTTGATTATTCTTTTTTTGTTGTTGTCATGGTAACATAATGCTTGTTTGCTGTTTGTGATGTCAAATATGCTTTTTTTTTTTTTTGTTATAACAGATTCATTTATTTTTTTATTAATTTACCTGTTTCTTTGTGATGAAATATTTTCATGAAAAGTCTTTAAAAAAATATCTATGTATTATCAAAGTTTACATTATGTTTGTATATATGTAACTACAACCTAACAGAAATGGAGCATCATAGTAAGATTTTTTTTATTAGAGCAATATATATATATATATATATATATATATGCATGCTCTAGAGAATGAAGCAATCTTCAGTTCAATTTGTAACAGAATGATAATTTTTCTTGGGTGTCTGTGTTTATACTGAGTGTTGTAACTTGGTTTTTGAGTTTTAAGAAAATGGATGTACCAGTTCTGCAATTGTGTAAGGAAAACAGAAGTATCTGTTCTGTTATTTGGCAATAAAAAAAAGTGGTAGAACTCTGTCTCATGGAAGCTAACATCTGACTGGAGTCTTGTTGAATTTTTTACTGTTACCTTCTTGAGCAATTGTGATAGTGATCATTATTTTTTATTTTCAACATAATAGATAACTAAGAAATACTACTTAGAATTCTTTACTCTTTCCTCCATTGAAGCATCATTATCATCATAGAGGAGGCACAATTAGTGTAACAGTTATCACAGTAAGAAATGGAATTGGTGACCTGAATTCAAAATCCTGGATGAGGCTGTTTATATTTAACTTTTGTGCTAATGGTCTTGAGAAAGGCTTGAATTCATCTGTTCTCCTCTGAGCTATGGGTAAATAGATTAATCTGTCTCAACGCTAATGTGTTGCTGATAATTTCTATATACTAATTTTTTTCTTATTTCATTCTTTATATTTTGAGTGATACTTTTGGGTCATAAAAAAAGAAGTCTTAAATTTTTTTAGCTGAGCAAATATATAATGAAGAAAAAAAAATTGTGTGTGTATATATATATATATATATATATATATATATATATATATATATATATATATATATATAAAATGAATAATTTAATTGGTAATTAATACATGAGTAATATATTGTGAAATAAAACAAGCTGTTGCCAATGTAATTTTATAAAGGTCAAGACTATGGTTTAAAATTGGTCATGGACAAACTGTGGTCTGCAGTGCTTTCTGAATAGCCTGCTTTAGACTTCAAATTTTTATAGAAAAGATCTTTTACCGAAAAAAAAAAAAGAAGTTTTCCCTATTTCTAATGCAAATGCTTATTATGTATATCGTTTTCTGTATTGAAAATGTCTCAAGTATCTTCAATGAAAAATTAATTTAATTTTTTTATTTATTTATTTTTTTGTAGTGCAGTCTGTTTCATAATGAGCTATGTCTTATGCAGGCTGCTACTTGAAAAAGGTTGCCCATGCCTGGTTTCAATATTTGAGCTAAACATATTGTGTTAAAATAATTTAATAATATTCAGCATTTTTTTTTTTTTTTTTTTTAAATTTTTATTTTTATTTTTAAACATTTTTTTTATTTTGATTGAAAAATAAAGTAGTCTAAAATTAAGTTATATGAAAAGTGTAATTTTTAGTCTGCAGGGTTAATTTTAACTTAAGCCTCTCTCCTCGCCAAAAATATCTGGTTAAACAAACTACTGTTAAATAGAAATAATTACTTGAAACCATACGATTGTGTATAAATTATTAGCTTGGAATACTTGAAACCCTACAATGATGAAAATTATTTATTGTCCTTAAGGCTAAGTAAATTTTTAATTTTATAAGGTCCATAACATTTATTGTTTGCTCATAAACCTTATCAATATGAAACTGGAGATGAAACTTCATGCTTTTTATTTTTTTTTTGTTATTGCAATATTGAGTATTGCCTATTAAATATCAGACTGTTCTATTGTTGTGGGGAAAAGATTTAAAAAAAAAAAAAAAAAAAAATTAATTTAAAAAAAATGAAACTGTGAATATTTGTCTATAAACTTCACTAAAAACTTATTTACATTTGCTGATCCTCGTTCTGTGAAATAAAATTTGTGTCTTGAAACCTTGGATTGCACTCTAGTACTTAAGGCTACATGTATATGCTATGTTGTCGAAAACAAAATATCAGCTTACTGGCTGGTTTCATATTTAATAGCTCTCAGTTTTTCTGCTATTGACCGAGAAGTTATCACTTAGAATTGTTCTAGTAATGTCAGTTGTGGTGTACAAATTGGATTGTGCAATTGTGGCAGAATTTGGTAATGCTGCTGTTACCATGAAGTGAAAAGGGAGAGGCACTCATAATAATCAGGGGTAGTACTTAATGCATCTTTCCCCCCTTGTTGTTTTTTTTTTTTTTTTTTTTTTTTTTTTTTGTCCAGCTATGGATGGATATATGGTTCATCTCAGAGAAAATTGTATTATTTTATTTTATTTTAATTCATGCATTCAAATTGCATATCTATGAGGGTTGGCTAAAAAAAAGTTCATTGGCTGACTTAGATGCTCTTGTGGAATGTAACCAAATGAGGGTTATTTTTCAATGTAGTCCTCCTTATGGTCCACACACTTCTTCTGTCAGTGTTGCAGTGCTTGGATTTCATTGATCAAAAATCATCAACAGCCAATATGACTACATCATATAAATTTTTGTGTGTGTGTGTATATATCGAAAGATAACTATGACCCACACTAAAACCACGACAAGCTCATAAGTGATGTACTCCTATGGACCCCCACATATGGCCGGGCAAAAGCAGGACGACTAGCTTGAACATACATACAGCAGCTATGTGAGGATATGGGATGTAGCCCTGAAGACCTGCCAGAGGCAATGAACGATAGGGAGAAGTGGTGAAAGAGTGTCAGGGATATCTGTGCCTGTGGCACGACATGATGATGATGTATGTGTGAAAAAATATGATATAATATCAAAATGGGTTGTTTGTTCTTAAGGCTAAGGGATACATTAGTTATCCTAGTACTCTCTCTTTTAAAGAAGGTTACCTTTGCCAGAGCTTAGTGCACTCTGTATCCTCTGCAGAAAGGTAAGACCCCCACTCCAAAAACAGGTGTTCTGGTATGATACTAAATCATGGTGAGTCTCCTGCTTTGGAGATGTGTGGTGTAGCTTTTCATTGCCATTACTCCTGGGTCAATTCTGAGTGGTAGTAGCTGCTAGGGTTTCATCTATGGGTCGAATAAATCTGTAGGTTTGGTGTTTTTTTTTTGTTTTTTTGTTTTTTTTTCAGTTTCATTGTTCAATGGCCAATCAACCTTTGTGGGTTATTCAATATCACTGCCATCCTTGTAGAAGGACATTAATGGTACTGTTTAACTCATAGCTAGCAGGATAAGGAGGTTCATACTTTTTCCAAGGGTATTAGTCCAAAAGTGAATGTAATAGTGTGGCTGGAATTCAAACTCCTTATGATTTTGCAGACCAGCACTTTAATCATTCACGCCATGGAGACTCCCCCCACCCCAACAGATTTGTTTGCAAATTATTTGTATTAGATAGGAATACTTGATATCATATAACTGTGTGCAAAAAAACTTGAACTCCACAAAAAATGTAAATATAAACATAAGATGTATACTCTAAAATTTAGGTATAAAATAATTCCAAATGAGTTGGCATGCCATTGAAATCAATTAAGGGTCATACAAATTTGAAGTTTTGTGAAGTAGACATTAGCAAGCTGATCTCTCAACCTGTTATAATAAGTTCATTCCTTATTGTCTTCACTTTGGGTCCAAATTGGTTTAGTCCAACAAATGTGTTTTTATGATGTGCAACTTTTTATTGCTGAACATCTTCCTGATATTAAAATTGTGAAAGTTAGCTTATTTTGTAAGGTTGCCACAGATTCTTGCATTGGCCAATCTCCAAGTGCAGTGGAACTGAATATGCAGCTGAAAATTAGTGGGATAATAAATGCAATTGCTTAATCAGTCTTAAATGATTATCTTAATCCTTTTTTTTTTTTTTTTTTTTTTTTTTTTTTTTCCATAAGTCTTTGTTTTGTGGACAGCTTTCTGTTTGTTGATCTACTTGGATAGAAAAAATCTATTAATTTAATAACCAATGGTTTTTTTATTTTGATAAGAGATCATATATACAATACACTACTGATATTCTAGCAGCTGTGTTTTCGATATGAGTATTGAAAGGGAACATCTCTTAATTTTGCAAGAGTTTAACTCATTTTGATTACTGTATTTGATGGCATGTAAGACGTGTGTGTATAAAACGCACACCAATTTCAGCAGGGCAAATCAAGAAAATTATTTTTACTGAAACAAAGTACTAATATTAAATGTGATGAAATTAATATAATGACAACAGGTATATGGAAGTTACTCTAAAGTCTAAGTTAACAGGAGTTGCCAGGTAGCTAATTTTTGCAGAATATCATGGCATATAAGACGCAGGGGAATCTTAAGATATTGCTAGTCAAAAATTGCACCTTATATGCTGTCAAATACAGTATATTTAATGCTAGTAGTGACTTCTAAAAAGATATGGAAATCTTTGCAGATATAAGATCTAATTCCTTGTTTTATCTTAATTGAAAGAAAAAAGGTTGAACTGTTGAAATAACTTTGTTCTTTTTTATTTTTGTATACTTATCTTTATCATAATCATCATTAAGGTGTACTAACTACATGGATTCCCTTGACACTCTCTCTCACCATCCATCCCTATTGGTCATTACTCTTGGCAATTCCTTTAGATAGCATCCAGTGTCCACACAGAACTGCTGAATATATAAGTTTTTGCTGGTTGGCCAACACTAGCATGTCCATGTATAGGAGTTTATAGAATGTTGCTTCTGGGTTAGTAGCAGGAAGTAATGTTTACAGTTGCACATTTTTCAAGGAAAACAATAATAATGGGTCCTTTCATATCCCAGAAGACTGTCAGCATGACCTTCTTTACTGGTCACTGAGTCCAGAAATTTTTCCCTACCAGAGAATTAGTGTTTCTCCATTCAATTGACTGTCTTTTCAACTTGACTTGTTGTGGTAAACCTATGTTTAGCCCATTTGTGAATTTTTTTTTTACTAAAATATGCTTCTTTGTGCACATTATACATTTTTATGCAAATTTCACATGGTTTGCTCTTCTCAGTCAGCAAAATTTGACGACAGACCCCTGTTCGAGCTTGAAGCAATCTGTTTGATTTGCCAACATTTTGAGTAGTTTCAAAACAAATACTTTTGTGAAATTAAAATAATTTTTCTTATAAACCAATTCTAATGCAAAGTTTATATTTATGGAAAAAAAATCTGGAAAAAGATTTTTTTTTTTTTTTTTTTAAAAAACACACTAACCCTTATTTATTGAATGACCTTTGCAAATGTTGAATCTAATTGCTATTATCATTTAAAACTTTTTGTCTTGCTTAATGTAACTCACCAGGTCTTATATTTTTATTTGGTTATTCTTATGAATGAAAAGTAATCTGTTTTCTGACATAAGCAGGTGTGTGTGTGTGTGTGTGTGTGTGTGTGTGTGTGGTGTTATAGCACAATGAACACTATTCCTTAACCTCCAGGTATAAAATAACCCTCGATTAGTTGACATGCCATTGAAATCAATCAAAGAGAAGAAATAAGTTCTTTTCTTTTCTGGTTGTTGAAAAAAATAAAATATCACTCTTGAGTACTGTAAATTGCTGCATATAAGTCAACCTTTTAAGCCTGAAAAATATCTCCACGAAATAATGGCCAAAATCCAAACCTTTACCACTTACTGTAACTCTAACAGACTGCTATAAATTTTTTTTTTCAAACTTTTAAACTTGTTTGGTGAACATATTTTATAAATTAACTTGGAGAGTAATGTAAAATAATGAAACTGTAATACAAGTATTATATTAACCTTATGTCACATGCCATTTCTAACAGCTGATGCACTGACTGTAAACACCAACCAGAATATTACAGTAGCTTAATCTGGAGTCAACCTATACATCAGTTATAGGTCTAACCTAGAATTTTGAGCTGAAGATCTTCAGGTTGACTTATATGTCAGGTCAACTTGCATGCTTCAATTTATGAGAAACTGTTATTGGGCTATCACATTTTCATATATTGATAGCAGGATAGATTTTGCAAGTATCAAACTTATTGCTAAGTACATGGCAAAAGGAGGAGAAAAAGTTAAGCTTGTGTATGTTAGAAAGAAAACACATTAATTTGACCTTAAAATTATCCCATTTAAGTAAATTTTAAATCTTGATGGTAACATTGTTATTGTTTCTCTTTTATTGCTTATTCTTGAAGGTTTATTAATGTTCCAAATTTTGTCATTAATTTTGACAAGTGTTTTCTTTCATCTTTTTAATTTTAGTTGTCTTATATCAACACTCACTATGTTGGTTATTTCTTTGATGGTGAAGAACATTGAATATCAAAAAAGTAAATGACTGTCTCTTTTTTGTCTTGGAACATCTGATTATCTTCATCAGCTGTGTTACCAATTATGCTACAAAAGCAACTTGTGTCATAGAAGTTTGGCTTCTTTGTCTTCTTCCTGTTCTTTTGCAGTTGCATTACTTTTTAACCACTTCACAAGCAGATAATTCTTTTTAATCTTTGCAGAGTGGGGGAATTATTTTTCATGCATTTAACATTGAGCTATTTAATGAACAGCCTAGGAATGATGCCTTACACTGAACTACTGAAGGAATGACATAAATGTTGCTCTGTCTGTGTACTGTTGGCAACAAAAATATTTCCCTGCCTGCAAAAGGATTTATGAGCATTTATTCATTAACCCCCCCCCAATTTTTATTAATTGAAAAAATTTATCAGATAATTGAAAAAAAAGTTGGTGGGAGCAAATTGTACTTATAAATCCATCTGATACATTGTCCCTAATCTTATTTATGCCATGTTTATTATTGATTTTATTCACTAATATTGTTGATTGCACCTTTTTATTTTTACTTTTTAAAGGAAGATTTTATTTAATCTTTTTAGTGTTAGTTGCTTTTTATTGACTCACTTGAGTCCTTATTTCTATGACAGTAAGAATAGAAATAATGAACAAAATTAACTTATGGACAAGTTAAGTGGAGCAATGATGAACCTGTTTAGTACTTAGATACGTGACCACTTGGTAACAGTAAATACCGTAAGCAAACAGTACTTAAATACATAACGAACATGACTTATTTCAAGTTTAATAATAAATTCTACAAACAGAAATCTGGCCTTCCTATGGGAAACCCACTTAGCAAAGTATTAACCTGTCTATTTTTAGAATCTGGTCCTATTAAATACAGACTACCTAGTAACACTACATGTTTTAGATATATTGACAATGCACTTATTTTCCTACCCCAAAACATAAAAATTGAAGAGAAATTAAACAATGTTGAACCCTCAACTTTACATATGAAAAAGAATCAAATAACAGCATACCCTTCCTGGGCATCCTAATTATTAAATTCCACATAAGATAATATAGAAATGTAATACTTATATTCACCATCCAGATAAGAGGAAATTTCAAATATATATTTTATTCATCTATTTTTTACTGAACAGTTACATTTTAGGCCCCAAAATTATAGATTCACAATTAATCATAAGTTGCCATCTTCTTAGTGGTTGGGGGATGGAAAACTAAAAAGATAAAGCAGTTGGGTGAATTGAAGATAAGTTTTGAAATGAAAATTTTCTGTAAAAATATGAAGATAATAATTAAAACATGCTATTATTAGAATGGTGAATGTAAGTATAGCATTTCTATATGGTTTTTAAAATTTTTATTTTTTGGTACACTACTGCAGATATTTTCTCAGGTTTTAAACTAAGGTCTGTATGCTAGACTAAGCAAAAGTAAATAAAATTAAAAAGATAAAAGAAAATACTTATCAAAATTAATTATAATAATCAATAAATTTTCATCTAAAAAAAAAAAAGAAATAGATGAAATATTCCAAATTTTGTTTGGACATTTATTCTGTCTGTTCTCTTGTTTGGGGAAAGAATGGATTAAAAAACTGTTTTGTTGGTGTTATGTGGAAGCCATTGTTTGTAATACTCACACAGGCTATAAAATCATCTTGGCATTTGTAATGATACTCTACTGTGAGTGCTGTGACTCCTCTTGCTCTAGCAAGCCAAAGTTCTTGTTTCCTGTGTCAGGCAATTAAGGGCGAGGAGTGGGTAGAGTGAAAAAGAGATATCTGTGGCAATGGATTGCTGAGTGGAAGGAAGTAATTATGGGGAAGGTGGATAGATGGGGGTGGTAGTATTTAATAGACTTATGGAGAAAGGAGAGGTATGAAGAAGAGAAGATGATAGTAGTGTGTCTGTTTTCAGAGGGATGAAGACCACCAACCAGTTAACTAGGGGTAGTGGAGGTGAAGAAGAGGGGATGTTAGTAAATCCTGTAGTAAAGAGACTTAGTTACAGTGATTGAGATAACAACACGTGAATTCCATTATACAAGATTGTGTGTGTGTGTGTGTATAAATGCACATAATATCTTTCAAATGGAGTACTTACCTCTTATATTTGTTTTTGTTCTCAGTGAATCATTCAGTTATGAAGCTGTTTTTATTTTTAAAAAATTTTTTTAAATTGTGTGTGTGTGTGTGTGTGTGTGTGTGTGTGTGCCACACTGATTCATGATTTGTTGAAGGAGGTTTAAATCGGTTTTCCTTCTCCTCGACTGGTTGCCCTACCAAAACTGAAGAATCAAATCTATCCTATTATTCAACCATAACTGAAGAGAAAAGAGATGAATTCATGGTTTTCCTGAAGGCATTCAGCATGAAATGCAAAACAACCTCATCCAGAATCTGAATTCTGCTTGCCAATACCTTTTTTTTTTCTCTCCATGATTGGTCATCATATTTACCCAACCCCTCCGCTCGGGTAGGATATGACACCAGGTCAATTTTTTAAGCGGAGTTTAACAGGTTTGAATTCAGAGTATTCCTTCTCCTAGACTAGTTGCCTCACCAAGGCTGAAGAACCTAGTCTGCCCTACTATTTACCCATAGCTGGAGGGAGAATAATTGGATTCATACCTTTCCCAAGGGTATTAGTGCTATGTGAAATGCAATCGGTCCAGGATTTGAACTCGAGTCGCCGTGTCCAATTCCTGTGACGATAACCATTACACCACAGGCACTTCCTCCATGATTGGTCATAGCACCTTTCACAACTCCTATCACTTACATATTTTCATCTATATAGCATTACCTACATAAATTTATAGTATATATACATTTGCTAGTGGCATTGGGGGTGGAGGGCAAAAAACATTTTAACGATTAGTATACCTCGACCTTGCTAGGGAATTGAAAAAACTGTGGAACATGCAGGTGACAATTGTATCAGTTGTAATTGGTGTGTTTGGAACAGTAACTAAAAGATTACTAAAGGGACTAGAGGACTTGGAAGTTGGCGGACGAGTGGAGACCATCCAAACGACAGCATTATTGAGAATGGCCAGAATGCTAAGAAGAGTCCTGGAGACTTGAGGAGACTTGCTGTCACTCAGACTCCAGTGAAAAACCATCGGCTAACGCTGATGTGAAAAGCTCTGAGTGAATAAGAAGAATGATAAGATTTTCTAATGATAAAGCAATAGCTTCAGGAAAATTTTTGTCTGAAACAACTTCATCATGTCATACTGATAGCAGAGTTCCCTGACTCTCTTGTCATCTGTCCCTACCATCTTTCACTCCAAGCAGGTCTTCTAGACAGCATCCAGTATCCACATAGGGATGATGTATGTAAGTACCTGCTGGTCAGCTAACAATGGTATGTCCATGTGCAGGAGTCCATTATAGAACATCACTAATGAGTTTGTCCTTACTTCTCTAGCAGTGCCTAGAATGTCTTGTTTATCTTACTTTGGTAGTTTGTGAGATGGGAGGTAAGTGACCGTACAGTTGCTGCTTTGTGAGGTGCTGCTTCAAGGATTTGTTCTAACAGTTAGACAAGATTACTTCATACTCCGTTGTAAATTGATTTTTAATTCTCTCTCTCTCTCACACACACACATATATATATATATATATATATATATATATATATATATATATATTTAAAAAAAAAAGAAAAGAAAAGTGTGTGAGTGTGTGAGAGAGAGAGAGAATTAAAAATCAATTTACAATGGAGTATGAAGTAATCTTGTCTAACTAATATATAGAATTAAAAAAAAAAAACCATCAGACAAAAACCGGCTTCATAACTGAATGATTTGGTCATAACAAAAATGTTCAGTGATGCTATTCTTTCTGGGTGAGGCTTAGAACTTTTTGAACGAAACTCATATCTGTTATATAGCTAATTTCTCTAAAAATACTTTTGTAAAATTATTTAGAATTCAAAACCAATTAGAAAACTTATTTTGAAAAGTGAAATTCTTTATAAAATTTTAATTGTAAAATTATTTTAAATCTAATGTCTTTAAGATATATTATATTATATTATTAAAAAAATTTCTTATTAATTTTATTTTTTATTTTTTTAAACAAGTTAAGACTAATAAAAAAAAATTCAATACTTATTGAAACGTTAAAAGTAAATATTTTCAGGAAAATGAGTTTTGAATCACAAATTCCTCATCTGGTTGCT
>OY757915.1:22793933-22831433 GCA_963585895.1 Sepioteuthis lessoniana | reverse complement strand
AAAATACATTTATTGTTTGGTTTTTCAAATATCTGTACTTTTAAATTTTTCCTTTTTTTTTTTTTTTTCCTTCTTGATGATTCACTTGGTTATATGTTAAAGAAAGTCTTTGTTTGTGTATAGGCTAATCTTTCTCCTTCACCTGAATGAAGTTGTTGGAAAATGGTTGAACCATTTCTAAGAGATGCATTGCAAAAACACTTGCCTTTTGTTTTATCTGTAAATTCATGGATTTTTATTGTGCATGTCATATATATATATATATATTCTTGTGTTTCATATAACATTTGACATAAAATATTTACTTAATATAATAAGTTAATATAGGATTTTATGGTTTAAAGAATTTTTATTTTTAATTTTTTTTTTGTTCTAGCTCACTTTTAAAAAAAAAATACTTTGGAATTTAGAGAATTCAATCTTTATTTAGGTTTTTTTTTTTTTTTTTTTTTTTTTAAAACAAACAAACTTATAACAAAAAAAATTTTTCTTAATATTAGAATTGTTATAATTTTTACAGAAAGTGCAAGATTGGGTATCATGAAAATAGTATCAAATGCTTTGTTTATGCAACCTCAGATATCTATTGGTTCAGCTTAATGGTCTGAGTATCATGTTGGAGGTTGTGAGCTCTAAAGATCAATTTAGAATAATGGTATTTTCATCTGCATGTATATTGGTAGAGAATTTTTTTATTTTTCAATAATTTCATTTATTTTATTTATTTATTTATTTATTTTTTTGCTTTAATTATTTTAAAAATATATTTTGAAAATATGTTCAGGTTTGCCTTTGATTTTTCTTTTCTTTTCCCCTCTCTTTTCTTAATATTTTCTCCTTATTTGTGCAATTTTGTCTTTATCTTCACTTCTCTCTATTTTGTCTCTCCTTGCTAATTTGTAGCCTAGTTGGCTGGGGCTGTAGAATATTCTGACTGCATCTCTGCTGAGAGATAAGAGCCCCCCCCCAATGAGTGTCCTGGTAATATTATACTAAACAATCTGTTGGTGAGGCTCCAATCCTGGAGCTTTGGGTAATGTGAAGTACCCCTTCATTGCCATTGTTCCCAGATCTACTCTGAGCCAGAGTGGGAGCACCTGATAGGGTCCTATCTATGGGTCAAATAGAACTGTATGACATTTAAACCGGGTGCAAACAAATGCCATGTTCAATTGAATTGTTAGAAATAGAACTCTTTGACCATTTAACTGTGTGTAAACAAATAACTAATTGAATTACTAGCGATACATACTTGAAACCATTTAACTGTGTAGAAATAAAACTATTAGTGTGGAATACTTGAAACCATTTACCTGTATTGAATAGAATCATTAATGTTAAATAGCAATACTTGAAACTTCACTGTGTACAAAGAAATTAATATTAAATAGAAATAGTTGTGTTAGATCACAATAATTGAAACCATTTAACTGTAAAAAAAATAACAGCACTTTTGAGTAAACAAATTAACTTTAACTCTTTTACAAATAAAATTACTTACAAATTATTCACTCACAAATGATTTATGTATAATTATTTAACTTGTGTGCAAATAAATGACTGATGTTAAATTAAACTGTTTGTGTTACGATAGCAATATTTGAAATCGTTTAACTGTGTTCAAACAAATAATTAATTGTAAATAGAATTATTCATGTTAGTTAAATGGTTTTAAGTATTTCTATGTACCAAAAAAAATAAGCTCAGGCTTATTTTAAAAATGTTATCTACAAAACTTGTTTACAAATCATATGTATCTAATATATGTATAAAGAGGATTTAGCATTAAATAACCTACAAGGGTTGATATATCATAAAACAAACCCACACCTTGATATTTTATCTCTCTCTCTCGTTATTTTTTCTATTTTTCTCTCTCCTCGTTATTTTGTCTCTCTTTCTCTCTCCTCGTTATTTTGCCTCTCTTTCTCTCTCCTCATTATTTTGCCTCTCTTTCTCTCTCCTCTCTGTTTTGCCTCTCTTTCTCTCCTCTATTTTGTCTCTCTCCTCTCTCTCTCTCTTGTCATTTATTTTAGTGTAATTATTCACTTAACTACTGTCAGTATATCTTTCTCTTTCACACATCTGCACCTGTAAAGCCCTAGAATTTAAAAAGAAATAACAGCATCTCATTAAGCAATAGGCAGGTACCCCACTCTGTACTCTTCATAGGTATTTGTGCAAATCTTATCTAGTTTAGAAAGGTATTTGGTTATGGTAATACTTCAGTAAAAAGAAACTGAAGTCTAATAACACACACACACACACACACACACACATATATACACACATGGTGTTTAAACCTTTTATGTGGTAAAAAAGGTAGGAATGATTTTTAAAATTTTAAGACTGATATTTGTATTGGGTGTGACCAAATATTCATCTATGTTTTAGCAAAGCTTGCGAAAGCAAAAAAGCAATTTTATAAGACTGCCATTTTTATCATCTTTTTATAAATTTGTGAAACGTATATCTAGAGAGATTCACTGGAATTGTGTTATGAGTTGTTGCACAAAATCCCCCTTTTTGCCACTTTGGTATATTTTCTTTGATAAAAAATATGTTGAGTAAAATTAGGATTTTAATTTACTATTATAGATTGATATTGGGATACCTTGAATGGTGTAATGGTTAACAAGTTAGCAAACCATTGTGATGCTGATCCTCGGCAGGTGCTCCATTCTTCTGGCCTTGTGCTAAACTAAGTTTTGTAAGTATTTACCCTACTCCTTGGCAGGATGTAATACAAGGTCAATTTTTAAGTGAAGTGAAGCTGGTTTGAATTCGGTTTTCTTTCTCCTGGACTGGTTGTCTAACCAAGGCTAAAGAACCAAGTCTGTCCTACTGTTTATTCATAGCTGGGTGCCTCCTTTTGATTAAGCTTTGTGAATGACTGCTACAAATGAATGACAGAATATTTTGAATGAGTGGTGATTAATCATCCTCTGATTTTAAGTTCTTGGTTATAGAAAACCAGATTTTGATACCGAAGAGATGATATTGTATGACTGTATGCTTTGACCAAATTGATTAGTCTTTTTTTTCTCGATATTTGATAGGCTTAAAATAGTGTCACAGAGAAAGTGAATGAAGGGAGAAAAATTGTTATACCGATCCTTCAGGAATGGTGAAGGCTGACTGTATCAAATAACATCACAACAGAGGTCTTAGATTCTTTATCTATGCTGTTACTAGAACTAGTTAGTCAATTGTAAATATTCTGGACATTATCATAGCTAATTAAAATTCCTGGCTTACTATACCCTATTAGTAGGAGTTGGAATATGCTGTATTCTTGGCAGAGGGATAAGACCCTCTTAAAAATTGCCCAGTCAGCTGGGGCTGTAGAATACACCAACTGCTTCTCTGCAGAGGGGTAAGACTCCCCCAATGATTGTCCTGGATATGACACTAAACAATCTGATGGTGAGGTTCCAGTAATGCTGGAGCTTTAGGGAATGTGAAGTACCCCTTCATTGCCATCACTCCCTGGTCCACTCTGGGCTGGAGTGATAGCACCTGATAGGGTCCTATCTATAGGTCTAATAGGACTAAACTGTGTACTTATGCTAAACTGAACTGTTTGAAATAGAACTGTCTGAACTTTTGCTAAACTGAATTGCTTGAAATACAACAGTTTTTGACATTGAAACTGTATATTTATAACAAACAATTGTTTGAAATAGAACTGTTTTGACATTTAACCGTAAACAAAAACAATACTTATACTAAACGGAATTGTTTGAGATTTAATTTGGCATCAAATGACCCGAAAAGGGTTGATACACTATAAAACAAACCAACCAAAAGGGGTATCTGGGTTTGACACTGAACTGCATCCACTGGTAAAGCTCAGTTTTGGAGCTCTGGGGAGTGTAGGATACCCCTTCATTGCCATTATTCCCAAGTTCACTCTGACCTGAAGTGGTAATACCTGAAGGATCACATCTATGATCAAATAGATTTTGAAAATTATGTGTTGGATACGAATACTTGATATCATGTAACTGTGTGCAAAAATGTCTTAAACAATTAAACAAAAACCGTAAATATAAATGTAAAATGAATGCAATTCCCTAACCTGTAGATATTAATGCTTATATTTACAAAGCAGTGAAAGATTTGAATTACTATTTTATAATTACTTCCATTATACTGAGAATTTGGATGATTAAAAAAAAGTTTAACCCAGACTCTGTAAAATTCTCATTCATTTGCAAATTGCATTATTCTTTAAGAATATTCTAAGTGTATTGTTCTAACAAAAATCTTACTATGGACTGTTTTTTCTGGGTTACATACATACATAGGAGAATTTTAGTAATATATAGATATAATAATCTATATACAATAGTACATAGATTGTGGAAATAGTTGTGAACTTACAGTCAAAGGAACAGAAGCTTTACTTGGTGAATCTTATAAAGCTTATTACTATTTTGCAAAAATAAAAACTACTATTTAAAATTAAAGGTGTCTTTCTCTTAACATGTATTTATACCCCTCTCCTAACAGACTAAAGCTGGTATGAATTCAGTTTTCCTTCTAGACCTGTTGCCCTAACAAAGCTAAAGAACCCAGTCTGCCCTACTATTTGTCCATAGCTAGAAGGAGAAGTGATGGATTCATTTCTTTCCTAAGAGCATTAGCATCAAGTGAAATGTAAACAGCCTTGTCCAGGGTTTGAACTCTGGTCACCAATTCCATTTTTTATGATGATAACTGTTACACTAAGTATACTACTTCTATTGATAATATTGATGTTTCTATGTAGGAAAAAGTGAAGAATTTTAATTTGCATTTCTTAGTTCTCTGTTATTTAGAAAATGATGAAAAAATAAAATGAACAAAGACCCCAACATAATTATCATTCTGTTACAAATTGGATTTTACTGAGGATGTTAGTGCTAAGTGAAATGTAAACAGCCTCATCCAGGATTTGAACTCTGGTTGCCAATTCCATTTCCAACAACAATAACTGTTATGCTAGTCATGCCCTCTTTGTCTTTGTAATTAGTCTCAAACTTGTAGACTGTAGTACCCAAGGAGAGAGGTGAAGAATCCCCATGGCATAATGGCTAAAGTATCTGACTGCAACTTTAAAGTAAAAGTGAGTTATTGTGTTCACTTTTAGGCTAATACCCTTAGGAAAGGTATGAAAACCCTTATACCTTAGCAATGGGTTAAACAGCATCACTGCTCTTCCTCTACAAGAATGGCTTTGGCATTAGATAACCCACAAAGGTTGATATGCCATTAAACAAAGAAACAAAGCTAAAATACTCAAGGGTTTATGTGAAAGGTCATAACATGGATGCAAGACCTTTTTTTCTTTTTTACTTGACACATGCTTATTTGTTTGGTTTCTTTGTTTAATGGCATATCAACTTTCATGGATTTTTTAATACCAAAGCCATCGTTGTAAAAGAACAGTAATGGTACTATTTAACCAGTAGTTGGGGAGATAAGGGAGTTCATGCCTTTCACTTGGGTATTAGTCTGAAAGTGAATGTTACTGTGTGAATGGACTTCAAACTTTGCTTACTTTGTGGCCACAGTCCAGCTTGTTAGCCATTTTGTCATTTGGACTCCAATTCCTTATTTATTTGGTTTTCACTTTTTGTAATTGTATTTATCTTTTTATTGGTTTCTTCTAGTTTTGATTTGCAAGAAAATATTCTATCACTTTTGCCCTTCAGCTAATATATTTATTCAGAAGAATGGAAGCATTTTCACTAAGTGGAAAGCTTCTATTATTCCTCCTTGTAGACTTCATTATCTACTATATTTACTTTTCTTCTCTCTTTCTTTCTCTTTTTGTGGTATTCTGGATGATATCTTGTAAATGAATCATTGAAAAACTTGCTAGGCTTCTCTGATTCATTGTCTTGTATGGGTGAAAATAGCCGTGGGAAGGTGGTGGTGGTTGTTACTAATAGTGACTAGAGATTCTTTTTGATGATTTCAAAGAAAGACATCAATACCAAACCAGATATGTTACATTCATGTGCCATTCTTGTTATATAACCAGCATTTGTCTTTTTCTTTTTCTCCAGCTGTGTTGCATAGGAAGACTATCAATTTACTCTTCCATCTATGATAATAATAAATTACTGTTTTTTTTTTTAACTGATTAGTTATTAACATTATTTTCTCTATGAGAAGTTTGTCTTTATTTTTATTTATTTATTTATTTTTGATTTGTCAATTGTTATTAATTTTATCTAGTGTTTTCTTGCTTTTAAATTTCATCATTTTCATTGCAACTCAGTTGTCCTGTTATTTCTATGACAGCAAAGAAATGTACATATTGAAGGTAAGTCTCTCAGTGAGACTCAAATTCAGCTCCCACTCCCTGCTTCAGTAAAAACTAGTTAATTGACCCAGTTGCTGCGACATTGCAGTAAGAGTTGCACTAATACATCCTGTAGGTGCTAGTGCATAAAAACAATTGAGCCAATGGAGACTTATATTTGTGATTTGGCAAAAATAGCTGGTTCAATGAACTTGGTTTCCTTGAGGTGAAAGATGTACCAATGAGAGCTTATGATTTTATAATTGTCTCCTGTATGTATTATTTTTTGATGTTATAGCTGTTTCCGGAGAACACTCCCAGGACAACATTTTTTGTTTTTTCTTTTTAACTCTTCCCAATTACATGGCATTGAATGGACATTTTTTATGAAATAGATTTTACACAGTCAAAGCTAAGTTTTTTTTTTCTCAAATTAAATCCTGATAATTTTCAGTAATACTCTATTTTATCTTAATCTAACTCTTGAGTAGTAAGACAAACATATCAAAAATGAAGTTTTTGTAGTTGGTTCCTTGAATGGAATAGATATGAAAATATATTTTATTACTTGAAAATAAATTCTTATATATATATATATATATATATATATATATAGTTATCTATGATGAGATTTTCTAAACCAACTGATTGAGTATTTTAAACATTTAGACTTAATTAAATTAATACTACTTAGTATACTGTTGATATTTATTTGATGTGGTTGCTGCAGCTGCAATACTACTACTTTTACTACTAACTACCCACAACAAGTTAAAACTGAAGGAAAGCGAAATGAGAGATAAGAACCTAGATTTTGCTAGAGAACTGGAAAAACTAAGGAACATGAAAGTGACGATGAAACCACATGTAATTGGTGCACTCAGTAGTTACCAAAGGATTGGTACTGGGATTGGAGGACTTGGAAATAAGAGGACGAGTGGAGACCATCCAAACTACAGTATTGTTGAGATTGGCCAGAATACTAAGAGTCCTGGAGACTGGAGGAGACTTGCTGTCGTTCAAACTCCAGTGGAAAACCATTGGCTAACACTGGTGTGAAAAACTCTCAAATGAGTAAAATAATACTATTACTACATGAGGGTGATGGTGATACCAATTGCAATGGTCCTCAGGAGTGTTGGAAATCAGAGGATGAATTGAGAGCATCCTAATTACAGCATTGTTGAGATTGATGAGAATACTGAGAAGAGTCCTTGATCTCTGAGGAAACTTGCTGTCACTTACATAGTTAATTTTAAAATAAATTAAAATAGGTATAACCAACTTTTTGTGGATTTTTACATCATTTTTTTGTTTTTTAATTCATCAAATTTGTGAAAAAATTCTTTTTCTAAGAGTTCAAGAATAGAGGCTCTTTTTTTTTTTTTTTTTTTTTTGGTTTGGATTTAAAACATTTAATTTTGGTTTTGGATTGTTTTTAAGCTTTGACATGAACTAGTATAAAACTATAATAATCAGTTTTCATTTCGTTTCTTATGCTTTTATATAAAATAATAGCTAGAAATTTGTCTTTCTCCAGCTTCTTGTTAGAATAAAAACTTCCTTGTGTGATTAATGTTTCATTGTTAAACAAGTGAAAAAGAAAAAAACTCAAAAAACATGGTGACCAATTTCAAAACTAAATAGACCAAAATAAATATCATTTATTTTCTAAATATATTAATGATGTTTTTATGCTAATAACAACTATAGTAAAACAACATTTTGATTTTGAGACTGAATCATTTTTCGGGACAATGGTGAGAAGAGTTAGTCTGGAGGCCTGTGTCATATGAACCATTAGTGTATTTAAAATTTTTTTTTTTTTACCTTTTTCAGTGTGTGTATATAAGATGAATTTGAATTATATCTACAATTAGTATATTATTCATCTAGAAAAATATCTTTACACTATTTTATATTTTAATGTTACCATGATAATGAAAATCAAATTTACGTTCTAGGCTCCTTATGGACTTTTGAAAACAAATGACAAAAAAAAAAAAAAATGCAAAACTGGTTTATTTTCTGGTCTTTTCCCTTTTTTCCCCTTTTTTTTATGCTTTAAGAAATTTAAATGAAAATAAAGAAACCTTTTAAAATTTTTTTTTGGAGACAATTTACATCAACAACATGGATTCTTTTTGACTCTTTACTAGACATTGCACTTTGGAATTCTTTTAGATGGTACCCAGTGTCCACACAAAGTTCATGAATATAAGTTTTTGCTGGTTGACCAACAATGGTGTGTCCATGTATAGGAGTCCATAGGTGTAACATTGCTTATGAGTTTGTTCTTGCCCAGCAGTGCCCAGCATGTCTTGCTCATCTTTCTTAGCTGGTATGTGAAATAGAAGGTAAATGGCTTTATAACTACTGTTTTGTATGGTGCTACTTCTAGGATTTCTTTAAATCAGCTTGCAACATCCTTGTGTAGTTTTCATTTGGATTTTTCTTAAAGTATTTCCATAGAGTTCAAATGCTGCCATCTCTTCATTAAATGGCAAGTCTCTGAAATTGGTAGTCTGAGTTCATATACCTTGGCAGCAATATCTTATTTATTGAAAGGGATGTCAGCATATGCATGAATTACTTTTTGCCAGATTATCCACTACAATGAAATCTGATCTCTTTGATGAAATAAAATGAGAATTCTTCCTAGCTGTAACTGTATCATTACTACTGTATGATTGCACCACTTGGATTCTAAAAGAACATTTGGAGAAAAAGTATTGTCTTATAGTATCAATATTTTCAAGTTTGTTGTGTAGATTTAGAAAAACTGGTTCAATTTTAACTTCTGAAGTATGTGATTTTGTGGCACTGAGTGTAATGGTATTTTTTTTTTCTTTTATTTTGATGTGTGAATTGGTTTTGTAATTCTATTCTATCCTAAAGGTTAGTATGGCTTTTATTTATTTATTTATTTATTTATTTTTTTACATACTTTACAATTTCTGGGATGGTTGTATTTTTGTTAAGATCTGCTGTACTCACTGTTGGCTATATAACAATATGAATGTAACATGTAGAGCTTTCAGTCTCTCTAAAAGATTTCCCACTTCATTAAACTCTGACGACAAAATATTTGTAATGATTTTTCCATCTGGCTTTTTTTATCTGTTTGCTTTCTCTCCTCTGTCTCTCTTTCTTCTCCTTTCCTTCCCTCTTTCTCATTACATTTCCTTTCCTTTCTCCCTTGCTATTTGCACTTTTCCTTTCTTTCAAACTAACATCAAAGCATGTGGTTTTGTTATTTATCTTGAAATGTTATGAACTATATATTTTCCAGCCAGTAAGTTTTCTTTATGGTTAAGGTCCAAGCCCAAGAAATGCTTTTTGTGATATCTTATTTCATTTTTTTTCTCCCTGAGAACACTCATAAGTAGAGTTAAAGAAATAATAATTACTCTATAAAGAAAATAAGTTTTACAGTACTTGTAAATAGAATTAGCAAGGTTTTCTGTGAAACTTTTTTGATATGTTATACTTTCAGTTACATTTGAAGAATAAGATTTTTTTAAAGTTTTAATATTGATCACTTAAATTACTTAAAGTTTAATTTGAATGTGAATTTTCAGATTCACATTTAAATTGCTTTAAACAAATTAAGTTAAATACCTGTTATATAATTACAGGACAATTATCTCTTACAAAACAAAAAAAAAACTTCATATATAATCAATTGTTTAAAACTAGCTGACAACTAGGCTGAGATTTTAACCTTTTAATATCAGTTTTTTTTCTTGTGAGGACTTGTAAGTAAATAAACATTGAGGTTATGGGCTTTTTGGTGGCCATCATTTGTACTACAAACGTAATGAAAATATAATTTAAAAATTTTTTTCTAGTAACTAGTAACAAGTTATGGAATAAACATCATAACTATTTTCTTGACTTCTGCTTTATACTGTTAAATGAAAAGATTTGGCTTAGCTAAATTGATGGATACAAAGGGTTAAGTTTAGCAGTATACTTATATCTAAATCGGACCCCCATATTAAATAGTTTTGGAATTAAAAGAAGAAAAAAAAACATGCTAAAACATGCTCTAGGGGTCATATTTATTACCACAAAATTTGGTGGGCACAATTGTTGTCATTTTTGAGTTATTTGGTAGTAGAGAGACTGAAAAGCAACTCTTTTTACTGGCCTTTGGATTGTGATTAAAGTGTCATATTTGTTCATTTACTTCTGCCATGGTTTTGTCTTTGGGTATAACACAGCCTACCCCCCCCAAAAAAAGGAAAAGAACTTGAATCTTGTGACACTGGTCAGTTATTTTCTATCTTGGCCATGCATACTTGGATGGGCTTCCTCATTAAACTAAGCATGTCTCATACACTACACCTGAAGGAATATAGTTATGAATACATGGGTGGACATAGTCTGGTACTATTTTACTGAAACCTATTGAGATTATAATCTATCATGTATAATTTAATTTTTATCATTTTAGAGTATATTGACTATTCTTTTCATCTTATTGTTATATTCACGATGATTTGGGAGCCTACATGGAACTTCAAATTGAACCCTTTATTCATGGAGTAGATTGTTCTAATTCTTTTAACCATAACCAGATACAAGTGTTAAACTGTAGTAAGTATTACCTGCAGTCATGATTGAACCTGCAACCTCCTGATGATTTCACTAAGAAGTTAATTAACCAAATGCCTATATGCTACGTGTCCTGCAGGACAATTCAGTGTGAATTTTAGGACTTATAAACCTACTACTTCTTACTATCATGTATGATTTTTTACCTTAGTCCATATTTATCCCAGTTGGCTGGGGCTGTAGAATACACCGATTGCACCTCTGCAGAGGAGTAAATGTCCTGGATATGACACTAAACAATCTGATGATGAGGTTCCAATGATGCTGGAAATTTGGGGAATGCAAAGCCACCCTTCATTTCCTTCACTCTGACCTGGAGTAGTAGCACCTGATTGGGTCCTATCTATGGGTCAAATAGAACTAAACTGTGTACTTATGCTAAACTGAATTGTTTGAATTAGAACTGTTTGACTAAACTGAATAACTTGAAATAGAAATGTTTTTGACAATTAAACTGTACTTATGCTAAACTGAATTGTTTAAAATAGAACTGTTTTGACTTTTAACTGTGTGTAAACAAAACCTATACTTATACTAAACTGAATTGTTTGGATTAGAACTGTTTAAATAAACTAAATAGCTTAAAATAGAAATGTTTTTGATGATTAAACTGTGTACTCATGCTAAACTGGATTGTTTGAAATGGGACTGATTGTTTCTGTGGGAATGGATTTGGCATTAAATAACCTGCAGGGGTTGATATGCCATAAAACCCAACTAACCAACTTAGTCCATATTGCAATATTTTTATTTTTTGTATTTAAGCCTTTTTTGATTATTGGTTCGCATATTGTATTCATTTCTATATTTGGTCTACTCAACAAGTTGCTTTAGTCCAACATATATGCTGCTTTTTTAAGATATTTTTCAATGTTCTTCCCTATCTATTATTTTGACTTCATCCCATAAGGTTTCCAGATGGTTTCCCTTTTCTTTTCATATGTAGTCAGCCATATCCAATTTCGATTTTTACCTTCATACTACTGCTTTTTGATATTCCTCTCGCTTTACTTTTAGTGGGCAGCATGTCTCACCTTTGTATACTTTATCACAGCTGCATGGGATGGAATTTATGCAATTCTTGGTCATGTTGTATTTTGTTGGAGGTTTGACTTGGAAGAGATATTTTCAGAGTCGAGCCACTTCTGAATATTGTATATCATATTTACTACTTTGACATAGGGCAGACATAATGACATCAGGGCAGTATTTGGGAATGGCTCAACTTTTCAAAAATATCTCTTTAGAGTCGAGTCCCCAACAGAATTCAATATGACCAAGAATTTCATATATGGCTGGTATGGCTGGCTATATATGGAGACCATCTACCCTTATGGGATAAAGTTAAAATAATAGATTGGGAAGAACTTTGGAGAATAAGATGTCTTAAAGAAACGGGATATATTAGACTACAATAACCTGTTGAGTAGACCAAGTATAGAGATAAATATGATATGGGAACAAATTATCAAAAAGGCTAGATAACAAAAGTTTTCTGTTGCAATTTGAGCTAAGGTAAAAAATCATACATGATAGTAATTCATAGTGTCAATAAAAACATTAGATTTATAAGTCCCAAAACTCACTTCAAATTGTCCAGTAGGACATGTAGCATAAAGGATATAGGCATTTGGTTAATGAACTTCTAAGTGAAATAAATCTGGAGGTTGTAGGTTCAATACTAACTACAGGTAAAAATATCAAGGAATACTTACTATAGCTTATCACTTGTATCCAGTTATGGTTTATGGAATTAGAACAATCTACGCCCATGGATTAAATAAAGGGTTTGGTTTGAAGTTCCATCTAGGCTCCTGAGTTTGACAAGAAACACTTAAAGAAGGCCAAATGATACATTGCCCAGTTGGCTGGGGCTGTAGAATACACTGACTGCTTCTCTGCAGAGAGGTAAGACCCCTCCCCACAACGAGTGTCCTGGATATGACAGTAAACAATCTGATGGTGAGGTTCTAGTACTGCTGGAGCTTTGGGAATGCGGATTACACCTCCATTGCCATTGTTCCCAGGTCCACTCTGGCCTGGAATGGTAGCACCTGATAAGGGTCCTATCTATGGGTCAAATAGAACTAAACTGCATACTTATGTTAAACTGTATTGTTTGAATTAAAACTGTTTGACTAAACTGAATAGCTTGAAATAGAAATATTTTTGACAATTAAACTGCATACTTATGCTAAATTGAATTGTTTGAAATGGAACTGTTTTTGACATTGAAACTGTTCTTACACTAAACTGAATTGTTTAATATAAACATTTAACTGTGTGTAAACAAAATCTATACTTATACTAAACTGGATTGGCTGAATTAGAACTGTCTAAATAAACTGAATTGCTAAAAATAAAAATGTTTTTAACAATTAAACTGTGTACTCATGCTATATTGAATTGTTTGAAATAGAACTGATTTGTATAAAAATAGATTTGGCATTAAATAACCTACAAAGGTTGATATGCCATAAAGCTCAAACGACCAACCAACCAAATGATACATTGGCTGAAACAAATATAATAATAAAGTTGAAGACAATAGTCTGAATACTCTAAATAATAAAAATTATCAAGCTTTATCTAAAAAATTGTGACAAAATTAATTTAATTACAGAATGGATTGGTAATAATTATCTTTAGTTAGGTTTGACTGGATGACCATCTGTATATCTGCATCAGTCAATTAACATTTTGAAACATTGTAAGATTGAATCTGTGCTTTTGCATGAAAAGACCTGCATGGATTATCATTGATGATATGACTCTTATCAATCCTGTTAATTCTCTGAATCTGTTCATTTGAATTTGTTCACTAGTTTCCATATTATCTTAACTGCTGGTGATATTTTGCTTTCTGGTTTCTGGCCTGTTGAAATGAAATGATCAACTTTGTTCCAGGGGGCCTTCCTTCCAGATAGTACTTACACCCTTGCCTAAAAGAGGTATGGACTGGGTTTTTCTGGTGCCTGAGGCACTCCTGAAGAAGTATGGTGATGGAAATAAGCAATTTTTGTCTCTGTCTAATGAGAGGTTTGCTTCCTGCATGGTATCCCACATTAAACCAATAGGCTTTTGTGAGGAGCTGAATACATACCTGGTTTTGTCTTGTTGAATGTCCTTTCAAACTTATTTCCTATTTCATTGCACTTTTTTCCTTGGATTATTCAGGTAATCATTGCTATACATTCCACTCTATTCATCTTAACAGTCTGCAAAAAAAAAAAAAAAAAATTCTCACTTTCCTTAAAATAGAACTTAATTCTATCTCTCCTGTATATAATGACAAGTGAATTGAAAAAGACAGGCAAATTACAAGAAGATTAAGATCTAGAATTATATCAGTTTTAATTTGTTAATATTTTCATAAAAAGCTATATAAATTTGAAATATTTTGTTAGCCAGTTTCTCTGTGTTAAATGTTTTTGATGTTTAAACTTTGATCCCCTTGTAACTAATCTTGCTTGATTAAATTCTTTTTGTTGGGTCTAGTTTTTGATTAATTTCTTTTTTAGATTAGAAATTTTAATATCTATAGTTAATATTCTGGTTTTTGTCTGTTGTCTGATTGTAAAGAATAAAAAAATGGATTGTTTCAAGCAAAATATATTTTAGATAACTGATTCAAACAAACAAATCCTATTTTCTTTGTGTTATTTGTTGTTTTTCATCAAATTTCATTAGATGTATATATTTACCTAACTCTTCTGCCATGAGCAGGATGTGACTGTCAGTTTTGAAGTGAAATAAAGCTGGTTTGAATTTAGTTTTCCTTTTCCTAAACTTGTTGCCCAATCAAGGCTAAAGAACCCAGTCTGCCTTACTATTTGCTGGGAGAACTGATGGATTCATACTTTTTCTAAGGGTATTAGTGTGAAGTGAAATGCAAATGACCTTATTCAGGATTTGAACTCTGGTAGTTGATTCTATCTCTTAGTACAATAACCATTACGCTAAGATCATCTTCTAAAGTTTCATTAAACATAGAACTTTAGAAAGATTTTGTTTGGTTCTAAACCAAGTACTTTACCAGATTTCTATTTGAGCAACTTGCTGTAGTATAATGGTTAGCAATCTGGTCTTGAAAATCATCACTATTAAGTTCTGAGTTCAATTCTCACTAGGAGTTGCATACTTATGGCTTTGTACCAATACTAACCTATTCTTAGTAAATAGCTACCAGACTATTTTGAACATTGAAAGACCAGTGTGGTTTTTATTAGAACACAAGCAAAATTTCAGCTATTAGAAAAAGAAAATTTACAAATATTTACAAAGACCTCTCCCCCCCCAATTGAATTTGGAGATCTAATTTTTAGTTAAAAAAATTGGCATCGGCCTTTACACAAGTAATACTTTTAACCTTAAAATTTAAACCTGACGGTCAAGACTAGAAGTAATCTTAAACTTAAAAAAAATTGATTTCATAGACAAATGATTTTGTAATCAAAAAAATGAAATTGACTTAAAAACAAGTATGTACAACATTTTAGCTCTGTAGAAGTGTGTTGTTGTTTTTTTTTTTTTTTTTTTTTTTTTTGAATGGTATTATCAATTTAGTTAAGAATTTAAGGGGTTTTTTTCTTCATAGTTTCTCAACTGAGAAAATATAAAATGAGTCTACTATAATTTACTTAAAAAATCTGATTTTGTAAAGGCACAAAAACTAATCTTCAACATGCTCAAGTTACTTGAGTCTTATCTTCAAATACCCATATGGCTACTAATAGGAAGAGGTTTGTAGAATTTTGTAAAGTTATATTTGGTTTATCTATTTATTTACTGCTCTTTGGTCACCAAAGAATCACAAAGTTTTGCTGGGATTTTATTTACACACACCACATACATCATTGTGAAGGAATGTGATGTAAGGATTATCATCTTAGGAAATTAACATGATGAGCTGAGTGGGTGATGTTTGCATTTCACTTTGTGCTAATGCCATTGGGAATCCATCTGTTCTCTCCACCTGACAGCGATGGGTAAATAGTCAAACAGATTGCACTTAATCCATAATATAGTTACTGGTCTTAGAGAAGAAAAACTCTGAATTTAAACCAGTATTGCGCTGCTGAAAAATTGACCTTGTGTTGCATCCTACCTGTAATGGAGGGGTTGGGTAAATATATCTCATTATTATAAGTATTCAATTTTTTTTTTTTACATAACTTGCTTACACATTCATTATGTCTTTTAAACTGAAATACTAATTGTTTAAATAATCTACATGAAAATAAAGAGTAGGAGGGGATAATTGATCTCTTTTTAGTGTTCAAATCTGTGTGAAATTTAATAATGGTATACTATTTGTTATATGATCACATTCCTTTTTAAAATATAGAAAATAAAAATAATTGTTTGAATATTAGCTTAATATTGTACTATTTGAATGAGTTGAAAAAACTTTTTGGATGATTTAATGACTGAAGATCAGATAAAAGTTTGGAACTTATACTTTAAACTTGTTCAAGAATCTATTTAATGGCCAAAGTTCTGGAAGGCCTTTAACATACAGAATACTTGAAAATGTTGAATGTGTTCAGGAAATTTCAAAATAAATTGGTAATTGACAGTAAAAGAATTACATCTTGCAATTCTGTGTGCTGTTTGAAAAGTGCCCAGCTATTTTAAATCTTTTGGGCTGTCTATTCCTCATATTTTGTATAAGATGTTTTGGCAAACCATTGCATGACCCAGATTTATTAGTCCCTTTACAATTCATATTTGCCTTTTTGTGACTTCTGGGTTCCTCAAATTTAAAATTGCTATTGAAAGGGAGATTTTAGACTGGATGAGATTAAGGAGAATTTAAGGAGTTGATGGTAACACTGAAAGATGACTTTGGAGACTGTATTGAAAAGTGGAAAGAATAAGTATGTTTTGTCCTAATTGGACTAAGATGCCATTATTCTTGGTACACTACTTTTCATTAACATTAAATGGTTAGATGATTTCTAGGAATATCCTGGGTTCTGGGTATGGCACAAAACTATCTGATGAGTCTCTAGTACTAAAGATCTAGGTAATGTAGAGTACCCCTTCATTACCATTACTCTCAGGTCCACTTTGATCTGCTGTGGTAGAACATGTTAGGGTACCATATATGGGTGAAATAGATCTGTTTAAAATTATTTGTATTTGATTGGACCAAAATAGAAACCTTAAGAAACAACTGCACAAAAAATATAAATATAAATGACTGATGAATGTGATTTCCTAATTTTTAGGCATAAAATAAGTCTCGATGAGTTGGCATGCCATTAAAATCAATCAATCAATTGGACATGCCTCCCATACAACTGTATTGATATTCTTACAGACTGATTTTGGGCACTCCCTATTATATGCATATAGTATAATTTCTTTTTTCCAGGGTGTTGGATACTTTGTTGGTTGTATATGTCAAAAAGTAAATTAAAAACAAATATATTGATGGAATAACATTAATTGAATTATAAAAATAGGTAACTCAGGAGACATGGAAAGAGGCTTCAAATTGCTATTGAATCATTGTATATGATTAATAATCACTGGTAAGATGGAAAATAATGAATGCTCTTCATAACTAGGCAGGAATTAGCAATCTTCAGGATCTGTGAGTGGAGAATTAAATATCTTAGTGCAAAATGGGTGTGGAGGAATAAGTCAGTGGACCAGACTCTTTTTGGAAATTGAACTTTTTCCTTCAAAAAAAAAAAAATGAATAAATAAACAAAAGAAAAAGTTAGTCATTTGCTAGTGATTTTTTTTTTTTTATCTAATGAAAGTACTTTTAAAAACTTTTTAAAAAAATTTGGTTTCTTCCATCAATAAGCATTCTCTGAATTTGGAATGCAAACAGCCTTGTTCAGGTTTTGAACTTGGATCGCTGATTCCATTTCCTACAATGAAAAACTATTATGCTAAGCACATCTCTATTGATGTTGATAAATAGGTATTAAAATTTATCTTTGATGCCTTATATCTAACATCAAGGAAATGTAATGATGATATTTAATTACTTGACCTCAGGTAAGGCAGCCAGTCTAGAAGAAGGAAAACTCTGAATTCTAACCAATGTTCCTCTGCTTAAAAATGAACCTGGCCTGCCTATGGGAGAGAGGTTGGGTAAATACATAGTTTCTTGGTATTGATAGTTGATAAGTTGAGCTAAGTCTGGCACAAGACCAGGATTGTAGGTCATTCAGTTGAGATTGAATGTGTTACTATTGTAACAGGTCTTTACTAGACTTCAGATGATCTGGAACAATGCTATAAAGTGAATGGAATTACTGCAAAAAGAGGAATTTTAGTCAAAAGAACACAACAGTAGAGAACCCTTTAAGGATCAAACATGTTAACATGCATTTGCAAAGCTTTGAATTTCTATTGTAAAATAATTTACATTGCATTTCAAATCCTGTTTGTTTGGAGCTGTTCATATGGTGTAATGGTTAAAGTGCTGGACTGCAGAATTGTTGTGAGTTTGAATTCTAGTCGCATTATTACGTTCACTTTTTAAACAAATACCCTTGGGAAAGGTATGATCCCCCTTATCTTCTCAGCTATGGGTTAAATAGTACGACTACTGTGGTTCTAGAAGGATGGCTTTGATGTTAAATAACCTAAGTTGATAGGCCATTAAAAAAAAAAGAAACCAAATCGAATCTGTTTGCTTTTCACTTCACACTAATAACCTTGGGAAAGACATAAATTCATTTGTTTTCCTCTCAGCTATGGGTAAATAGACGACTGGGTTCTTTAGCCTTGATTAGGCAACCAGTTTAGGAGAAAGAAAATTTTGATTTCAAGCCAGCTTTACTGTGATTAAAAAATGACCTTGTGTCACATCCTGCTTCAAACCAGAGAGATTTGACCAATACATACACAGCATCCAATATGTTGGGATAATAGACAGGATACCAATCACTGAAGTCTGAAGAAGCTGTACAATAGAGGCTTGGTTGGTGTCATAGTGTAGAGCTAACAGAAGAAAAAAAAAGCTGTATCTTATAGGCAAATAAATAAGGTGCTTATATTGGATGGACTGATGAATGCTTTCTTTAAAGTTTTAGGTTAGCAGGGTAGCAATGCCAAATATTTCTTTTCATGACATGTTTTTAGAACAATGGGAATTACTTGGCAATGTTCATCTCCTCTCCAGGTAACATGTGACTGGTTGTACTGGGTTACATAGTACCAACAGCAAGTAAACAATCTCTGACATGACTTATGCTCTTCTTTACTGTCTGATAAATAAAAACTGTGTATTATATTTCAAATAGACTAAATTATATCTACTTGTATATAAAACCACTTGTCATACACATGCATAATTGTGGTCACACAATCTTGTTTTGGAGGGGTTGGGTAAATGCATCCATGCCTTTGATCCCCACCTAGAAAAACATATATGAAGTGAGTTATCAAGTTTTTATTTTGAGGAAAGTAGAAAATTCAGGCCTTGGTAATTTCTCTGTGTCTCTCATTTACTCACATAAAAAAATCAGATATCAATGATCTGACGAATTTATGGAAGACTGTTATGTCAAAATCACTACAAAAGGTGTCAAGATAAATTGTAGCTTTTGAGAAAGAAAAATTAAAGTCTTGTAAATTGTTGCATAACAAAGAAAAGCACAGTGCTATATCCATCGACTATTTCCCTTTTTCTTTCTTTCTTCCCACATAGTTAATTATATTTGGGACTGGTTAATAATGAGAGATAATTATCTTTTTTATTCCCATTGTTTTCTAACTTCTGTTATCAGTTGTATATGACCTTCCCACTTTCACCAACCATTGTCCAACATGCTACTTTAGGGCATATTCAATACACCTGTTATTTATTAAATTTCTTGAAAATTGAAAGCCTTCATTTACCTGTTGCAATGTACAAACACCTGGTATTATTATATATTTATTTTTTTAATTTTTGTGGCAATAATCCAGACAGTAACTAGCATCTGTTATAGCAGCTGTATAACAGCATATTCATGATAATGTATTGTTCTTTTATTGGATTTTATATTCCCAAGAATTATTTTGATAACCTTATACAACGATAAACATTTAAAAGAAATGTATATATTTATGTGTGCAGTTCTTTTCTTTGTTTTCTCTTTTAAGATCAAAGTGAAATTACTTCTAGGGATTAAGTAAAAAAAAAACAAAAGCAAAGAACAAACAAACAAACAGTAAAGACCTCCCCTCAAAAAATGCAGTAACCTGTTTATATTATTCTGACAGTTATAAAGCCATGTAGATAAATCAATGTAGCCAAATCCTTATATGTTGTTTATTTTGTTGACAGTTATTAGGTTTTCAGTTACTGGTTATGTGTGTCTGTATAAATTTGCTGCTAAGAAATCGGCATTCTTGTTTTAGTCTGTTGGAGGCTTCTTGGTATTCAAGTTGGAGCCTGTATGCTAATGTATTAGAGAGAGAGCACTGGAACCAAATGTGGGGGTGAGGTGGAAAGGAGAATTTTTTTTTCTGCTGCTGCTGCATTTCACTGTTGGTAACAGTGAATAAGTGCTTACTATTCTGCTTCTATTGACTCCTATGGCCTGTGGGTGTTGGCACTATGTCAGTTGCTATACTACACAAGTGCTTTTAGTTTATGCATAGCATTCTGTGTCTTCTTAACTAAGACATCAGGTCACCTCAACCATAACTCTGCTGTCCCATGTCAGTAGAGATTCTGCAGAATTTTAACCCTCACTAATGTTAGCTTAAAAAACAACAACAACAACAACAAAAAGTGAGATCTGTTACTATTATATTTGGAATATTTAGGATGCAGTGAAAAAAAAAATCTTATTTCTGTTTTATTTGCAAATGAATAGTTTTTTTTTTTTTTTTTTTTTTTTCTGAGAAACAAGTAAATGTTTGTTTACCATGGGAATGTTTACATATAGATGTGACTGCTTGCAAAAAAACATAACATCTATGTTAAGAACTGGGAGTATAATAGTTGATTTGAAACTGCAGCAGCTTAAATACCTTCTTTGATCAGTAGACATGTGATCCACTTTGAATAAAAGGTTGTCAGCAACACATAGTCTCTTTATATTTTTGAGTATGAAAAACAAATCTGTTTTTGATTGATAACTCTGTGTGTGTGTGTGTGTGTGTGTGTGTGTGTGTGTGTGTGTGTGTGTGTGTGTGTGTGTGTTTACCAACCCCCTCCATACTAGCTGGGTGTGACATAAGGTCAATTTTTTAATTGGTGTTTGATAGGTTTGAATTTCCCTTCTCCTAGACTAGTTGCCTACCAAGGATTAAAAGCCTAGACCTTACTATTCTATGCATAGCTGGAGGGAGAATAGTTTGATTCATACCTTCCCCAAGAATATTTGCTATTTGAAAATGCAAACAGCCTTGTATAGGATTTAAATTCTGGTCGCCATGCCCATTTCCTATGATGATATTCACACACACACACACACACACACACATATATATATATATATATATATATATATATATATATATATATATATATATATATATATAACAAAAGGTGTGTGTGTGTATTTGTATATTCATATATTTTATTGTTTTCAGTAACTAATTAAGGACTACTATATATATCTTTTTTTTAATTTACATTTTATATCAATTCCTAACTGTGTGTATACCAAAGCATTAACATCTAGCGTAAAATTAACACCTGATCTAGCTTGGATGTTAGGGTCCCATTCCTGGAGCATTTAGATCTGTTTAAAAATTGTTAGAACTGTGCAAAATAAAACAAAAAAAAATTTAAGTCTTCATAAAAAATGTAAATATGAACATACAATGTTTCCCTAACTTCTTGGCATAAAATAACCCTAGGTGAGTTGACATGCCATTAAAATCAATCAAAATTTCTTTTTGAATTGATAATGATCATTTTTAACTGCGTAGGATTTTAATCCAATCAGATTATTTGTTTAGAAATTTTTATGTTGCTCTTTTGTGTATCTTGGTAACCTTGATTTTTTTTTTTTTTTTTTTTTTTTTTTTTTTTAAGATCAAAATCTTTTTCAATCTTTGTTAGACATTCTAGCATGTTATTTTAACTAAAATGCTATTTATCTAATCAAAGGCAAAATTAACTACTGATCATGTTTTGACTCAGATTTATGTTTGGTACATAGTCATTTTCTTTTATTATTTTAGATTAAAGTATATTGGTGGTTATAATTGGTAGGTCATGATAACAGAATTGATGATTGTCAAAAGTAGAAAAATGTTTTAAAACAAAAGTTAAAATGAAATATATATAAACTCAAAACAATCTTTACTATAAAAGTAGCAGTTAAACTTACCATTCAAATTGCCTGAAGATGTAAAAGTCGGAAGCACATTTAGCATACAAGTATATGAAATAATAATTAAAAAAGCCTAAATATCAAACTTGATATCATTTGTGGACCTATACATTGTAAGATATTTATTTTTTCTCTCATCAGACCAACCACAATCCTATCTGTCTATTTATCAGTTACTTGACTGTTTTGTACTTAACAGTAAGTATCTACCTAACCCCTTTACCACAGGCAGGATGTAACACCAATTCAATTTTTAAGTAGAGTGCTGCTGGTTTGAGTTCAGTTTTTCTTTTCCTAGACTGGTTACCTTACTAAGGTTAAAGAATCCAGTCTACCCTACAATTTACCCTAGCTATTCTGTGGTTTACAAGACTAGTTTGCTAACCAGTATTCCACTGGAAGTACTCTGATAAAAAAAATAAGCATTGGTTAGATTTGGTATGAGGCTGCAAATATTGAGCATGTAATGAAACTTGCTTGCTGAACATACTGTGTAGATGAGTGTGGGAAAGAAGAGATGGATTAATACTTTTCCTAAGGGCATTAGCACAAAGTGAAATATAAACTGCTTTGTCCAGGATTTGAACTCTGATAACTATCATGATATGCTCTGTCATTGATATATTTCCACATGTACAAACCTTTCTGTAGTCTTGTATATTTTTACCCAACCTCTCCATTATGAGCAGGGGGTGTCCATTTTTAAACATATTAATGTGAGTTTAAATTCAGTTTTTTTCTTCTAGACTGGTTGCTAATACCAAGGCTAAAGAACCCAGTCTATTCTACTATTTACTCATAGCTGGGGGAAAATAGATGGTTTCATGCCTTTCTCAAAAGTATTGGTTCAAAGGGAAATGTAAACAGCTTCATTCAAGATTTGAACTTGGGTCACAGATTTTATTTCCTACTTTACACTTAGCATGTCAGAGACAACAGTATTAATAATTGAAGTGATTATATAATTTGCTAGCCTCATTTGAGATATTCCTACTTCTTGTGTCAAAGTGAACATATTTTGCAAATCTAACAAATGTGTGAGAAACAAATTTAATTTGAAGTTTCCTCTGTTTACACTTAACAACTTCACAATATTGCAGTGTTTGGTTGATAAATTTTGTGAGACTGGGAGTGCACCGGATCAAAAAAGCTGAAATTATCTATTTATTTATTTTTTAAAAAATTGTTGAAGTTTTTTATGTGTTTAACTCCTTAACACAGAAAAATTTGGGTTGTCTACAAAGAAGTTAAAGTAGTTAAATTACAAATTCTCAAAATATGATTGCATCCTTTTTGAAACACAGTATATCTATTTTATCTGCACAAAACCCAAAATTGTGTGTATGTATATATATATATATATATGTATGTATGTGTGTGTGTGTGTATATATATATATATATATATATATATATATATATATATATATAATGTGCACACACACATACATCCAGACATTGATGGTTTCTTAGACCTGCACTAGATTTACTTAATTCTTTTTTTTTCTTTTTTTTTATTTCATATTAGCTTTGTTTACATTTGTTCTTAATGATAACCTCTTTTCATGTCTTCTCATGACTGTTTCTCTTTTGCTGGTTGCATATGTATGTGTTTGTTGACACAGAAATTATCTTCAATCATTGATCCATGACATTCTTTCTTTCTGGCTTATTTAATTCTCAGTTTTAATTACATGTCTACACATTCTGTTGCACTGAAAAACATGTTTCTTATTATATATAAAATCTACTATATTTATGTAAATGTTTGAGTGGATATGTTAGGTACACGCAATTTACATTTTTTTTTTTTTTGATTGCTTGATGTACAACATGATGACAAACATTTCCTTATTGTTGTTACGATAGCTTTTTAACTGCTTTAAGGTTATTTATGATATATTTTACAGTAATATACATTGTAATCTCGGTTAACCTTGTGAATGATTGGAATGAGGCATAAATCTCCTAGTCTTAATCTACCATTTTTTTTTTTTTTGGTTGGGTACTGATATTTATCACAAAATGTACACCAATGTCTTTTTATTGAAAATGCATTCTTTGTTTTTCTACTTGGAGTTTTGGTTTTCTAATTTTCTTACCTTCACATTTATTTCTCTTACAATAATCTGATTTTTGTATGTTACACTGCCCTCTCTTTGATTTTAATGGCATGTCAATTCATCAAAGGTTATTTTATGCCTAGAGAATAGGAAATCACATTCATTGTACTCTTATATTTATATTTTTTGTGTAGTTCTTTGTTAATAGTATTTTTTTTATGCATACTGTTCTATCAAATATGAATAATTTGCAAAAAAATCTGTTTGACCTATAGATTGAACCTTAATATGTACTACTACTACTTAACCGGCTCATTGGCCTAGTGGGTAGAGTGTTCGTCAATGGTCAGGAAGACCTGGGTTCAATCCCAGGTTGCGTCATACCAAAGATTTTAAAAATGGTACTTGATACCTCCTTGCTTAACACTCAGCAATATATAAGGTACGTAACAAGGGTAAAGTGGACCAATCCAGGGAAAGGAGTAGCACCCTCCTCTACACCTTGGTGTAGTAGCTATTGAAAAGGGAGCCTTCTGGTTGCCCTCGACTACGGTCGCCAACTTTACTTACTTACTTACTACTATGAGTAGACCTGGAAGTAATGGCAATGAAATGTTACTCCATACTCTCCAGATCTTGAGTCTCACCATCAAATGCAGCCTAATGTCATACCCAGGGCACCCCTTTGCTGGTGATACAGTCAGCATATTCTAAGTTTGAGAACACAGCAATTTCCAATCCAATTTGCAACTTGTAGGGTCCACGTCTGTGTTCATTTGATCATTGTAATTTTTTCTAGAGATCATGTTCAAATTCCAGTCATAGAGTTCTTTCCTTTATTTGTTTATTTGCAATTACATTATATTTATAGAATTTATATTATAAATTGACACTGAAATTAAAGTATCTTTTTAACTGTTCTAAAATAATTGTATTAAACAATGTTAAGAGACTTTTTCTCATATCCTCTAACTGATAAAGGCAGCTGAACTTGTTTTTCTTCTTCAAAGTGAAATCTGGTTCTTTCAATGACGACGTTCATTTCTTCACTCTCTCACTCAGATTTGCTCTATGTGCTCTTACCAAGTGTCTCTCTCATTCTGTTTTCACTCCTAACAGTTATTGATTAAAGATTACCGGCTGTTGTTTTGAAGTCCTTATGTACACAATAACTCGTGTTACTATCACTTATAAATATGCATAAGGACTCAAACCTGCGCATGCACATGTCTCACATTACAAATAGCCGCTTCCATGAACCACATGGCATCTTATCAGTGGGGCTTAGAGTAAACTGACCGTATTCCCTGCAGAGTAGTGAGACTCCCCCCCAAAAAGAAGTGGTCTCCTGGATATGGCTCTCTAACTAAATCTGATGGTTCTAGAGATATGGAGAGTATGGAGTACCTCTTCATTGCTATTACTCCTAGGTTCATTCAGACCTGCAGTGGTAATATTTGTTAGGATCCCATCTATGGGTCAAATAGATCTATTTTAAAAAAAAAAAACTCTTTTGAAACAACTACACAAAAAAAGTAAATATGTATATACAATGAACATGATACCCTAATCTAGGCATAGAATTGTCCCAGATGAGTTGACATGCCATTAAAATCAATGACATGCAAAAGTAGTGCATTCTTTTTGCTTTAGTTAAGTGAAAGTCATTACTCATGAAATGTGGAAGATTGGAAAAATTTTCAAGTTTTTGTTTTGTTTGTAACATTTTTCTTAATAATGTAATTCTTAATATTTATTTAATCTATTTTTTAAAAAAATGTTTGTAGTTTCATTATTTGGGATATGCTTAAAGATGCATTGATTTATTCATCTAGAAATGTGTTAACTTACAACATTGTTCCATATATCATTTTAGATAAGGCACCTCTCACCATCACCACATACATCAGATTAAAAAAAAAATTAAATACAGCCTTGACAATATGATCCAGATGTGACAGAAAATAATATTCATATTCCCTCCTGATACTATCCCTTTTCCTCACTCAGTTTAAATTTGGTCTGATAATGATCAATTCGATTCTCTTTATATGTCCTCAGAAAAGAAGATCAGAAATAGCTTGTTCAACCTAGAATTTAAAAAGAAAAAAAGGTCTATGGATACAACTGAATTTTATGATAATTTGTTTGATGTTGGAGATAAAAAAGAAAGAGTATGGAGATTTGAATGAAGGTTTTGGGAGTGGAAGTAATTTCTAATCTGTGATTAAAATGAAAGTTATGATTTTATTTTATTTTATTTTATCTTTTTAAAATGAGATTAAATTACTTGCATGGTATTTCCAGATCATAAAGTCAAGGCTGTGACTGAATCTGTGGGTGGCTGGGTGGTTCTTAGTCTTTGGAAATTTTGCATTAACATTCCTTTGGGATAATTACCATGTTTTTTTTTTTTCTCTGAAAAATGGAATTTCTTTTGAGAAAAACTTCAGAAATATCCTGAACTCATAATTTTTAAAATTTTGTTAAAGATTAAACTTGCTTAAAGTTACCTTTGCCAGGCATTAACCCATTATAAACCAATGTCTTTGTTTAAGGACAGCTAAAATATGAAAATCTCATTGAATTCTTAAATTTGGGTTAATTTAATGTATACTTTGCATTAATAAAATAATATCTACAAAAATAAAGGTTAAATAGATGTTTCAGTATGTTTACTACCCATTTTCATGTGTTACCTTTATAATTTCATTATAAATCAGAAAATGAAAACTTTTTTTAGTTTTAATGAGTTAATGTCTAGTCACATCCTATTTATATTGTGATTGCAAATAAATGATTAAAAGAAAGTACTCTGTAGTTAATAGTTATCACCTTTGAGAAAATATGATTGGAATGAGTGAATGCAGGTCTTGTACTATTGTAGGCATACACTAAATAATTATCTCCTATTGGTATGTCCTTTATGGATCCTGTAAGTTGTCACATAACAGTCCATAAACCCCTTTTCAATCTCTTTTAGTGATGTTGTCTATAACTCTGCCAAAGAATAGTAAAGCCACATGGCTATGTTATTTACACTCATCAAGTAAGCCTTTTCCATTTTTGCATCCATTCTATATTCTGCTTATTCATGAAACAATGCATGTATAGTTCTAGCTGTTGGGACCTCTTTGTATATTCTTTCTTGTAATACTACTTGTATGTATGTATGTATGTATGTATTAAATCTTTTTGTATATGTAAATGAGCTGATTTTGTTTTTCTTTCCATTGTGTTCAGTATTAGTATATCATGGATATACTAATGCTAATATTAGTCCTTGGTACTATTTACCCAACCCCTCCGCTCGGGAAGGATATGACACAAGGTCAATTTTAAGCGGAGTTTAACAGGTTTGAATTCAGAGTTTTCCTTCTCCTAGACTAGTTGCCTAACCAAGGCTGAAGAACCTAGTCTGTCCTACTATTTACCCATAGCTGGAGGGAGAATAATTGGATTCATATCTTTCTCAAGGGTATTAGTGCTATGTGAAATGCAATCAGTCTTGTCCAGGATTTGAACTCGTGTCGCCGTGTCCATTTCCTATGACGATAACGACTACACCACGGTGAGTGGGGACCCTACTCAAATATTTTCCCTACCACCAGGCATTCTAAAACTATTGTTAAGTTGCAAATTGTATTGGAAGTTGCTTTACTTAAAGTATTTTCATGCTATTGCACTAATAAAGAAAATCTTGTTCAAAATTGAATCATAATACAGATTATTACTTAGTATTTGTATCTTATAATTCACGAAATGTCTGTCAGTACAGATAAAGCTCTATCATTTTGCTACTGATTTCAAACAAACTTTCAGGAATTGTTAGTCATGCTGGCAAAAGATTTAGACCTCTCTAGCCGTTCTGGTTCAGGCTGATTTTTATATGGTTTTTATTTCTCACTCTTTATGTCTTACTGTAAAATGTTATTGGCCTCTCACACAACCTCAGTAATCTGCTGTCTTGGCAGATTATTCTCTCTTCTTAATATACACTTAGATCCTCTTTGTCATGTTCAAATGTTGAGCTGATAAGAGGGAATCCATTTCATCTCAATGGTTGACGGGCCTCCAAAAAGCTTTAGGAACTTAATGTTAACATAAATTTATAAAAATTATCTCCTTCAAGTTTGGAAAAAAATAATAAAATTAAGTATTTATTTGAAATATTAATTTTTACAGGCTTTTGATTTTATCTGAGATCTTTGAGTGAACATGAAGCCATCTTCCGTGTACCGTGATTACTGCCAGCAAACCATAGTAAATGAATAAGAACAGCTAAAACCTCCTTTTTAAATATAAATAGATATTCTGAATTTTTTAACGAAAGGTATTCTTTGTCTTGTAGGTTTAATAATGACTTTCTTATTCATATTATATAGGCAAGAACTTTTTACTTTAATAGTAAATCAACCAATGTGGGTTATTTATTGCCAAAGCCATCTTTGTAGTAGTGGTACTACTTAATTCATAGCTTGGAAGGGCATTCTTAATTTTCCTTCAGAGTATTTGTCCAAAAGTGAATGTAATAGCATGACTGGAGTTTGAACTTGCTTACTCTAATGTCATTGTCCAGCTCTTTTGCTATTACACCACAGGGACATCCCACCTCCAGGATAAGTACTATTAGTTATTTAGTTGGCGATCATAGTCGAGGGTAACCCGAAGGCTCCCTTTTCGATAGCTACTACACCAAGATGTAGGGGAGGGCGCTACTCCTTCCCTGGATGGCTCTACTTTACCCTTGATCCGCACCTTATAATGCTGAGTGTTAAGCAAGGAGGCATCAAGTACCATTTTTTGAGTCTTTGGTATGACTCGACCTGGGATTGAACCCAGGTCTCCCGGGCCATTGGCGAACATATAATGATTGATATTTATCTATTATATCTATTAGTGCAGATATATTAAGCCCATTGCCTAAGGATAAAAAAAAAAAATTATTTTCTAGCATAATCTCTTTTTCCCCCCCCCCTTCTTCAAAGCACTTAATTCAGTGAATATAAATCAGGTTGAATATTATACAAGTGAAATTTCAAGTTGCTGATAATGATGAATTTTTGTTTCCTACTATTGGATAGTCTGGAATATTTTTGCTTAAAGTTTATTAGGAAAGTCTTATTCATCCAGAAAGTAAATAGAATTGGTATCTGCAGGAGTGCTCCTTATCCTCTTGGGGAATGTTACAAATTTTTTTGGTGTAAAATCTATTGGAGAGGTTTTATTTATATAGTAAGTAAATGAAATAGGTATCTACTTGCTGTGGCAGTCAACATCAATCCAGAAAACAAACAGAGAAAGTCTGATTTTTATCCAGAGAACAAATAAAAAAATAACCTTGAGCAGGCTGTCTGTGTACATGGACACACAGTGACCTTTTATATAATAAAAAGACAAAATATTTAAAAATTTCAAAGTTTAACTTTAATATGTCTCTCGAGATGTGTATGGGAAGAAAATTATCCGAAGTTCTTTTAGAATAAATTTTTGTTTAACAAAATAAGATTTAGGATATTATTTTTTTTTTTTTTTATATTTCAGGCAAATTTACAACTGAATAATAATTTTATTAGGTCTGCATTTGCACTGAATATAATTTGGAAAAAAAAAAAAAATTTTTTTTCAAATTTTTACTATAATGGAGGTAACTGAAATGCTCACTATGATGTAGATAACTTCAAAATGTTTATTAGAATTTGTTCACTCCTTCCTAAATTAATCTCGCTTCTTCCATCATTTTCACATGTGGAGCTAGTTTTCAGTTAGTGTTGAGTTTTCTTTTTTTTTTTTTTTTTTCTTAAGTCCAGGTAAACATGAAGATGACATTGTGCATTACAAGTCAGATTTATGACGTTTTAAACGAGACAAGGATAAGAGAAGTAGCAGCAGTTTTTATGAAAAATAAATGAAGTGGCAATCATTGTGCTGCATGAAAATTATTTCAAACAATTGTATGCGTTTAGCAAACCTCAAGCAGGATGTAACACAGTCAATTTTTTAAGGCAGAGTATAGTCTTCTTTTTAGACTAGTTGCTTTACAAAGACCAAAGAACCTTGTTTGCACCACTATCTACCCATAACTTGGGAAAGAATAGATGGATTTATGTCTTTCTCAAGGGCATTAGCACAAAGTGAAATGCAAGCAGTCTCATCCAGGATTTGAACTGTAGTCATCAAGTATATTTCCTTTGACAATAACCATTATGCTAACCATGCATCCCAAACATTTGTAAAGTGTCATTATGTTGTCATGTACAATTTCCTATATTGAAAGTGTCTATTTTGATAATCAAAGATTACACAAATATGATTAACAAGGTTATATGTTTAGTTACAAGTTACATATGAGGATGTACTTGTGGTGTAATGGCTAAAGTGCTGGACTGCGAAATCCTAGTAACCGAGTTCAAACTCCAGTTGCACTATTATGTTCACTTATGGACAAATACCCTTGAGAAAGGTATGAATCTCCTTATCCTCCCAGCTATGGGTTTTAAATAGTACTTCTACTGTTCTTCTAGAAGGATGGCTTTGGCATTAAATAACCTACAGAGGTTAATATGCCATTAAACAAAGCAAACAAACCACATGTTCAGTTATTTTTTATTTTTATAACACCCAAAATCCATATAACATCATCCACTTGTGCTGATAGCATTGAATTCTTTGACTTTCTCTCTCTCCATCCATCTCTATAATCCATCACTCTTGGCAGGTCTTCTAGACTGCATCCAGTGTCTGTACAGAGCTGATATATGTAAGTGCATGTGTAAGAGTCTGCAAGAGAATGTCACTTATGAGTTCATCCTTCTTTTCTCAGTAGTGGCCAGCATGTTTTTCATTTTACTTGGATGGCTTGTGGGATAGGAGGTAAGTGGCTGTACAGCTACTGTTTTGTGGAATGCTGCTTCCAGGATTTGTTTAACACAACATTTAGCATTCTCTTCTAGCTTTTTCTCTAAGTATTTCATTAGTGTCACAGGGGTGCATCCATACAGTTTTTCTGACACTGTCACAGCTTGGAAGAAATCTTGTTTTATTTTATCAGAGAGAACAAATCTCTATTTGCCATGACTCATATGATATATGTAAAAAAAAAAAAGAAAAGAAAAAGTAAAGTTGGTGACCTTAGTCAAGGGTGGCCTGAAGGCTCCTTTTTTCAATAGCTACCACACTGAGGTGTGTAGGGGAGGGTGCTACTCCATTTCCTGGATTACTCCACTTTACCCTTACCTTATAGTGCCGAGTATTAAGCAAGGCGGCATCAAGTACCATTTTTTGAGTCTTTGGTATGACTCGACCTGAGATTGAACCCAGGTCTCCTGGACCACTGACAAACTCTACTCATTAGGCAAATGTCCCGTTGTTCTAAATTTTATGCTATTAGTAAGGATTGAATTTTTTTTTCATCCTAAATGAAAATAGAAAAATGTATTCATACTGAATTATAATGTATTCATACTGAATTATAATGTATTCATACTGAATTATAATGTGTTCCTGAATTATTATTAAATGATCATTGTTTTGATAAAGGGATTCATCAGTAATCTGTTGATTTAATAGATGCTAATAAAGTATGACTTAAGCATGTATGGAAGCTCTTATACAATAACTAAATTATTTTTCACTTAGGCATTTTCAGTTTGTCAATATGATTGTTAAAGCTTTTCTTGACTGATTCAATTCATTTTGTTTATAGTCCTGTCGAACAGGGCTTAGAATAGAATGACTATCCCTTACAGAGGGATAAAACTCTGCTTAAAGAAAAAAGAGGTGTCCTGTGTATGACACTAAAGTGCATCTGATGGTGAGGCTCCAGATTTTGTGAGTATGGAGTGACTCTTCATTATGATAACTCTTAGGTCCACTCTGACTCAGTGTGGTAGTTAGTACTGGTTAGAGTCTTATCTATGGGCCAAATAAATGTTTTCAAATTATTTGTATAAGATGGGAATATTTGACTGTGCAAAAATCTCTTGTACTACACAAAAAGATGTAAATATAAATGTATGATGTACGCAATTCCCTAATCTCTAGGGCATGAATTAACCCTGACAGGTTGACATGCTGCTTCAATCAATTAAATTTTTAGAGTGTATTTAGACTTTGGCTTCTCAAATTTTTTATTTGATGCATCTCTTGTAACCAAATTTCATTTCCATTCACCCTTAATAAAATAAATACAAAAATATAGCAAATTTATTGGTGTTTCATACAATTTATATGAGAAAATCAATAGACTATAAATGCAAATGCATCTTTAATTCTTGAATTATTTTTTGATAGGAAGGATGAGTTTAGTGGACACTGAGGTGATCACTAATATTAGGTTGCAGGATTGCGAGTTTGAATTGCAAATCACCATATTCTGGGTATACTGAATCATATAATAACACCCACTCCTACAAATACCTGGAGATACTGAAATTATAACATATTTAACAAGTCAATGCGGGATTTTTTATTAATAATAATTTAATTTTCATTTGTTCATTCAAATGATCCATATATTTTGAGTGGGTTGTATGTGAATGATACATCACTTACTGGCTATCATGCCTAATCAGGCATTATTAGGTGTACAATATCTGGCAACTTGTTAATATGATTCAGTAATTTTATTTATTTATTTATTTTTTTTTTTAATTTAAAAAAAAAAAATTTAAGGTTTTTTTTTTTTTTAAATATATAAAATTATATTCACTCCCAGGAATCTATATGAACTACTTTGAGACACCCTGGTTTAGGCAATCATACAATGAAATTGTCAGTGGGGAAGGAAAGAATATAAATTTTCAGCTGTTATCATTTACTAGCTATAAGAAGTTTGTGAGAATACCTGTGAAATAATTAAAATGAACATAAAAAAAAGAATTGAATGATGATTTTTTTTTTTTTTTTTTTTTTTTTTTTTTTTTAGATTCATATAGTTATAGTAAACAACAAATAATTGTGTTCAATTTACTGAGAAAATTTCATGATTCTTTTTTTTGATGATAAAAAAATTATGAAATATTAGAAAAGAAAATATTCAATTAAAATAGAAAAATTTGTAAAAGTCGAATATTTGGAAATTAAGTAGTTTTTAAAGACTTTCAGAAATATTTTAAAAATTTGAGTGGAGATTATATATAACTCACTTTTCTATGTTGGATTGGATTTATTAGTAAAAAAAAAAGCTTAATCATTGCATATTTCACATAGGTTAACTGAAATCACTTTGGATATTTCAGAATTAGAGATACATAAGCATTCAGTATTGTATTATGAAGTAACTTTTAAGACATTACTAAATTTTCACCTTGTTGGTGGGGTTTTGAATATGCTGACTGCATTCTCTGCAGAGGAGTAAGACTCCCACAAAAGGAGTATCCAAGGTATGAAACTACATTATATCTGGTGGTGAGACTCTAGTTCTGGAGCTCTGAGGAGTGTAGAGTTCCCTTTCATTGTCATTACTCTCAGAGTCCCTTCTATGGGTAAAATAGATCTGTTTGAAAATTATTTGCATTGGACAGGAATACTTGATGTCCCTTAGCTGTGTGTAAATTTTTTTGTATCAATAGTTTCTTGAATCTATAATTGCTTACTAAGAATTATTATGATGATTACTTACTTAAACTTGTATAATTGTGTGCAAATTATTGGTATCAGATAGGAATACCTGGAACCATGTAATTAAGCGCAAACAAATAATTATAATGACATAGAATTGTTAATTTAAACCATTGTGTATAAATTATTTGTATTGTTCCTAGTATTTTGATCTAAAACAACTGTGTACAAATTGCATTAGGAATATTTGATATCATATAAGTGTGCAAACAAATGATAATAGACAAATAAAGTGCAATTAAAAGAATGCAGTGGAACATTGAAAATATAGTTGTGATTACAATCAAACATTTCCAAATGAATGAAATTTCAGCATTGAATAACCCATAAGGAGTTGATTTATATATACCATTAAATAAACTAAACAAAAACAGTTCTGAACTTATAGATTTGTTATGGTCAGAGGGTTACAGTTAAACCATTTTGATAATGGTATTGTATTTGTCTTAGCAAGTACATCTTAGAGTGGTGTTGCTAGCCATGTGCCTTCTGGTTTTGAATTTGTTTTTTTTTTTCTTTTCTTAGATCAGTTTGCCAACCTACAAGGCTAATGAGCCCAATCTGTCCTACTATTTATCCATAGAGGAAGAAGACAGATTCATCTATTCTAAAAAGCATTAGCGCAAAGTGAAACACAACCTCATTGAGGATTTGAACTTGGTTCATTGAATCTGTTTCCATGATGATAATAATTATACCATCCACGCCTCTATAAAAACAAGACACTAGTTATAGTATTTTTACTAGTCATATTAGTATATGTGACTTTTTAAAAGAATTCCTTTCCAAAATTCCAACCCTATTTCACTTTAAATTTTAACAAGTATGTGGTCTGTACTGACACATGGCATATTTAATACAATACCCAGTATAAATTGAAAGTTTGAACTTTTGTACTTTTGAACACATCTGATATCAAGTCAAACGATTGTCATTTTCAAATCTGTTTTAACTCCTCCTTTTGCTGACCTTTAGCTGAAACCTTATAACATTGATATATCACAGAGTTTATTATTTTTCATTATTTGTTTGTTATGCCTCCTTGGGTGTCTCCCCTTCTTACTATCTTTTCAAGTATCAATCCAATTTCTGTTAAGTAATTCATTCAAATAGTTCCCAAAATTGCCCTCTTAAATTCTTTTTCTTACCATTTTTTTTCTGAAATCATCTAATCTAATCTGAAATTTTTCTACACTATTGCTCTTTGGGATCTGATTAGACAATCTATTCCAAAAATATATCATTCTATCTGTAAAATTCTTTGCTACTTGACAACTTGTATTAACAGGTTAAAAAACAAACAAAAATGTAATCTTGATATTTTCAGGAGCTATTTCTGGTAAGTTTTCTCCTTATCTGAAGTTTGACTTGAAGGTGTCAGAATGAATTTACACTTTCTGAGAAAATGGGTATTTGCTACCCATGATTTTATCCAAATACTTGTTTTAGTCTATATAACAATAAAGTTGTCCATTGTATGTATTTACTCCACCCTTCCACCATGAGCAGAATCTGCACTGTCAATTAAGTGGAGTACGGCAGACTTTAATTGAGTTTCACTTGAGAAGAGTTTTTTTTGTACCTCTCCTCCTCCATCCAGAGATTAACCATCTCTGACAGCAGTCATTGGTGAATACACTACACCATATAGAATGGAGCCTCCAGGAGTAAAGCTGGATATTGGAAATTTTTTAAAATGATTCCAAGCATTTATAAAATGCACTAATACAGGGTTAAAATGTATGAAAACAACTGACACATCTTGAATCACTTGAAGTTCACCAAAGTTTGAGAAACTGGAGTGAACAACAGGCTCGCCCATCCTACTAGTAATTATGATTTTAAAATCATAAAGTTGTAATTTTTTTAATGAATATGACTTAGTTTTTTTCTTTTTTTTTTCTAAAACTAATTAACCTAAGCATATGATCATAAATGTAAATTCTTCTGGACATGGCCACCCGAGTTCAATTCTTAGATGAGACTGCACTAATATTAATACTAATACTCTTGGGGAAAGGTATGCATCCAACTATTCTCTTTCCAGTTATGGATAAATAGTAGGATAGACTGAATCTCTTTATCCTTGGTATGGCAACCAGTCTTGGAGAAGGAAAATTCTGAATTCAAACTTGTTAAACTCCACTTAAGAATTGACTTTGTGTCACATCCTCCTCATGCAGAGTGGTTGGTAAATACATAAATTAAGATTTTTCGCTATTTTCTGACTTAGGCTGTTAAAAAAATGCTATGATTCATAATGATTTTGAAACAACTAATGTAGATGACTCTTGGGTAAATTCATGCATACATTTACCTAACCCCTCCATATGCCCAGTCATTTGGGACAATAGAATATGCTGACTGAATCTCTGCAGAGGAGTAAGACTCTCCCAGCAAGTGTCCTAAACCATCTGATGGCAAGGCTCCGGTTCTGGAGCTCTGGGGAATGTGGAGTACACTTCGGTGTCATTACTCCCAGGTTCACACTATGCTGAAGTGGTAGTACCTGTTAGTGTCCCATTTATGGGTCATATAGAACTGTTTAATCAATTACTATACTTGAAACCATTTAACTGTATGCAAACAAATGATCCCTGGCTCAATTAAAAATGTTACCTATAAACTATTTGTTTACAAATCATATATTTGATATATATGCATAAACAGGATTTGGCATTAAATAGCCCTCAAGAGTTAATATGCCATAAAATGCAATCAACCAACCCCTCCACCATGGACAAGATGTGACACAAGGTTAATTTCTAAGCAGACTGATTTGTAACTTAACCAAGGTTAAAAAAAGCCCAGTCTGCCCTTTTGTTTATTCATAGTTGTAAGGAAAGGAAGAATAGATGGATTCATGTTTTTCCCAAGGGCATTAGTATGAGGTGAAACACAAACAGCTTTGTCCAGGATTTGAACTCAGGTTGCCTATTCCATTTCTTATGATCATTGCTGTTACACTAAGTGTACCCCCTTAATGCATATGTTTATGCCTGTGTGAAAGATGATGTAACTGAATTGACTTTGTTATTTAACTGAAACAGTAATTATGACTGTCAATTTTCTTTCACAAATTTTGGATGTAATTTACAATTATCAGTTAAAGATTTCATTAATGACTGATGTTTTTATACTCCTACAAGCCTTTGATAGTGTGAATGTGTGTATGTATTTACCAACTCCTCCGTACGAGCTGGATGTGACACTGAGTCAATTTGTTATGCAGTGTTTAACAGGTTTGAATTCAGAGTTTTCCTTCTTCTAGACCAGTTACCATACCAAGGCTAAAAAGCTCAGTCTGCCCTACTATTTTATCCATAGCTGAATAAAGAATAATTGAATTCATACTTTTCCCAAGAATATTAGTGTTATGTAAAATGTAAACAGCCTTGTCCAGGATTTGAACTATGGTCACCGTGTCCATTTCCTACGACTATATCCATTACAGTGTGTGTGTGTGTGTAAAAGAAAAGACTGTTTAAAAAAAATTTATTTACTCCCCACCAAAAAAGGTGATTTAATGTATTGACACTTATAAGCAACAATTTTTTAGAGAAACATTTGAAATTTATTAATAAAGCTTTCTGTATGCC
>OY757915.1:22648933-22788933 GCA_963585895.1 Sepioteuthis lessoniana | reverse complement strand
TTCAAATAACTATACGCATAAAAATTATACCAAATAAAAATAATAAAAACGTTTTTGGCATAAAATAACCCGATGGGTTGGCATGCCGTGAAATCCAACCAACCAACCACTCTGCTTTTTTATTTATCCATTACTGGATGAATTCATGCTTTTTTCTAGGGCATTGGCATGAAGTAAAATGCAAATAGCCTTGTCCAGGATTTGAACTTAGTTTACAAATTCAATTTTCTATGACAATAATCATTAGGCTAAGTAAAGTTAATCTAGATAAAATATCCACTGTAATTAAAAAGTAAATTTATATGAACAATTATTTTCATTTATTTCAGAATATTTTTGTCTGTTTTTGTTTTTATTTTATATTTGTTAAAATTTGGCCTGAAGTTATAGTAGGTCATAACTTGTTTTAACTTGCCAGGTAGATTATGACGTGATTTATTTTTTCTGACTTTTTGTATGTAGTTCATATTTAAAAAAAAAAAAAAAATCACTAAATGAATTTACTGATTGTAGAAGAACTTGCCAAAATTTTGTTTTTGGAAGGGGAGAAAAATTTTCAAATTAATTCTTTGTTTTGTAATATTAGATCGAACATCGGTGGCTATTCTGTTACTGCCATATTTTAACAGCTCAACTGAGATTCCATTAAAATCAAATGATTTGCCATTATTCATTTCTCTGATTTTTGGATTAGATTTCTTCTAGAGATACACAATTTCATTATTTCTTCAACAAGCTCAAGTTGAGAGAGTTCATTGAGGATCTTTTTCATCAATAATTGATGGATAATAAAAGACATTTCAGAAATGTTCTGTCTGATAAGCCATGATATCATCTGTATCTATCGTCTAATTAATAAGAGGACATTTGAAGAAACATAGATGAATGAATCAAAAGATGTTCCTGGTAACAACTCTTCATCTATAATACTCTAAAAATACTATAAAATGTAGCAGAAAATTATTATTATTGAAAAAGAAAAAAATATCATGGTCACTTAGTTTTCTTTAATCAGATATATTTCATCTCTATTAATAATTTTTGTTAATTCCTTTCAAAATACTCAAAAAGTAAACTGAAGAAAGTCGACATAAGAATAAAAAACAGAATGAATTTGAAGGAAAAAAGAGAAAAGTGACAGAAGTAGAATAAATTATAGAAAATTATAGTGATAAAAAGGAAAAACAAATGAGACAGAAAAATGAAATAGTTTATCAAGTAAATTATTAATATTTTCTTTAATAAAATATATTTCTTATCTGTCTATTAATATTCTTTTCTCTTAATATTAATATAGCTTAAAATGAAAATATAAAAATCTGGTTGTTTTATTTGATAGATTTTGTAGTATTTGAAGTTATATAGACAAAATATACCAATGCATAGCCTAATAATATAATTACATAGAAATATATAATATTTATATTTGAAATATTGATCCATTCTGATTTTGAGTTTCAAAATTTCTATTTGATATGACATATTTATTTGTATAAAATCATCTGTCAAAAGGTCACCTTAGTACTCTTTTCTTTAATTCAATAATCCACTTTTATAAAAAAAATCAACAAAAACTGATGACATATTGGAAATATGCTACTTGACTTTGACCAACTGGATAGCAATATGAATTTCAAATATAAGGTTTATGTTGATTGTGTAATAAAAAAAAAAAATTCTTTTTTCACTTGTAAAAGTGCAAACATGTATTTGCAGGACAGTCACTCCCTAACTTTGCAAATAGATCCATGATACTATGCACATTGAAGTAGTAACCTCCATATCCTTGTATTTAATTTCCTGAAATGTGACTATCCCAATTCAAATGAATCTAGAAAAGAGCATTATGATAAAAAGAAAAGGAGGAAAAAATATATGAGCAAATTATTAGACAAAGATGGTTTAATTTTGTCTCTAGAAATTTACTGGAAAAGAAATCTGTGTGTGTGTGTGTCTGTCTGTCTTTTAATTGATATCATTTTTTAATTTAATAACTTGTCTGATTCTTGTTCAAATGATCTCAAATTTTAACGGAATGTGTAAAAACCACTTAAAATTCTATGTTTAATGTCTTTTTTTTTCTTATAAGGCATAGAAATGCCATTCGTTGGAATAGAAAAGGCATTTAAGCATTAAACGGAATTTTTTTGTGAAAATTTTAGATTATTTGAACAAGAATTGATCAAGTTATTAAATTATGAAATGATATAAATTTATTCTAAAACACTCTGTATATTCTAAATATCAAATTTTTTGAAAAACCTCATATTTTTGAGTTTTGTATCAATAAATTTTTAATCATGACGTATTTTTTACTTTTTATGTTAACATTCCTACCTGGAAAATAATTTATAAGCTTGGACTTTAATTAACAAAGTATTTTTGATAAAGTTGATTTTTATTATTTAATTACTTAAAAGTATTTATTGCTGTAGATAAAGAAAAGTGATTTATTGAAAATAATGGTTTTGATGTAATCAAAAATGATAATTTTTATTTAAAAAAAGAACAAAAAAAATATGGCAAATATTTTTATTTATTTGAAATATCTGTCTATATTTCTGAGATGTGGTATTATGCACATTATTTACATTTTTTTGACTATTGTCCTCATCTTTGTTGCCATGTTTATCACAATGTTTCAGACATTGTATGCTCTGGCCTTCTTCAGGTGGTTGGAATGTCAAACTTAACCGTTTATTTTACTTACCGGGGTAGACTGTTCTAGTTCCGCGAGCCATGTTTAATGGATGTGAGTTATCTGCCTTCACCGAGTATTGAACTCACACTTTTTGGGTATATCACTGGATCTAACCAACGCCTTTATCCACTGTACCATGTGTCCTTGAGGAGATATCTGAGTATGAATTTCTGGGTATTATAAACCTAATGTCTTCAGCAACCATTTTTACCTGTGCTTATATTGCAATTTTGCTGCTATCATTGCATTTTTTTTACCAGAGCTCATATTGCAACTTTGTTGTTATTATTGCTTTTCTCTGGCGCTCCTTATTACTGGTTCCCATATTGTATTAATTTCTATGTTTGGTTGGCTCAGGAGATTTTTGTGGCCCAGCATTATTTGAAATAATCTTTTTTTTTATTTAATTTTTTTTTTAACTAACAGGTACAAACTAGGTTTATACCATCCATTGTATTTTTATGAACTAAAGTGACTTGTTGACTGGATTAAAGTAAAACAATTATTGTTTCACTATTATTTTCTCCTTCAGAGGTCAACAGTTTATGATTGTTATAGAAACTGTTCCTATTTGTTTTGGGCCAGAATACTTTTATTGTGAAATGATTATCAGAGAATATTTTGTGCATTAAAACTTAAAAAAAAAAAAGCAAAAGAAACCTGGTATAATGGGGAGGACCCCCCCCCAAACAACTGTTTTTGAGAAACAAAAAAGTTATATTGCCCCCTTCCCACAGAAAAAGAAATTGGTATATTGAAAAAAATAAAACAAAAAAACTTGTGTGTGTGTGTATATATATATATATATATATATATATATATATATAAGAAAACTGGTATATTGAAAAACAAGAAACAAATTTTCATTTTTTCAGAATAATTTTAATGTAATAAGTTATTGTTCTTTGTTTTGTGTAGGCTGGGTGCTGAAAAAGTTTTAGTCTGACTGAGCAGGTTATAACCTGGAACTGTGAAATATAAATGCTATTCCACATATTCATTCTTGAGGTTCAACACATTTAGTACAAGTTTCTTTTAACCCTTCCCTAAAAATTAAAAGAAAGCTAATTCTCTTCTTGCTTGTCTTGAGAACTTTTCAACAACCCCTCATGTAAATTTCAAAATGGTTGAACTAGTATATGAAATAATTTCAGATATCCTACTGAGATATTTTGGGGAGAAAAAGATACTAAAATAGTCCGTTATCTTCATAAGAGTTGATCAAGATATCCATTGTATATAATCAATATTAATCACTAAATTAAGTACATTGAAAAAGGAAGGAGATTATGTTGAAAAATAAGTATTGCTTCTTCTCCTTATTAGCTCTAGACTAATTGATATACTTAAATAAGATCATAATTCCACTCTTTTAGGAAAAGTTTTGTAATTCATTGAAATTTAATCCAAAATTCTTCATTGTTGAAGTGTGAATAGTAATTGTGCTTTCTGTTACATTTCGCAGCTTTACTATTTGACTGATAGAAGAAAAAAGCAAATGGTGGTGACAATAGAAATCTGCCCCTGCCTTGTATAAATCACCTACACTCCCCTTTTCTTCCAGCTCCCTTAAAACAATTGCACCTTCTCATAGTTGCATCCTTTGGGGTTTCTCGAAAAAGCTACTTTTATTTGACTCCCACTCTGCACTCCCAAGCAGACAACATTCCAGTCTCCTATGGTTTACCATCTTCAGACAAATAGTAAGTAACATTCTTTGATAGTTGTCAGTCTATTATTTTTTCTTTTTATTATTAAACTACTTTTGAAGACCTTTTTTGAAATCTACAAATTTATATTATCAAAAATATTCAATTGATTTTTTATAATGAACTTTTTTTTTTCTTTTTTTTTTTTTTTTTTTTTTTCATCAATTATATTTTTTTATGGAAATTCCTTTAATATTAACATCTGTTAAATTCAACCTATTAAGAACATTAAATCAATACTTACATATAAAATGTTTGTTGTAGGTCCAAAGAAAGAAAAACAATATATTTTAAAATAGGTAGGTCCATGAAGAGATTTGTATTTTTTTAATTTATTTATTTTATTAAATAAATTCAAAAAATACAAATCTCTTTGAGGATCTACCTATTTTAAAATATATTTGTATGTATTTAGGTAGAAAATTCTCTTGCAGGCATATTTTATTCAAAATGACAGTCAAGGATTTGCTTTTTAGCTTTTAATTCAGATTTTCTTGTTGGTGAAGAAGATATCACAACAGTAGTTGAAGGCAGTTTAGAAACTGTCCAAAGTCTCTATTAGTGTAGTTTGATTATGGGTACGTTTGACAGTCTTTTGTCATTGTCAAAACCTGGCTACTCCTGTGCTGTGGACTGCTGGATTTATTCTCTGCTCAAGGAATTTTTTGACCATCTTTGACCAAAGATGCTTGAATGTAACCATACTCGGACTAGACTAACAGATTTTGGAGTTTTTAAACTGCCCACAACCACAGTTTTGAAATCTTGTTTGCTAACAAGAAAAACTGAATAAAAAAGCTAAACAACAAATCCTTGTACGTTATTTTGAATAAAATGTCTGCAACTCATTTTCAATAATATATAAGTTAATTTTTACATACGTGAAATTTGTGTATGAAAAATATATTCACATGCATGTATTAAGTTGTGTGAAAAATAATGGGATTTTATTAGCAAGATTGGAACAGAAATATGAATGTGTCATGAATAAAAAGAAAAGTTTTAAAAATAAGGAAAAATTCTGATTATTTTCTAAGAATCTTTTTGCACACTATTTTTTTTGTTCTATTTGAAAAAAAAATTTTTTAAATTTGTAGTTTTTTTTCACCAATAACTTGTGAGCATCCATAGCTAGCCACGTGAAAAACATGGATTTGACCTCATTCAGCTCACAAAAAAACCCCAAAACAAACCCAAAAACACTTGATTGGGACCTGAATATTAGATTTTGGGAGGAAATAATGGCCAATTTTATTACATGTTTGAATATAGAATAGGCCATTATTTTCAAAACAAGCTAACACAAAGCTACAATTCAGCTTAAAAAAGTTATTATTGAAATTTTTATCTAAATCCAAAAGAAATTTTTTTTTCTAGTAGCTTTGTAAGATATTAACTTAAAATATAAAATCAACTTATTTAAAATTATTTCAATTTTATAATTTTTACTTGTAATTCTGAAAGCTGTTAACTTCGATGTGTAACCATAAAAGAACAACTAGTACTGTAAGTCAGTAGTTTTTAAATTGTACTTCACAGATGCTGCAAGGGTGTCTTTAAAATCCATATTATCCAATTAATGATAGAATCACAAATGTATTTTTATTTATATGGAAGGTCCACTACATAGAGCCTGAAATGGAAAGAGTTCTTGGTTCCAAAAAGTTTGAAAACTACTGCTGTAAGGCCTGTGTGCCGTAGTAAGCAAAGTTTAATAAATGTTAATTGATACCATGTAAACTAGTTATGTAAATGAGTTGGTAGTTAGTTATTAGCATGTTGGTTGGCTTGTGAATCCATTTTCATAAATCTTAATTAATGGGTAATAGATTTGATCCTATTTACCAACCCCTCCGCTTGGGCAGGATATGACACAAGGTCAAATTTTAAGCGGAGTTTAACAGGTTTGAGTTCAGAGTTTTCCTTCTCCTAGACTAGTTGCCTCACCAAGGCTGAAGAACCAAGTCTGTCCTGCTATTTACCCATAGCTGGATGGAGAATAATTGGATTCATACCCTTGGGTAATAGATTTGATGGGTCTTGTTTGAATGCTTCATATTCATTTTTAGACCCCCCCCCTAAAAAAATCCCAGCACTTTTACTCCTATACAGATGATTTGATAAGCAGAAACTAAGTGTCAGCATAAAAAACTATATGAAAAAATTTCACTAAAAATAAAAAAATAGTCTATTCCTTTCTGTTCATACTCTTTACAGCAATGAGATTAACAGTAACTAAAATTTGTATTATACTAAATAATCTGTGAACAGTGTATTCCCAACAGTGGTCCATGATGTTGATTCTTTTATTTAAAAAGAAGTGAAAGATTTAATTATCTTAATTTGGATCATTTTTAAACGATGACATTCAGTACAAATGCAGATAACACAAAATTATTGTTCATTTGCAAATTGGACTGGGAATTTCTTTATTTTCTAAGTTAGAGTATTTTAATTATATTGCTCTAATGAAAATTTTGCCATGATGTGCTATTTTTCTTGGTTTGTGATTATATAACACACACATATACATGGGGAGTTCTTGTGGCATAATGGCTAATATGCTGAACTGTGACATAGTAGGTTAATTCAAACTTCAGTTGTTATTTTGTTCACTTTCGGATTAATACCCTTGGGAAAGGTATGAACCCCTTATCCCTCAACTATGAATTAAATAGTACTGCTACTGTCCTTCTACAAGAATAGTTTTGATATTAGATAACCTATGAAGGGTGATATGCCATTAAATAGAGAAATCTCACACACGCGCGCGTGTTAGATTTCTTATATATATAAAAGGATTTTTAGTGATATAGTGGTCATGAATTTAAAAATGAACAATATAAGTCACTGTCCTTACTAACTCTACCATGTGGCTTGATGTAAACAATAATTTATGCTTAATTTTTGATATTGATTTATGTGAATCTGTATATAGCTGCTTACAGACCTTGAACAAATACTATTGTTACTATGCTATACTTTAACATTACTATGAAATGACATTAAAGCTATTTGTATGTTTTGCAAGTCCTTGAAAGGACACTTAAGTCTAGCCTGACAATAGTTTCCTCTTTTGTATAAAATTGTATTGATGAAATAAATGTCAAATAATCTGACACTTGTAATAGGACCTCAAACCTCTTAACCTATAGTCCTTTGATCTAGCTGCTGAGTCAGACTGAAATATAGATTTTGTTTAATTTTATTTTTTTAATAGAAGGATAAGATATCCACTGTATGGAAGAGAAATAAGATGTGAAAACCAATTTGTTGGAGGTTTATGCATTTATTATTACATTTCTCAATGTTACAAGCTTTGTCAGATAATGATATAAGAAAATATTTTAGGAAAAAAAGATGTATTGGAGAATGTTACGACAGTCTATGAGGTTGTAATTAGGAACACTGATTATTATGAAACTTTAGAAAGTGGGGAAATTGATTTTAAATTGTGCATAACTGTACATAAATATAAAACTTATCAAAATTAAATTTTAATCAAATGACCTATGCATAAATACGCCCCCCCCCAAAAAAAAAACAAGACGAAACAAAAATCCTTGTAAATGTTTGGCAAAAAACGTTCGTTTATATATGCTGAAAAAAAAATTCCAACAGTAATTTAAAACAAGTTCTAAGATTATTATCATTTTTTTCTTCTTGTGAGTTTTTTTACACCAGCTCTAATTGAAGGTTTTTTTACTGAGTGACAGCAAGTCACCTCAGGTTTTCAGGACTCTTCTAAGTATTGTAGCTGATTTTAGTAGAGCTGTGTTCAGGATGGTTTCAACTCTTCCTCTTTTTTAGCCCAGTCGACTGGGGCTGTAGAATACACTGACTGCATCTCTGCAGAAGGATAAGACCCTCCAGTTGAGTGTCCTGGATAGGACACTAAGCAATCTGATAGTTAGACTCCAATAATGCTGGAGCTTTGGGGAATGCAGAGTACTCCTTCATTACCATTGCTTTCAGGTCCATTCTGGCCCAGAGTAGTATCACCTAATAGGGTCCTATCTATTGACATTTAACTTGTGTGCAGACAAATGACATACTAAATTGAATTGTTAGAAATAGAACTGTTTCATCATTTGACTATATGTAAACAAATGATTGATGTTTAATTGAATTGTTAGTGATATATGGCAATACTTGGAATCCTTCAACTGTACATATGAATAAATAGAGTTGAATAGAATAATTAGTGTTAAATAGCTGTACTTGTAACCACTTCACTGTCTGCAAACAAATGATTGATATTGAATAGAATTAGTGTTTGATAGGAATCATTGAAATTATTTAACTTTGTGGAAACAATAGCAGCACTAGTGTGCAAACAAATGAGTTCTAACTCACTTAGAAATGAAATTGCCTACAAACTATTCACTTATAAATCATGTATATCAATTTTAATGCAAGTGCAAACAAATGCCTGATGTTAAACTGTTGCTGTTACATAGCTATATACAAAACCATTCAACTGTTTGCAAACAAATGATTAACAGTAAATAGAATTATTCATGTTAGATATAAATACTTAACCACTTAAATGTGTTTGTTGTTGTTGTTGTTGTTGTTGTTGTTGTTGTTGTTTGTTTTTTTTGTTTTTTTTTTGTTTTTTTTTTAAAGAAAAAAAAAAGAAATGAGCTCATGTTTGTTGAAAAATGTTATCAACAAAATGTGTTTACAAATCATATATTTAAAATATATGTATAAAGAAGATTTGGCATTAAATAACCTACAAGGGTGGATATGCCATAAAACCCAACCCAACCCAACCAAACCAAACCATCTAATCTCTTTCTTTGCCATTACTCCCTGGCTCACTCTGACCTAGAGTGGTAGTACCTGTTAGGGCTCTATTTATAGGTCAAATAGATTTGTTTAAAAATTATTGACATTGTGTGTGTGTGTGTGTAAAAGTTGGTGACTAGTTGAAGGCGACCCAAAGGCTCCCTTTTTGATAGCTACTACACCAGGGTGTAGGGGAGGGTACTACTCCTTTCCCTGAATTGTTCTACTTCACCCTTGATACATACCTTATATAGCTGAATGTTAAGCAAGGATGTATCAAGTACCATTTTAAAGTCTTTGGTATGACGTGATCTGGGACGGATCCTAGGTCTCCTGGACCATATATATATATATATATATATATATAAAACCTTTAAAAAAAAAAAAAAAACTACACAAAAAATGAAAATATGAACATACAAGGAATGTGATTCTTTGACTCCTAGGCATGAAATACCTGTATACAAGTTGATATGTCGTTAAAATCAATAAGTCATCCAGATCACAGATCATTAACAACAACAACAACAACAGTCTGTGATATTTTTTCTTGGATGTGTTTGCCATTCTGTGTCTAACTATATGTATTTCTTAATATGTATGCACAGTGTCGATACATATATTCATAAAGATATGCATGAGCAATTTTCTCTTTCAATTGAAATCAAATGAGGTTTTAATTTACTAACTTGCATCACCAGTTTAAATATTTTTAAATTCTGTCTGGTAAATGTTTCCTCTCAAGTTGAAAAACAGGAAATATATAAATATTTTGGTTCAGAATATTATTATCACAAGAGAACCTAATTTATTAAGGTTATAGAAGAATACATTTTCTTGCAATAAACTCTTGCCATGGAATGATGGTGAATATATCTCACAAGCTCAACTCACTAGCAATAGCTTGTGAGTTTGTTACCAAGAGCACTTTGAATACAGTTTTGTGTCATAGTTGGTTTAGTTGAACATTTTATGTATTATTTTTTTATTTATTTATCTATTTAAAAAAAAAATTTTTTTAGATAATATATTGCCATTTTACTTTGTTGTTGTGTTGTTTTGTTTTTTTTTGTGTTCCATTTTAAAAAATTATTTTAATATATATTTCAAATATTTCCTTTAAGAAAAAAGCCAGTATAGATTCTCAATTTTATGGATTTTTATATAATTATAAATTATCTCGGTTTATATTGGCTTTTATAAATTATCTCAATTTATAAAGTATGTTTTCTTACTCTTTTAAAGAACCTGTTTTCTGTTGGCTAATTTTGTAACCAAATAGAGTAATTCTAAACTTATCCAGTAAAGTATTTGATTTTTATTGACTTTTCCTTCTAAGATTACGATTGGTTCGTCAATATATTTTAGATATATAAAGTGTATTGTGTATAATCAATTTTCATTGGCTGGTTGCATTAAAGTGTACTGAAAAAGGAAGACTAAAAACATAGAGAGAAAAAAGGTTGTTTTTGGCAAATAAGTTGAAGTGGTCACTCCTTTTTTTTTCCTAAAAGGAAAAGTAAATTCACTCCACCTGTTTTTATAGTCATCAGTTATGTTTAACTGCATATACATATATATATATATATATATAGTGTATATGTGTGGATATTAGTTATGTATATTCTATGGAATGATTTCATAATAATTGAACAAAATTAAACTTTCATGACAAGATATTGTTGATTTCTATTTTAAAATTCGGTGATTTAATAACAGATATACTTAACAAAAATATAGGAAATGAAATCATACAATTACAACCCACCCTCAAAAAAAAAAACCTAAACAAAAAAGATTCAGTAGGTAAATATGAGAGTCCTTCATTAAATAGGGACTTTTTTTTTTTTTTTTTTTTTTTTGAAAAAAACAAAATAATTTTTTCTTTTTATAAATGTAAACTATGCATTGTTTGGAACTTGTTCATTGTAAAAATTATTTTAATCTCTCAAAAATGTTTGTTTTGAGGCTATTCAAAAAAGTTGCAAAACAATGCTACAAACTTGCACAGAGGTCTGTCATCAAATTTTTGGTGTCTGAGATGTACAAACCATAGATAATTTACAGAAGAATGTGTGATATATATGGAGAAGCATGTTTTAGTTAAAAGATAAACAAGTCTTTGCCACTATGAGCCTGGGTAAAAAAAAAAAACTGTTCATGGAAAAGAAACACACTAACTCTCCAGTAAAGAAAGAATTTGGAATGCAATAGTCTGTAAAGGTCATTCTGATAACCTTCTGGGACATGAAAGGGTCCATCATTATCAATTTCCTTGAAAAAGGTGCAACTATAAATAGGTAAAATTCACCTTATTTATTGAATGACCTCCATATTTTACTTTCGAGAAAAATTCAGTTTACCTTTTTTTAAAGTTGGAGTAAAGCTAATAACATTGCTATTTTATAAAGTCAAGGTCGATAATTACATTATTAAAGTTAAGAATGATTATGGAAGTTATGAAGAAAACAATCTCTTATCGTAAAAATAAAAACGGTTTACAAAAAAAAATTTCATTTTCATTTTTTTTTTTTTTTTTTTTTTTTTTTTTTTTTTTTTTAATAACATTAGAATAAGATTGAAAATGAATGTTATTAGAAATATTTTTTTTGTGTGTGATTTTTAAATGAAAATATGTAAATTTGCTAATTCATTAATGAATGCTTTGTCAAATTTATGTAGACGTTGGACAAACATAGTAACTATGTGAGTGAGTGAGAGAGAGAGTGTGAGTGAATTTATCCTGTGATGTCCCAGAAGGGTAATGCTGAAGGCATCAATCATGTTTTAATGACTATAAAATGACTTTGTGTCAAATTTGAATTGGTGGGAAGTTGGAACTCCTTCCTCACTTACTTCAAAATTATGATTATTTAAAATTGAGGCCAATTTTAACCTGAAATTTAAAATGAATTAAGTTATACATTGATAAAGTTATCTATAAACTTTGCAATCCTCTTCCAAAAAATTCAATTTGGTAGGGTCAAGAACTTTTCATCCATTGATATATATACTAAACCTTCAATGTGTTTCATGTGTGACACATTTAGAATAAGTAATATGAACTTTAATCATATTGTCTGCCCTTTGTAAACTCTCGTCAAAATGCATCCTATTTTTATTGTGCCAAATGTTATACTAATTCTTTTGTTTGTGGTCTATAAAGTTTCATTTAGAATAAATAGGAGCATTGTTTATATTAGGATTTGGTTCTAGGTAAGCATAAGGTTTCAATTTCCTGAAATCTTTCCTATTAAATTCTCCAGGGTAGCAGAAAGAGTTGCAGCACAAGTAGCAGTAATTTACTAAGCGTTTTGTTTAGATGTGGCACAAGGCCATATGAATGGGGCACCCAATGAGAATTGAACTCTCTCATGAAGGTTTGCTAGTCTAGCTTGCTAACCATTACATCACCTGAGGTTCCCTGCATCACAAGTCAGAGTAGTTACTAACTAATCTTAGATGTGGCACAAAACCTGAAGTATAGGGAACCCAGTGAGAACTGAAATCACTACTAATGGTCTGCTAATCTAGCTTGCTAACTATTACACCATACGACAAGTCAGAATAGAAACATTTTATATTACAGTGCTATTTGAATCAATTCTATTACCATCACTTTGTCCCCCCCCCAAAAAAAAGACCCTAGAAAAATTCAGTGATGTACCCAGTAGTATTTAAGGTTGATATTTTATGCATGAACTTCATAAGAAAGAAAATGATGTCCTTATATAAACTTCAGGTGATATGTAAAATTTGCTTCTCTTCTTACTCTTTTCCGAGTCCTTCATTGGAGATATGATTTTCTAGCAGATTACTGATGATTTGTTATCTTGATTCTTATTCATTTATTTTTTTAATGAGTTCTCTGTCCATGTTTTAATCATTCCAGGTTATCTTTGGTCAAATATATACTGTCAACTCTTATCAAGTGAGGCATCAAAGTAATGCCAGAATATGTGTATGAGATATATTATCTTTCCTTGTACTTAAAATTAAAAATAGATATGTAAATACACAAAGATTTGATATTTGATATTCTTGCTTAATGTGGACTGATGCTGTTATCTCTTACTTTGATCAGGTTTTAATCAGAATGCCAACCAAGATATGTTATTATTTTTATTAGCTGGATTAAAGTTTTTCCTCCGCATCAACTATTCCTGCAGAGAACAGGTAGTTTTAAAAATGCTTTTCTTTAGATGTTATCAGCTGTACTCAATAGCTCCAAATTCTTCACTTATTCAGTAAAGGTCTGTTGGTTTTTAAGGGTTCCATATAACGTCTATATATATTAACCCAACCTCTCTACCATGAGCAGGATGTGACACAAGGTCACTTTTAAGTAGAGTACTGTTGGTTTGAATTCGGTTTTTCTTCCTCTACACTGATTACCTAACCAAAGCTAAAGAACCCAATCTGCTCTATTATTTACACATGGTTTGAGGGAGCATGGATGGATTCATGCCTTTCCTAAGGGCATTTGTGCAAAGTAAACAGCCTCATCCAGGTTTTGAACTTGGGTTGCCAATTCCCTTTCCTAGAATGGTATCTGTTGTACTAAACACATCTCTTTTCTTTCTGTTGAATATATAGATTGTCATGATAAAACTTTTTGAGAGTGAGCCCACATCATTGATAATCTACTGAAAGGAGGAAGTAAGCCCCTCTAAGGAATGTCCTGTTTATGACACTAACCTTCATCTTGTAGTCAGGCTCTAGGGAGTGTAGGGTACCTCTTCATTGCCATTACTCTTGAGTCCATACTAACTCAGAGTGGTCATATCTGTTAGGGCCATATTTATTGGTCAAAATGATTTGTTTAAAAATTATTCATATTTGATAGGAATACATGAAACCATATAACTCTGTGTGAACAAAGAGTTATTAAATAGAAGAATTTAATGTAGATAGGAATTCTTGAAACCATATAACTGTTTGCAAATTATTTGTATTAAAAATAACTTGAAACTATTTTACTAAGGATTGTTATTTTTAGTTGATTGAAACCATATAATGGTTTGCAAATTATTGTTGTTACATTGGAATACTTGAAATCATACAACTGTGCAAATTATTTGTATCAGATAGGAATACTTGATATCCTATATTTTTTTGGTTTTTAAGGGTTCCATATAACGTCTATATATATTAACCCAACCTCTCTACCTTGATATCCTATAATTGTTTATAATCATTTGTTTGATACAATTAAAGTGCAATTTAAAAAGAAATGCAATTGAACATTAAAAACAGTTTATAATCAAGCATTTAAAAAATGAATCAAATTTTGGCATTAAATAACTCATAAGGAATTGATATGCCATTAAGCAAGTAAACCAAACCTTATGTCTGATTTAGAGGCTAAGTCTTTTCTATAGCAGATGTGCATGTTATTTTGATTAAAGATTTTTGCATTCATGTTTCTTTAAAGTCTGGCCTAGTTGGCTGAGGCTGCAGAACTAGATATGACACTAAACAATCTGATGGTGAGGCGTTGGGGAATGCAAAGTACCCCTTCATTGCCATTGCTTCCACGTCCACTCTGGTCTCGAGTGGTAGCACCTGACAGGGTCCCATCTATGGGTCAAATAGAACTGTTTGACATTTAAACTGTGTACTTATGCTAATTTGAATTTTTAAAAAATAGAACTGTTTTTACATTTAACTGTGTGTGAACAAATGACTGATGTTTAATTGAATCGTTAGAGATACATAGCAATACTTGAAAACATTAAAGTGTGTGCAAACAAATGATTAATAGTAAATACAATTATTTGTATTAGATGGAAATAAATGAAACCATTTAACTGTGTGAAAAAGAATGAACTCGAGCAAGTTTTAAAAATGTTATCTACAAAATGTGTTTAGAAATCATATATTCAATATATATGTATAAAAAGGATTTGACATTAAATAACCCACAATGGTTGATATGCTGTAAAACCAAACCAGATCTCTAAGAGTCTTTTTAGACAAAATAGAATTGATAGATAAAATTATTTTGAGCCATTCATATAATCTGATTAAGATTTTAAAAATTTATTGTAGATTATCATTCAATAATTTTTATTTTTAGTTGCTCTTATCTCTGTATTGTTTACAAGTTTTAAATTAGTCCAGTCATTACTCTCTCAGGTGAGTGTAGCATATGTTGAATTATTTTGAAGGTACTTATTTGTTTTTGTTTGCCATTTTACTTTTCTTATTCCCTTTATATCATCACCTAGATTTTATGGCTTATGAGATTTTTCCCTTTCTCCTCCAAAATGGTTAAATAATTAATATCTGTGCCTTACATGTGAAGTTATATCTTGTACATAAACTAAGTCTATAATACTGTAATATTAAATAGAAATTAGGGAGGATCTAATATGCCAATAAACATGGTAAGTTCTAAACAGAACTACAGTATTAGACAAAAAACAAATGACTGATAGAAAATATTTAAGAAAATTTAAGTTTATGACTACTTACTATTTAGTTGGATATCTATTAGCTTTAATTAATGCCTGGCAGTATCTGGTCAAGCTTTTAACGATTGATTGACTAAATCTTGTGATAATTGTTACTACCATTCAATATGTTAGATAACTCAGTTTTATTAGAAGGCTTGTGATTTTCAAACCATCAAATATTAACCATTAATAAAGTTTCATTAAAATTTGTGGTAATACTAAAAAATGGTTCAGTTTTTTTTTTGTCTAATACTGTATAACAATAAAAGAAAATCCTAATGGATTTAAATTTATTGGCTGAACTCACCAAGTTCCTTGTAATTTAACTTATATTTTAAATAAATATTATATAATCGGCTCATTGGCCTTGTGGGTAGAGTGTTCGCCAATAGTCCAGGAGACCTGGGTTCATACCAAAGACTTTAAAAATGGTATTTGATACCTCCTTGCTTAACACTCAGCAATATAAGGTAATAAAAAAATAAAATTTAAACTCTGAAAACTTTTTTACAAAGCCTCTTTATTTCCTCCCACCCTCTGCCATGAGCAGAATGCAATACAAAGTTGATTTTTAAATGGAGTACTACTGGTTTAAATTCAGTTTTCCTTCTCCTTCAGTGGTTACCCTTACCAAGCCAAGACTGATGATCAGACTGCCTTACTATTTACTCCTAGCTGGAGAGAGAAGGGATGTATTCATAATTTTGCCAAGGGCACTAGTACAAAGTGAAATGCAAACAGCCTTGTCCAGGGTGTGAAGTCTGGTTACTGATTCCATTTCTCTCCAACAATAACTATTACACTAAGTGCACCAAGAGAAATTACAATTTTGATATAATACTGAATTAATCTAGCTCTTAGGATCCAGAATACAGTTTCAGTGTCTAATTTCCTTCTTTTTTTTGCCTATGTTTATGTCTTCTGACTGACAAATATCAGTAAAAGCAGATGAGTGTTGCCTTTCGTTCAGTGAATACAAAACACAACTGTTCTGCAAATGTGAATGTAACTGATTGACTTGGTTGTAAATTCCTGCATTTTTTATTTATTAATGTTTATACAGAATTGGTGTTTGGTGTCTTGTGTGGTGGAATGGTAAAAAAACGAGAGTAGCAAACCATTAATAGTGAGTTTGAATCTCATTGATTTCTCCATACATCCAGCCTTGTGCTACATTTAAGCAAAACTTTAATAATTTTAAGAAATTGGTATTTTCTTCTTGTTATCCTCCTCCTCCTTCCTTTTCTTATTTTTTTTTTTCCTGTTTCCTTTTTTCCTTTTTCTTTTTTTCTTTTTTCCTTTTTCTTTTTTTCTTTTTTTTCTCTTTTTTTTTCTTTTTTTTCTTTTTTCCTTTTTTCTTTTTTCCTTTTTCTTTTTTTCTTTTTTCCCTTTTTTCCTTTTTCTTTTTTTCTTTTTTCCTTTTTTCTTTTTTCCTTTTTTCTTTTTTCTTTTTTCCTTTTTTCCTTTTTCTTTTTTCTTTTTCTCTTTTTTCCTTTTTTCTTTATCCTTTTTTCTTTTTCTTTTTTCCTTTTTTCTTTTTCTTTTTTTCCTTTTTTCTTTCTTTTTCTTTTTTTCCTTTTTTCTTTTTTTCCTTTTTTCTTTTTTCCTTTTTTCTTTTTTCCTTTTTTCTTTTTTCCTTTTTTCTTTTTTCCTTTTTTCTTTTTTCCTTTTTTCTTTTTTCCTTTTTTCTTTTTTCCTTTTTTCTTTTTTCCTTTTTTCTTTTTTCCTTTTTTTTCTTTTTTTCCTTTTTTTCCTTTTTTCCTTTATTCCTTTTTTCCCTTTTTTCCTTTTTCTTTTTTTCCTTTTTCTTTTTTTCTTTAAAACAATTTTCTGTGTCTCATATTTTGAGTAGCTCTTATGAAAAAGCCTTGATAGTATTATTCTTTCAAGGCTGGTGAGAGTTTCCATGGTGTAGAGCTAACATGTTAGACTTCAACATTGTAGTGAGTGAGTTTGAACTCCAGTCGAATTATTGTATTCACTTTAGGACTAATACTCTTGGGAAAGGTATTAACCTTCTTATTCTCCACCCCCAGCTATGGGTTAAATAATACCGTTATTGTTCATCTTGAAAGATGGCTTTGGCATTAAATAACTCATGAAGGTTGATATGCCATTAAAACAAATCAAAAGAAAATCTTTATAGCATTAATTACATTTCCAAAAAAAGAAATTCTTAATTTTCCAAAACAAAGCCTATGAAAATATAATTTAAAAAAAGAATTAAATAAATAAGATTAGGACATAACACTTATGTTTTATTACAAGTAGTACTAACTTATTCCTATGTTGTTACATTTGCATATATATTCTATATGATAATACAGATCAGTGGTAAGATTTTTACCCTAATTACTTACATAGTAAATCTGTCTTGTAGTGTCTATAAAGGTATCAAGTAAATTTATTATTATTATTATTGAACAATTGGTACATTCTAATTTAGACAATAATTTTTAATGTGGTTCTTTTAATTCTTATAATCTTCATACAAATAGATAAGAATTTATAAAGAATTACAGCAAAAATAAATTTGAAGTTAATTTTAAAAAGTATGTTTATAAAAACTGGAAATTTTTTTATTTCTATGATGCTTGTTAATTAAGGAAATATTCTTGCTATGAAGTTTGGGTTTTGTTTAATGGCATATCAACTTCTGTAGGTCATTTAATGCCAAAAGAGTTGGATTGGTCTTGTCTTTTGTGTATGTTTTTGGATTTAGGATTAAATTTTGTATATAGTTATTTTCTTTACTTGAAACTATAAAATGTCTTACAGAAATCTGCTGGAGATATGTTATTAGAATGAAAGAAGAAGAAAAATTCCTTTTTGGTATAGATATAATATACATTTCCAGAAGATTGAATATTTTTTTATCTGTACTTACTAAGCATCACTTATTACTTCCCAGTCAAATGTTGAAAAGGAAGATAATTTTACTCATCTTCCAAATCTGGAAACCTGCCTAGAAAATCAGCAGATGAAATGCTGATTTTTACTTGGACTTGAATAACAATCTAACTCTTAAGGAGAAATATGTAATTTATACGACAGGCCTGAATAAATTTTTCTTTTTAGTTATTTTTGTTGATAGACCAGTTTCTTTTATCAGTAAAAAAATATCTTTTGTTAAATTGTTTTAAATGCATTAATTTTTATTTGAATTTTTTTGTTTATTCAATTTTAGAATTTCAATTTAGAAAGAGATGTAAATTTCTTGGTTGTTTAAAATTACCTCTCCCCTAAAAAATAAACAAGACTTTTGTTTAAACCTTGGTGTTGCAGTTTTGTCATTTTAGAAAAAGTTTTAATTAATAAAACCTATGCAATATTTTCACAGGACACAAAAGCTGTAATTTGATCCTGGTTGATAAAATAAGCTGACAAACTCATATTTAAAATTTTATAACTTCTTTTTATCAGATGTTTCTTCATTATTCAGACTATTCTTTCTTAGCGAGATTTTTGATACCATCATTTGATTGTCATATCTAGTATGGTAGCCCAAATGAACTAAGAAAGGGCTAAAGTTGCAAATGTTTCAAAATGTTTTTCTCTTTTACATCTCAACTCCAACTTAACTGAAAAACCTACTCTTGCATTTTTCTTCATGTGGTAGTATTGACTAATCAGGGCCCAGACATACACTTCATTCATTGTTTTACTTTCAACTGGTAGCTTGTGACTCAGCAAAATAAGTGTTTGGACCTGGAGCCAATTTTGTTGGTCCACAATATCACACTAGCATTAAAACTGGCTCAATAAATATTCTTTTTTATATCACTAATTCCAGAAATAATTTTAAAGTTTGCAGTTAGTGCAATTAATATTTTTGCTTAATTTTTAGAGATGATATTTTAAATTTCATTTATATATTTTCTTTCCCCTTTCTAGCTCCATGAGTGTGGCTGCTCCTGGACGTTATGGGTATTGGAGAGACTGATGGCTTACTGGGAAATGAGGAGTCAAGGGGGATGTGGTCAGAACCATACCAAATTGAAGTGCCTCGTTTGGCTGATGGCAAGTTAGGATTTAGTATTGCAGTTGAGGTAAGTATTTCCTTGTCTTTCATCTCCTTTTTTGTTCCTCCTTCTCTTGTCTTCTTCCTCCCTTTTCCTCCTCCCCATTTTTCTTTTTCTTCCTCCCCCATTCTTCCTTTTCCTTCTCCTCTATTCTTCTTTCTCCTCCTCTTATCTTCAATCTTCTCTTTTTGAGTGCTTTTTAGATACAATCTTTGTAAATACAAAAGGAAAATGTTTGAGTTGACTCTGTTTCTATCATTCCTACTTTCATTCATAGGAAACCTCAAGTGATCAGATAACTTACAATTGTTTAAGTCTTGAATATACTTTTGTCAATACTAAAACAAAATTACAAATTTAAAATTTTCATTTTACATGTCATTTTGCATGGCTCTTATAATAAAGAGAAAGTTTCTGTTAGATTTTCTTGGGCACCAGGGATCCTTCTCTAGATAGTACCTCTTCAGTGCTTTTATTCTTATTTTTATTTCAATGCTTGTGTTCCATAATTATTTCATATACTAAATGTAACAACTATTATGGAATATAGATAATTTTATTTATTCATTCTAATTTGCATCTTATAACATATTTTTGGAAATGCCTGTTTTTTTTTTTTTTTTTTCTTGTACAGAAATTTAATGATGGAAGCTTATCTGAATTCTCAAATGTGAAAGTCTCAATTGTCAAGGAAAACTGCTTATCAAAAGAACTTCGTAAAAGCCTGTATATCACTAAAATTGATGGTGCAGATATTTGCCACTTGCAGAAGTTAACAGATGTGAAAGATGTCTTGAAGAACTCTACAGGAACAGTAGTTCTCCTTGAGGCTCGGGAACGCCTCAGCCTTTGCTCGGATGACGAGGACCAGGTGATGACGATGAACTGCAATGATGACAGTTTTGCAGGCAACAGCAACTGTAGCAGTACCAGCAGCTATAGTACCGGCAGCATGAATTCTCTGTTGCAGCAAAGTTCCAGCCATTGTCGACGGTTTTTCCCTCATGGACAGTCTCTCCGCTTGTCGTCTCTTCCTCTGCCTCAGTTGAGCCAACCTCACTCCAATGGCTCACTGAGTTCGATCATGGAAACTCTCTCATTAGAGCAAGCAGTCTTCCTGTATCCTGATCGAATCAAATGGGACTACAAAACAAAGAAGATAAAACTCTACAAGTCTCAAGATGGTTCTTTTCATTTTGAGTATGATATAATACCGTCCTCGGTGAGTTAATTTATTGGTTGTTTGTCTCGCTTGGTTTGTGAAATTAGCAAGATGATTAAACTGTAAAATATGGGTAAGAAAAGTTGGAAATGAAATCTGACTAACATGTTTTACCAGATGTCAAGTGTTATCAAAATACATTAAAAAGAAAAAAAATTATAGATTTTTTTTTTTTTTTTTTTTTTTTTTTTTAGAATAATTTATATTTTGATGATGCTAGGCCTCTGACAAAACATATCAATCTGATTTTTCAAACTGTTTTTTCTTATATATATATGCAGATTTATTTTTGATTAAAAAATTTTTTGTTGTTGTATAGAAGTGGAATTTCAAACAAATAAAATTTTTCCTTTGCATATCACTTCTATAAAGAAGTTATAGGTGTGTGTGTATATGTATATAATCTCGGGTGTATGCATTTATTTTTTAAGAAAATTTTTTTTTCTGAAGGAATCACTGTGGTATAAAGTAAGCAATTTTGAACTGCAGTCACATTATGTTTACTTTTGGATTAATACCTTTGGGAAAGATCTGAACTCCCTTATCCCCCAAACTATGGGTTAAATAGTATCACTGCTGTTCTTCTATAAGAATAGCTTTGGCATTAAATAATCCACAAAGTTTGATATGCCATTAAACAAAGAAACCAAACCACTTATTAATTTTTTTTTTATAGATGTAGAGATACGGGTTCATAGTCATTTTTAGAATTATATTTTGAATTATCCAAATTCTTAAAGTATTATTGTATTTTTAACTGTTGTTGCAACAACGATTTGTTCTGCTTTAAAAAGAAACATGTTATTGGCTAAATGCTAGTTGTGAAAAGTATCATATTTATTTGTGCATATATTAGCATCAAACCAAAACTGGGCTGTACATGTGTAATATTTGAATGATTTGGTTTACCTCTGAATGCAGTTGTTTTACTGTAAAATAGTTCTTCCCTTAAACAACATAATACTTAGAAGTATTTAACTTGCATGAATGCCCCCTCTCCCCTGTGTGTATGACTGGAGGATTCTTTTTTGCACTTAGAAACCTTCATCTTTGTCCACTCCTAAGCAGCCAGTAATATTTACACTTGTCTAAAATTCTCTAAATTAGAAAATAACTACACTGTATTTCATGTGATTTAAGTCAAAGATTTACATTGGTTTCTAAAATCCTCTTAATAAAACAATGAATTGTGTATATACTCACTCAACCCTTCCATGAGCAGGATGGGATATGAGTTCAATTTTCAAGTGGAATAAAGTTGGTTTGAATTGTTTTCTTTCTCCTTGACTGGTTGGCTTAACAAAATAAGCATCCAGAATTCTGTGTTGTATCTAAGATGGAACGCCAATCCCTCACTGATGTAAACTATGCAACTGAATTACCCACAGAGGAAGTAACAACAGTTGATTAACTAACTATAGCTAGATATGTATTTACCCAATACCTCTGCTACAGGCAGGGTGTAACACAAGGTCAATTTTTAAGTAGAGTTTAACAGGTTTGAATTCAAAGTTTGCCTTCTCCTTGACTGGTTGCAAAGACTAAAGAGCCTTGTCTGTCCTACTATTCAACCATAACTGGAGGGAGAATAATTGGATTCATTACCTTTTCCAAGGGTATTAGTGCAATGTGAAATGTAGTCTTGCTGACAATTTGAACTTGTGTTGCCATGTTTCCCACAACAATATAGACCAGTCAGCTGGGACTGTAGAATACACCAACTGCATCTCTGTAAAGGGGTAAGCCCTGCCATTGAGTGTCTTGGATATGACATTAAACGATCCAATGGTGAGACCCCAGTAATACTGAAGCTTTGGGGAATGTGGAGTACCTCTTCATTGTCATCACTCCCAGGTCCACTCTGGTCCGGAGTGGTATCACCTGATAGGGTTCTATCTATCGGTCAAATAGAACTGTTTGACATTCAACCTGAGTGCAAACAAATGACTCATGCTAAATTGCATTGCTAGAAATAGAACAGTTTGATCATTTAATTGTGTATAAATAAATGAATGATGTCTAATTGAATTGTTAGTGATACATAGCAATACTTGGAACCATTTAACTTTGTTGACTTATGTTTACAAATCATATATATCTAATATATATGTATAAACAGAATTTGGCATTAAATAACCTACAATGGTTGATATGCCATAAAACAGTACATAGCTAAATATGTATTCATACAACACACAAGGTCATTTATGCTGAGTAAAGCTGGTTTAAATTAAGAGTTTTTCTCCTAGACTGGTTGTCTTAAAGCTGAAGAATCCAGTCTACTCTTCTATTTACCCATAGCTAGAGGGAGGACAGATGGATTTCTTTAGAGCATTAGCTCAAAGTGAAACACAAACAGCTTGTCAAGGATTTGAACCCTGGTTGCTATTTTCATTTCCTATGAGAGTAACTGTTACACTGAATGTGACTCCTAATGAGTTGTGTAAACTGAAAACTGATTGTTTCATGCTTTTTTTGCCGAGTAAAGTGAGAATATATCTTTGCTTAGTACTCCAGAATGCATTGTATTTAAATAAATACAATATATTTAGACTGATATTTTTTCTTTCCGAAAAATGTTTGTTTAAAGAAATTGACATTTAGTTAATAGATTTATCTCTAAGGCTGTTAAAAGATTTTTTTTTTTTTTAAGGAGAAAATCTCATATTTTTCTTTTTCTCTTTCATTGGTGCTTTGTTCCTGCAGACAAATAGTTTAGAAAGCTCCATGGATTGCAGCATGGTTTGTATTATCGCTTTTTTTCTCTCTTTTCTTTTTTAGTTGTTATTGTTGTCTACTCAACTGATTTGTAAATGAACAACAAAGAAATACAATATTTTATTAAATAAATATTCTCCCTATTTTTCATGAAGATCACGGATGATTGGGTTCTAGATAATAAAAAAGTATTTAATGTAGAAAAATTTGGCTTGGAAATGTAATTTTATATTCATGTGTAAACCCTTTACAATAAAAGAAAAATAATTTTCCTTTTACAATGGAATGTGTGCGAGTTGTAAAGTTTGTCGGCTGAAAAATTCATATGATGACCTTATATCTGCTGTTGATGACTTTGCTAAATGGTATCCAAGCACTGTAACACCAATGGAAGAATTGTGTATACTACAAAGAGGACTTTTGATTGTATTTCATCTTGGTCATCCTATGAACTTTTCAGCTGACCCTTGTATAATTAATAGTATTTAAATGATATGTAAAAATTTGAATTAATCCTTCACTTTAAGGAAACAGTGTGTTTATAAAGGCTTGAACATATAAACACCCATCAGCTCAGCTGCACTCCCTGTAGAAGGGCAAGACCCTCCTCTACAGGAGGTGTCCTGAGTATGATACTAAACTGGATATGGTTGTGAGGCTCCAATTTTGGAGCTCTGGGGAGTGTGAAGTACCCCTTCATTATCATTGCTCCCAGGTCCACTCTGACCTGAAGTGATAGTACCTTTTAGGGTATGGGATGACTAGCTCTGTTTGCAAATTATTTGTATTAGATTGGAATACTTGATAATATATAACTACAAAATAACTCTTAAGAAACTACACAAAACTGTAAATATACGTAATTCCCTAATATTCAAGGCATGAAATAACCCCAGATGAGTTGATATGCTGTTAAAATCAATCATTCATTAAACATATAAATTAATAAGTGCTTATTAATGTACATTATTAACAAATTGAAAATTAAATTATTAACATTTTAAATTGGAAAATAATTGTATTTTTTTATGTTATTTCTCTTAATAATATTCTGGATTTTTTTAAAAGAAATATTTTACAAGTATGTAGTTATACAACTACTATTTCAAAAACAACAGTGTCTATAATAAAGCTTTCATTTAATGATGAACTTGAAGTTAGGAATGGTTTTAGGGCTGAATCATTATTAGCACTAACCTAGTGAACCTCCGTCTTTGCCATAAAATCCAAACAACCAGTGCATCCCAGTAGTTTCTTGAAATACCAACGGGCTTTGCAGATTTTCTATTACTGTGTAGGAGTTCAAAATCCAATGCATGTAGCCTCTGCTGGATTTTGAAGCCTTTTCATATATATATATATATATATATATATATATATATATATATATATATATATGAATATTTTTTGTTGTTGATGGCAATCTGATTTTAGTTTGGCTGAGTTAATAATAGCAACTCGACATTCAACTTCAATAGTAAATATATTGGTTGCTCTGCTATTTCTTATGCATTGTTCTCACAGATCTTGGTACTTTTCAAACTAAATTTGCTTTTATATGAATAATTCTTCTTTTTGGCTATACAAAAATGAGGGGAGAGAATAAAGTCTGGTTTCTGGATCTTTGTCAATTCAGCAGGAGGAGTTATATAAAAATTCCATAAAACTTTTTGATATTCCATCAACAATGAAAATAAAGGAAATTTAAAAATTGTGTCCCTGCCACTGCAGGGTTTTATTTCTTTTAATGAAAATTGAAATTATCTGTTTGATGATTTAACTCTTTCTAGGCAGATCTGTTTGGGGAGTCCCTGTGGGGTAGTGACTAATGTGCTGGGCTGTGACATTGTTCTAAGTTTGACCTCCACTTGCACTATTAAATTCACTTTTGGACTAATACCCTTGGGAAAGGCATGAACCTTCTTATCCCTCCATCTGTAGGTTAAATTGTACACTGTCCTAGAAGGATAGCATGGGCATTAAATAACCCATGAAGTTTGATATGACATTAAAACAAGGAAGTTGAAGAAGCCAAAGTGTTGTACACCCTATATTGAATCGGCTTAAGCTTTTATGTAGCAGTGTTTTGTTTTGAAATTAGCATTTTTTTCCTCCAGCAAAAGATAATTTTGATGCCATGACAACCAGGTATAATCTTATGAATACCAAAAGATGCTGTGCTGTCTATTCTTGACTCTGATAATTTTAAGGGTGGAGAAATAGATAAAATTGTAATTTTGTTATCGATTTTGTAAAATATAAGAGTCCCAGGGATGTAAGCAATTACTATATACTTTTAATCAAGTATGCCTGGTTGGCAGGACTTACAATATGTATCTCCTGCTGAAGAGTAAGCGAAGCTCCAGTTTTGGAGAGTGGGGAGTACTCCATTGCTATTATTCCCAGGTCTACTCCGATACCTGTTAGGGTCCCGTCTATGTGTGCATGAGTTTCGATTCATGTGATAAGAGAGTTAGTCTGGTCACAGCCCTTGTCTAACAAAATTTGGACAAGTGATTATCACTCTGTAATTAGAAAAGTATCATACCTAATCAGCAGCTAGATATTTAGGTATCGGTTTGTTTGGAAAAGAAATGGCCAATTTTATTAAACATTTAAATGTAAAATATACCTTTTATTTTCCAAATCAAAAAATATATAAATAAATGAATGCTCCCCCAACAAAAAACAAAAATTGCCATCTGGATATATCATAGTTAAGAGTTGAATGATTTGTGTAATATTTAAATATCTTGATATTTCAAAAAGTTAGCTAATTTATCAAACTAAAATACATTGTGAGAAGTTTAGGTGAAATCAAAAAATAGACAAACCAGAATTCCAAGCAGTATTGTTAGAATATATATATATATATATATATATATATATATATATATAAATTAATTTTTTTTTTTTTTTTTTTTTTTAACCTAACCCTTCTAGATTAGCAGGATGTGATACTAGGTCAGTTTTTAAGCAGAGTTTAACAGGTTTGAAGTTAGTTTTCCTTTCCCTAGATTGGTTGCCACAGCAAGGTTAAAGAGTCCATTCTGTCCTATTTACCCATAGCTGGAGAGAGAATAGTTGGATACATGCCTTTCCCTAGGTTTTTCAGATATGTGTATAATTATATATTGATATAAAAGTATATTTAAGTTCATATATGAATAAATTGTATATTTATATCCAAGAGAAATTTAGATGGTGATGCAAAGTAAATAAATAAATCTAAAATGATTTATTTCTGATATCTTCAAAAATATCTGAAATACTTGTTCTTGCGTTTATTCATTGAACTGGGATATCTGATTAATACATTCTAAACATTTTGTTCAAGAGCCTTTCTGATAACTTATTATTGTTTACTGTTGTTTAGAACAATATTTACTTGAACATTTTTATTTAGTTATTATTGATTAAATCTACTTCTCAGTCATGATATATTTTTTCTTTTCTTTTTTCCCCAGTTCTGCTTGGTTGCTCATGTTCAAGGACAAACTGTTGGTAAACTAAAACAAGGAGACCTTATCCTATCTTTAAATGGGATTCCTTGTCAACATTACTCTGTGGTCAGTTTTTTTCTTTTCATCTATTTTTTATTTTTGATGAATGGTCATCTTTGCTGTTGTTTGATGATAGTCTTTTTAAAGAAAACAAACCCAAAACATTAATTTTAAGGAGCATTGTTAATAACCAATGCTCCTTAAAATTAAATTTTTTTTTCAATGTTATAAAAAAAACACTTTTTTGATGTTAGTTCTGAATAAATTTCAAGTTAATAGTAATGGTTTTGCAAAAAGGAACTAATATCTCATACACACACATGCATTTTTATGTGAGCATACATATACACAGTATATTCCTGATAATTTGGACGTGTGTGTGTGTGTGTGTGTGTGTGTGTGTGTGTGTATATATATATAAGAGAGACTTGTGTTTCTTTTGGTGATTGTATTTTTAATCTTTCTCTACTGGTTAGTAATTGAGTACTCCCTTGATTTAAGAAAAATAATTTAAAATTATTTGTTTATCTGTGTGTGTGTGTGTATATATATATATATATACTTTCATAAATCTGTCAAAATGTTTTTAAGTGATGTAATCTATATTTTCTTCTGATTTAGCCCTTAGAACACTAAGCTATCCAACATCTCTGGGCTACTTTACTCTGGGCTCCTGGCTGAAAAATAGCTGAAAATGAAAAAAAAAAATCATTTTATTGGCTATAGCAATGTAAAGATGGAGATTAATTGGCTGGAATTCATGCCGCTTAGATTTATAAGCATCTAAGTAGCAACTTAAATGCTGACTGTTTGGTTTCTAAAGGTTAATGAATACATTCACTATCTTTTCTTTAGATATTTTGTAATTGGTAAAATGTGACATTTAACAATTGATTCATTTTAAATACTCTTCACTGACTGCAAGTATATTTGTATTAAGCTTATCAAAATATTAAAGCAGGTTTTTTAATGCTTTTGCTGCTTAAAAAAAATTCATAAAAATTGTAAATATAATTAATCTTTAAGTCAGTTGATATTCAGATAAATCATAATTAAAAGCATGAAAAACATTGGTTTATCTTTTTCAGAGAGAAAAAATTGATGAGATTTTAAAGACCAAATCTGAGATAATCCTCATCATTCAGCGGCCAGTGAAATTTGAACAGGAACTCTTACGTGGATGGGAACTGCTCCAGAAAGTTATTTATCCCACTCGAAGAGTGTTTATGGTTGGCAGTGGAGCTGGGACATACTTTAACTCTTTTGGCATGAATTATGATTTCCTAGGATTGGCATACAATCACAACCACCAATACTTGCCACCGATAAAGACCACTGCCTTCAAGGCCTGTTGTGTTCACCGTATTGGCAACAGGAAATTTTCTGTAAGCCCTTGGAGTACAAGATGGCAGTTGGCAGGATGTTCTTTGCTCGGGGACCAGGTACAACAAGATATAATCGAACTTATGGCTGTTTTCGATGAGTCATTTTTTCATAATTGCATGAACATCAGTTTCACAAAGGACAGTATTTTCCTGGTGATGGTCGAGTGTGACAAGATAAATGATAAAGAAGAGGTTAACCGAATATTGCATACTGTACACACATGCATTGGAAAAGATGCTGTTATTCGCTTGTTTGTGGTGTGTCAACATGGTGCCAACCATTGTGTCCATGCAACCAACTATCAGTTAATACTGAATAAAAGGAGGCAGACAAAGCTGCTGCATGTTCCGAAGTGTCAAAACCACAGTGCCATTGACAACTACTTCAGTTCTCTGTTTGACATTGTCCACAATACAAAACCCTTCCAAGTTAACCAGGCGACTTTACGCTTTATGTCAGAGCGGAAAAAAACTGAAACAAACATCATCCCCAATTTGTATTTGTCTGTCAAGGAGATGTTTAAAATGTTTACAGAAAAAGATACTTTAGATGTGGTTGCTGACCTTAAAGAAATGAGAGAATTTATTGGAGGTGAGTCTTTGTTACCTGTCACCTTGAATTTTTCAGAAGCTGTATTTTCCCTTTCCCAACCCTTCTGCTATGATCAGGATGCTACACAAGGTTTTTTTTTAATGTGGAGTTTAATAGGTTTGAATTAAGAGTTTCCTTGTAGACTGGTTGCTATACCAAGGTTAAAGAGCATAGTCTGCTTTACTATTTATCCATAGCTGGAGGGAGAATAGTTGGATATGTACCTTTCCCAAAGGTATTAACGCTATGTGAAATGCAAGCAGCCTCATCCAGGTTTTGAACTCTGGTCACCATGTCCATTTTCTATGACAGTAACAATTACATTATGCACAGCTCTATATTTTTCATTTAGGTCAATAGTTCCCAGAATTTTCCTGCTTGGGATGAACTTTAGAAGCTTTTAATTCAACTCCCTGTAAGGCCAGATTGTGACACATGGTGGGTTTAATGTGGGGTGCCCCGCAGGAGGCTTGCTTCCTGTGGAGCTGTATTTGTCTCTGCTTCCCACCAGACAGGATTTGACACAAGGTCAATGACCCGAAGGTCGGCTTAAAGTGGGAATTAGGGGAGGGGAATGTCAAGCATGAGACAAGGCTCAAATCCTGCTGGTCTATTCTGGTCATTGGCTCACTTAGTGTAATATGAGCCTGATGAACTTAGCTGGACATGGACCCAAACATGGGTCCAGGCATGGATGCCTGATTATAGCTTAAACTGGACAATGAGGTCCAATGCTATACAAAGGTGACAAGGGTGTTAATGATGCAGCTCGCCTACCAGAAGGTGGCCTAGCTGAAGCCGGGGGCCTTTTGGCCTCAAGTTTACCTTTGCTGGACAATGCCTGCTAGGGCCAAAGCCAACAGCAAATTAATGCCATCAGCTTCATCCCTGGGGTTTGCTTCCTGTGGAGCATTTTTAAAAATTGCTTAGATTCTGTCAGCATTCCCTTTAAGGGGTGCCTCAGGCACTAGGCAATAAAGCCAACCCTTACCCTTTTCATGTAATAGGGCAGGTGTTGCCTGAGGGGAAAACCTTCCTGGAATTAAGCTGTTATTCTATGTGCTTTCCAGGACAAAAGGCGGAGAAGTGATGAGGATGAAGCAACCAAAATAATTTGGTACATTTTGTATGTAAGTTCAAAAACCTATTTAAGAACAAAGCATTTGTACTTTAGAACTTAGTTATTATTATTATTTTTTTTTTTTAAATCCAGTAAACTATTTATAGTTATCAATAAGAAATAATAAATTCTTCCATACAAGATGGCAATAATGCTGGAATAACAACATACACAATAAACTCTTACTGATAAAATCCATGCTAGAAGAATGGAAACACATAGCTTTCAGAAAGTCCAGAAGAGAAATAGTCACTATATCCTGATTATGCATTGGTCATACAAGACTTATGCACTTATTTGTACTCCAGCTGGAGGAACAACCACAGTGTATAGCATGTCAAACACTGTACATTGTTAAACATTTTCTCTTAGAATATGGAGATTTACCTCTTGTTAAACATTATTTCAAAGCAAATGATATGAAGAACTGATTAAAAGATGTCGAATGACATTTTGTCTTTCTTGAGAGGAATAAAATTATATAAAAAATTATAAATGTAAGCCTGATCAATACCAAATTAATCATTAGAAAACAATTCCAGAGGATTTTTGACATATTGTTAAAATGAAATAAACAATTATGCAAAAATGAAATAAATTCTTAAACAACTACTCAAAAATCGAAACGTAAATATTAATGCCAAATGTCTATGGTTTCCTTGTTTCTAGGCATGAAATAACTCCAACCAAGTTGGGGTGCCATTAAAATCTATCAGTAAGAAATATAAAGTTGATGTTAGGACATACATAAGCCCTATTTCTTCTTCAGTATGCAGGAATCTTTTCTTTCTTTTTTTTTTTTTTTTTTTTTTTTTTTTTCCATTTAATATTAGAGAAGAAAATCCCAATTCACTTAAATATGAAGAGGAAAACTTGATCGAAATGGATTAAGCATTTTTTTAGCTATTGAAAGATATTCTGATAGAAATCCAAAATGTTACAACAGGAAACTCTTCATACTTATTTTGAATGAATTATCATTTGATATACCTGGAGTTGTAGTATCTACTAGGGCCTTATCTATTGGTCAAATAGATATATTTGAAAATTATTTGTATTAGATAAGAATATATAACCATGTGTAAAAATAAAAACAAACAAAACTTAAGAAACTATTAAAAAAGATATAAATATAAACTTAGAATGTATGCAATTTCCTAACTAAATACAAAGTAACCTTAGACAAGTTGACATGCTTTTAAAATTAATCATGGGTTATATTGGGTTGAGTCATAAATAAAGTCTTTTGTTGATTTATGAACAATTGTATATTCATCATTATTTTTAATCACCTTTTGCCCTTTATCAGGTACCTTGTTGGCTTTTCTCAATTAAAATTCAACTAGTTTTGAGCTTAAATTTTCCACAAACATTTTCACCTGATCTCGAGAAATCTTTTGTCATTCAGAGCATTTTGTAGGGAATGAAAAAGATAGAAATCATTTTCATCTTTTGCACAATTCCCAGTAGATCATATTTCCTACCCACTCATGCCTACTTTCGTATTTCTTTTATGACAGTTTGCTTATGTGATTAACTATTTCATCTGTCATCACATAATCATCACATAATCTGTCATCACATAATCTACACTTTTGCATATTATAATTATTTTTTTTTTTTTCTTTTCATTATTTCAGTTGATCTGAAAGATCGGCCAATACGGTCTACCCTGCATCCTAGTAGGCAAACCCACAATAGTCTCTATTTTGCTGCCAACATTGAGTTTCTTCTTACGTCTATGTCACAAATGGCCTATCCGATTTTGTCTGGGAGAAGCAGCAACATCCAAGAGCAACAACACTCTCTCCTCATTGCTTCTACTCTGATCCCTCGCATGTTACTGCTGGAACATTTGCAGCCTCACGAATCAAATGCCTTAGAGATCCTTTCTGTGCTAGAGTCAAACAAAGTAATCTTTGGCCTGAAGAGCCCTGGTATTCGTATATCCAACACTTATTATGTTCCATTCCTTCAGCAGAATGTCTCATTTAATTTAAATATATTACCTGAAACTAACTATGTGCTCTATATTGATTTCACAACAAACATTTTGTGCACAGACTTTCTTGAGCTGGTCGTCTGCTTTGGGAATTCTCATGGTTGGGATTTCAGCCAGGAATTACAGTTATATGTGTGTCAAGTGTTATTCGAGAAATTCCATTTCACCTTTGAATTCAGGCCTCTTATTAAGCAAATAAGAATTGTACCCAGGTAAGTATTTTTAGTGTTTTAGTGTTTGTTTGTTCTTTTTATTTATTACTTCAATTAAGTGTTTACTTTCCCCTACACTACTGTAATTAAATAATCAAATGATTCTTTGGACAGTTAAAAATTCTTGTTTATTTATTTTTCTTTTATTTATTTATTTTTTTTATATGATGTTTCAACCAGTACATTCTTTGGCTGTTTTCAGGTGTAATTTTGAATATCCATAAAGAAAGATTCTTATTTTAGTTGGTTTCTTTGAAATGTGAAGCAGAATATCAGATTTTGAATTATTATTGTATTTTTTTATTTTATTTTATTTTTTTTTCACAATTTTGTTATGTGCGATTGTGACCATTTTGTAACTTGGAATTGTTTTTGGATTTTTTTCCCTTAACAAAAATAAGATGTCAAAATTGAGTTTTGTGGAGTAATTGAAATGAGTTGAATTTCGTGCTTGTTTGGTTTATATGATTCTGACGTCTTGAAGAAGGGAAGAGAATGTACTGATCAATACATTGTATAAACAGCAAAAACAAAGAAGACTTTAACTGTCCATAATTTATGATTACACTGGTTTACAAAAATAAATTTTTGGTCTGAGGCAAGAATGGGGATAGGTGTTTTTTGTTAATTTGGGTGTGCTGAATTCAAATTTATAAATAGTTTTGCTCTATCACCTCTAGTTTTCTGGCTTTTAAATAGTCTCATTTTAGTATAAACAGAGAATATATATGCATATTTCAAGAGTTGCAGCAGCTTATAACAGATAACACAGGATAGATAAAGAACACTGATTGAATCAATATACTTGGATGACATAATTACACAATTCATAGTACCACAGACGGTCAAAAGTGTGTTTTCTTAGAAGATCTGGTGTATTTTGCCTCTGGGATGTCATGCAAGAGCATCCAGCAGAAGTCTCCCATCATGCCGGGGTTCCATTTGCCTTGATAGTTGCTCTCCATCTTTGTAATGTCTTGGTGGAATCTTTCTCCATGCTCATCACTCACTGCTCCAAGGTTTGGCGGGAAGAAGTTGAGGTGGGAATGGAGAAAATGAATCTTGAGTGACATTCGGCACCCCATATCCTCGTAAGACTTAAGCAACTTTTCAATACAGGCTTGGTAATCTGGTACGCATGTGTTAACGAAGAAATTTACTACAAACTGACTTGAATGCTTCCCATGCTCTCAGTTCCTTTAAGTTAAGAAGCTCTTCAAAATCAGTATCCTTCAGCACTTCTCAGATCTGAGGTCCGACAAAGATGCCTTCTTTGAGCTTAGCAGCACTAACACCTGGGAACACAGTAGACAAGTGTTGGAAGGCAGCACCATTTTTGTACAACGCCTTCACGAAATTCTTCATCAAACCAAGCTTGATGTGAAGAGGAGGAAGAAGCACCTTATTCATGTCCACCAGAGGATTCTCCTTGAGGCTGTGTTCGCCAGGAACAAAAGTGCTTCTAGACCCCCAGTCTTTCTGCTTGTAATGCTGGGATACAGCTTGACTATCCCAGAGACAAAGAAAACAACAGTACTTTGTGAACCCGCTTGCATACCCATAAGAAGACCAATGACCTTATTTGTTCTGATTCCTGAAATTGGCGATCCTTACACCTTCCTGGACTAGGTTCCACTGTTTAAGCCAAGAAGCCAAGAGCTCTGACTGCTGTTTTGACAAATACAAATCACGAGCAAGATCATTCAGGTCTTCTTGCGTGATCCAGTGTGGCTCATTGCCACTTGTTCCTGAATATGTAGACTCAGTATCTTCTAAAGATATTGACTTGGCAGAATCTTTCCTTGAAGGCATTTCTTCATCTGATGAGGAAAGAAGATCCTTATTTACTGGAGGTGTGGGTACAGGAAGATCATCTGAATGGGGAACAGGTCTCATAGCAGATCGAAGGTTGGGATATTTGATCTTTTTCCTAGACGATGCATTGAAACCAGTTATATTAGTTTAACAAAAATAACAATCATCTGCATGGTTTCGCAGCTCTTTCCAAACCATCGGGACTGCAAAGTTGAAAGCCACTTTCTTGCCATTAAACCATGCAGTTAGTCCATTGTAGCTGGGTTTACAACAGATGTGTGGAGGCCAAGACTTGTCCTGATCACCAATTTTACAGTCAAAATAGTGAAAGTCGGCGGTTCTGAGGAGGGAAGTGATGGTTCGACGCTGTGCAACTGTTGTGAAGTCCCCACACACGTAGCAGAAAGAATTGGCCTTGTTGAGGCATCCTCGACATTTTGATGTGCTTGAAGCCATTGGAGAATCTGAAAATATAACAAATTAAAATTAAATGTGCATTTGAAAATGTAATACTAATATTTAGTAACCCAAAAGATGTGTAACACGATAGTTGAGGGATACCAACCTCCTGTGCCGCCTGCGAGAGAACCTCTTCCAATGACTGCCAGAGTGTGGATTGAGACCTGCTGCCTTAACTGTAAAAATCCATCTTGATATATATATATATATATATATATATATATATAATAATGTAATGCTATCACTTACATTTAGTGCATAATAACTAAAAAAATAAGACATAAGTCTCACAATATTAGAATTAACCCTGAATTCATATACACCTTTATGTACCGTAAATGCACACTATGCATACCTAAAAAAACTAGAGGTGATGAGTAAAAATGGATTTCAAATTTGAATTCAGCACCCTCAAATTAGGTAAAAACGGGTATTTTTGTGCTTGCCTCAATTTCTTTGTAAACCAGTGTTATTAATGACCTTTCTCAAAACTATAGTTTTATTTGATGTGTTAGCTTTTAATATTTAATAAGCTTAGCATAATTTATCACAAAGACCACCTAGTAAGAATCAACTTCACCACTGGAAATAGTCAAAATAGTGTATGTCAGCACTTTGACCAAAAACAAAACTTGTATATAAAAAATAAGTGTTTGATTCAATTGATATTTTAAGATTTTTTTCTTTTAATTTTTTTTTCTTTTTTTAAGAATCTAATTTTTTAAAAAGTTAATTTAACTTGTTTATGGGATTCTCCTGAAAAGTTTGGAATTTGGCCATGGTAAAAAAAAAAAATGACTCCCTCTTAATAACTATTTTCTATCAACTACCTATCGATAGTTGTCACCCTGTCAGCAGGGATTTGAATATGCCAACTGTATCCCCTGCAGAGGGGCAAGATCCTCTCCACACCAAAAAAAGTGGTGTCCTAGGTAGGACACTAAACTGCCTCTGATGGTGAGGGTCTAGTTCTATGGGTGTACCTCTTCATTGTATGTTTTAGGATCCCAGTGATGGGTCATTCAGATCTGTTTTAAAATGATTTGTATTAGATGGCATCAAGTATTCCAATCAATCTGTAAATTATTTATATTAAGAATAGTTACTTGAAGCTATAATTATTTACTTAAGATTATTAGTAACTTGAAACCATCTGTCTACAAGCAAATGATTATTATAAAAAAATGAAAATAATGGCTTGAAAACATGTAATTATTAGTATTGCATAAGAATACTTGAAACTATACAACTGTGTGCAAATGACTTTTATTTGATAGGAATACTTGATATCATATAACTGTGTGCAAAAAAAAAAAACTCTTAAGAAACAACTACACAAAAATGTAAATATAAATGTACAATGAATGCAATTCCCTAACTTGTAGGCATAAAATAACTCTAGACATGTTGATATGCCATTAAAATCAATCAATCTAAATATGATAGCACTTTGATTGAAGACAAAATTCATATAAAGAATGATTGTTTGATTCAAGCAAAGTTTTAATCTTTTATTTTTGATTTTAATTTTTTTCAAGAATCTAATATGTTAAAACTTAATAAATGCTGAAAATTTAACTTATTTAAATGAGATACTCCCCAAAAGTTTGGAATTTGACTATGAAAAAAAATCCGCCCTCAACATCTAGTTTCTACCAACTATCTATGAGTAGTTCAGAGTGTTCACGAATGGTCCGAGAGACCTGGGTTCAATCCCAAAGACTTTAAAAATGGTACTTGATACCTCCTTGCTTAACACTCAGCAATATAAAGTATGTATCAAGGGTAAAGTGGATCAATCCTGGGAAAGGAGTAGTGCCCTCCCATACACCTCGGTGTAGAAGCTATTGAAAAAGGAGCCTTCTGGTCGCCTTCGACTACAGTCACCAACTTTACTTACTTACTAAGCTTAACTTAGTTTGGTACAGGGCCAGAAGCACAGATCACTCAGTGAGTATTGAATTTAGCAACAATGTCAATTATCTATAAGTAATTCTCTTGCTTGTTGGTTAAACATTAGCTCACAAAGTGTAGTGGCAAATGTCTTTGCTACAATCAATTTGTGATGTTCAAATTCCTTGAACTTTTTTTAGCACTCTGATTCTTTTTATTTGTATATTTAAAAAAAAAAGTAATATTTGCTAAGAAAAAGTTGGAAGAATTTAAAATCCTCCATTTATTTTCCTCTTGCAGGGATAAGTTCACCAAAGAACAGCACTGGCAATCTTTGATAAGTTTCTGGAAGCAACTTACCAATGTCTGCAAGCATGTTTTCTCTTTGAATATGCTAAAGGAACATTCTCGCTGCAATCAGGCTGCATGTATTTATTGTGGAATTGAAAGAAATAATGGACCTTCGATTATCAGATGTAGCTATCTTGAGAGGCCATACAAGAAGGGTCCATCAGAACAGAGTAAGGTAAGAAAAAGTATTTGATTATTGCTATGAAAATATCTGATTTAGTCATGGAAAATGTAGAGTATTTTATTTCCTTAGGGGTTTACAAGTTGAAAGCTTTGATATAGATTTTATTGTGCTATCTGCATTCTTTACTTAAGATGATATGGAAGTGTTTTATTTTTGTGTGAGACAATTGAGAATATCTTGAGTATAGCCAAGGTCCTGTGAGGGAACACTTTTTGGTCTTTTGGTTAGCATCAACTCATCTTTAGGCAGGACAGGGCATAAAATTGAAACTGGTGTGTGTGGTATCGCCTCCCTATTTTGATTATAGTTGTGAGTCCCTTTGATTCTTTTGCAACACAAGCTTTAGGGAATTGGTTACTTTTTCTCTCTACCAAGAAGTATGCATTTCAAGCCTACTTTTAAATCTGACCCTATATTACATTTGCTCTTGTAGTTAGGTGGATAAATCCCCGCACTTATTCAAATTCAACTATGAAATATCTTTTGGTTATTGATGTAACAGATATGTTTTTTTTAATTTTTTTTAATTATTTATTTTTAGTAGTTTATTTTTAACTGCAAGATGAGCTAATCATTTGATTTAATTTACATAATTGATAATGATTGATGTTTTTGTATTTACCCACTCCATAGGCAGGATGTGACACAGGTCATTTTTTAAGTGGAGTACTGTTGGTTTGAATTCAGAATTTTCCTTCTCTTTGGCTAGTTTCCTAACCAAGGCTAAAGAACCCAGTCTGCCTCACTATTTACCCATAGCTGGGGAAAGAACAGGTGGATTTTTGCTCTTTCCCAAGAGCATTAGTGCAAAGTGAAATGCAAACAGCCTTGTCCAGGGTTTTGAACTTGAGTTGCTGATTTCATTTCTTATGATCATAACTATTACATGATTCTGTTATATTTGTGTTTGGTGTTTTCTAAAAGTACTTTTTTTAAAATTTTTTATAAGAGAAAGATTAATTTGTGAGCAATTGCATATTTTGAGTGATGATTGTATAAAGTATTGCTTTGGGTGAGAGGAAACAGACTAATATAATCGTTTAGTTATTATTGTTAATTTTGACTTGTATTTTCTTTCATATTTCAATTTTTTTTTTTTCTTTTTTAAAATCTGTTGTAACTCACTTGGGTGACTGTTCTATAACAGCAAGGAATTGTGCAGGTTGGAAATAATAATAATTATAGAAGATATATCTTTGGTCAGACTCATATCACCTTTAGCTTGGGGAAGCGTGATTAAACACAGCAGCTGCTCAACCTACTGAGTCACTGGAAGAGGTACATTTAGCGTAATGGTTGTCATTGTAGGGAATTGGACCAGAGTTCGAATCATAGACTAAGCTGTTTGTGTTTGGGAAAGGCATGAATTCATCTGTCCCCTCCCCCACCACCAAGTTATGGGTAAATAGTAATGCAGACTGGGTTCTTTAGCTTTGATAAGGTAATCAGTCTAGAAGAAAGAAAATTCTGTATTCAAACCAGCATTACTTTGCTTTAAAAAATGACCTTGTGTTACATCCTGCCTGTGGGGAAGGGGTTGGGTAAATACATACAAGAAGTCTTTAATTTGCAGAAGTTCAAATCAAACATATCCTTTCTTTTGTTTCTCAATATCTTTCAGTGCCATGTTTATTGTTGTTTTTATACTAGTCATTATTTGGGGTTGTAGAATGATGACCAGACTGAGGTAAAAAACATGCTTGATAGTTTGAAAGTTGCCTCAAATCATCTTCAGACCATGGTGCAATATGCATCAAAATTGGATTTGGTTGAAAGCAAGAAGGTTTCAGCATGAATGAAATACATGTGGAACCACCATTCCTATGTGATTACGTAAGAAACGGTTACTGTAGACGCATAATGACATCAACAACCGAAAGTAAAAGCGTCTTTTTAAAATCACAAACTGCACACTAAAAATGAAGATGAGCGTCCAATGTAGTCTCTGCTCTTAATTGATCTGGTGTGTGTGTGTGTATATATATATATATATATTTACCAACCCCTATGCTCGGGCAGGATATGACACAAGGACAATTTTTAAGCGGAGTTTAACAGGTTTGAATTAAGAGTTTTCCTTCTCCTAGACTAGTTGCCTCACGAAGGCTGAAGAACCCAGTCTGCCCTACTATTTACTCATAGCTGGAGGGAGAATATTTGGAATTATACTTTTCCCAAGGGTATTAGTGCTATGTGAAATGCAATCAGTCTCGTCCAGGATTTGAACTCATGTCGCTGTGTCCCTTTCCTACAACAATAACCATTACACCACGGGCACCTCATCTATCTATCTATCTATATATATATATATATATATATATATATATATATATATATATGTATATATATATACTTTTCATACCTTGTCCAGTGGCAAAAGCTGATTGGTAGTGCCAGGAGTGGCAATACTGCCTTGAGCTACCGAAACTGTTATCACCCCTGGTTGGCGGCTGATGAGGGCAGGGTATCGCATGTGCTTTCACATATTGTATGATGAAAATATGATGACAATTATTTGGGGGATTGGTCAATTATTTTGTTTCTACCAAGACAAAAGTATAGACAATAAATCCTAACATAAATTGGTCAATTTTTGTCTTTCCCAAGATGTATGCACTTAGTTCCACATTAAACCTCATCATCTATATCATTTGATGATATAGTGGAGAGTTCTCATGATGTAGTAGCTAAAGTGCTGGACTGCAACATCATAGTGAGTTTGAACTCCAGTCACACTATTATGTGTCAATTTTAGACTAATACTCTTGGGAAAGGTATAACACCCGCTTACCATCTCAGCTATGGGTTAAATAGTACAACAGTTTTTTTTCCCTCAAGGACGGCTTTGTCATTAAATAACCCACAAAGATTGATATGCCATTAAATAAAGAAACCAAACTAACACTTACACACACACACACACACACACACACACACACACACACACATATCTTGATAGGAACTCTTGAAACTATGTATGAACCCCTTTATCGCCCCAGTTATGGGTTAGATAATACTACTATTGTCCTACAAGGAAAGCTTTGGCATTAAATAAGCCATGAAGGTTGATATGGCATTAAAAAACCAAACTAATCATTTGATGTAATCTTTTTTTTATTTATAAACAGTTTATTTTTAACAGCAATTTGAGCTGATCATTAGATTTAATTTACATGACTGATATGTCAATCTTAGCTCACCTTTTGTGTAGGTTGAAAACTATGACATGGGTTTGATTGCATGATTTCTCTTTGAATATACAAAGGGAACATAGACTTATGTGAGGTTCTCCCCAAAAGTTTTGAATTTGACCATAGAAAAAAAAGGACATGCCCTAACATTTACTTTCTCCCAACTACCTATAAGGGTGTTTTCCAATTTTTGAAAGAAATTGATAGGGTGCAAATCAAGGACCACTAATGATTGAATAATGAAAAACACATTCATTGAAAGATAAAAGAATTTGCAATGATTTAGACTCAAAGATGAACTGAAAATGTCAAGAGAAGCTTTAGAGTATTTGCTCCAGATGTTGAAGGCATTGTTGAATGCAATTGATTCTTGAATCCTGGTGACATTCTTAGGTGTTGGATTGTTATTGGAGGCCCAAATGTTGAGGAACCTTTTGACCTACAATCTTCACAAGTATCATGAGCTTCAAACTTGGAAAATTCTTGAAATTAAGCTTCCTTCTGTATCTTGCTTGAACAGTCTTGAAAGATTTAGTTTCGAAATATGTCTTCATGTAAAAGGTCCAAGATATGATTTTGCTATATTTGGTTGAATATATCAAAATTTCCAAGCAATAATCTGAAAAGATAATAAAGTCAACAGGGAAGATCTGAGAGGCTGCTGCTTTATTTCTACAATTATAAAACATCCTGTAGTTTAATTTGGCACAAATACAGAAGTATGGGTATCAATTGTCTATATCCTTTAACTTACATTTTTACTTTGTCATTTAAAACTTGTGTATGTAATGCTTTTTTTTTTACATAGATGATTTATTCATTTATTTTATTTTTTTAAAGAAAAAACAAGCACCTTCAGTGGAAAAAACTCAAATTTTTTATGTAAACTATGACGTGATAAAATGCATATGTAATGGATTGAACAAAAGACCAGAAGATGGTTGGAAGAAAATTGCTGGTTTGTATTGACTTTTTCTTTCTTTTATTTATTTATTCTTCCCTTGTTTTTATTTCATCCTCTGCCCAACATATTTTGAGTCTGTGAGTAAGACGTCTTTTGTCAAGTTTCTCATTCGAAGCACATTCAGTTTTATCTTTTTGTCAATTTTTTTTCATATCACAACCCCATCTCCTACTTCCTGTATATCTGAAGAATGCTTTTATTTTTGATATTTTTCATTATTATTAATAAACAAAAAAAGTAAGATTTGATATCTAGAAATTTGGTGAGGGAATTAGAAGCTAAGATAAATCTTAATTTAAAAATCAGTTAGAATGAATCTTTTGTTGGCTTTTCTAACTGCATTAAGTTTTAAGTAAATTTTTTTATTTTAGATTTATGATTTTTGAAAAATTTGATTTTTTTTTTTTTTTAAATTTGATTTTTTTTTTTTTTTAAATTTAATTTTTAAAGAAAAATTTATGATTTTAAAAAAGTTCTATGAAAAAAAAATTGATTAAAAATTTTTTTCACTATAAATATTTTAATTTATGATTTAAAACAAATGATTTATGTAATTTAATTTTTGTTAAGGTAAGCTGGGATTATTTAAAGTAGATATTGTATAGAATGGAAAGTGTCATGTCTTTTCAGGATTTAAGCAATGATTCTTTGCAATAAACTGTAAATTAAAGTGACTGTTCTTGGGAGATATGGTGGAATTGTTTTTCCATTGCCTTCTCTATAGTTTGTGTTCAGAGTTATTCTTCTAGACTGTTTGCCTACCACAATGGCTAGAGAATCCAATCAGTCCTGCTATTTTACCCATAGCAGAGGGAAAAATGATATCATGCCTTTCTCAAACACAAATAGCCTCTGCTGGAATTTGAACTTTGCATGACATTCCATTTTCTGTACAGATAACCATTTAGCTATCTTCATCTTTTAGATATCCTTCAAATAGAGCAATGTTTTTCTTTGTATTAAATTGCATCATTAATGCTTTTGTTTTATTTTAAATTCTAACTGTAAAATCTTGTGTTTCTGTCTTCTCTGAACAGCTCACCTAAATATGTCTATGAGTCATGTGACCTCATGTGAAAATTGTAAAGACCCAAGTGAGAGCTTGCTCTGGGAGTGGTCAGCATCCGATGTCAACTGCACCATATTAGACCTGCGCAAAATTCTGTTGGAAATTAGACGCTTGGATTTAGTCAGGATATTGGACAACTACATTATGCAGGCCAAGAAGGAGGGTGGCAGTGTTGGTGCTGGAAGCTCTAGCATTAACAGCAGCAGTTGCAGCAGCATCAGGAGTCATACTGGGGGTTGCAGCAGTAGTGCTAGTTGCAACGGTACTGCAAGCAGTACAGATGGCAGTGGTAATGTTAGTCGCTAAACAAAAAAAATTACAAGCAAAGAGAGCAACGGTTACAAAAACAGAACTGATGTATGTAGCCCACTTTGAGAAGTGATTGCAGGAGTGGATTGCACTTTTTTCTTTCTTTCTTTCTTTCTTTCTTTTTTTTTCTTTTTTCTTTTTTTTCCTACTCTGCTAGACTGTCATATATTTCACTTGTGTGAATCACTTCACTTTTTGGTATTCAAGGTCTTCTGCCTTGTTTACTGGTAACTGTGATCAGTTACATTTTTAGGATACAGATTTTGTACCTGTATCCTAAATTAAAAGTTCAGATTAAACTTGTTTAATTTGAAACTTGAGGAGAAAAAAATAAATGAAAAAAATCATTGCAAAAAGTCCTTTAAAAAAAAAAAAAAAAAAAAAGAATGTCTGATTTGTAAAAGTATCAACTTTAATCTTTGAACCATTCACATTCGATTTCTGTGCTCAAAAATTGAAAAATAAATATTGAAGATGTGGGGTAATGTATACAAGCTTTTTTAGTCATTGAGCTGATAATATCCAGATTTAGAAAAAAATATTTCTTTTTTATTTTACATGATTAGTATCTAACCATTCATCATGTTGCAGACACACTTAAAAAAATAATACTTCTGTCCTTCCATAGTTATATTTAGTGTATGAAGTACATATCTCTGAATGTAACTACTATTATGGAACAGATTAATTGCATTAATGTCCTGAGGCTTTTACAAAATACTTAATCTAAACACTGTGTGGATCCATTTTAACTAGCTAGAGTATTGAAAAGAAAAACAAAACATCCTTTCAGTTATATTATCTATGATAATTAGATGTAACCATTAAATGTCACCTTAATTTCTATTGCATTAAGAAATTGTTTTTGTGGGCAGTTTTAAATATCTATTTTCTGTGCTGATGTGCAGAGATGTTTTTTGTTGTTTTGTTTTGAAAAATGCTGACTGAAGTGTACAAGCAATATGGTATAGGGTAAAGAAAAAAAAAAAAAATGAAAAAACAATGCTTACACCCCCCTTTTTAAAAATAAAATTTTCATTTTGATAAAAGTTGGGCATTAATTTGAATGAGGGAGTAGGTTAAAAAAATGAATTTAAAAATTATATATATAAAAAATATATAAGAAAAAACACACACATACACATTGAGAATGTGTAGAAAAGAAATTGAAAACCAATAAAGATAACCCAAGCCATGGTTTGATTATTAAACTTATGTGCATTTTTTCCTTTTTCTGTGTTTGTGTTTCGATAAAGTGTAAATTTTCTCTTTCTGCCTCACAAAAATCTCAATATTCTTAAAAAGAAGAAAATGCTATTTATTCTTAATAGTAGTCCAGGTTAAAAGTGCCATAAAGGTAACCTAAAATCCCTTTTTTTTGGGGGGGGGAGACCTTATTTTTCCAATACAAGTACCATTAAAGGGATGAGAAAAGTTTGGATAAACAGGCTAAGCTTTAGCCTGTATAAGAAAAATAAAGATTTAAAAAGTTTGACTTTGGGCTACCCTTACTGTGCTTTTAACCAGGACAAAGAACAATAAATATTAAAATATAAAGTGAATGAACAGAGAAGAGAAAGAAACTAATGTTTAATTGAATTTTTTTTTAGTCTTTTAAATTGTAGTTTCTTAGTTTTGTGTCTATTTTATGTCAATAAATTAAAAAAAATTTTTTTTTATTTCATACATACATTTTCTTTTTGTAAATGGTATACTTTCATTGAAATCTTGAAACTATTTTTTTAATATATTAATTTTCTTGGCTTTTATTTTTTCTGGGTGTAAGTAAATTTTTTAAAAAGTTATGGGTATCTTAAATGTTTTTTTTTTCTTTATATTTGAAATGTTTGTGGAGGTTAAATTTATAAAAATGAACGGCATTTCTATGTGATGAATTTTTTTTTCTATATAAATTATTTTTTCATAGCTTTTCATGTTTTAGTGTAAACTTATATCGTCCACCATATTTGTCTTTTGCTAAATGTTAATGGGATTAATCTATTTTATTTTTAAGAGATTTATCAAATGTAAGCCAAGTCATATATATATATATATATATATATATATATATATATATATGCACTAATTTTTTTATGTTAATCACATCTTTTTTTTTGTCTGGGGTAAATGATATTAAAATATTTTTCATAGATTTTTTTCTTTTTATTTATAAATAATGAAAAAAAAAGCATAAAAATTTAACTATAAATGTGGAAAGAAATGAAAAAAGGTAAAAATATGAACAATTTTAAATTGTGGATTTAAACAAAATGTGCATATTTTGATTTCAGCATCTTAGTTCCCTCATCCATTTTTCTTTCTTTTTTTTTCTTGATATGTAATGTGTGATTATAAAGAAAAAAGTCAATGCATATAGAAATTGTCATGACAAGAGATAAGTATGTGTGGGAAGGAGCCTGTCATTGACTGGTGATGACAACAGCAAAGCAACTTGAAGTGTCAAAGTCTTTCTTTGTCAATCAACTGTTGCTAGGCAACACCTACTCTTTTTAACTTGTCCACGTTTCTTAATTGTAATAAAAATTACAAAATAAAAAAAAAATCATTTAAATAAAAAAAAAAGCCTTTGTGTTTTTTTTCCATATTTCTTAAGCAAAATGAGCCTAGAATGTTTATCGCCTTGTGTCCTACTAAGCTGCTTGGAGCTGAGATTTTGTAACTTTCCCATACCAAGTTAACCACTTAGGTGTGTGTGTGTGTGTGTGTATATGTATATATATATATATATATATATTGAGAGTATCCCCTTTAAAAGGGATTAGGAGTTAGGACCCCCCCTTAAAGAATATGATACTAAACTACATCTGGTAGTGAGACTTCAGTTCTGGGGAATGTAGAATATCTCTTCATTGCCATTATTCTCAGGTCTACTCTGACCTGAAGTGGTAGTACCTGTTATGGTCCCATCAGATCAAATAGTTCTGTTTGAAAATTATTAGTATTGGATAAGAATACTTGATACCATATAATTGTGCAAACAAATGATAATTATTAAATAGGAACAGTTACTTGAAACCATATAATTGTTTATAAGTTATACTACTTATATAATTGTGTTCCAACAAAAAAACAATTGGAATGGAACATTAAAAATATGTGACTGTATTGTTTACGGCTCACTAGTTTCGGCTGAGGAGAAGTCCACATGGTGTAGTGACTAATGTGCTGAACTGTAACATTGGAGTAAGCAAGTTCAAACTCTAGTCATGCTGTTATGTTCACTTTCATACTAATAAAGGTATGAACCCCTTTATTTCCCCAACTCTGAGTTAAATAGTATCACTGCTGTTCTTCTCAAGGATGGCTTTGACATTAAATAACTCACAAAGGTTGATATGTCATTAAACAAAGAAATTGAATCTGGAACCAGTTTCAACTGCTAAATGATCAATTCTATATTGTTTTTGTTGTTATGAAAATATGAGTTGGCTGTAGATTTTGATTGAAAATCGTGGGTCAGCTCCACAAAGGAAGGGAAAAAAGCAAAACGAACTCCAGAATACCCACACAGTTATTCTTATTCACTTTTCTGATTTATCTGGGTGAGAGGGGATGTGTGACACTTTGCAATATGGACTTAGTCGCTGGTCTGTTTTCTTTGTCTAACAGCCAACTGCTAACCCTTTCATGACTGCTACTATTCTTGACGATACACTCTCTAACTTCTGACTGCTCCTTTGAATATATGGGGTTTTGATTTCTGGAAAAGAAATCCACTCTTCCATCTTGGATCTCTCAGGATTAAAATAGCAAAAAACAACAATAAACAAACCCCAAAACAAAAGATTATGTAACTTCCTTTGATGGAGCTCAATAATTCTATCACTTAAAATATTCAGACTGTAGACCTCATATGTATTGTTATACTGTCCAACAAGGACGTATGGGATAGTTGATCAAGTGTTTGCTTGGAAAATGCTTCTAAGTGAAATCATTTGGAGGTTGCAGGTTCAATCCCAACAATAGGTAAGAATAACAAGGAATACTTGCTATAACTTGATACTTGTACCCGGTCATAGTTAACAGAATTGGAACAGTTTACCCTCATGGATAAAGGGTTCAGTTTGAGATTCTGGGTAGGCTCCCAAGTTCGACATGAAACACCGGAAGAAGGCCAAGGGACATACGGCCGAAACATTGTATAACAAGAAAGATGAGGTCAATAGTCTGAGTATTCTAAGGGATAAAAAAAAGAAATGATATCTTTGTCTACTGAAATCTGACTACATTAGCAATGGAAACTTCAGTTTATAATGGACATAAAAAAAAAACAAACTAACACTTTCTTTCATTCCCATCAAGAAATTCTACTCTTTCTATTTTATTGCTTATTAAAATCTGCCAACCTCTTACTCTTGTTTAGCTACCCTTTTGATACTATTATACACACATCCATGTGTATATGTGCATATACGCTCACCTATGCCCCCACACAAACCAATACAGATTCTCACACCCACATGCATATACACACACACACACACACACACACACACACACACACACACATATATATATATATATATATATATATATATATATATATATATATATATATATATATGCTGCACCTATATGCATACATACTCATTTAATCTCACTAGTGCCAACATGTATATACATCATTGCACTTAGTTAGCTGTAGAAGAGCTTATAGTGTCATGAATATTAATAGTTATGATTACAATAGAATATTTTTAATTAATTGAATTTCAGCATTAGGTAAATTATTATTATCATTAGATAGCTATGTATCAATTGTCAGGTTAAGTAAATGAACCAAACCTTTCAAAATCTGGTTCTAAATTATGCTGATGGGTGTTGGTAAGTAATATGAAAATTATTATGCTTGACATTTTTTTTTACAGAGCTGAAATGACAGGTAAATGATGTAGACTTCTCTAGTCCATGGCTAGTTGTTGGTTTGGTTCCTATATTGGAACCTTTTTTTATGGAGTGACAGATCCATAAATCTTGTCACTCTTGGATGTCATCTTCTCCAGTTAGTATTTGAACACTTAGCAATAAAAAAAAAACTTCCTTGTTATTTTACATATTGGTTTTTCCTATCTCTATTTTTAGGTTATTTCTGAGATGGTTCCTTATCAGTATATAGCAGGAGGTGCCTGTGGTGTAATGGTTAGCGTCGCAGGATATGGACACGGCGAAACGAGTTCAAATCCTGGACGAGACTGATTGCATTTCACATAGCACTAATACCCTTGGGAAAGGTATGAATCCAAAATATTCTCCCTCCAGCTATGGGTAAATAGTAGGGCAGACTAGGTTCTTCAGCCTTAGTGAGGCAACTAGTCTAGGAGAAGGAAAACTCTGAATTCAAACCTGTTAAACTCCGCTTAAAAATTGACTTTGTATCATATCCTGCTCGAGCGGAGGGGTTGGTAAATATGATCAGTATATAGCATTTCATTTGTCCTATCTCAGCAAAATATTGGCTTTTATTAATTTTTTAAAACTGGTCTAACTACTGCAGAGTTACTCCTATTTGCTAGTAAAATATTACCATTGAGAAGTTTGTATTTTGTTATACATTATTGATATTTCAATGGTCTCAGTTCATTTCTATTTCTGCTCTGTCTGTGAAGATTAGAATATGCTGACTGTTCCCTATAGAAAGGTAAGACCTCATTAAAAAAGTATTGTCTTGGGTATGGTATGAAATAGCATCTGATGGTGAGGCTCCAGTTCTTCATTGTCATTACTCCCAGGTCCACTCTGACTTGGCATGGTAATAACTGTTAGGATCCCATCTATGAGTTGGATCTATTTGAGAATTATTTGTTTGCTTAATGCCATATAATTAAAAATTATTTGTATTAAGAATAGTTGTTTACTAAGGATTATTATTAGTTACTTGAAACCATTATTGTAATATACTAGCTTAGCTCGTGACAGTGCCGTGGATGAACTTAGCAGATTCAATGTGGTCACAAGATAACATCAACAAAGTGGTTTCACAGGAAAGAGAAAAATAAAGGATGATGGCAGGAATGTAATTTATTCCCTGTAGATAGAATGACAGATATTTCTGTTTGCATATAAGATCATCAAATTACCAGAAAAAAACCCAGAAGTATGTAAGTTCTGATAACCAGCCATAAACAGAAAAAAAACGTGGGCAAAGAGGCGTGTTCATGGGACTTGAAAGACAATGTAAAGTCTGTAATTTTGGACTGAAGGCAGTGACCCGCTGGCCACTCAAGTGAAAGGGGAGGTCCATTGGTCACTCAAGCAAATCTGTCGGCTCCCCTGTGTGTGTGCTCCAGCTATTGCACTTCTTCACAAAAAGGGTCCCCTACCACAGAAGAAAGATAAGTACAAACTCTTTCTGACTGTATTCTTACTTCACACAAACGTAGCCGTCAAAGAATAAAAATATAAATTATATTTTTATATATCTACAAGTTTTTCTTTGTTTTTCAAGCGTTTCAATATGCGACATTATAACTATGTGCAAACAAATGACTATTACTAAATAGAAATAATTACTTGAAACCATATGATTATTAGTAGTTGAGAGGTTTGATTTCTTTTGTTTAATGGTACATCAACCTTCACATGTTATTTAATGCCATAGCCATCCTTGTAGAAAGACAGCAGTGGTACTATTTAGCTCATAGAAGGGTGGTATTAGATAGGAATGCTTGAAACCATTCAACTGTGTGCAAATTATTTGTACCTGATAGGAATACTTGGTATATAACTAAAAAAACCCAAAAAAACACAATCTTAAAAATGTACCTGAACATATAATGGTTTGGTTTAGTTTCTTTGTTTAATGGCATATCAACCTTTGTAAGTTATTTAATGCCAAACCTATTCTCCTAGAAGAACAGTAGCAGTACTATTTAACCCATAGCTGGGAGGATAAGGGGGTTCATACCTTTCCCAAGGGTATTTGCCCGAAATTGAACGTAATAGCACGACTGGAGTATGAACTCGCTTATTACGATTCCACAGTCCATCGCTTTAACCATTACACCATGAGAACACCCCCGAACATATAATGAATGCACTTCCCTCACCTTTAAGCATAAAATAACCCTAAGGTGACTGACATGCCATTAAAATCATAATCAGTTTGTATTTCTGGTTTAATACTTTCATGTGTTAGATTTATAGATGAGTTGATCTTATAGATTTGCTCACATACAAATATCAAATTACAATTTATTTAAATGTTAAAAGAATTTTGTTGAGCATTCTTGATATTACTGATACAATTTTAACAATTTTCTCACTCTAAATGATGTTCAGTAAAATGTAGATGTCATGATATACAGAAGAGAATTAACTCATTTTAAAGTAAAGAAGAAAAAACATTTATGTATGTATGTGTGTATAATATACAGTGGTGGAAATAACTATAAGACAACCCATTAAATTGTTAATAATTTTCTTATTACTGCACAAATTCCCCTGAAAATTGATGTGTCGTACCTAGATCTGATGGGTATTAGGATACATATGCAATTTTATAATAACTTTCCACCAAAAAAATGTTATTAAGAAAGTTATAAGGAAAAATGTTTTTGAGGGTGGAAATAAGTATAAGACAGTTTTGAAAATTTGTATTTAACAGCAAAATTGTTTAAGATTCATTATTTAATTTATTCTCTTTCAATTGTAATACTTCAACACACCTGTTTTGCATTGAATCAATAAATTTTTTTGAGAGTTTCAGATGGAATTTCATTCCAATACTGTTTAATGCAATATTTTAAAGTTTCTCTATCTTCAAATTGACGTTTATTTTTGTATGCTCTTCTTGAAAAAATTAATTAATTATATATCTAAGTTTGAATAGTGTAGACAGAGTCAATGCTATTTGGTGACTGTCATTTTCTTGCCTATGAGATTCTCGGACTAAGTGCATGTGTCTGATGAGCACACAAGTGAAAAAGTGACTGTCACTAAACAGAGTTGACTCTCTGTCTCTGTTATCTTACCATAGGGAATGCAGAGTATCCCTTCATTACCATTACTATCAGTTCCACTCTGGCCCGGAGTGGTAGTACCTGAAAGGGTCCTATCTATGGGTCAAATAGAACTAAACTGTAATTGTGCTAATCTGAATTGTTTGAAACAGAACTGTTTATATGTATAAAAATGGATTTGGCATTAAATAACTTACAATGGTTGATATGTTATCAAACCAAACCAAACCAATTATCCTAACATATATGCTTCTTTACCAATATTGTACATCCTTTATTTATAGATATAGCAAACTACATCTTATATATATGTGTATATATATGTTATTCTGCATATTCATCTTGAAGTGTGATACGCTTACTGCATTATTTACCAAGTTTCTTTGGGCCTTAAAAATGTTGAAGACATCCTAGTCACAGCACTTGATTCCAATATGTTGTATTGTTGGTTCTTAGATTTGCAGAAATTAAAAATGTTGAAGAGGATGTCATTTGATCTCCTGTGGTGAAAGAAATGGACTTGCACATATTTTTCGTTTTGCTCCCACACTTATTATTTTAATAAATCTCACTGACTTTTTATGGATCTTCCATCATCTCTCGTTGAAGAGGAAAAAGTCTTTGCATTTTATGAAAGTCTATTATCAAGTTCACCCTCTCCTCATAAGGGGTCCTCTTTGTATTAAGCATTCAAATTCCAGACATTTGCTCCATTTACTTGTCTAAAGACCACTGTTAAAACCACTTTCTCCCCACGGTCAGCTTTTGACCCCTTACTGTTTGTCAAAATACCAACACCTTCACTCAGCTTGACTGTACAGGAGATGGAAGAGTATTTTTTTTGTTTTTAATCAGAATGTTCTGTTTGTTGTTTACATTCTGCAATCATTAGATAAAGGACACTTCTCTCTCTCTCTCTCTCTCCAGTTAAGCTATGAAAACTTACCAACAAACGTCATTCAAATTTTGTCGTTTAGTTACAATTTATATTTAGAAGCAGTTTATTTGAATGGTCATTACCTTTAAAAAAATATTTTTCTCTGAATGTTACTTCATTTTTTGAAAGCTTTTTCTTTAAGATGTTTTAAAATTTGAATCTTAAAGTTTTAAGAGTTGAATGATAACCCCCTCACCCACCAACCCCAAAAAAATGGTTAAATTGCTGACAGAAATTAATTTTTGAAATAACATCATTTTCATCTTAAATGACTAGATCCTTGTTAAATTTATCTTAGACTTTCTTTCCAGCAACAAAAATAAAACTGAACAAATTTTAAATTATTATTGTATGTTTTATTAACTTATTTATTTTTAAAAAAAGTGGATTGATTTAGCATCACATTCTTTGGTTATATTTATAATACATTGAGGATAAGTGACCTTTCCCACAGTTTGTACCATTAAATTATCTTAAAAAATAATCCATTTCCAATTTTCTCTCCAAAATTTGTAAAAGTTGTCATTTATAATAGATACATGGCACATACATAACAACATTAGTTTCGTAGTGAAGATGAAGAGAAGTTTTGATAAAGACGAAAATGAATGTTTAATGTTTCCAGAACATGTGTGGGGTAAATAATGTTATTAAAAAAAAGAAAAAAAAAATCAGTGGAGAGTACAAAATTAAAAATATGTTGATAAAGTGTGAGATTATTCAACCTGGTGAATCCAAAAATATTGATCTTGTATGCAAATGTCCACAGCACACTTTGAAAACTTGTCAGCTTAGCTGGAAACTTTTGCAAACATCTAATATTAAATTTTCCATTGGAAACTTTTACACTGACTTAGCATGAAAAAAAAAAAAACAAAAACAAAAAAAATCATTTTATGTAGCTTAGATTTTTCTTTACACTGATGCAATACCACCAGCTTCCCAAAGATCGATGAATCAATATCTAATATAGAAAAGATGAAAACTAAATTTTCATATTGGTGATTCTGTTTTATATATTGATATTTATTTTTTTTTTGTTCAGTAACAAATTTTGCAAACGTTTATTTAAACCATTTCAAGAAGGTTACTTCTTAAGATATATTTAGAAAAAAAAAATTGTTTTTTTGATTGTATAAAATGTTTGTTGATATCAGTTATGTTTTAAGTATTTCCCAGGGACTACGTTCAAATTTCCTCAGTAATTTTTCATCAATTTTTACCAAAAGGCAAGGTAGATAGATTTAAGAGTAAATAATTTAATACATTTTTCAGTGTCACTTCCGTGCTGCGAAACATAATTTTAACAATTTAAAAGGAATTGTTATCTTTAAAGCAATTCCATAATATCGATAAATAATTTTCTTTATTGTCTAAAATTGATAAGGAAGACTATTGTATATATTTTAACGAGAACTAAAATTTTTCAATGAACCAAAAAAAAAAAAAAAGTATTTTTTTTTTGAAAAACATACTAAGGGAGACAACTAAAGCCCAGAGGGAAACGCAATTGATTGTAAAAAGACATATTTAAAAAATTCCTCAATTACCTCCCCTTAATTTTCATTGAAATATTTTTTACTTCATTTTTCAGTAAACATTCATTGTTAATATATTAATTAAATCCAGTCATTGCATAGATTTTGACATGTATAATCGTTTTCATTGATCACAAAATCTCATTGTCTTTCGTCATTCTTTAAAAATTAACAAAAAGTTTACCCACGAATAAAAACGAAATTTAATATCAATAATAATAATAATAATAAAATCGTAGGAAATGTACTATTTTTTGTTTTTTTTACAAACAAGTTTATATAGCTGTCTTGCTATGGAATCTTCCATCTCTAAACCATTGTACGGATATTTGTGCAAACCATTCCCAGGGGAATTAACTTTAGATGTATTTAAAATTGTTTTTTTTTCTGATTGAAAGAAGAAAAATGCTGCTGTACAGTAAACGGATATTTAAGTGTGGATATCTTTATTCATTCCGAGAAGGCACTGCTGTGTTTATTCGAGTACAATACGACCCGTACTTATCGAGGCCAAAATCAGAAATAGTTATTATTCATCAGTTTATATATATATTAATCGGTCCCTGAGTACATATATTGTTATTTATATATTTTTTTTTAGGAAACCAACATTATAACACTGAAAATTTCATTGGTTTCTTTCAAATATATCTGTATAAGTCACATCTCTGGCATTGGACTCAACGTGAAATCAGATAACTCAAAGTTCCAGTGTTTTAATCAAAATAGTGCCATCTAAGCATTTATTGTAAGCCTCTGATATTAGTAGACCAATTCATATACATTGGATATAATATCTCATCTACTGAAAGTGGTGTCAACATATACATAGGAAGACGTATATTGCTATTGACAGGTTAAAGGCCATGTAGAAATCTAATCTCTGATGAAATGAGGCAGGGATTCTTCTAAGCTGTAGCTGTGCCAGTACTACTGTATGGTTGAATCACCTGGAGATTAATGAAGCACTTGGATAAAAAGCTAGATGGGAACAAAACAAGGATGCTGCATGCTGTTTTGAATAAATCCTAGAGCATCCTTCAAAACAGCAGCAGTACGGTCACCTACCTCCCATCTCACAAAACATCAAAATAAGACATGCTGGGCGCTGCTGGGGAAGTTTGGACAAACTCATAAGCGACATTTTTCAATGAACTTCAACATATGGACACACCAATGTTGGGTGACCAGCATAAACTTACATGCATCAGCTCTGTGCGGACACAATATGACGTCTAGAGAACTTGTCAAAAGTGTTGTCAGATAAAGAAAGGTGGCAATAGTGTATGTGTGTTTGTGTGAGAGAGAGAGAGAGAATCCACGCTATCGATATGATGATGATTATATGATTATATAAAATTTCAACTTGGAAGTTTTATATTTTTCGTCTTTCTTCTTCCTTTCTTTTTATTTTTCTCCTTCCATTTTTTAGAAAAACAACAACAAACTAAGCAGCAGCAACAACAAACAAACAAACAAACGAGCAAAAAAAAAAAAGGCACATCGGTAGTTAAGCATCATTTTCCTTCCCATCGGGACGGAGCGTTGACGTCACGGTTATACGTCGTATTAAGTCGAGTGACGAGTTTCTGATAGTCCTGTAAAATTTTGGTTTGAAATTTAAGTTAAAGTGAATTAATTAAAAACTAAAACGAAAGTTTTCCGTGAATTTACCAAACAGATCCAAATTTTATATCTTTGTTTGCTGGTTTGTTCTTCATCACTTTTTTACACTCAAGTATAATGCGTCCCTCCTTATTATGACGCTGGTTTGTAAAATATTAAACATCTTATTGAATTTATTTACGGAGTCGCTTAGTAGGTGCCCAGTGATTGGATGAAAAACAGCCAATCACAGGCTACCTTTTTTTTAGATTTTCTCCAAACCCCTATGAGGGCGTTTCCTACGAACGCCCTTCCTCTTTTGTTTGTGTGGTTCCTCATAATCAAGACGTGCCCGCCCGTTCTCTCAGTCTTCTAGACGCCAATACACGCTTGTGAGGATTTTCTAGCAACCGAAGCACAAGAAACAAGGCTCTATTTTCTTCAACCCAAACAAAAGGATACAGGAAATACAAACTGTTAAAAGGACGCCTTTTACTGAAAAGTTTCCCGTAAATCAACTGTTTGCAAGGACAATATTTTCTTTCCTCTCTTTCTATGTAAATATAAGTTTTTATAACATTTTAAACTGTTGCGTTTCTTTCTTCTTGCCAACGTCGCAATATTGTTACCATATAAAGTTGGGAAAATCCCAATAATCCTGCATTACACACAAGTATCGAGGAAAATTATAGACGCGTGTTTAATATAGAAAGCCATGGTTGCCTAAGAATTCGGTCCAAAATCAGTGATCTAAGAAATTAGCCTTATGTCGAACTTTACCAAGTTTAGCAGATATTTAGGACCTATTTTATAACTACGAAAAATATGTTTATCTTGCAAGCCGTTGTTAGTGGTTATTTAAAGAAAGTAAAGTCTCAAGTGTAGAGCTCCTAATGAGGTTCGAACTCACCACCGTGGTAATATCTTAGTGGCTAGATTGTTAACCATTATTTCAAAGCAAAGCACACTACTATTTACTAGGCTGAACTTAGTCTTGTACAAGGCCATGAATACTGGGCGCCGAACGTGTATATCTTTTAAAACAAGAATTAACTTTCAGAAGCTGTGTTAGTGTACTTCAACAAGGGCACAAGGAGTGGAGTAATGATTAGTGGGCTCGTCCAACCGAACACTACAAGTGAGTTTGATTCTCACTGGATGCTCAATGAAGCTGGCGTTAGTGTAACGGTTATCGTCGTAGGAAATGGAATCGGTGACACGAGTTCAAATCCTTCACAAAATCGTTTCACTTCATTCAAATACTTTGGGGAAGACAGGGATTCATCTGTTTTTTCCTCCAGAAATATGTAAATGATTGGACAGGCTAAGTTTTTTTAACATTGGTAAGGCAACGAGTCTAGAAGAAGGAAAATAATTCTGAATTCAAATCCGCCGTGCTCCGCTTAAAAAGTGACCTTGTGGCACATCCTGCTCGTGGCGGAGGGGTTGGGGAGGATTTACCAACCGTCACCACGACACAAGGTCGGTTTAATCGAAGAATCCTTTAAGGAAATGACCCTTACCGGTGGCTAGTGGCAAAATTGTCTTAGTCGCGTCGGCATTATTCCTAAAAATAGGGATATCAGGCAATTAACCTGACCCTAATGCTTTTGACGAGGACTGAGAAGTTGCCAGAGATACCTAGCAAGGAAATTTAGTTTTTCCGGTACTCTTTCATAAAATCTGAATTTTTTCGAACTCATTATCTGATGAAGTTCGTAGCGAGTGAAACGTTTTATTAAATCGATACTCGACCAAATTTTACTTTTACGTCATAATTTCTTCCATTCTGTCACATATTTTATCCAGTATATATATTCCAGACTTATCTCCATGTGACAATTTCTTATTTTCTAAACGGAAAATTAATCTCAAGGCCAAGATTTGAGGACGTGATATACAGTAAAAGAAATGGCGTAGCTTCATATCGTATTAAAAGGGAATTTTCGAAGGTGCTTCTACTGTAGTGGATAAAAAAATGAAGAATGAAATAAATAAAATAAGTTGAAGGAGTGCAGAAATTCCCGGAAGCCCCGGACAGAAAGATGGAACAACGCATGCCCGAGAAAAGGACCGTTCCCTGCGAAAAGGAGAATTTCGTTCTCTCTTCAGCATCTACTGCAGCACAGAAGGGACGCACTTTCACGCGGCTGATAGTAGCAAACACATGGCTGATTAGGTTTTTAATCTGACACCATGTTTGCTGCTAGCGAGCTGATACCACCGAAACCAACGTTTCCTTTCTTTCCTTCATTCAGGAATTCATTTACAGCCTTCTACAGACAAGAAAAAAAAAAGAAAAAAAAAAAAAAAAGAAAAAGAAAGACCCCCCCCAAAAAAAAAACAAAGAAAAAACAAACAAACAAAAAAAAACAAAACAAACAAGAATTAAGATGGGGGTAAGAAGAAAATCAACGGAGTCAGATATCTAAACCCCAAACCCTAAAAACTAAATAACACCAACAAAATCACATAATCCTTACACTACTAATGAAAACCTCGTTAGGATATGTATTGAATGGCATGGTACTATTTACCAACCCCTCCGCTCGGGTAGGATATGACACAAGGTCAATTTTTAAGCGGAGTTTAACAGGTTTTGAATTCAGAGTTTTCCTTCTCCTAGACTAGTTGCCTCACCAAGGCCGAAGAACCTAGTCCGTCCTACTATTTACCCATAGCTGGAGGGAGAATATGGGGGTTCATACCTTTCCCAAGGGTATTTGCCCGAAAGTGAACATAATAGCGCGACTGGAGTACGAACTCGCGTACTACGATTCCGCAGTTCATCGCTTGAACCATTACACCACGAGGACACCCCCTCAATGGCATGGTGCATATTATTTTGCAGAAAGTTTAATTCATTGTTCATTTTTGCCTTGGTGAATACAGCTTCAGTTATATAAAGGGTGACTCAGTATACATGGAACCCATGTGACTGCTAACTGTACTAATAATAATGATGTGTTCTTTTTTGTTTCAGATTTGAAAATAATATACTATAACAACTCTGCTTTGGACAAAAGAGGAAAAGATATTTTATGTCACTTAAAACTGCCCCAAAATAGATGTAATCCATTAATATGATAATGATTTATTACTGAAACAAGAAACTCAAAAAAGATTGCATGATCTAGAAGCTGATATAATAACGATTAAAAAAAGCATTGATTTGATGTCTAGCTCAAAGAATGCATTTTTTACAAGACGTATTCCAAATGACCGCCACTGCGCTTGTCTCAGTAATAAATCATTATTATATTAATGGGTTGCATCTATTTCGAGATATCCTATATATATATATATATATATATATATATATATATGTGTGTGTGTGTGTGTGTGTGTGTGTGTGTGCGCGTGTGTAATCCCAAGAAAACAGCACATCATAGTGACATTTTATTAGAGTAATACAGTTAAAGTTTTCTAACTTCGTGGATTGAACCAATTTCAGTCGAATTTGCAACTGAAAGACTATTTCGTTGGGGTTCCGGTAGCGCCGAACATGATTTTCTAACCACTCCAATTCTTCATTTAACAATGAAGATTTAATTAGAATCCTTAAATAGAAGCACTAACATCATCATGGACCGATTTTTCAAAGGGAACTCACCAGTCGTCTATATCTGAGGACAAACTTGAGCGTGTACCAAATGCCTGTTGATTGGGTTGAATTTAAACCAATCAGATGAGATTTTCAGGAATTATTCTTTTCGCTGTACAATTAAGGAGACCTATCTTCGATAGACCATTCATCCGAATGGATATAAGTGAATACTACCAATTAGTGATGGTCTTTATAAAGACAATTACTATTAAGTGTAAAATAGAGAGCAATTCCTCGTGTAAAATATGGAATTACTTGCGTTATACGTATATGAATGGTCAAATCAGTATATTTACAACTATTTCTCTTTTATTTATCTATCCACTATCTTGTAATCAATTGTATATTGTATCTTTAATTTGCAGATAAATAAAATCCTTAACTTAGCTGCTGTTATTTATGGTAAGGTGAAATTAATACGATTCAAATCTATTTGAGGAGTCTACAACAATTTGGGGAAGAGAGTTCCATAGAATACATTTTGAAGACAAGGTGTTTTTAATCCTGAGGAATCTATGCTATAATATTTTGGAGATGAGAATCCTACGGTAAAACATTTTGAAGACAAGTTGTTTCCAATGCACTCGTGTAATAAGGAATCAATGTAATAAAAAGTTTTGATGTCGAGGATTATCTAATACAAGATTTTGAAGACAAACTGTTTCTGATACTGTGGAATCTATGCAACAATATTTTAGTGGCGAGGATTCTATGGTACGAAATTTGGAAGACTTGGAATTTCCGATATACTTAGATGATGTGTGATTTATACTACAATATTTTGGGGACGAGAATTATACGATACACTATTTCAAAGAAAAGAAGTTTCTGATACATTCTGGTAACATGGAATCTATGCAACAATATTTTGGGAACGAAAATTCTACGATACAAAATTTTGGAAACAATGATGCATTTTGGTAATGAGAAATCTATGCTATAACATTTTGCCAGCGAGGATTCTGCAGTACATTTTGGTTATGAGGATTCGATGGTACAACATTTTGAAGTCAAGACTTTTCAATACACTCTGACAATAGGGAATCAACGTTACAATATTTTGGTGACCAGTATTACTGGTATCACATTTTGAAGATAAGGGGTTTCAAATACATTCTAGTAATAAGGAATCTAAGCTACAACATTTTGGTGACCAGGATTCATGGTACCACATTTTGAAGATAAGGAGTTTCCAATACATTCTAGTAATATGGAATCTAAGCTACAACATTTTGGTGACCAGGATTCAGGGTACCACATTTTGCAGATAAGGAATTTCCAATACCTTCTAGTAACATGGAATCTTACGCTACAATATTTTGGTGACGAGAATTCTATGGTACAACATTTAGGTACAATATTTTGATGATGAGGACTATGCTACAAGATATTGGTTTCATATCAATCTATTTGAATAACTGTAACTCGATCAATATCTTAACAGTTTTCGCCGAAAATTTTATAGAACATAATCTTTTGTGGGAACATTGTTTCTGTCTTTAATTCCTTTTGGTTTTATTATTTTCCACGCTAGCCATTTTATTTTGGTTACTATTCTCGTTCGAACAAAATAAATCTAACGAGGCTGAGAATATAAAAGATACCAATTTTAGAGATGTGGTTAACAAGTTCGTCTCGTAGATCTCTTCGCTTATCAGTCATTTCAATCTTCACTGGATGTTATACATTTATTGTAATTATTCGTGTATAACACGCACCCGTGTATAACACCCCCATGAACTTGAGCTACGAAATTCTTTAAAAAGTATCTTGCTTATTATACGCACTCTTTAGAACTTCCAGCTGCTAAATTTAACATTTGTTCTACGTTTTATCTGGTTCGTATTGACTAAAAATAGAAATTTATACAGTTTACTTATGTTTTGAATAGAACTTCTAAAATAGTATTAAGAGCAAACACACAGACATGTTCACTCGAAAATGCAACAAGCTTGTGTCAAAAATAACCTGGAGAAACAAAATGATAAACAAACACACATTTCAGGGGCTATTTCACTGTTGGGGTATAAAATTGAAGTGTTTGTTACACATTAGTTAGTTTAGATTACTGATGTAACTTACATTCGGTCATACCATACTGAATTTGTTGATGCACGTAGCTGGATAAAAAGATATATTTGATTCTTGTGTATAATACACACCCTTAACTTTTGGGCTTAAAAATGTGGGGAAAAATGCCTGTTATACACGAATAATTACGGTATAATAAACCAGCAGTACTTCGCTTAAAAATTGACTTTTTGTCGCATTCTGCCCGTGGTGGAGGTGGTGGTAGCGAGAAATTGGTCAATTCCAACATTTATAACTTTTTGCAAAGGTCTGTTATAATTACACTAAAAGCATCTTTTTTGTCTGATTCGGCAGTTAAGTAGGGTCCAAGTTGGTCAGTACTTAGATTGGTAACCGTTTAGGAACTTGCTTTGTACCTTCAATATTAGTTAGCGTTTGGGAATTAATATCAGGTATTTTAATTGGCTTATAAAGTTGGGCCAGATAAAGCAAAAAAGTTGAGTAAATAAAGAAATTTGGAAGGTGATTTTCTTATATTAAAAAAAATTGATCACTAAGAAAAGTAAGTAAACCTGAGTAAGGTTCATTTGATGGAAGATCATACAGTTAGAGCCATGTTTGAAAAACGTTTTTCGATTTTTTTTAATTTCTAAAATTAAAAAAAAAAAAATGTTTTATATATATATATATATATATATATATATATATATATATATATATATATATATTTTCTTTTAACTTGTCAGCATTAAAAGAGAATTTTCGAGGCTGATAAAAAAGTTCGAAAAAATGTTCGGAAATATTTTTTTTTTTTTACTTTCTATAATACACTTTTCTAATATTTTAGAGAAAGAGGTAGAAGCAATGAGACAGTCAATAATCGTACACAATACATTGGCTGTCCTGTTACTTCTGTCCCCACCTTGTATTTTTGCTGTTGTTTTGAGAATCAGTGTACATGTTTAATTTCTTTTCTTTTTGCCATTTTGAAACGTCTGTTACCAGTATTCTCTTAATACAAGAATATATATATATATATATATATATATGGATGCTCAACTTTGATGGTACAGAAATGGCCGAACGAAAAAAAGGTTCTGTATGTCCCAATCTGTTTTTTTTTTTTCTTTTTTTTTTTTTTAGTATAAATGCCAAGAATCACTGTCTGACATGTAATAGTTTGGACTGGAAGAAGCTGAAGTGACTCTATGACTTTTCAAATATCCATATTTGGACTTACGGCTTGTTTCTTCGTAATCACTCAAAAAATTAATGGCGCCCGAGCTTCTTGAATGATAGAGTCTCCCTGCGGGAGCTGACCTGGCTGAACGAGATTCATAATGACCACTTAAGTGAAGATCTTCCAGACGATGACTGACCGACCTTAGGTAAGTGGTACTGTGTGTTGCATGTTGTCGGGCTCCTTTGGACATTAGAACCGGACCAGAGCGTGAAGAAGCTGTTATCTTCCGATAACCGCCCGTGTGTGAGTGTGGGTAATTTGCTAAAGTATGGGCACTGCCTGGTCGTTGGTAGCTGTGGTAAATATGTGACCCGTGTTCGCTTGATCTACCAGGAGACAGGCAATCGAAACTGTACACTCGGTTTAAGGGGGCGTAACTCTCGTATGGTAGGTAATGTGTCTCGGACCTGGATTCAAATAAATAAAATAAACAAATAAATCAAACTAGAAATTAAAAAAAGCAAGAAAATAAAGAAAGGAAAGGTAGCGATGAGGAGAAAGAAAGAAAGAAAAAGTAGTAAAGAATAGAAAAGAAAGAAAGAGTAAAAAAGGAAGAAAGAAAGAGTTGCAAAGAAAGAAAGAAAGGAAGGAAGAAAAATAGCAAAGAATAGAAAAGAAAGAAAATGTAGCAAAGAATAGAAAGAAAGGAAAAGTTGGAAAGAAAGAAAGAAAGAAAAAGTAGCAAGAAAGGGAAGGAAAGAAAAAGTAGCAAGAAAGAAAAAAGAAAGAAAGAAAGAAAAAGTAGCAAGAAATGGAAGGAAAGAAAGAAAAAGTAGCAAAGAAGAGAAAGAAAGAAAGAAAAAGTAGTTATGAAAAGAAAGGAAAAGAAAGAAAGAAAGAAAGAAAAGTCGCAAAGAATAGAAAAAAGAAAGTAAAAATAGCAAATAAGGAAAAAAAAAAAAAAAAAAGAAGGCAAAGAAAGATAGAAAGAAAGAACAATAAAATTTGGGAGTAAAATAGATATTACTATTTAGCATTCTTAAATCGCCCTTCAACATCATTATCATCATCATCATCATCACTGGTCCTACAACCTGTTTCTTTATTTTTGGTCGTAGGGGCACTACTCATGTCCCATGGGGAGGCACTCGTGGCATTACAGTTATCGCCGTAGGAAATGGTTTCGGTGACCTGAGTTCAAATCCTAGACGAATCTATTTGCGTTTATCCTAGCGTTAATGCCCTCAGCAAAGGCATGAATTTTCTCCCCATCTCAGCTCTGGATAAATAGTAGAGTTGCGTTGGTACGGCAACCAGTCTATGAGAAGGAAAACTGACTTTAAACCAGACCGACTCCGTTTAAAAATAGGTCTTGTGTCACATTCTTTTTGTGTCGGAGGGGTTGGGTGAATATATACTAATGTTGCAGGAGTCCATCCTTATCTTGGTTAACTGGTTTGAATTTAGAGTTTTTCCTTCTCCTTGGCTGGTTGTCATACAAAGGTTAACTGTATCTTAAAATATTTTTGCTTAATTCTGCCATTTAAATTGCACTGTGTTCTAAAATGAAACCCAAGGGGGATTTAAAGAATAAAGTGGATAATTTTAGATAATATTGAATAAAAAGTCATTTAACATAGGAAGGAGTTAGTGAAACAACTGAAATCTATACTGAAGAACGGATTTGTCCTGATCTTAAGAAGTTTCTCAAAGGGAAAAAGAAAAAGGAGTAAAAGACGAAGAAGGAGGAGGAGAAATGGTAACGGAAAAAATGAATGGGAGAGAGAGAAAGAGAGAGAGAGAGAGGGGGAGGAGGAGGAGGTGGAGAATAAGTAGAAGTAAAAAAACGTGCGTAATGGCGATATAAATAAAATAAATATAAATAAATCCAGTTCAAAAGACTTGGTGTCGCTAATCTATCTCTAAAACTTGGCAATGTTGAAAGAAAGAACTTTCTAAATACGAGACCGGTATATTTTTGTTACACATTTCTGCATAAAATGGTATACAGTGGCTTAAAAGCAGACGACAACATTAAAAGGAAGGCAGGAATATTTCCGAACGGATGAAGTGATAAAAGTTTCGAAAAACCATTCAGAGTAAATATATGAATAAACGAGTAGATAAATTATGCAGTCGGTATGAATAAATAATATTATCGGTATAAATAAATAGTCTGTAAAAATAGATTATGTAGTCTATATGAATAAATAGACAAATAAATAAACGGGTGATATAAGTAAAGTTGGCGACTGAAGTCGAGGGCGATCCGAAGGCTCCCTTTTCAATAGCTACTCCTTTCCCAGCATTGCTCCACTTACCCTTGATCCGTACCTTATAATACTGAGTGTTAAGCAAGGAGGCATCAAGTACCATTTTTGATTGGTTTCTTTGTTTAATGGCATATCAACTCTTTTTAGGTTATTTAATGCCAAAGCCATTCTCCTAGAAGAACAGTAGTGGTACTATTTAACCCATAGCTGGGAGGATAAGGGGGTTCATACCTTTCCCATGGGTATTTGCCCGAAAGTGAACGTAATAGCGCGACTGGAGTACGAACTCGCGTACTACGATTCCGCAGTCCAACACTTTAACCATTACACCACGAGGACACCCCCTACCATTTTTGAGTCTTTGATATGACTCAACCAGGGACTGAATCTCGTTCTCCCGGGCCATTGGCGAACACTCTATCCACTTGTCTATATAAATAATCGTGTAGTCTATATAAATAAATAATTTAGTCTATATAACTAAATAATGTAGTTTGTATAAATAAATAATTTAATCTGTATAAATAAATAAATAAATAGTCTGTACAATCTAGTCTGTACAACTCACTAATCAACTAACAAACTAAATGAATAATGTAGTCTATATAAATAATAGATTAATGTCTGTATGAATAAATAATGTCATCTATACGAATAAATAAATGAATGTGCGATGTTGTCTATATAAATAATCCAGTAGTCTATATAAGTAAATAATATAGTCTGTATCTCTAGATAATGTAGTCCGTATAAATAAATGATATAGTCTGTATAATTAAAAATGTAGTCTGTATAACTAACTAAATAATATAGTCTGTATAAATAAATAATGTAATCCGTATAAATGAATAATGTAATCTGTATAAATAAATAAATAAATAAATGAATAAACGAATAATATAGTCTGTATAACTAACTAAATGAATAAAGTAGTCTGTATAAGTAATTAATTAATGTCTGTATAAATAAAAAAAATGTCATCTATAAGAATAAATAAACAGATAGGCGATGTTGTCTATATAAATAATCATGTAGTCTATAAAAATAAATAATATAGTAGCCTGTATTAGTAAATATTATGGTCTATACAAATATGTACTCCATTTAACTATTGGTTTAAAACCAGTGTAAATAGGACATTTATTTATTTGCTTATTACAATAAATCGTTTGGAAGACGATAATGTAGGGCTTAAGTTATGATTAGATGATCTTAAAAGAAAACTATATTTGTTTGATGAATCCCAAACGTATGATGCTACTGACCCATATGATCTGAGTTTGGGAGAAGAATTTCGTTCACTGCTGTTTCTCAGTGGGAAATATGGCGCTTTTCCGATCCGAAGTTTTACTTTTTTCGAGGCTGTAGCAAGGGAGATAACTTGCTTCTCGGTCAGGAGACTCACATCAACGCCGTCTATCTGGAAATATTCGAAAAGTACTTCAGAGTTAAATAAAAAAAAAAATACTCAACAAAAAATTGGGATTTATTGCTAATGGTAAAAATGAAAACTTAAAAAAATTAGAAATTTTCTCTCACTGATATTTTATACACAATAGTTACGACATTGAGCTGAGGTAAGGTACGATGGTCGGCTGAAAAGTTCATAGGCTGACTAAGATACTCTCATAAACGAGGTTTATTTTTTATCATAGTCCCTCTTGCAGTTCACACACTTCTTCTGTTGCTGTTGCGGTGTTTTGGTGAAAAAATTCAACAAGTCATCATAGGATCTTTTCAGCCTATTAGCTTTTTAGCCAGCCCTTATAAGTTTAGGAAGTAGATAACTGAATATTCGTCACAGAATTGCCGTAGGACTCAGTATTTCGGATCGAGAGCTATTTTACTACATACATTGTAAGCTCTATAAGAATGATAAAAGGCTTAGTATAGTGACTATTTACAGCTTTTATTTAAATGGAACGAAGGGATAGCTTTAAAGAAAGATGTCTGCATCGTGGGATTAAGGAGATTACATTAGATATGTAATAAAAGGTTTAATATAATGATTTCTCATAATTATTCTTTTAATGAAATGATGAGATAATATTAAAAAAAGATGTCTGCATCGTCGGATAAATAATATCACATAAGATATTCATAATTAAAGGCTTACAACAGTGACTACGCACAGTTATTCTTTGAATGCAATGGTGGGATAGCTTTAAACAAATATTTCAGTACTCAAAGATAAAGTTTATGTTTAAATTTGGTTTTTTTCGTAAAGCTTCTTAGCTAAAGTATAGGGTGTATGAGGATGAAGGGGTTAAAGGTTGAAAGTTTGAAATAAAGATAAGAATAAAATAAAACAGGAATTTTTTCAAGCTGTAGCTTTGTTAGAACTACTGTATGGTTGCACCACTTGGACTTTAACGAAACGACTGAAGAAAAAACTAGATTTGAACTATACAAAATTTTAGATAAAAAAAAGAATAAAATAAACCGGGAATTTTTCCATGCTCTAGCTTTGTCAGTACTACTCTATAGTTGCACCACTTGGACTTTAAGGAAACGACTTGAAAAAAAAAAAAAAAACTAGATTGGAACTATACAAGATTGCTGCATGCTGTTTTGATCAAATCCTGGAAGCAGCATCCTACAAAATAGCAGCTGTTCGTCTACTTACTTTCCATCACACAAACAATCAAAGTAAGACGAATTAGACATGTTGGTCATTGCAAGGGAAAGACAAACTTAATTGTGACGTTCTCCCATGGACATACCAGTGTAAGACGACCAGTATAAACATACATTCATCAATTCTTTGGGGACACTGGATGTCGTCTAGAGGGGTTACTAAGAGCAAGAGCCGTTAGGGACAGATGGTAAGAGAGAGGGTCAAGGGAATCCGTGCCTGTCAGCACACCTTGATGTTGAAGATGATCATGATCTATTTTACATAAATCTACCTATACAAATATCTACCTCTACAAATATTTACCTCTACAGATATTTACCTCTGCAAATATCTACCTATACAAATGCAAGACACTAAAAAAAATTCATTTATAATTATCTATAAATTCTTGAGCTATTTGCGAAATCTAGATTCACCAAGAAGTTAAGACTGTACGAAAAAAAAAAAAAAAAAAAAAGAGAAAAAAAAGAAAAAGAAAAGGAATATACCCCTCCTCTTTCACTCTGTTTAACAATAATGTTCATCAAATGTGATATAATTATTTATAAATTCTTTGATCTATTTATAAATTCTTTGACCTATTTGCAAAATCTGTTTGACAAAAATGTTCATAAAATGTAATATAAATCTGTACTACAAACATGATTTGATTTATTGTTTTTCTCACTAAATATATATAATTCTTTCTGTGTTTCCCTTTGTTGTAAGCAGGATTAGATTTAGATGGATTTAATTTTTTATTGTGCATATTTGTAAAGTAAAACCTATTCCAGAAAACCTATTCTACCAACAAAATTGTTACAATCGCCAAACTTACCTTTAGAACGTGATCTCCAACATTTAAACCAGCTTTGCTGGCTGGTGAATTGGCCACAACACTTTTTACAATGACCTCATGACCCGAACCTCCGTCTCTAAAATGATAATAATCTACTTATAATATAAGGTGACTATATATATATATATATATATATATATATATATAACTGGTACATTATGACGTTAAATTAAAAAATGTTATTGATTTAACAAAAAGCTAAAAAATATAGCAAATAAAAATGTACAATAGCTTTTTAAGATTTCTTTAATAAATAAATATTTAAAAGGTCGCTTAATTCCCCTTTTAAAGCTTTTTTTAGATTGATAAATTTGAATCAATATCGATTAAAAAGGTTGTTGAACGTATCCATTTGAACAATTTTAAGCGTAAAACACTTTTATAAAAATAAAAAATGACTGAATTAACATTGACCTCCTAAATAAACACCCCCCCAAAAAAAACACAAACAAACAAAACAAAAAACAAAAAAACAAACAAACAGACAGAAAACAACAAAACACAACAACAACAATAATAATATTATAAATACGCCGTCACAGTATTTTAAAATTTTTGTCAGGTGGTAAATGTCACAGAAGAAGTCTATTAACATGTCTACACATGATCATGCTGAAAACAAATTGCTGGACAAAAAAAAAAAAAAAAAAAAAAAGGAAAAAAGAAAAAGAAGCAAACTGATATCTATGTGTAGTGTGACGCAGTATAAAATATTTATCCCAAGACCGGAGTTTATTTTTCGCACGTGTAAAGACGGGGCAGCCTGGCACTTGATCCCTCGCAAAAAAAAGTTCCAGTTAAGATTCCCTTTTTGGGCGTAGGGGAACTGGCAGATTATGTAGGGGTTAATTTGGGGCTAGACTGACCGCCGCTGGCAAGGGGTTTCCAAATTTCACGTTACACACTCACCTACCAGACCACTACCTCTTCCTACCCCAAGGATAATGGAAGATATGGGCCTCTAGGTTTAGATATAATAATATTATTTATCGCAGTCGACAACTCCAATTTTCCGTGTAATATTTTTAAAGGAGAACAGGACATTTACCGAGAATAACATGAGGCGAATGAAGCTGAAAAGGAACAGGCAATAGACAACTTGATAGGCAGACAACACAATGAATAAATTTCGACACGAGGAGAGATATAAAATATAAGAAAGTTTTTAATACATGCGGACACACATATTTAACGTGTCGGCTATATTATCAGCGGATAATATCAAAGTACAAATGTCTTTCTTCCTTATTCTTTTCTTTCTTCCTTCTTTAAATTGAGAGAGAGAGAGAGAGAGAGAGAGAGAGAGAGAGAGTATATAATTGCAGTACTTAGGAAGGGTGGAGGGAGAAACAGTCTTAATGTTTACTTAGCTTTTTGACGGGTTCCTTCTGAGAGTATTTTCTCTTTTACGGGCTAGTGGGGTTTTATATACAGCTTGGCTTGAAGGCGCCTGTTATCTTCTTGTCCAAAATTCTTTCCGCTTTTCCCCGGGAATTTCGGCAACAGTTTCAATATATCTTATCACCTCAACTACTGTCCTGAAAATTCCGGTTCTGCTTCTTCGCCCGGAGTTTTGCATGAGATTCGCCCATCTGTTCACGGCGACATCTGTCTTCAAAACTGATTTCCTTATCCCTATTTCCGCTGACTAAAAGGGTGCTACTTCCGCTTTAGAATACTGGCCAATCATTCGGCCTCTTTCTTCTTCCTTCACCCTGTCAGGCGATTCGTTCGGACTACTATCTCTTCCACCCGGATGAGGTTACGGGGTACAGATAGCCTGACCTACATTCTTTACTTTCTTCGACAGGCCGGCCGAAGTTGACCTACATCCCTTATTCCTTTTTTAACGGTCAGTCTTCGGCGGCCTGTTAATTCAAATACGGAGGGGTAGGGGAAATTCCTTATTTCTCTCCTCTCAGTGGTAGACCACGTGACAGTAGATATGCAGTTATTTCTTTTGTACATAGTTATATTGTATCCAGTATTCCTATCAAATACAAATCATTTGCACAATATTGTATGGTTTCAAGTATTTCTATCAAATGTTAATAAGTATATAGTTTCAATTAACCACTTCTATTCGATAATGTCTTATACGGGACACTGCCCAAGAAGCAAGGACGAACTCATAAGGGACGTCCTCCGATGGACCCATTCACAAAAGACTTCTCTTTTTACTTCCTGTCGGTTTAGCAGAATAACAGGGAACATTGCTGAGACCGATATAACAAACAATAGAACGTTTCTAATGAAGCACCCACGAAGACACAAAATCATTTTTGTCCTCATGTGTGAGGGGCACTATTTTTGAGGTAAAATATTTGTTTTTCCTTGTCTTATTAAAGATTATTTATTCATAGCAATATCGTCGCAGCCAGCCCAGTTTTGCTGGCTAGCAGATGTCTCAACCCCCATGTTGTGATTGTTTCCAAAAGGAGTTCTATCGGTCCCTGGGTTTGGTCGAAACAACGCAATCCACGGAATAGCTCCATAGAAAAAAGAAACACAAACGAATATTAGAATACACGCGAATGGGTGTCTTTATAAATGACAATTTCTCTTCAGTTTTATCCTAATAGAGGGACACATGTCACACTTCACAATATATTCTTATAAAGCTCGATATTTCAGACTGAGGGCTATTCTATAATCCCCTATAAATCTGATATTTCTGGCTGTGACCTATTCTATTAAACATCATAAGCCTGATATTTCTTTGGGCTATTCTATTATACACTATGAGCTTGATATTTTTGGCTGGGGGATAATTTATAATAGACCATAAGCCGATAATTCTAGCTGAGAATTATTTCATCATTCACTATGAAGTCGATATTTCTGACTGATTGATACTTTATCATACACTATAAGCCCGTTATTTCATGCTTAGGGTTATTTTACTACGCCCCATGAGCTTGATACTTCTGTTTGAGAGAGATATCAGATACAATAAATAAAAAGCTTCATCTAACGACAATTCAGAGCCTTTCTTTGAATGCAATAGCCTTCAGTGTGAAATGGGGATAAGAATAAAAAGTAAGTGACCAACCTCATAATCCTTTCCAATACACCCAAACCTCTTATGCCCCATGGGGTCATATCATTCTTCATAAATTCTGGGTGACAGAACTAGGCGGGAAGAAGAAAAGCAAAAGAAAGAAAGACAGATTGTTGACAATCCAACTACTTTACACTACGCGGATTTGGTCGGGTGTATCTGGTCCCTAGGAGCGGTAGTCAGTCGAGGCTGCCTGACGCAAGTATTTTTAGTGGAATGCCGACCGGGTTCGAGGCAATTTGGGGGATGCCAGGCGTATCTGTGCCCGGAACCACTTTAAAAAAAGTATTGTGCCGCATTCGCGCGTTTGGTGGGGCACTTGATAAATACCTTGACCGAATAGGGACCAAAACGTTGGACGCCATCTTGGTCTTTTTCATATGCCCAATGAGGAAAGCAGACACGAAACAAGATCATAACAGAAAGGCAAAGCATTTAAACTCACCTTGTAATGACGCAACCGATTCTTCCCAGTGGCGAAGGGTAAATAATAATGTCTTCCTCTTTGTTTTCATGACGAGTAAAACTTTCAAATCGTCCTAGTTCACTATCTTTAAAAGAAAAAAAGAAAAAAAAAAAAGAAGGGTGATACTATGAAAGAAATGGAAGATTAATATATTCCTCGCATTTGTGCTTAAGAGATAAAATAGTTTTTTTAAAGTGTTGTTTTAAAAAATGTTGGGGATGATAAATTGAAGCAAAATAGTTTAATACCCACAAACATAATTTATTTACTACGAACGTTAATAGATCTAAAAAAAAAAAAAAGGCAAGAAACAGATGATTTCCTGCAGAAACTATTGCAGAGGCAAGTATTTTTTCAAAAGTGTAACTTTAAAAGAATCAAGGAGGTTAGAATAAAGAGTATTTTAAATAAGAAATAGGAGCGAAATGATTTAGTGTCTACAAACATAATTTATGTACAACGAACATCTAAAAAAGGCAAGAAACAGACGATATCCCGCTGAAACTATTACTGATGCAGACAAGCGCTTCTTGCAAATACGCCAGCTCAAGCTGAATTTCTGCTGAAGGCAGCAAGAGGCATTGTTTTCTTCGCGAGCCCAGATACAACAGAGTTCGTGTGTTTTAAAAAAAGATGGTTGGTTGGTTTTTATGGCATATCAACCACTGTAGGTTATTTAATGCCAAATCCATTTTTATACATATAAAGCTATATTTCAAACAATTCAGTTTAGCATAGGTACACCGTTTAGTTCTATCTAACCCATAGATTGGACCCTATCAAGTGCTACCACTCTGGGCCAGAGTGGACTTGGGAGCGATGGTCATAAAGGGGTACCCTGCATTCTCCATAGCTCCAGCATTTCTGGAGCCTCACCATCAGATTGTTTAGTTTTATATCCAGGACACTCGTTGGGGAGTCTTACCCCTCTGCAGAGATGCAGTCGGTGTATTCTACAGCCCCAGCCAAATAGGCCATTAAACAAGTCGGAGCTATCTCCTAATTAACAGGAAAGTCTCTGAAATTAGTAGATCCGTTCACACACCTTGGTGGCAATACGTCATCTACTAAAAGCGATGTCAACATATGCTTTGGTAAAGTATGGACTGTTATTGACAAGTTATCGACCATAAAGGAATCTAATTGTTATAAAATAGCCGAGGGATTTCGGTTCATGCCTTTGAGGTTAGTTAGGTTGAGAACCTTTCAGCTCAGCACATGGGTTAGTTAGGTGCAACATTGAAGCAGGTGTTAACGCGGGTGCGCGCGGGCGGATGGAGGTGTCACTCAGATATCATAATAGTCCGAAACGAACCGAGGTGACAGGGTGCGGGTGACGTCACGCATCAGAAGCGCGCGGAGGTTTGTGTGAGAATTTGAAGAGAGAAAGAGTCGGGTACTAGAGCTCGCAGGGGGGGCACTCGAATTGGGGGCCAAATGAATAAGACAGCATAGAAGATTGTGTCTCTCCTCTCGTCGAAACCTTTAACTCAAAGTTAATAAAAAGGTTTCGTATCTGAACAAGAAGTCGTTACGTGTTTTCGAATTCCGAGATTCCTATGTTCTATCGTTATGAACATTATATGTCCATTTCGCACATAGCATTAATTGTGAATATGGTACATAATCTCTCTGATAAGATAAGACGAGATTTTTTCCAAGTTGTAGTATCGGTACTACTGTATGGTTGCACCACATAGACTTTAACGAAACACCAGGAGGAAAAGCTAGATGGGAACTATACAAGGGTATTGAGTGCTTGAAGCAGTACCGAGTAAAACTGCAACTGTACGGCTACTTACTTCCCATCTCACAAACTATCCTAGTAAGACGAGCATGACATGATGGACACTGCTGGTGAAGTAAGGAAAAACTTATAAGTGACGTTTTCCAATGGACTTCTACACATGGACACACCAGCGTTGTCTGAGCAGAAAAAAACTTGCATTAATCTGCTCTCTGCGAACACAGAATGTCGTCTAGAGGACTTATCAAGAGCAGAGAGAGAGAGAGAGAGAGAGATGGGGGGGGAGGAATCCATGTTGTCAGCACACTTTGACGATGAGGATGATGATGAGGATATGAAGAACATTATGACAGACGAGGCATCGAGAAATTTGCTGATTGTCCGTGGAGTTTTGGAGTGACTTTGTCTCTAACAACTCTGATTTGATGGCTTAGCGTCAGGTCACGCTGAAAGCACTTGTTCCTATCAGATTATCGAATGTAATTTTCTCGGGTGTATCGAAAAGGTTGTCACTTGATCTCGATGGCAAGAAGGAACGACAGACAGGCCACCAAAAACACTAACATTTATTTCTAAATTTTTGCTTTTATCAAACCTCTCCGCCACAGGCAAGATGTGACACAAGGTCAATTTCAAAGCGGAGAATAGCTGGTTTGAATTCAGAGTTTTCGTTCTTCGAGACCAATTGACAGCCCAGTCTGCTGGAGATGTAGAATTCAGCGACTGCTTCTCTACAGAAAGGTAAGACACCCCTCTCAACGAGTGTCCTGTTTATGACACTAAACAATCTGTTGATGAGGCTCCAATAATGTCGGAGCTTTGGGAAATGCAGAGTACCCTTTCATTGCCATCGCCGCCAGATCCACTCTGACCTGGAGTTGTGGTACCTGATAGAGTCATATCTATGGGTCAAATAGAACTTTTTGACCTTTTAACTGAGAGCAAACAAATGACTTATTATAAATTGAATTGTTTGAAAAAGAACTGATCATTTAATTGTGTGCAAATAAATGACTGATATTTAATTGAATTGTTAATGATACATAGCAATACTTGGAACCATTTAACTTTGTTGACTTATGCTAAATTGAATTGTTAGAAATAGAACTGTTTGATGATTTAACCCTGTATAAAGAAATGACTGATGTTAGTGATACATAGCATTACTTGGAACTATTCAACTTTGTTGACTTATGTTTGCAAATCATAGATATCTAATATATATGAATAAGCCGGATTTGGTATTAAACAACCTATAATAGTTGATATGCCATAAAACCAAACCAAACCGAGACCAATTGCCGCACCAAGAACCCAGCCTGCCCTACAATTTATCCAACCGCATTAGTGCAAACTGAAACGCAAACAACCTCGTCTATGATTCGAACGCAGGTCACCGTGTCCATTTCATATGACCATAACCGTTACACTAAGTGCGTCTCCACTTATTTTTAAATGTTATATATTTCTTAGAAACTGGTCCCAAAAGGAAGATATTATATGGCGTTGTCCAGTCGACGGAACCTTTTCATTTATAAGCCGTCTCCTCCCTTAATAGGAGCCGGAACAAATTCACTTAAGTCTGTTATATAACGGTTGAAGTAATGAGGAAAGATACATGGAAGGAGGATGAAGGTCAACAATTGGTTATAAAGATATTTAAGTCTTTTTATTTTTTTGAAAGGAGTCAAATCTCTGTAGTGCGAGAGTGATGGACGGAGACAAGGACAGGTTAAAGACAGATTGCTATATTGGCCCATAACGTCTTTTGACCATTGCACGCTGTGTTATTTTCAAGACCCCACTTGGCACTTCTTCTCGGTCGGGGATGTTCAACCGGAGGCCGCTCTCACTGACTGCAAGCTGGTTCTGACTCTGGTCCTCACTGCCTCCAGCTGCCCAGCCGGCATCTGTATATATTATTTCATAACGCCTACAACTTCCGATTAGATCACGTGATCTTTTCCAACTTATTTACACAGGTGCGTCTCTGATTGAAAGCTCGGTTAAGAGTCAATATGCAACAAGTCTCACACTACTCAGTTTGACTCTTCGAAAGTCCGTTGTCAGCAAACTAGCTGAAACGGGATGCAAAATTAAGGACGACTGGGAAGAGAAGGTGATCTGCTGAGAATTGAGCAAGTGATTAAAATTTGTTTATGCTGACAAATGGTATTTGTAGAAACCAGAATCTGTCCCAGAAAATGAGACGCATAAAATTCTCTGGGATTTTGAGATACAAATGGATCACCCAATCTAGGCCAGAAGACCAGATTTAGTGTTAATTTACAAGAAAAAGAGAAATACTTAATTAATGGAATGGCATGTTTTTACCAGACTTTGCTTCAACGATTATGACCTTTGACCTGTCACCTATCAATCATGGTTCGGCAAATATTTGGTACAGCTGCTATGTAGAGTGCTGAGAGTAGCCATGATGGCACACCAAACAGTGATGAGTCTGTTCAGTATCTTAGATGAGTGACTATTTAGGAGCAAAAGAAACAGCAAAATGTCAGCCAAATTAAGCAAATCTTAGTAACTTACAATTTGCAAAAGCAAAAGTACTTATCTTTGAATTGTGAGTAATTATTAGTAATATTAAATTGTTCCGATAACTTATTAACAGGTGCCTTGATACATACCATCTGATTCGACAAGAAGTCCAAGTTCTGAGGACATTAGCATAATCTTGACTGCTGCATCATGGGTAATTCGGGAAAAATCATGTCCGTTTACTTCAAGAATTCTGTCACCTGCTTTTAACCCCTGCGTAAATTCCAAAGAGAAATAATAATAATAATAATAATAATAATAATAATAATAATAATAATAATAATCTCTTTTGGAGAGTACTATCAATGTGAGGGAAAAATATCACCCAAAAGAGGCATAAAAAATATAGATACACAAAATACATATAATCACAATATTTCCTCATCTTAGATTTTGGATAAAGGCTCGGGGAAGGATTGTAAGTAACCAAAAGTAAAGCTGAAAATTGAATTGGAAATCAGAAGGAGAAACGAGATTCTCCAGACTACAGCATTGTTGAAATCGGCTAGAATACTGAGAGGAGTCCTGGTAACTTGGGGAGGCATGGTGTCCCTGAAACTTCAGTAAAAGACCATCAGCAAACGCTGGTGTGAAAAACTCTCAAGGAGTACGATAATAATAATAATAATATCATTATTATTAGCATCATCATCATTATCATCATTTATCAATGAACATTTGAAAAGTTAGGTGTAATATCCTTGCAGAAAGCTTTTATATTCAAGAATATTTTAGATAGTCTTACCTTAGTTGTTGAAAAACATCTTGAATGAGGGGTAAAATTTTAGAATCAGAGGAACAGTAGACACCATTCAGACCACACCTTTATTAAGATAGGTCAGAATATTGAGAATAATCCTGGAGATTTGATGAACCTTGCCGTCACTCAAACTCCACTGAAAGCCCATTAGCTAAAGCAGGTGCGAAAAACTCTCAAAGAATAATATGATAATAATTATAATTAGAGGAATTGGAAATAAGAATCGAGACTATCCAGACAACAGTATTAAGATAGGCTCGAATACTTAGAAGAGTCTTGGAGACCTGAGGAGACTTGCTGTTACTCAGACTCCAGTGAAAAGTCATGAGTTTGAGCAGGTGTGAAAAACTCGTAAGGAATAAAATAATAGTAATAGTATTCACCAATGGTCTGGAAGACCTGGTTCCAATCCCAGGTCGCGTCATACTAAAGACTTTAAAAATGGTACTTGATACCGCCTTGCTTATCACTCAGCAATATAAGGTACGTATCAAGGGTAAAGTGGAGCAATCCAGGGAAAAGAGTATCGCCCTCCCCTTTACCTCGATGTAGTAGCTACTGAAAAGGGAGCCTTCTGGTCACCCTCGACTGCGGTCGCCAACTTTACTTTACTTTTTTATTTGAGTTGAGCCAAATAACAGAAGAAATTATGAGGGTGAAAGTTGTGCTCGTGATTGTTGGAGAACTTGGAATAATCCAAAAATGACGATAAAAAACTGAAAGAACTAGAAATCCGACAAAGAACAACTGTATTACTGAAAACAGCTAGAATACTGAGGAGGGTGGAGGAATATTGAACAGGTTTGTTGCTACTTGATCTTGAATCTAAACCATCAGTCACTACTGGTATGAAAATCTACGAGTGCAATAGTAGTCGTGACTAAAAAAAGAACGTGAGAATATTATAACAATACACTTTCTTTTCTGCTAACTCGCATACCAATGGAGATGCACAAAAGTTTCTGCACATCGCCCCCAAAACACACACACACACACACACACACACACACACACACACACACACACACACACACACACACCGACTTTGTTGTTACAAGTTACCTTACTAACCATCAACCTATTCATGATTTGTATTAGCACAGAAAATTTCATCTACACCGTTTAATAAAAATAAACCAGTCCCAGTCGTAAACTTTCGATAAGACAGGAATATATCCCATATACACGTGTATACATCGATCTTTGATTTATAGTCCTGAGACCATTAGTTGATTGAGTTCATTTTTGAAGCTCCTTTTTGCAGTACCTTGATCTTCCCATTAGGTTAACCTCCTTAAGAGTTTTTCTTAAGATGGTCTTTCACTGGAGTTTGAGTGACTTGCCCTCTGATTTCTAAATCTTTCAGTTACTTTACCAAGCCTTTAATAAACCTAATTCTAATCCTAACCTCTACAGAAGATGCAGTCGGCTCCAATTGTGACCCCTCCAGTTATGGATAAATAATAGGGAAAACAGGGCTCTTTAACCTTGGTATGTTTGAGGTAAACAAAAACCAGAATTATTTTCTTTCTGGGTAACAAAGATTTCGATTTTCTTTTACATTGACTGAAAAAATATCCGTCGAAAATTTACCCATAATGTTTATTTATATGAAAATAACACACTTTAATAATCATAATTCTATACAAAGCGTCTCTTAAGGAGGTTCATGCCTATTTCATTCTATTTTCAGACTAAGATTCTTCGATCTTGGTCACACAACCAAACGCTGTTTTGTCGATTTATTGCGAATGGAGGCGTTCGTGGTGCAATGGTTACCGTCGTTGGAAATGGACACATCATTCTAAATTCAAATCCTGGACGAGGCAATTTTCATTTTCCATAGTGCTAATGCCCTTGGGAAAGGTATGAATCCAACTATTCTCTCTTCAGATATGGGTAAATAGTAGAGCACACTGGACACTAACTTTGGTATGGCAACCAGTCTAGGAGAAGGAAAACTCTGAATTCAAACTTATTAAACTCTGCGTAAAAAATTGACATTGTGTCACATCCTGCTCATGTGGAGGAGTTTGGTAAATAAATATAGTGAAGTTTTGACAAGAGAAATTTCACATTATATTCGTCTCTCACTCATCTGTCTGCCCTGTCTGGAACCCTGCAGAGGATTAAGACCCTCCACAAAAAGATGTATATGTCATTAAACTGCTTCTAATAATGAGGCTCTGATTCTGGAGAGTGTGAAAAACTCCTTCATTGCCATTAATCCCAGGTCTACTTTCACCTGGAGTGGTAGTTCCTGTTAAGGTCCCATCTTCAGATCAAATAGAACTGTTAAAATTATTTATATAAGGAATACTTGATGCCATATAACTGTATATGTTAGGGTCTCATCTACGGATCAAATAGAACTGTTAAAATTATTTATATAAGGAATACTTGATGCCATATAACTGTATATGTTAGGGTCTCATCTATGGATCAAATAGAACTGTTAAAATCATTTATATAAGGAATACTTGATGCCATATAACTGTATATGTTAGGGTCTCATCTATGGATCAAATAGAACTGTTAAAAATTATTTATATAAGGAATACTTGATGCCATATAACTGTACATGTTAGGGCCCCATCTATGGCTTAAATTGATCTGTCTAAAAATCATTTGTACTAGGAATGCTTGCTGCCATATAACAGTACATGTTAGGGTCACATCTATAGGTGAAATAGATCTGTCTGTTAATTACTCGTATTCGACAGGAATAATTGATGCCATATAATTAAATTATTTGGATTAAAGATTAGCATTAGCTATTTGAAACGATATAATGGTGTGCAAAGAAGTTAAATGGAAATAATTACTTGAAACCATATAAATATTTGGATTAGATAGGAATACTTTAAACCATACAACTTGGTGCAAATTATTTGTATTAGATAAGAATGTGCAAAAAACTCTTTGCACAAAGAATGTAGATATAAATATACAATGAACACAGTTCCCTAACCTCTATGAATAAAATAACCCTAAACGGGTTGACATGTCCTTAAAATCGTTCAATCAATCAAACATATCAAGATTTAACGTTTTTATTTTTAAATATATGAAAAAAGACTATGTGTTAAAATTACAACATTGTTTCAATGAATAGCATCGATAGGAATTCCCATTATAGCGATAGGAATTATATCGTACCATGTCAAGGTTGACAATGACTTTTACAGCCTGTGAAGTTAAGATAAAGGATACTTGTTTGCTCCAGAGGTTGATATCAATCATAATATGGTAGTGACGAGATATTTTGCTGTGAAAAAACTCAGGGAGATGTCGATTCATGCCTTTACTCTGATTTTTTAGAGGTGTTAATTGCTATGTCGCTTTTATATATATATATATATATATATATATATATATATATATACTCCATAAATGAGGTTTTTTTTATTAAAAAGACCATTTTCTTGTAAACCAAAGACACCATTATTATATATACTGGAACATTTTTTTATAATCAAAACTGATATCATTTAGCATTATTTATTACCAAACTCTACCCCAATCAAACTCTGTGACCAAAAATATGAATATATATCAGACCAAAAATAAATACGTGTCATATACTTACTATATACTTATATATACACGTTATATATACTTATGCAATTATATAGCACACACACACACACACACACACACACACACACACACACACACACACATATATATATATATATATATATATATATATATTTGTATTTTAGTTTGGAAATATGGTTGTGATTGATTCTGGATATTTCAGATCTAAGTTGTTCTGCAACACTGTAGGACATGCCTTGTTTTCGTCGGAGTTCTATCCAAGATCAATCACAACCACATTTCCAAGCTAAAATCCAATTTCATGTCTTTGTGTAATATATATATATATCCATGGTGTAAAGGCTAAAGTGCTAGTCTGTGGCCTCGAAGTAAGTGAGTTCGAACTCCAGTCGAGCTATTACATTCCCTTTTTAACTAATACCCTTAGAAAAGGTATGAACCCCATTCTCTGCTAGCTATCACTACTGTTCTTCAACAAGGATGGCTTTGGTATTAAATAGGCCACTAAGATTGATATACCGTTAAAAAACCCAAAGAAGTTTATATACAAATACCTATCTACATACATACAAACACACACACACACACACACACACACACACACACACACACACACACACATATATATATATATATACACGCACACACATTTATATATATGTACACATATGTATATAGGTATATACATATGCATTCATATGTATGTGTATACTCATACACACATATAATCAAAGACGTATATATATATATATATATACTCGCACACAAATGTTCATGATATATATAATTTCCATTTTTAAGAAACAGTTAATGAATTAGAAATTCTGTTATTGATATATATAGCCTCAGCCAGTATTCGAACTCGTTTCGCTAACTTTGTTCCGACAGTCCTTAATTTATTCTATATCAAAATGAGTTATGAAATACGTCTGTATCATATGTATTAGGTATGTGCGAAAAAATTTACTGTTTAAAAAAAAATCCTTTACATTCAGTCATTGATTTAAAAAAATCGGTGCTGGGAACTTTTGCACACATCTAATAATTAGGGAATATGTGATGGGTGACGTTATAGCTATTGGCATAGAATAGAGAATCAGTGAACTAATTTTGAATTCCTGCACAGGATTTTTGGAAGAGGCACGAATCCATTTCTCCCAAAAAATCTTTACAAATTTCCTCATGACTCTCTCCCAATAATTGACATCTGTACGTGAGTGAGAATTTGGTAAAACCACTCTCCCATAACAAATATCTACAGTAATGTAAATTCCATTACTTTTATTTTGTTTTTGTTAAGTGAATCTCTTTTCAAAATGTCATAAACTTAAATTACTTACCTGTTGGTGTGCAAGGCTTCCTTCTTCTACCCATTCAATCATTACCGGGGTGCGGTCATCACTTCCACCTTTGAGCGATAACCCTAAGTTGCTTTGATTTCGAAGAATATAGACCCGTCGCAAGGTTTTCTTTCGATTTATTGTGTTCATATTATTACGGTCCGGAATTTTCGTGATGGACAAACCCATATTGTCCTCGTAGATGGTGATCTCATTTTTCCGACCTGTATATCCATTCGTCTGTTCATAGCCAGTCGATCTGCTTTTGCCGTAGATAGGGTCACCCATCTTGGAAGTATTCGTTATGTAATGGCTATCGAATTTTCTGTACGATCCTGGTGAGAGGCTTGCGTCCCAGAAGGAATCGAAAGCCGACGTAGATTCGTCAATATCGTCGAAGCTCCGGCTACCGTTCGAGTTTTGTGATATGAGGGAGCTGTGTTTCAAATCGGGCGAGCTGTTTATTACCAGCTGTTTAAAATTCCCCTGAGATACGATGCGTGATTTGCCTGACGAGTCCTGGGCGATTATACGCGAGCTTTCGTGTCGAGGAAGGGTGCCCGGCCGACACGTCTGCAGCGCCTTGCCGTAATTGTGAAACTGAAGTGAGCAGAGTCGGTGGAAGTCGTTTGACAGGTGAGGTGGCACCAAATAACTCAACTCTACAAGTAGCACAAGCCGTTCAGGTGTGTTAATTATATTTTTCAACTGGGAACACAGAGTGGTTAAGGAGTGACTCTGCTGAAATTCGTGAATAGCTAATTTGAATTGTTTGTTTTCTGATTCGGAGAGAAGCTTCTGGGACAGTTGCTTTAAGACGGCTTCTGAGTGTCGCGGTTCCATTCTGATCGTCTGGTACCGATAGAGTGGTCTCCCTTTCTTTAAGTGGTTTTTTTTGGCTGGCTTTGGTCGACGGGTGAACAGTCGTTTCTAGAATTGGAGAAAATGGCCAGACTTAACGATTAAAAAATACATGAAAGATTTGGCTATTGAACATACGAGACTAAATGCAATAGATAAAAAAAAGAAGAAAAGAAATAGTCGAATAGAATTAAATCCGAAGATAGAAGGGGATTAAGGAGTATTTGCCAGGTAGAAAGCCTTTAGAGATTAAGGAAAGTTAATTAATTTCTGAGTACAGAAACAAAATGTAAATACAGTGTCCCCCAAAACGTGTACTTACTTTGACCAGTGAGTGTGTTTAAAAAATGGCCCAATAACACCTATCACTGATGACCCACATCATTGTAACTCCAAGTACATTTAAATCATGTTCACCCCTAACATGTGGTTAAGGAAGTGCCCTATAGTTGCAAGTGTGATGTTTAAATGAACCATATAACTTTATAGCCGAAAACCTGTTACAATAAGAGTCGTAATTAAAAGTAATAATTTCTTTTTAATTTAGATTGGCTATTGAACTTAAATATATCTTAATAAATGGTGTGTTTATAATGAGTCAAAGTGGGTATATATTTTTTGGAGATCCTATATTTCAAGTTTATGATATCTACACACTTGTAATGAAGAAGAGATAAAATTCTACCACCTCAAATGCTGAAATAAGACTATAGATTTACTTGTATCCAATGGTAACCAATGCGACTGCAGAGATGAGTTTCTCCAAGATTAAACATCTTGAAAGAATCTACACAGATTCTCAATGACTCTAGACTAAACAGATTTGCTCTCATGTCAATTGGAAACGAAGTTCTCAATAACTTACAATTTACCGTATTTAAGGGCTCATAAGACACGTGAGCCTAAAAGACACACCTAAATTTGAACAGGAATGAATAAATAAATAAAAACACATGTTTAAACTACGAATCTCTGGTGAATTGTTTTTGCATGGCATTCGTAGCCTTCTTTATTGTCCAGTCATTTTAAAAGTTTCATATTGCTATAAAAGATGAACAAGGTAATTACTTATGTTTTATTTAAACTGTAGTTATGTTACAGTGGAAACTTTTTTTAGTAATTATAATAGCTGGTCCAAGGGGTAGACAACTGTGTTTGACTTTACTGCACATGTATTCAAGTCCTAGTATTTCCCATTTAGGTTTGTTTACGTTTATGAATGCTTAAGCGTCGTCACTTAATTTTCTTTTTGACTCGTATTATTTTATATGAAGTACCAGTAAGTATAACTGTAATACATTGTTACCTTAGAAAAGAATTGCATAGAAGTGATCATCACCTTGTTTACGTTTGTAGAGATATTTGCAGTTTAATTCAAAGGCCAAGCTGACCCTTGACCTTATAAGACACATGGTGATTTTCAGAGATATTTTTTCGAAAAAAAAAAGGACTTATGTTTTGGGAAAATGTGTTTTCAGGAAATCATTCAAAGTAAATGTTAGAGCCTTGTAAAAATAAATTTAATATTTCTTAAACTTTTTCTTCTTTTGAAAATATCCCTGAAGGTCTCATACTGACTGTAACCCAGGGGTCTTTAAAATCTTAATCCAGTCTAGTCCAAAGGAGGTAGACAGATAATCACTTTTCTTAATAACTATTTGATCTTCCGTCAGGGATAAACACAGAATTTTTTTCGGTCTTCAGGATTTCGGAAATTTGGAACAAACGAGTAGCTTTAAAAAGGATTCGTGTCCCATTTTAAAGGAGCTTGTTATGTCATGTAGCAAAAACTTCACAAGAACGGACAGTGGCCACTTCTTTTGTTCAGACTTATCTAATTTCATTTTTGTTGGTTTCTTAGCTGTAAAACAATTTTGATATACCAAAGTTAGGGTGTAAAAAAATTTGAAAAAAACAAGAAAAAGAGAAGAAAGTGATCAACAAAGACGTTGAAACTTGATTTAGCAAGTTCCTGTGTTTTGGGACAGGAGTTCAAGTTTAGTTCGAAACTTCTTTCTTAATTCTGGCAAATCAACTAGAAGGTCCAATAATCTCCCTCATTCCAAACCCCCACCCCCAAAAAACAACAAACAATGAACTATTAATGATAAAAAGTGTACAATAATTCACCCACTGCAAAATATGAACTGTGTACTAACATCAGGAGTCAAAGTTCGAGCCAAAGTAAATTCTAGGATGCTCATTTTCAAGGCAGACAGAAAACCCCTCTCCATTTGGAAGATAAGAAAAATCCAATTTTTATGATAGTGATGTGTCAATTAATGATTTTGTTTCTTTGTTTAATGGCATATCAACCCTCGTGGGTTATTTAATGATAAAGCCATCCTAGTAGAAGAACAACAGTGATACTATTTAAAGCTGGGGGAGGAGTAAGGGGGTAACATCTTTCCCAAGAAAATTAGTCCGAAAGTGAATGTAAAAGCGTGACTGGAGTACGAACTCACTTACTCTGAGGCCGTAGTTCAGTACTTTAGCAACTACGCCACAAGAACTCACCCCACCCCGTAATTATATATCCCCAAGTATAACTAGGGGAAACCTGCAGGTCACTTCGATCTTGTTTTTTCGAAGTTTTGCGGACATCCCTGCGTTTTCTTTTATCCTTCGAATTTAGTGGAAACACGTTTCATATATAAATCTCAAGTTAACATTCTGTCACGAACAATCTCCTCGGATAATCTATCACTGGTCTGACGACGATCTTCATTGATGGCGTGGTGAACATGTTCTAGGACTTATCCTTTCGGCTTATTAAAGGTCGGTCTGACCATAGTTGGTATTCAACTAATATTTTACTACGTTTAAAAGGCGAATATTACTCTTACAATTAAAAAGATTTTTTTCTATAAAAGATTCTGGAAGTATTACAAGAATTTCAGAGCGCAGTTTTCTCAAAAAGAAAAGAAAACTTAACGGACTCAATATGTTTTTTTAAAAATCAGCCATCGTGAAAATAACCAACTATGTCCGCTAACAAGAGAAAAAAAAACCCCTGTAGAATACATATTTGTTAACTTCAAATCATGCCATGAGAGAGATTGGGTGAGAATAGTGTCAACATGTGACACCTAGTGGCGCAATATACAACTACGTCTCGTGCATGCAACGTGTATCTGTGTCCAGTTCGTACAATGCGAAATTATGCCCTGTACACACACACACACACACACACACACACACACACACACACACACACACACACACACACACACATGTATATATAAATATATATATATATAGTGAGTAAATAGGTGAGTGAGTGTTAGATAAAGTGACAGAGATAGATAGATAGATATATAGATAGACAGGGTGAGTAAGAAAGACAGATAAGCAGAGATAGATAGATAGATAGATAGAGAGAGAGAGAGAGATAATAGATTGGGAGGTAAGTAGATAGAATGAGATGGATAGATAGGGTGAGACAGATAAATAGTGAGAGAGAGACAGATAGATATAGGTCGGTAGGTATATAGAGATAGATAGATTGCGAGTGTGTGTATGAGAGAGAGAGAGAGAGAGAGAGAGAGAGAGAGAGAGAGAGATGTAGTGAATGTATTATCTATTCCCGATTTAAATGACTCATTATTTGTGATTAAAATTATTTTATACAGGAATTCATGTTTTTTTTTTTTTTTGTTTGGAACAATTTCAACATAAGATACTAACAACAATGAAAGAATATGTCATCTGTGTTTCGTTTGAGACAAAATGAAAACCTCTCTTCGTCTGCAGAAAACCAATTAACGATCACCCTGTTCTTTTGTCCACTTTGAAGTGGCGTCTCGTTCGTCTCAGTAAAGCATTCTTCCTCTTTTCAACCAATTTAATCTTTTATATTGAAGACTAATAAAAACACAAATTACAAAATAAATAAAAAAAAAAAAAACCTCTCTTTTCGCTTGCTTGATAAATAACGTCTATTCATTATTAAATTTCTCATCTAAATGTAAACCAACACCCACCAAAAAACGGCACATCGTAGCAAGATTAAAAAAAAAACAACAAAGTAATGCATAAAGCAATGTATAAAGCCGGCGGGAAACCTTTACATGTTTAGTTTGGTTTCTTCGTTTAATGGTATATCAAACTCCGTGGGTTATTTAATGCTAAAGTCATCCTTGTAGAAGAACAGCAACAGTACTTTTTAACCCATGGAGAGGGATAAAAGATTTTTATACCTTTCCCTAGTGTATTTATCTGAAAGTGAACGTAATAGCGGGATTGGAGTCCGAAGTCGTTTATCACTACGTCGCAGTCAAGTATGTTAGCCACTTCGCCTCGGGGAATCCATGCAAATTATTTGTATTAGATAGAAATACTTGTTATCATATAACTATGTGCAAAAACCTCTTTAGAAACAGCTAGACAACAAATGTAAATATAAATGTTCAATGAATGAAATTTTCTCATCTCTAGGCACAAAATATCCCCAGATGAATTTGAACTTGGTTACATCGAGGCCACAATCCTGGTGGTTAGCCATTACGCCACCGGGACTGCCTCTTTCTACATTATTACATTAAGAGTGAAATTCATTGTCAATGACTTAAAGCCACACCCAAAATAATTTTATTTATCTATTTTAAAGGTATGTCAACCCGTCTCGGGTTATTTTATATTGAATCGCGTCCATTGCACGTTCATATTTACAATTTTTCTGTAGTTATTTCTTAAGAGTTTATTTTTACACACAGTACAATCGAACACGAATAATTTTTAAACAGAGGGGACCCTAACAGGTACTACCACTTAGGGTCAGAGTAGACCTGGGAGTAATGACAATGAAGGAGTACTTAAAACCATCCAGATCTCTAGAACTGGATCTTCACAATCAGATTCATTTTAGTGACATGCTCTGGATACATCTTTTTTTCTGGTGGGTTTCTTTCCCTTATGCAGGGGAATACTGTTAGCGTATTCTAAGCCCCACTGATTGGTCAATAAATATAATTTTAGAAAGTTTATAACAAAAACTCTTATGTAATGTACTATCTGCTGATACCTTAGGTCAAAGAAAGAGTTTTTCTTCTAGATTGATTACCTAAATAAGGCTAAAGAACCCAATCTGCCTTAGTATTTACCCACTACCGAGGAGAGCAGATGAAATCATGCCTTTCCCAAATGTATCAGTCCGAAGTGAAGCATAAGCAGCCTCGTCGATGATTTTGAACTCAGGTCTCGAATTCCATTTCATATTTTAATAACCGTTACGCTAACCACGCCAGTGTCAGTTGTCTAGTGGTCGACATCTTTAATTGAACTGTTGACATCGATGAGAAAACTACGACGACACTATGATTTTTTTTAACAAATTAAAAAAAAATTATTGGACTGTCTTTAAAAAAATTAACACACCTCCTGTGAAGGGGAGAGTACCCATGACCTTGTGGCTAACGTAGTGTACTGCAACATCGTAGTAAACTAGTTCGAATTCCGATCATGCAATTACGTTCACTTTAGGAAAGATTTGAAATCCTTTATCTCCCCACCCCGCCATGGGTTAAGTAGTACAACTACTGTTCTTCTACAAGGATGGCTTTGGCATTAAATAACCTACGAAGGTTGATATGCCATTAAACAAGGAAACCAAACCAGTTAGGAAATTGAAAATTCATTTAAGAAGCATTAGAATTTCAAATAACATTCATCTATAGGTTACCTGGGATCTAAGCTTTTATGTCGGTTCCACACGCTAATTTTGAACCTGAGCTTCGCTCGTAATATTAGCACAACTAAAAAAAACAAAAACCAGTAGCAATATCTCATCTACTGAAAGTGATGTCAACATACGCTATTTATCGACCATATGGAAATCTGATCTTTCTGATAAAATTAAACGGAAATTCATTTAAGCTGTAGCCGTTTAAGTACTACTGTATGGTTGCACCAATTAGACTCAACAAAACGCCAAGAGAAAAAGCTAGATGGAACCTACACAAAGATGCTGTGTGCTATTTTGAACAACTCCAGCCAGCAGCACTCTACAAAACAGCAACTATACAGCCACTCATCTCCCATCTAGGAAACCATTCAAGGTAAGCGAGCAAGACCAGCTGGGCAACACAGTAAAAGCAAGAACGGATTCATCAGCGACATTTTCCAAAGGACTACTCCACATGGACACACTAGTGTTGGTTGACCAACTAAAACTTACATTCATCAACACTGTGCCGGCTTGAGGTTTTTGAGATAGTGAGAGAGAGAGAGAGAGAGAGAGAGAGAGAGAGAGAGAGAGAGAGAGAGAGAGGATGAAAAGAATGTTAATATTTTTTTTACTTACCTATAAATAGAGTATGGTTACTTTTTTCAAATGTTAAACTGATGACACGAAGTGAAACAATTGGTAATTAAAGCAATATCTTCGAGAAATTTCCTGGTCACAAATATAGCTTTGTGCTCAACTAGACTGAACTCGTATTTGCTAATCAAATAAATACATATTCCATTGAAATGTTAAAAAAAGGAAGTGCGTTCACTCTTACATGCACCTTTGATATATAATGGTGTGTATTCATGTCATATATAAACTTGTCAATCACATAAGTAAATCCTCCACCCATACCAGCACGTATATGTTAACAAAAGAAATACTTGTAAACTTTATTACAGATATAATTTTTATGTATACACTTTTCTTGTTAGATATATAAACAAAACAGGAGGGGTGTGATTGAAAGAAAATGGGGTTAATTCTAGCACTAATCATACTAGTTTAAATAATTTTCCTTTCAGAGGACACTTTGACCTCGGTCAGATATATCCTGCAATTTTATAACCATTTTCAATACTTCTGATACCTTTTATAATTTTCGATCCCCCCCTCTCTCAATATATATATATATATATATATATATATATATATATATATACATACACACACACACACAGTGTAACCCGGATATAAGAGAGTTGTCGAGACCGGAGAAGAAGTCTCTTATATCAGAGTTTGGTCTATTTTGTTTAGGTAACACAGACTCTAATTTGAGACCACAGAAAATCTATCTTATATCTGAGTTTCTCTTATATCTGGGTTTCTTATATCCGGGTTACACTATATATATATATATATATATCTGTTGTACATAAAAGTTAGGATAGCGAGCATAGGCACAGTCAGCGCTTGCAGTCAGTTTCTCGCTTATGCGATCATCAAACCAAGTAGTTCCCAAGTGGTGTGGACCCCTTATATTGTTCTGTTGGACATGATCGGAAGGGTGATCTAGTTTGTGGTGCATTCCGGGAAGAGTGGTCTAGTTTATACTGTGTGGTTATAAGTATGGCTTTATTCTATTAATTTTGTGATTTGTTAATTCATTTACTATGTTAAGTTTAATTCATTATTTACTCCTTTGAGAGTCTTTTTACACCAGCGTTAGCTGATGGTTTCTCACTAAAGTTTGAGTGACAACAAGTCTCCTCAAGTCTCCAGGACTCTTCTCAGTATTCTGGCCGATCTTAATAATGCGGTAATTTGGATGGTTTCCACTCGTCCTCTTATTTCCAAGTCCTCCAGTTCCTTTGGTGACTGTACTCAGCGCACGAATTGCACTTGGTGTCACCGTCACTTTCATGTTCCATTGTTTTTTCAGTTCTTTAGCAAGTTCTAGGAACTTATCTCTCTTTTTGCCTTCTTTCAGTTTTACCCTGTGGTCAGCGGTAACGACAAAGTCCACTACTCGGCAGGTTCTCTTTTTTGTTGACTATCACTAGGTCTGGTCGTCTAGTTGAGATTGAATGATTCGTTTATATCTCAAAATCCCGGGAAATTCTGTGTCTCATTTTCTAGGACAGATTATTGGTGTTCTTTCACAGGAATCTGAGTGACAGCAAGTCTCCTCAGGTCTGCTAGATTCTGTTGAGTATTGTAGCCGGTTTTAACAATGCTGTAGTCAGGAGAGTTTCGATATTTTATTTGATTTCCAATTCTTCAACTCTTTTTTTTCCAAGTCTTTGGAAACTGTTCAAAGTGCACCAAACACAATTGGAACCAACGTAACCCTCATGTTCTACTGTTTTTTTTTAATGTTCTCTATTAAAGTCAAACTATTTGCCTATCTTTTTGTTTTCTTTATTTTTGCATTATAATCCACAGAACAGCAAAATCCACAAATTCTTTTCTTTTCTTGTTGATTAACATTTAGTCTAGTTTTTTGTTCGGGATTAGGTGATCCATTTGTATTTCAAAATCTCAGAATTTTATGGATCACATTCTCTAGGAGAGATTCTGGTTTGAGTATATACCATTTGGTATTTTAGTTTTTCGCACAGTTCCCAGTGGATCACCTTTCCCACCAAGTCGTGCCTAGTCTTGTACTCCTTTTATGTTAGTTAGCTGAATTTGGTTATTATGCGATTAACCGTTTCATCTTTGTCTTCACATAACTAACATTTGCTATTCTTTTGCATATTTTCAATTATCGCTTTAATATAATTGGTTCTTATGGCATTATTTTATGCTGTCATTAACAGCATTAAAGATTCGGTTTTTCTCTTCAGGTTTCTCTCTCTTAGCAATGTTCAGGGTTTCTTGTATGCAATCCCGGTAATTTATCATCTGAAATATCCATACAATTTATTTTTCTTCCCATTTCTGTTTTTTAGTTTCTGCTGTTTGTCATTATGTTACAATTTCGGTTACTGGCTGTTGTAATCTGTCTTTCTAGGCTCTTTTGAGTATATTTCTCGAATCCTTGTATTGATGTGTCTATGCGATCCTCAATGCTAGAAAGTCCTCTTCCTCCTTCTTTTCTTGACAAATATAGTCTGCTTATGTCATCTCTGGAGTTTAAGGCCTTGCGCATAATCATCAATTTCCTACTAATTTCCAATTACACATATATATATTCATATAAATATATATATATACATAAATTCTTGTTGCAGGTTCAAAAAGAGAAAGAAATATTTTAGAATAAGTAGGCTCACGAAAAGATCTTTTTAGGATATATATATATATATATATATATATATATATATATCCTTCCTAGTGGCGCTCGTGTACCATGCAATGAATATATATATATGAATAAAATATGATATCCACCATGCAGTCATTCATTGCATTGTACAGAGAATAGTTAGTATATAATAATTTTTTCTCCGTCCACTTACTCTTGAGTTTCATTGGATGGTTGTATCTTAGATGATGCATGAAACTTTGAATGATGAGACCAATAGTAAAATGAGATCTTAATTTCTTTTAAGTTTTTTCCTGATCTGCTGGTTAGCATTTGAGCCCTTTTGGATTTACAAAAATGTTTTTCGGCAATTTGTTAGTTCACTAGTATATATATATATATATATATAGTATCAACTGATTTATATACTAAAACAATAGAATTAATTTTTTTTTACAAAAAAATAGGCTGAAGAAGCTATAATTTTTGGTTTGGTTTCTTTGTTTAATGGCATATCAGCCTTTGTAGGTTATTTAATGCCAAAACTATTCTCCTAGAAGAACAGTAGTTGTACTATTTAACCCACAGCTGGGAGGATAAGGGGGTTAATACCTTTCCCAAGGGTATTAGCCCGAAAGTGAACGTAATAGTTCGACTAGAGTACGAACTTGCGTTCCCCGATTCCGCAGCCCATCGCTTCAACCATTACACCACGAGGACACCACCCCCTATAATTTTTGTATCTGTATTTTTGCATCTATTGACCAATCGACGCTTATAAACACGTTTTAAAAACTTCTTTGAAATTCACAGACGACAATATTTGACATACTGCGCAAAATTTGAAGGATTAAAATCCAAAAGAATATAAGAAATCTTTTCCCTCCTAGATAGTTTAAAATAGATTTTTTTTTTAACCAATTAGAATAACTGACAAATCATTAACTATTTTATTCAATTTCGAGCCAACTTCAGTCTTATAAATAAATGATAAAAAGAACAACGCTCCGGCCAGTAGGCTTTACGGATTAATTCTGTAGCCGACTTAAACTTTCGGCTTTATTGCTTTTGAGTGAATAATCTAACATTCTGTTCCTTCAAGGATGCATTTAATTTCAACATCGCTTAATGATTTTAAATTAAACGAAAATAGTTTGTTTACATTGACATGCATGTACTAATAATCTTTCCCTTCCTGATATAATTTCTTGCCGCATTCGTTTACCTATCAGTGCATAAACATACTTTCTCTCCAATATAATGAAACATTCATTCACAAAATATAAGAACCAGGTTAGGGCTAAACAAAACTGCTATATTTCTTTACTTTCTTGTAATATAAATACTGGCAAATATGTACGTTCTGACTAAGGTTATCTTTTTTTACTTTGCACCTTCTGTTTTCCAAAATATTTTTCACTCAATTTAATGAAATAAAAATCATTTATTTGTAGATTGGTATTTTATTCAATCATTTACACTCTTATCCGCTATATATATATATATATATATATATATATATCCGTTAAGCGGATATATGTAAACAATAACAATTGTGATGGATAACCGTTTAAATTTCCTTCCCTTGCGCTAGTTTCCTCGTGGCTGAGTGGTAGAATCTTGGATTGGCGTTTGAGTCAAACGGGTTTCGATTCCAGCTTTGGGAATCTAGCCTGTCTAGCCACACTGAAGAGTTCTGATAGAACGAAACAGATCTGTCTGTGGATGACAATATATATATATATATTGTATAAACCTCTGAAAATACCTTTTTTTAGACTGTTCTATTTACTTAACGACATTTTCAAGAAAAAAAGAAGAAACAAATAAAAAATCATGGGAAACTATTTATAAACATGTGTAAAGACGAATGTTTGAATCGTTAGGTTTTAAAGTTTCATTTACTCGTGAAGCCAATTCCCTGGCATTCATAAGCCTTTTAGTTTTGAAGTGTAAATATTTATTAAATAGATGTTGATGATGGTCGAAAACCGAAACCTGTGTTATTTCTATAATTTTTCTACTGTGTCTATCCTTTCGTTCATAACCCCCTCCCATATATATATATATATATATACACACACACACACACACACACACGAAAGTCGTTCAAAAGGTTCTAAGCTTTACACAAAAAGAAGAGCATTGCTGAACAATTTCATTGTGGCAACACACTACCACTTCTTATAAAACTAGAAATATCAGAATTAATTTTTTATAGTTTTATAAGAATTGATAGTGTGTTTCCACGACAAAAATGTTCTGATATGCTCTTCTTCTTCCTGGGCAAGGCTAAGAAAATTTTTAAACGATCTTCATAGGTATGTGTGTATATGTGTGTGGGAGGGTTTGTTAATTTTTAACAAAATTATTGATGTGTTAAATTTCTAGGAACTCTTGATTTTCAATGAGAATGACATATTTGAATGAAAGATGCCAATTGGTGAAGGGAAGAGACAAAGAACCTGATAAAGAACAGAATATAAAAAGCAGAAACAATTAAGACCTTTTTAAATATTCAACAGGGAAATACATACGAAACAGACATGACTAATTCTGTGATTTTCATTGGTATTACGCTAGTAATGATGATTACACAATTGACTAGTAAATTTAACTTCCGTTACATTTGAAACGGTTTCTATTTGGTTTCCAAAAACACATTTCTTTTTTGACAAGCAAATAGATTAGTATGTACTAGTACAAAATTGTGTACATTAAAAAAATTCACTGGAGATATACTTTTTTGCAAAGTCTAGTTGAATCTGTAGGGATATATAAATAATTACCTCCTTTAAAAATTGGCATGGCTGCAGCTTCATAGAGTGTCATATGATAATCACAGAAGTCGATTATCGACTTCTTTTGCATTTGCTTTTTGGATAGTAGAGACGTTGTCTCCAACCCTGCCAGGGAACGGTAGAGGTACATTGCAATATTCTCTACACTCATAAGTAAGCCTTTTTCACTTTAAACCCTTTTACATAATGCTTGTTCATGCAACTATAAGTGTATAGTTTTATCTTTTGGTACAGATTCGTGTATTTTTTCTTTTAATACTACTGGTATTTATATTTCATATATTAAATATTAAATGTTCTTGCACGTGTAAATGAGTTTATGTTGTCTTTCCTTCCGTTGTGTTTAGTGTTAGTATAACACGGATATACTAATGCTAATATTGGTCCTTGGTGTGCGAAGATTCGACAAGATATCTTTCCTTACTCCAATCATCTTAATAAACAAAAGTGAAGAGATTTTTGCGGGACTTCATTGTAAAACATGTACCACTCAGTGTGTTGATCACGTTTAACTAAAGAAGGGAGTTCACTGCGTAGTGGCTAATGTGCTGGACTGCATCATCGGAGTAAGCGAGTTCGAACTCCAGTTGCTCTTTGGAACTAATACCTCTGTGAAAGGCACGAATCCACTTATTCCTTTAACTGCGGGTTAAATAGTACCATTATTGTTCTTTGACATTAAATAACCCACGAAGTTTGATATGCCATTAAACAAAGAAACCCGACCTAACGTTTAACTAACAGGAGAATAATGATAGCATAAGACTAAAATCAAGAGGTCTTGGAGTTCTCTATTCTCCAAGTGGAAAGTTTTGGCCCTTTGAGTTTAAGGGTCTCGTCTTATTCACAGTTTCAGTTACCTGTTGTGAAACTAAGAAAAAAAAAACAAAACAAAAAACAAAAACAAACAAAAAACAAAATATTTATTAATCTTGTTTAATAAATGGTTCCAATGTGCAAAAATAGTGATGCTAGCTATTCGGATATGCCAAAGAGAAGGCGTAAAGATATAAAAAGTAAAAACACGTTAAAATACCAGCAATATTTACTACTACAAGAAACGAACGTCTGGTTCTTAACGTGAAACTTTTTGTTGCAACTATTGTATGTTTTAACGTTTTTACTTTACGAGTGGCTCCTATAGACCAGCAGTATGACTAATGTCAATAGAAATCTCATATTAAGCAAATGCTGCGAGCTAGCACAATAGGAATACTAATATAGGCATGAGTGGTTGGGAAAGGTGATCCTCTTGTAAATGTGCAAGAGACTAAAATTTGGCCATACTGAAAAATGGTATTTGTAAAATCCAGAGTCTGTCCTTGAAAATGAGATGTATAAAATTCTCAAGGATTTTGAGATACAAACGGATCACCTATTCCCTACCAGAAGACGAAACCTACTTTTAATTGATAAGAAAAAAAGAACTTGTCATCTGGTGGATATTGCCTCTACAGTGGACCATAGAGTGAAAATTAAAGAAAGAGTAAAGGTAGAAAAATACTTGGATCTTGCTAGAGAGCTGAAAAAACTGTGGAACCTGAGGGTAACGGTCATGCTAATTGTAGTTAGTGCTCATGGAACGGTCTTCGAAGGTTTGGAAAAGTGACAGGGAAAAGTGACTGAGGAAATTAGAGAAAGAATCGAGACCATCCAGATGACAGTTCAGTTGAGATCAGCAAGTAGTGGTAGTACCTGTTTGGGTTCCATCTATGGATCAAATTGACCTGTTTAAAAATTATTCGATTTCGATTGGATCATATGTAAAAATAAAAAAAGCCCCCCCCCCCAAAAAAAAACAAATAAACAGAAAACACTCGTTAGAAACATCTGCACAGAAATATCAATCTGAACGTACAATGAATGCGATCCTCTAACCTCAAGGCATGAAATAACCCAAGACAAATTTACATGCCGTAAAAATCAATCAATCAAAAATTATTACACGTCACGCGGTGCCCGTGTAATCAGATATAATCATTTAGTAAGCTTAGCTTAGTTTGACACAAGGCCAGAAGAATGGAAGTATCTAGTGAGATTCGAACTCACTGGAAGTGGTTGGTTAGCTTAGCTTGCTAACCATTGCATATCACGATACTCCTTTGTTAATAGATGTGAAGTCATTTAATAAGTTTAGCTTAGTTTGGCACAAGGAGGAAAAATGGGAGTACCCAGTGAGATTCGAACTCACTGGAAGTGGTTATCTAGCTTAGCTCGTTAACCATTGCATATCATGAGACTTCTTTGTTAATAAATGTGAAATCATTTCGTAAGTTTAGCTTAGTTTGGCACAAGGCCAGAAAAATGGGAGTACCCAGTGAGATTCGAACTAACAAATGGTGATCTGCTAGCTTAGCTCGCTAACCATTACACATCACGATTCTCCCACAAAAAAATGTGCATGGATCGCATGTACTCTTCTAAATTCAATTATTTGCATTTTCCATGTACACATGGAAAAAATCGGGCAAGTTGGATATGTTAATTCACCAAAAGCGAATCAATATAAACGATAAAAATTTGCCAAACCTGTTTTTCCCACTTCCAAAACAGGTATTCTGTTTATGTACGTCTTTTGTCTTTCCCTGGGTGGCTTCCTTAAACGAACGATCTTCAAATTAAGCAGCGTCTCGTTCTAACCAATCAAAAGCAAAACAGAAATGCAATAAAGCTAAATGATAATAATAATAATAATAATAATAATAATAAAAGGTCAAACTTTCCTTTTTCTGCGTTTGCTGCTGCAAATAAGAATTACAATAAACAAAACAGAAGAGACTTCACCGGGGGAGTGGATGTTTGGCAAATGGGAGAGTCGCCTGGGCACTTGAAAAATATGTGCGAAGGATTTTCCCCCACCCCATCTCTATCTATCCGAAAATACCAGAGCGCAAACGGCACCTGTTGAATTTACCACCGTCGCCATCTTGTTATTTTCTCAACTTTTCTCTTTGCTTGCTTTTCTTGGCTAAAAATTCCTGCTTTCTTTTTAAGGTATAGGACATATATAAAAACAGAGAAATGATGAGTGGGTTATAACCATATATGCCTTTGATATATATATATATATATGTATATATATTAGAGGTGCACTTAGCGCAATGGTTATTGCCATAAGAAATGTATTCTGCAACCTGAGTTCAAGACTTCGATGTGGTTTTAAGATCTTCAATTCGCGCTCTTGTCCTTGGGAAAGGCACGAATCCATCTATTCTTTCTTTAGCTATAGTTTAGTTTGGTTTCTTTGTTTAATGACACATCAACCTTCCTAGGTTATTTAATGCCAAAGCCATCCTTGTAGAAAAACAGTAGCGGTACTATTCAACGCATTGCAAGAGGGATAAGTGGGGTTCATACCTTTCTCTAGTTCGTAAAACTGGATTCTTTAATCTTGGTATGACATCTGGTCGAGGAAAAGTAAATTCTGAATTCAAACCAGCTTTACTCCGTTTTAAAATTGACCTTGTGTCACGTCCTAATCCATGGTGGAGGGGTTGGGTAAGTATATACAACTATAAATACTCTGCTGACTATATTGCTAATAAATTTCAAAAAATAATTTTTTCTTGAAAAAAAAAAAAAAAAAAAAAGAAAGAAAAAGAAAAAGAAAAGAAAAAGTCCTGTACCTTTTTTTCTTCTTTTCCCTTCGATATTATGGGAGGCCTTTTCTCCTTGCTGAATTTTATAGAAACTTTCACCTATGGTGCTATAAAAGCTCTTACGAACAAAAGTGGTTTTAACAATTGCTGGTCATGTGTGGAAGAAACATTATACATTCTGGAAGAATATAATAAATTACTGAATAAAAAAAGGGTTCTGGTTTCTGAGTGTAGACATATGAGCAATTCTTTCTGAGTTACTTATCATCTAATTGACTTCAGTAATTATTAATTAACAAGAAAAATTATTAATAAACAAGAAAAAAAAAGATGTTTTCAAGAGTATTTTGCCGTTCCAACAAACCACAGCATAAAAATGAAAGACAGCGAAAAGATAGACAAATACATGGATCTTGCTAGAGAGCTGAAAAAATTGTGGAAAATGAAGGTGACAGTGATACGAAATGTTATTAGTGCCTTTAGAATAGTCCCCAAGGCCTGGAAAAGAAACTGGTGGAACTGGAGATATGAGAAAAAAATCAAGACCATTCAGACCACAGACCTTTTAAGATCAACAATAATATTGAAAAGAGTCCTGGAGACCTGAGAAGACTTGCTGTCACTTAGACTCCAGTGAAAACCACCACGCAAAACAGGTGTGAAAAACTCTCATGAAATGGAAATAATCATAATAAAAGTTAGAATAAATAAAACCCGAGATTTGATTTCGTTGTTTAATGGCATATCAATGTTCATGGGTTACTCAGTGTCAAAACCATTTTTGTAGAAAAGCATTTCAAGAGTTATACTCGATAGGGACGGATGGCAAGTTAGTGTCAAGAGAATCCGTTCTGTCGGTATGCTTTGATAATGAGGATGATACATATACACTATATAAATAATATGGAAATGTCGAGGTTATATATTATCATTTTATCCCTGTCGGCTGGGTCTGTAGAATACACTGACTGCACCTCTACCGAGGGGTAAAACTTCCCAATAGGTATCCTGAGTATAACATTAAACTGCATCTGATGGCGAGGCTCCAGTCTTAGAAGTTTTGAGGAATGTGGAGTACTCCTTCACTGCCATTACTCCCAGGACCACTCTGACCTGGAGTGGTAGTACCAGTTTGGGTCAAATAGAACCGTTCAATCTTTTACTAGGGATTATCATTAGTTATTTCAAACCAAATGCCAATTGTTTGTATTTGATAAGAATACTTGATAAATAGAATTACTAATGCTAAATATCAATACTTAAAATTAAAAGAATTATTAGTGTTTGATAGTAACTCGTTTAAAAATAAAGTTACCAACTAACTAATCGCTTAAAAATCATATACATATATACGCTCCCCCATGGGGGTTGAGCACTCTGGCGAAGGAATTTACGGCTGCCATTTGCATAATGCTAGGCTCTTCGAACAAAGTGAGCACTTTGGTATCCGGTAAAGTATAAATGTAAACAAACGAAAGCAACTACATAATGCCTTATAATAAATAACTACATAATGCCTTAGAATTGTTCGCTTGTTGGCTGAGCAGTCTAACGTAAAATTGGTCAGGTTTCAATCTCAGCTTCAAGCGTCCAACGTGTTTAGCCACACTGAAGAGTTGTGATACAACGAAACAGTCTGTTTGTGGATGACAATATATATATATATATATATATATATATATAGTAAACGGGTTCGAACTCCAATCTCATTATTACGTTCACTTTCGAACTAATACCGTTTAGAATTGATTTTGACATTAAATAACTTACAAGGGTTAATTGGCCCCAAAACTTAACCAACCAACTAACCAACCAATCTCATTATTTACAAAGAAAGAAAGAAACGTAAAATAACGTTTAATCATAGTATAGTATAATTGTGCAGTGGGGTGTAGAGTGGCTCAAAACTATCAAAAGCTTTCTGAGGAGATGGTAATTTACTAGGCTTACCTTAATTAAGTGTAGAGTTAACTTGGGATCCTGATTTGTCAACCAAGGTCCGAACTCTGACCCCTGATGTTGATCAGAAACAGTACTGGAGAAGTAAGAACGAACTCAAAAGTGACGTTCTACTAAGGATTCATGCACATGGACACACCAGTGCTGACCGACCAGCAAAGACTTACATACACCAGCTCTGTGCGGACACCGGACGCAGTCTAGAGGACTTGTCAGGAGCGATGAGAGAGAGAGAGAGAGAGAGAGAGAGAGAGAGAGAGAGAGAGAGAGAGAGAGAGAGAGAGTCAAGGGACTCCATACAATAAGCACGACTTGATAACTTTAGTTGATAGCAGAAATAGCCAACTTCATATTTCCCGGTAGCATTGAGTCAACATAGGATTTCTTGTGATTATATCGTTGTCCTTTCACAGCTTTAAGAATGTAGCCCAACATTGTTTGTTTTTCTTTTGGTCAATATTAACATAAAGAATTCATTGATGGAAGATATAGTTTTTGAGAAAGACGTCGCCGTGTATATTGATCTGTATTTGAAATTTCAGGACAAAAGGTGTGGTGAGTGACTAAGAGCATATAACTAAAAAAAGATATCTGAGAATAATGTAATTAAGGATAAGCTATAAAATAGTTATTGCTAATCTTTAACAAGTATTTAAAAAAAATTGTTGCTGTCCAAATTTTTAAGACATTTTAATTTTCAGAGGAGATGAATAAAACTGTGTTTTTTTATTATTGAAATAAAAAAAATCAAAAGATTATGCGCTAATAGGATTTACTGCATGTTAACTCTGGTTGGGTAACTTCAGTCTGGGAAAGTCCCGGTGGTGTAATAGGTAAAGTGCTGGACAACTATAAATATATATATATGATGTAGTTTGTTACATTTATAAACAAATAGTGCTCAATATCGGTAATAGAAAATAAGTAAATCCAAATAAGTTAGGATAACGTAGACATAAAGTCTAGTTATCTTTTAGACGAGAAAAAGTTGTTGGCATAAGCGAGAAACTGACAGTCACCTGACGTCGTTGATCTGATTTTTACTTTTGGTTGGTTGGTTGGTGTTTAATAGCATATCAACCCTTGTAGATTATTTAATGCTAAATCTTTCTTTTATATACGAGTTATAATCGAATAGTTTGTCGATAACTTTATCTTTAAATTAGTTGTTAGAGATCATTTGTTTGCACACCATTTCAAAAATTACAACCAACTCTATTAAATATTAATCATTTGTTTCCACACAGTTAAATGGTTTTTAACATTACTATTTAACATTAGTAATTCGATTTATCAAATATTTCTATTCAATATAAATGATTTGCATACATCTGTATAACTAATAATAGTAATCCTTAATAAATGATTGAACAGTTCAATTTGTACAATTCTATGGGGACCTAACAGGTATTACCAATCTGGACACGAGAGTAATGGCAATGAAGAGGTACTTCGAGTTCGTTAAAGCTTCAGGACTGGAACCTTACCATCAGATACAGTTTAGTGTTATATCCAAAACACGAATCTGTGTCTACGCAATCCTGACAATATACATACATACATATATATATATATATATATATATATATATAGAGAGAGAGAGAGAGAGAGAGAGAGGACAAATAAAACTGGCAATGAAGACTACAAATTTTGATCTGGTATTCACATCTAGTATGTCGATATGGTTTATATTTTGATACAACCCTTATGTGAAAATTAGAGATTGAATATAGAGTTCAATAAAGCTCTTTTAAAATAAATGCTTTGTAGCAAGCATTCTTTGCTCAGTTTCAGACGTATTTTCCAAGTTAAACCACAATACCTCGAGTTAATCCAATCGGTACTTGAAAGACACATAACTGTTCAAAGAGTGAGTTAGTTGCGTATTCTTGTTTTTGTAAATGCGGAATATTCTAGCTTCATAAACCATGCTTTAAACAAACCAAATTAAATTACTTTTTTTCCCTCTCTGCATAGACTGGAAGAATATACAATTTATTTAGACGATTTATATTAATTTGTTTAATGTATACGTGGGTCGTTCAAAAAGTTCTAAGCCTCACCCCAAAAGAAATGGCATAGCTGAACATTTTTGTAGTAGCAACACACTACCACTTTTTATAAAACTAGGAAAACTAATACAGATTTCTGTTTGAATTTCTGTGCAGGGGAAGTCCATATAAAGATGAGAGCTTAAAACTTTTTGAACGAACATCGTATTTTATGAAGGTAGAATATTTAATTTTGCTTTATTAATTACTGTAAATTGCGTAGATGTGAGAAAATTATTGGTATTAAATATTAATACTTAAAACGATATTACCCTTGATAAAAATTATGGAAATAATACAGATAGGATGATCAACTCATTTAAAAACAAAATTAGCAGGACATAAACTAATGACAGATAAGACAAAAAACATTTCAATTTCATCATCATCATCATCATGTCGTGCTGGTAGCACGGATATCCCTGACATTCTCTCGCCACTTTTCCCTATCGTTCATCGCCTCAGGCAGGTCTTCTGGACATCCTGTATCCTCACATAGTTGCTGAATGTATGTTCGTGCTGGTCGTCCTGCTTTTGCACGGCCATGTGTGGGGGTCCATAAGAGTACATCACTTATGAGTTCGTCCCTGCTTCTCCAGCAGTGTCCTGCATGTCTGGTTCGTCTAACTTGAATAGTTTTCGTGATAGGAGGCAGGTAGCCGTACAAGTTGGTGTCTTGTGGGGTGTTGCCGCCAGGACTTGTTCAAGATTGCTCACAGCATTCTTGTGTAATTGTCGTCTAGCTTCTTCTCCAGCCGTTTTGTTAGAGTCCATGTAGTGCAGCCATATAGCAGTATCGATGTGACCGCTGCCTGGAAGAAACTACGTTTCATTTTATCGGTTAGGTCTGATTTCCATATAATCGATAGCCTATCGATAGCTGTCCATGCTTTCGTTAACCTCGTGTCGATGTCCTTTTCGGTTGATGCGACAGAATATTCTGAGAACAACAAACTGTTGGTATTTGTTTAAGGAATGCCAATTACAAGTCCATCTCATTATTTTTTCCTGAACATTGGGTTATTCCATAATATTTTCTTGTGCATAGCTTGGAAAAATGATACTATTAATCTAAATGATTTAACTTAGCATAAGGAATATTCTATGAAACCAGAATGTTTAGCTATTAAAGAAAATGTTTTACATCTTATCTATCATTAGTTTATTTACTGCTAAATAAAAAAAACCCAGAGTAAGTAAACATCGTCTAAGTTTGCTCATTCCATAATTTTTTACCGAGGATGGTATAACTGTGTCCAAATAAATGGCGGATTTATCCGATTTTCCACTAATTTGATACAAAGTCATTTTAAAGACTCATTAGAGACACCTTAGATGCCAAGCGATAAACTCATCCCAGATTAGCAAGTACTGCATGGAGAAAAGCCTCCCCTCTCCCGGCACGAGGTGATCAACTTTAATCTACCCAGTGCAAATGCCGAATGGGCCCTGGAAATAAATGATTATCATTATCAAATAGAAATTGTTTATTGAATCCATATAAGTCCTTGTAAATGATGAGTATTTGATAGAAATACTTAAAATCATACAACTGTATGCAAATTATATCGATTTAGGTTCAGTTTCTTGGTTTAATGGCACATCAAACTTCATGGGTTATTTACTGCCAAAGCCATCCTTGTAGAAGGACATTACTACTTAACCCATAGCTGGCGGGATAAAGGGGTTCATACCTTTACCAAGTGAAAGTGAACGTAATACCGCGACTTGAGTTCGAACTCGCTTACTACGTCGTCACAGTCCAGCACATTAGTCACTACTCCACAGGGACTCCCCGCTAATCATTTGTATTAGATAAGAATACTTGATATCATATAAGTAATGTGAAGTTGGTTACCGTAGTCGAGAGCGACCCGAAGACTCCTTTTTAATTAGCTATTGCACCGAGGTGTAAGGGGGGGTGCTACTGCTTTCCCTGGATTGCTCCACTTTATTCTTGATCCGTATCTTATAATGCTGAGTGTTAAGCAAGGCGGTATCAAGTACCATTTTTTGAGTCTTTGGTATGACTCGACCTGGAATTGAAACCAGGTCTTCCGAGCCATTAGAGAACACTCTACCCACTAAACCAAAATGTGCAAAACCCTCTAAAGAAAAAAAAAAAAAAAACTACACAAAAATGTAAATATAAATGTACAATGAATGAAGTTCCCTAACTTCCAAGCATAAAATAACCCTAGACGGGTTGACATGTAGTTAAAATGACTCAGTCACTCACTCATATGAACCAGACTTAACTTTTTATTTAGATCTTCCGTGAACCCAAAATCTTCAAACGAGTTGCACCATTAGTCACATAAATTTGATTTTGTTTAGGAAACCAAAGAAAAGAAGAAGAAATCCAGAACTTCATGATAAATCAAAATATACAATTAGATACTGATCAAAATTCTGGAAGGATTGAATCCTTTCCAATCTTAAAAAAAAAGGTTTCATGTAATTTAGTTACGCACATTTTTCAAGGTCCCTTTTAAATGTGATACTAATCAGTCCGTTATTATCATTGATTCTTTCAGACCAGTTTTTCAGGAGTTTTACTCTCTAAGCTTTCATTTAAAAGTGATAACATTTATGACTCATAATACAAATACATTTTATAGTACATTAGGTTCCATTTAACAAGAAATCTAAGAGACAATACCTATACCATAACAACTTCATTAATGTGTAGCCAAAGCAAAATACAAAGAAAGGAAGGTATACTTATGTTTGAAAGAGTGCACGTGTGTATATGCGCGCGTGCACGCGTGTGTGTGTTTACTCAATTCTTCTTCATAAGCGGAGTATAACCGGTTCGGTTTGAATACAGAGTTTTCCTTCTCCTAGACAGGTTGTCGTACTAAGACTAAAAAGCCAAATCTTTTCCCATTCTGTGTGTGTGTGCGTATGTGTGAGTATGTGTGTGAGTGTGTGTGTGTGTGTGTGTGTATGTGTGCAGTAGAAATAAAATGCAGTCAATTTTACCAGGAGTTGTGGGTTCAATTCTTTGGTCGGGTGATGCAGAAATATAACCAAACTTTGAAAAGAAGGCAGGCGAACATCGTTAAGAGATGATCACGAGGTCCGATTTTTTTTCAAGGAAGGACACTCTCCAAATACGAGAAGACGCAGTACACGGATAACATTTTTCCTGACAACACTGTCGTCATCGTTACTGCGAAAAAAATTAGATCATCTCTGTTGGTGAAAATTTTACGAACTAGGCATGCAGACTCTTGTTCATCACAGACAGAAATAAGAGAGTGGGCTGAAAAGACCATAGGCTGAAAAATTCATATGATGACGTCGTATCTGTTGTTTATGACTTTTTTTTTGTCCAATGGGATCCAAGCACTACGATGAAAGAAGTGTGTGGGCCTCAAGGGAGACTATGTTGAAAAATAAATCTCATCTGCTCACATTCCATGAAAGTATCTGAGTCAGCGTATGAACTTTTCAGTCGACTTTTGTACATAGTCAATGGTTGTGATTACGTAGAAAATAGTGTTTTGTTGCTAAAAGCTTGCTCTATCCAACGGTGTTATCGTGTTCCCTATACTGTATCAATTTCTGAGAAAAATTGATGGGAGGCATTACTTTCGCTGCGCTGTCACCCCAAAACATACTGGCATATGAAATAAATAATTTGAAAAGAGAAAATCGTGGAAACGGAGAAAATCTTTATATTGTTTCATTTTCACGATTTAAAGCATTCTTTATTTTCGTAAACATTGATTTGAGCCACAATTCTTTTCTTTCTTTCCGTTTTATTGTTTAAGCAATCTCAGACAAAATGAGAGATGGCGTGATTAGAAGACACTGGAGCGAGACTTGAGCAAAATGGTCGAAGGATTTATTTTGTTGTTTTGTTTGTTTGTTGTTTAAATAGATTTTTCATCTTTCTTTTTGTAAAAGCGATTTTACGGTATCTCAAAAAATAAATAGATAAAATAAAATGAAATAAAATAAAATAATAAACAACTCCCCCCGCCAAAAAAAAAGCAATCTATTTGTAAGTGGGTGTCATACGTTTTTCCATACTAACGCACATACGAATAATCTTATGTACTCTAACATGCAGAGTGAGAGAGAGAGAGAGAGAGAGAGAGAGAGAGAGAGAGGGGGTAGGGAGAAAAGAAATACGAAAGAAAAAAATGGTGTATATACATTAAAATACATAGCAAAACGGAGACTCGATGCCAACATTTATAATATATGTATATATGTATATGTATTATACATATTCATACATATATGTATACATATATGCACAAGAATGCTATTAGTTTTTGTATGAATTGTCACACACACACACACACACACACACACACACACACACACACACACACACACACACACACACATATATAAGGTATTGTTCAATCCATAAATCCGTAGTAGGGAACAATTCCGTCAGGACAAATAAATTATTCAAATTTCGAATATTCAAATATTCCTGGTAAAAAGCTCAATGTAAATAAATTCATAGAGCAAATAATATTATTTCAAGATAAAAAAAAAAAAAAACAATATTCGGTCACATTAGGATAATGAATTTATTTCCATCCTGTTAAAAGCATTGATATGAATCAAAGACTCTAAAATAATTTTTTTAACAGGACTTCATCAGATCCGATTGGAAAATAACCATTATTTTTCTATCGGATCTGATGAAGTCTATTGAAAATTATTTTAGAGTCTTTAATTCATATTAATGCTTTTAACAGGATGGAAATAAATTCATTATCCTAATGTGACCGAATGTTGTTTTTTTTTCATGTAATAATATATATATATATATATATATATATATATATATATATATATATATATATATATATATATAAACCATTGGCATTCATGGATTACCGTCGTAGGAAATGGGCACGGCAAAGCTGTTTGCATTTTACGCATCGCTAACACCCTTGGGAAAGATATTAATACTATTATTCTCACTCCAGCTATGGGTAAATAGTTGGGCAGACTGATCTCTTTAGCCTTGGTATCGAAAGCGGTCTGGGCAAAGGGAAACTCTGAATTCAACCAAAAACAAATGATTAATGTTTGATCGAATTGTTAATGATACATAGTAATACTTGGAACAATCTAACTTTGTTGAGATGCTAAACTGAATTGTTTGAAATAGAACTGCTTGATCACTTAACATTGTTTAAACAAAAAACTGTGTACCTATGCTAAATTGAATGGTGTGAAATAAAACTGTTTTTATATTTACCTTTGTGTCAACAGAAAACTGTATTCAAACAAATGACTGTGTGTAAACAAGAAATTGTGTACTTATGCTAAATTGAAATGTTTGAAGTAGAATTGTTTTTACATTTAACTGTGTATTTGTATTAGAAATAAGCGAAACCATTTAACTGCTGGCAAAATCGAGCCCTGGCTCATATAAAAATATTAATCATATTTTTAATATATATGTATAAAAAGGATCTGGCATTAAATAACTTTCAATGGCTGATATGTCATCAAAATTAAACCAAAAAACTGTGTACTCCTGCTAAACTGAATTGTAAGAAATAAAACTGTTTGATCACTTAACTGTGTGTAAACAAATGATTGATGTTTAATTGAATTATTAGAGATACATAGCAATACTTGAAAACATTACACTGTGTGCAAACAAATGATTAATAGTAAATAAAATTATTCGTTTTGGAAATAAGTAAAATCATTTAACTGTGTGAAAAAGAATGAGTTCAAGATCGTTTAAAAATGTTATCGACAAAATGTGTTTAAAAATCATATATTTAATATATATGTATAAAAAAAGACTTGGCATTAAATAACCCACAATGGTTGAAATGCCATCAAACCTAACCAAACCAAAATTCTATATATCTAACATATGTGTATAAAAAGGATTTGGCATTAAATAACCTACAATGGTTGATATGCCATCAAACCTAACCAAACCAAATCCAATACATTTAATATATGTATATAAAAAGGATTTGGCATTAAATAACCTACAATTGTTGACATGCCATAAAGCCTAACTAAACAAACCGTAGTACCCCTTCATTGTTATTACTCCCAAATTTATTTTTCCCATAGGGGTGGTACCTGTTTGGGTTCTATCTTTGGATCAAATAGCTTTATTTAAAAATTGTTCGTATTCTATTGGAACAAGAGCGAAAAAAATCTTATGACACAAGTACGTAAAAATGTAAATATGAACGTACGATTAACGTTATTTATCTTGGCATAAAATAACCCTAGATGTGTTGATATTGTTTATGACTGACGATAAAAATTATTGAAAATTCGCTATCTTTAAGATAGTTAAACTTTTTAGAAAGGAACATTTTTCTCCCCTTTCCCCTAAAAGGTCAATCGGTTATCAACCAGCTAAACAATCAGTTTTCCACTAGAAAGAAGAAAATTCTAATCTTTCGTTGTTTTTACGTAAATTCAAAAATGTATTTTAAAGGAAAGTATTTGTATAACATAGATTATTGAAATCATTTAAACTGCGGAATATTTTCTTTTAATTCTGGTTCTCTAAATTAACCACAAACTAATTTTTATCAAGAAATATCACATTGTGATTAATTTACAGAACCAGAACCTCTAAAAATCTTTCACAGTTTAAATAATTTCTATAATAAAAAAAACATACAAATACTTTTCTTTAAAATATTCTTTTTAATTTACATAAAATAGCGCTAAAATATTTGTGTTCCTTCTGAAATGCGCCTCAAGCACGAAGATTTGGAAACTCCTGTATTAAGCAACGGTACAATATAAAAAAAAAACTGGTTCATTGGCTTAGTGGGTAGAGTGTTCGCCAATGTTTTGGGAGACCTGGGTTCAATCCCGGGTAGTGTCATACCAAAGACTTTAAAAATGGTACTTGATGCCTCCTTCCTTAACAATCAGCAATAGCTACAACACCTCGGTGTAGTAGCTATCGAAAAGGAAGCCTTCGGGTCACCCTCGACTACGGTGGCCAACTTTACTTACTTACAGTTTGAAATGTTGTCAATATAACAATAAAGATGAGGTCAGTAGTTCGAATATTCTAAGTTATAAGGTATAATTTGATTTAATAATTTTAATGGCATACACACACACATACACATATATATACTTTTCAATATATATATATATATATATATATATATATATATAAGGTGAGGTAAACTTGGGAATAATTACCCAAGCAGATAATTTTTATCATTCAAATCCCATAAATTATAAACTGAAAAATTTTACAGTGCACTATGAAGAAAAATAGATTTTGGAATAATTACCCAAGCAGAAACCCCCCTTTTTTTAAAAAAAAGTATATATATATATATATATATGTATATAAGGCAGATAACTCACTTGATTGTTTGAAAGGGTTTGATCAAATAAACGTTGGTTATTCATATTTATATCCCGACTGGTGTTTTGAAATGATTTCCATGATGTTAGTCTTATTCAGGAAGATATACTTGACATGCATCAATTATAACTGAGCATTACTCTGCCAGAAAGATGAACTGCTTGTTTGCTTCGAACAGTAATATCATATTTGGTAAGTACGAACAATAAATGGATTACGTACAAAGCTTAGCAGAGATTAACTCGAAAATATATTACCAAACACCCACATATATGTATACAGCCTTTTATTATACTTATTTGATCTATTTATCTGTGATATTTTAAGCCCAAAACCGGGAAGTTAGTCACTTAGTCGTGACGATATAAATTGAAATTCAGATTATAAAAACGGGATATGAATAAAAAAATATATATATTGTTTAAAACTCTTCCGATTCACACAGTCTTTTTTATACTTCCATAAAAAGAAAACACTATCCCGTTTGTCATACAGTGAAAGCATAATGGAGATGCATGTATCTCAGACATTTGACGTTGGCGTTTTTCTTTTTCTTTGAAGTCATAGAAGAATTTTTGGTCCAAAACACATAATACAAACAAACAAACACACACACACACACACACACACACACACACACACACACACACACACACACACACACACACACACACATTGTGACATACATACACAAACACATGCACACATAATGTCACATATATATAATGTGGCATATATATATATACATATATATATATATATATATATATATATATAATATGACATATATATACATACGTATGTATAATGAGACACACACATATATATATATACATATATGTATATATATAATATGACATATACACCCACATATATGTGTGAGTGTATATATACGTGTGTGTGTGTGTGCATATTGTGAGTATGTAATTACAAACTGCAATAAAATAAAGTAGAAAAAAGATAAAGGAAGCGAAGAAAAAGAAAAGAAAGATATATAAAGAGGTAGTATATATATATATATATATATATATATATATATATATATATATATATATAAAGGAAATATGTTACGCTTTTAAAATAAAGTTCGAACATTAATTAGGTCACTCAGTTTGTAAACAAATGCCAATAACGAAAATAGAATGTTAAAAGCTCTCTCATTTTTTCATTTTATTTAAAAAAAATAAGCAATAAAATTAAATATACAATTCATAAGATACAACGTCACATATTAAACGAGCTGATAATGTTTTGATGTAAAAACTGGGACGTTATTTATCGTTAATGAATAATTCCACTATAAATAAAATTATTCTCTACATACCTTGTTTAATATATATATATATATATATATATATATATGATTTTTTAATAATTTTCATTTAACAAATGGATATACTACGCCAGCTGTTAATTTTTTGTCGCTTCTACACCAAACCTTTCAAAAACTATTTTTAAAATTCTTTTTTCATAAAAATCATTTCCTAACGATCTTCTAAGGTCGAAATTCGTAGGAACAATAAAAAAAAAGAACTGAAAATAAATAGTTCTATTGGTCTTATTACCTTTGTTTATATATATATATATATATATATATATATATATATATATATATATATATATATAATTTTTTGTCTTTTTTTTGTTGGTCCAAATATCGAAAAAAGTAAATATTTTAAAATGAATAGGTCCACAAAGAGATTTAATTTTTAAAAATTATTTATTTTGTTATTTATGACACGTGTTTCTACCTTCTTGGTATCTTCAGAAGATACCAAGAAGAAGAAACACGTGTGAGATAGAGCAAAATAAAAAATTAAAAAAAATCAAATCTCTTTGGGGACCTAATCATTTAACCCCCACCCCCAAATATATATATATATATATATATATATATATATATATATATATATATATATGGAGGGGATGTGTGTGTGCGCATTTAGTCGATCTTTCCGTCACGAACAGATTGTACAGCTGGTCTCAATTCAGAATTTTTTTCTCCTAGATGGGTTGCCTTTTTATAACATAACAAAATTACGTAAACGCAAAGTTGGATAAAACTGAGATGTTGATGCCATCGAACGAATTTAAAAAAACAGAACACTATGAACGGAGATAGAATATTATCTAAAAAGATAGAAAATGAAAAAAAAAAAAAAAAAAAAGACAAAAGGCATTTCAAAACATTGATGCTATTTTGAAAAATAATTCTATTGATTCTACTTTTTTTGTTTTTTATATGTAGGGTTTCTATGATTTGTAGTCGTAGCTTATTGATTTCGTGTGCTATTATAGTGGCGTTTTCAACTAGAATTTTTCGAAATTTGGATTTGGGAATAGAATGAGTTTTAAGGTGTTAGGCTATGGAGCTAGAATCATTAAGGTGCATAGTACGCCGTCTTGAAAGAGTTGGATTGGCAAGACCAACATACGTATTATTTTCTTTGGAGGCACAGTCTCCTAAGGGACTTTTGAACATATATACGACGTTTGTCCTATCAAGAAATTCAGAGGAGGGGGAAGAGTTATTGGAAATAACTAGGTTAAAGGTTTTAAATTTGTTGTAGTAAATGATAAGTTTTATTTTTTCGTTAGGATCAGTTGGGAGAATTCTTTTTGGATAAGGTTTTTTAAAATATGTTCAGCTATCTTATAATTACTATGAAAGTGGGTTTTGTAGTAAAGGTTTATTGATAGTTTATGGTTTAGGGTATTGTCTATGTTCAGTTGTTCAGTTTTATAAATGAAATGTTTAATTTCTGTATCGACAATGTAGTTGAGAAACCCATAATTAAGTGTTTGTTTTATATTTTTAGGTTTATTAAGGAAGATAGTTTGAGAGGAAGATAGTAGTTTAGCTCTGGAAATAAGTGTTTTTATGATTGTTCTTTTATAACAAAAGGGGCATTCACTATGGAAATAGAGGGTGCAGGGATTAATGTTGGTACGTTTTTTATATTTGGAGGTGTTAAATCAGTTAATATTGCTTGTGTCCATTAGTACACCAAGAAATGGGATTTTATTATTGATATTGATTTCTTGTGTGAAATTAAGAACGGAATTATTTTGAAAGGTCTCTTGTATTATGTCAATTTCATCAGTGCAAATAGTGAGGAGTTTGTCGTCAGCGTACCGTAAATAAATATTAGGTTTACTGATGGTATTAAAAACCTTATTTTCAAGGTCTGATATGTAAAAGTTACTGAACATGGGTCCCAAAACTGACCCCATCGCGATTCCATACTTTTAGATATATATATTTCCACGGGGAACGTTAAAATAGTACCTCAGTAGTGTAGAATAAAAGTATTTTGCGTAAAGTATCGGAGTTTATTTAGAGTGGAGTGAGCGTTGGATGGTGGCAAATATTATTTATAATTATATTGATTGTTTCTAGAACTGGACACATGTGTGAATAAATTTTCCACGTCTTGAGAGGATATTATTCCTCTCTTTTGTCTTTCGGTTTTAAGGATTTCGATAAGTTCTTGTGTAGATGCCATCAACATTTCAGTTTTATCCAACTTTGTGTTTACGTAATTTTGTAATGTTAAAAAACCCCCTAAAAACTCTTTAAAAATCACTCTTTACTCATGCAAGCAACCCCTGATAAGGGCCAATGAAAGGTCCGAAAGCGCTCGGGACAATTTTGGTAAATTCATCCACCAATTCCAACCTGAAACCAAGACACTTATAAGGAAACTTGAAAGGATCAAAATAGAATAATATATCGACAAAATGTGTCTTTATTATTTGATTATACATGCTTAAATGAAAAACTGCTGCCTAACTACACACACACACACACACACACACACATATAATTGGGAGGGTTTATCTCTACTCTATAGACGACTAAATCGTTTGATGTATGGCTACCAAATTTGATATATATATTTATTTGACCCGGATGAATGTTTCAATGCAACAAAAATATTCATTATATCAGGAACTCCTTTTGAAATAGGAGTCTCTGACAATCGTCATCGAGAAGCCTTGTTACTCAATGATTTAAATGCATAGAATACAAATTTTCAAACCTGAAAAGAAAACTCCATTGATATTTCCATAGTATAATATTAACTTCTTAAGACAATATAAAAAATAACACTTAAATCTATTTTCTGTTTAATAATATTAATAAATGTTCTGTTGGTCAATTGGTTGGCGTTTTATGGCATATCAACGCTTGTGGGCTATTTAATGCTAAATCACGTTTATACTTATATGATTTGTATGCGTATAGTTTGTTGGTAACTTTATTTTTAAACGAGTTGTTTGAATTCATTAATTTGCACACAGATTAATCATTTCAAGTATTCCTATCAAACATCAACAATTCTATTGGATATCAATCATTTGTTTTCACACAGTTAAATGGTTTCACTCATTGCTTTGTGACATTAGTAATTCTATTTATCAATAATTCTTTTTTGATAGGAACAGTTTGCACACTTGCCCAGTCGGTTGGGGCTGTAGAGTACACCGACTGCTTCTCTGCAGAGAGGTAAGACTCTCCTCAACGAGTGTCCTGGATATGACATTAAACAATCTGATTGTGAGGTTCCAATTATGCGGGAGCTTTGGGGAATGCTGATTACCCCTGTATTGCTATCGCTCCAAAGTCCACTCTGGCCCGGAGTGGTAGCACCTGATAGGGTTCTATCTATGGGTCAAATAGAACTAAACTGTGCATTTATGCTAAACTGAATTGTTTGAAATAGAACTGTTTTTAATATTTAAACTGTGTACTTCTACTAAACTGAATTGTTTGAAATAGATCTGTTTTTTTTTACTTTGAACCTGAGTACGTGTACTAAACTGAATTATTTGAAATAGAACTGTTTATATGTATCAAAATAGATTTGGCATTAATAACCTACAATGGTTGATGTACCATAAAATCCAACTAAACCAAATACTACATATTCAATATATATGTATAAAGAGGATTTGGCATTAATAACCTACAAGGGTTGATGTGCTATAAAATCAAACCAAAACCAATTTGCACACAGCGATTTGGTTTGAAATGATTAACAACAATAATCCTTGGTAAATGATTGAATAGTTCCATTTGACCCCTAGATGGGACCTTAACAAGTACTACCACTTCGGGTCAGAGTGAATCTGAGAGTAATAGTAATAAAACGGTACTTCACATTCCCAGAGTTTCAAGACAAGAGCCTCATCATCAGATGCAGTTTAGTAGCATACTCAGGACAGGGCGATATACATGTTCAATATGAATGTTCAACGTTGAAGATTTTAAAATAGAAATTGTTTAGAAAAATGAAATAAGTAGGAGGGAATTGGAAAGAGTGGTTATGCATTTTGAAAATTCAGGAGTGTTTCATTTTTAGTGATATATTTATTTCAACTTGGCATAAGAAATTATGTGGGAATAGAGGTAAAGTCTAATCCAAAAAATTCAGAAAATTTCATTGTGGATTACAGCCCAATACAATATATCTTTGTTTTGAACAATGCTAAAAATGTACAGAAAATACACGCGTCAAAATGTCGACTAACAATAATTTTCATAAAAAGACTAGGTAGTATTGCATCTCTTGCAGAGAAGTAAGATCCCCTACCTACAAAAAAAAAAGGTGTCCTGGGCGTGACGTTAAACTGTATCCGGTGGTGAGACTCCAGTTCTGACGCTCTGAAGAGAGTGGAGTCACCCCTTCATTACTATTACTCCAGGTCCACTCTGATCCATGTGATAGTATCTGTTAGGATCCCGCTTGTGGGTCAGTTTGAAAATTATAACGGTCCAAATCATCTGTATTACGAATAATTCAATGAGGCTTGAAATAGATGAAACCAAGGGTGCAAATTATTTGTATAAAATACCATATTGAAACCATATAACTGTGTGCAAACAAATGAATATTATAAAGTAGAAATAGTAACTCAAAACCATTTAGTTGAGTATAAATTATTAGTACTAGAAAGGAATACCTGAAACCACATATCTGTGTGTAAACGAATGATTATTATTCAGTAGAATTCGGTTTCGGTATAACACATTATTAGTCTCTTGAAAAGGACTCGAAGTCCGAAACACGTGTTGAGTATATCTCTATGAAATAAAACCCTAAAATACCAAATTGAAATTCATTTACAGACCTATTTATCTTAATATATACATCATCATCATCATGTCGCGCTGCTAGCACGGATCTCCCGGACCCTCTTTCGCCACCCGTCTCTATCGTCCATCGCTCCTAGGAGGTCATCCAGGCTACACCCTGTATCGGCACAGAGCTGTTGTATATAGGTCCTAGCTGGTCGTCCTACCTTTGCTCGTCCATGTGAAGGGACCAACTTATGAGTTCGTCCTTACTTCTCCAGCAGTGTCCCACCGGTTTGGTTTAACTTTGATAGTTTTCGTGATGGGTGGTAAGTGGCCTACAGCTGTTGTTTTGTGGGATGTTGCCTCCAGGACTTGTTCAATACAGCTCGCAGCATTCTTGTGTAATTGCCGTCAAGCCTTTTCTCCACACGTTTAGTTAGCGTCCATGTAGTGCATCCATATAGCAGTATCGACATAGCTGCTGCTTGAAAAAAACTGCGCTTCATTTTATCGGTCAGGTCTGACTTCCATACGACCGATAGCCTATCAATAGCTGTCCATGCCTTTTTTAGTTGCGTGTTGATGTCATTCTCGGTTAATGAAACGCTGGTTCCGAGGTAGGTGAACTTGTCTATCAGTTTCAAGGGACCACCCTCTAGTGAGGAGATGTCGCCTCTTTGTGTGTGTATGTGTGTATTAGCCTGTCAATAATATTCCATAATTTTTCTAAGCATATTTTGACTTCACTTTCAGTAGATGAGATATTACTGCTGAGGTATGTAAGTTCGTCCACAAATTATAGAGGTTTGGCATTTATAATGGAGACAGCCCCTTTTTGTTTAAAACACATGTACTCTATTTTATTATCATTCATGTAGAGGCCAATGTCTTCTGCTGCTTGCTCTATGCTATCCAGTTGAGGTACTGCTTGGGTAGATGTCTCATTGGGTGCCCCATTCATTTGGCCTTGTGCTACATCGAAGCAAAGAGCTTCGTAAATTGCTACTGCTTGGGTAGATGTATTTGCAAGAAGTGCTTGGTCATCTGCGTAGTCTGCATCTGTCAGTTTTTGTGGGATATCATCTTCTTGCGTTTTTCAGTGTGAAACTCTTTTCTTTCATTATATCTATAGATGTTTGAAGAACGTAGTCTCGGTAGAATATGAACAAATATGGTGCTAATGTATTTCCTTGAGAGATTCCAACGACAATGTCAAAGAAGTCCGGGTTTCCATCCTGTGAGGGAACCATTGCTTTCGTGTTTTTGTAAAGTATCATCATTGGAAAGACAATGTGCAAGTAGTTTTAGCTCCATCTTTTCTCTGTGCATAGAATCGAATGCCTTGGAGAAAACTACGAACAGCAGAGTTGTTCCGATATTCTTTTCTGATACTCCTTCAATCATTCGACAGAATCTATGAGGTTGTGGAGCAATTCTTTCGATAACCGTTCAGATTTTTCCTTAGAATTTTCTCGATTTCAGGTTGGATACAATTAAGAAGTAGAATATTCTAAACTTTAATAGCAATAGCAGTAAGAGCTCTGCCTATGTAGTTCTTAGGGATTCTGAGGTCACTCATTTTCGGGAAGGGGAGGATGAAACCTTTTGTCCATTTCTCTATTGTTTTATTTATACACAGCGTTGCATAATTGAAGAAATGTGTCGTCAAATTTTCTTGTCTTCCATACTTCAGGTGTTTCGTCGAGGCCAGCATTTCTTTTTGCTTTTAGTGTTTTTAAAACTGCATCAAGTTCATCCTCGTAAACTGTCTGAGTTTTTTTTCTAGTTAGACATTAATACATTTTTGGATAGGTTTGTCTGTAATTTTTGGAGGGTTCCCGAGTAGATTCTTAAAATGTTCTTTCCACTAGTGAAATCTTTTAGTTTTGCTGTTGGGATGCTCTTCATTCTGTTCACTTCGTTTACTGTCTGCCCGACTATTCATGATTATCTATCTTCAACTGAATTTCTAATTTTATCGATTTAGCCTTGAATGTATTCTAATTGTTCATTTTAGTATGTGTTGCTAAGTTCTCTTGGCTTTCTTAAGTTTCTGCGCGTTAGGCTTTGTTGGATTCCATTTTTTTTAGTAAATATGCTTTTTTTAGTTATCTTATTTCTTTTAAAGTACTAGTGACTCCCATAGGGCTCTACATTTGGCTTTTGGTTTGGTTGGTATGCACTCTGCTGCTGCTTCCATGTGAACAATGACAAAGTTTTCATATTCGTCATTCGAAGTATGTCTTTCAGATATCTCCTGAAGAGTATCAAATTTGTTTCTTAAAGTTACCGTATATTTGTTGTTTTTATCTCCATTGTTAAGTGAGGCCCAGTCATAAACTTGTGGTTTTGACTATTTGTTTCTTATTTCTACAGAGACTCAAGCGTGCCTTTGCCGAGACGATTTTGTGATCGGAAGATTCTCCTTCAAAAGAAGAGTATACCTCACTGTTCATAGCGCTATTTATTCACTTCTCGTTTATGAGTATATAATCTAGCTGTGCTTTACTGTTATTTGGACAGGTGTACATACATAGTTTTCACTCTATTTTTTTTTTTTTTGATTTAGTGCTTAGGCATGATAAACTGTTCTCAAGGGAAAAATCTGCTAGATATTCGCCGTTACTATTTGGCAAGTTGTGGAAACGAAATTTATCCCTTATATCAGTTTTCTCTTTATATTTTTTTAAATTTAGGGTTTAGGCATGATAAACTGTTCTCAAGGGAAAAATCTGCAAGATATTCGCCGTTTCTATTTGGCAAATGGTGTAAACAAAATTTATCCTTTACATCTTTGCCCATTAGAGTATATATATATATATATATATATATATATATATATATATATATATATATATATATATATATAACATAAAACTAAGAATAATGAAGCCCGAGTTTTTGTTAAAGCGACCGTCCAAGAGAAGTACCTTCTGACGTAAAACCTGCTGCTTCACTAATATCTAGTGATGTAGATTAACCCTTCTTTTTGGGTACTTTATTGGATTTTATTGAGGGGGTCCTTCTTCATAATAGAAATTTCAGGCATCGGTATTGCTTAATATCATGGATTTCATACAAAATGATATCCTTCTAGAGTGGTTGCTTTAAGAAAAATTCGGAGTTGATCATTCTCAGTTTTATACCAGATTGTCTTTCTTGCCGAAAGATCATTTGTTGAATCTTGGTATCCATCAGGGTGTTTATATATATATATAATCTAAAATATTAAAATGTCCCCAATGTTAAATTATCCCCATATATACGAGTTTCACGTATAGTGGGTTACAGTGTATATCTATCTATCTATCTAAGAAATAGTCAAAATCGAATGTCACTTTTTTTTAAAGAGATCTTTGTTGAGGAATAGATTAGTTTCTTAGTAAAATCCAATTGAGTCACCCCGGAGATCTTCGGCCTAACCTCCGTTGATAAAATATTTTGTTGCTAATTTTGCAATATTACCACCCATTCATAAGTTCAGCTTTGATAGCGTCTCAATGATGATGAGGATTTTTTGTTAGAAATTTCTCATCGTTATTGAAGTTCGATTACAAAAATATCTGAGTGATGATTGGAATTTGAAAATTTGAGCAACTAAATCGGACGTTGTTTTATTATTCAATTATACATTTGTGGACACTATGAGAGATTACTTGTATTTCTCAGTTTAAATTTTTAGAAAAAGCATAAACATTTGTTTGGAACAAGCACACAAACATACACACGCACATACCCCCCATACACCTATATATATATGTTTGGAGGTGCCCGTGGTGTAATGGTTATCGTCACAGGATATGAACACGGCGATACGAGTTCAATTCCTGGACAAGACTGATTGCATTTCACATAGCACTAATACCCTTGGGAAAGGTATGAATCCAATTATTCTCCCTCCAGCTATGGGTAAATAGTAGGACAGACTAGGTTCTTCAGCCTTGGTGAGGCAACTAGTCTAGGAGAAAGACAACTCTGAATTCAAACCTGTTGAACTCCGCTTAAAAAATTGACCTTGTGTCATATCCTGCCCGAGCGGAGGGGTTGGTAAATAGTATATATATATGTTTATATTAAGCTTTTAATTTTTGGCCAGTCGGCTGGGACTGGAGAATATATCGACTGCTTCTCTGCTGAAAGGTAAGACCCCCTTCCAACGAGCATGCTAGATATGACATTAAATAATCTGATGGTGAGATTCCAGTAATGCTGGAGCTTTGGGGAATGCGGAGTACCCCTTCCTTGTCATCCTAGGTCCACTATGGCCCGGAGTTCTATCTATGGGTCAAATAGAACTAAACTGTGTACTTATGCTAAACAGCATTGTTTGAAATAGAACAGTTTTGACATTTAAACTGTGTACTTATGCTAAACTGAATTGCTTGAAATAGAACTGTTTTAAATTTAAACTGCGCACTTATGCTAAACTGAATTATTTGAAATGGAATTCTTTTTATATTCTAAACTGAATTGTTTGAAATTGAACTGTTTTGACATTTAATTATGTGTAAAGAAAAACTATACTTATACTAAACTGAATTGTTAGAATTAGAACAGTTTGACTAAACTGAATAGATTGAATAGAACTATTTTCGACAATTCAACTGTTTACTTATACTAAACTCAATTGTTTGAAATAGAACTGTTGGTAGAGGCAGTTGAATACGCTGACAGTGCCTCTATAGAGGGGTGAAACCCTCCCCAGTGAGGCAACCTGTTGGCCGTGGGTGGCGACCCATAATGCTTAAGGGCGGGTCCAGGTGGCTGAGCAGTCTGTGACCCAGCAACCGATATGTTCAGGTGACTTTCACAACTCCACATCAGTCTTGACTGGGCTAGTCAAGTGGTTGGAGAGGCTGGATCCGATCAATTGGCTCGCCATGTCAAATATTATCACCTATATAATTGTCCCGACCATATTATTCAAATTGCTCTTGTGGAAAACAAGTACCCAACCTATTTTATTTTAAAGGTACTAGAAGGTTAAGGATCAATTGTGCTGAGATAGCAATTCTTGAAAGCATTTAAAAATGTGCAAACAAATGATTGATACCAAACAGAACTATTAGTGTTAGATAGCAATACTTGAAACCACTTAATAGTGTGCGAACAAATAAACTCTAACTCGTCTAAAAATAAAGTTACTAACAAATTATTCGTCCTCTCTCTTTCCCAGTCTATTCAGATTTATCAATTTATCCTCGTCATTCTGTTCATATCAACAGGATTTGGTATTAGATAACCCACAAGGATTGATATGCCATTAGGCCAAATAACCATAAGCAAACATCAACCTTTAAATAGAGTAATAATATATATATATATATATATATATATATAGAGAGAGAGAGAGAGAGGGCAGGTACAAGAGAGATGAAAAAAAGTGATAAGACAAAAAGGAATATTTCTTTATAATCATCTATTTTATAATGATTCTAAAATAGTTTCATCCTTTGGTCATTGTCTGGAGAAATGTTTTTTCTGGAGAAAAGTTTAAAAAAGTTTTTAGAAGAGTTGATATGCCACAAAAGAAGCGATGAAAAATGAATTGGTAATATCGTATATGTATTTGTTGAATGAAGATTATATATATATATATATATATCATTACCATGCTGGTTGTCACTAAATCACTTTGTGGGTTTGTGTTTTGATTTTCGATTCATTTCATTTTCTTAACTGCCTGATGATTGTTGTTTTGCAAAAAACTCCATGAAACCCAAGGGTCGCAGTCTAAATTCCAATATATATTTATTCATTATATATATATATATATATATATAAAGAGAGAGAGAGAGAGAGAGAGAGAGAGAGAGAGAGAGAGAGAGAAATTGTGGAGTGTTGGGTAGAAAGGGCTCCAGTCTAATGACAAAGTCTTGCTGAAGGCAATCCTTCTAGGAGAAGTCAACTCCAAAATCAAAAATGGAGAAATAAGCTCTATCATTAAACCTCTGCTTAGGTACTTCGGGTGGCGTAATGACCAGCAAGCTAAACTAGCAAATCTAAACGGGTGAGTTCAAGTCTCATTAGGAGCCCCACTCAAACGGTCTTGTGTCACATCTAAATAAAAAGCTTAGTAAATAACAACCATTAAAACTTTGCTGACTTGTAGATGAGATATGTATTTAAGGAAAGTTTGTATAGACACCAGTTATCTTGCTATGCTTGTCACTGGGCTGAATCTATGTAGATCCAGATAGTGGCATAAGTGTCGTACAAGCATATGTCACAATAATTCAATGAAATACAAATGTCTTTCTGCCTAATCTTCTTTTGCATTTTATACATTTTTCACAAGTTTGATTAGTAATTAATCAGGATATTTGAATTGCAATTCTGATGGTAAAGATAATAATCATCAGTCAAGATGCGGCAGATATATATATATATATATACAGAGAGAGAGAGAGAGAGAGAGAGAGAGAGAGAGGGTTGAAGTTTTACTTTTGGTTACAGAATTTCTATGATGTAGAGTGCGGTTATAAAAATGTTTACTGATATCCGTTTTGATCGTATAACGTTTCACTTGAAATAATAACATCAATCGTCACTGTCTGTTTACATGTTACTGACTGTTGCGTTTGATATATTTGCATTCATAAATTTTCACACACACACGATGACGAAAATCAATTTTCTTTTTACGAAAAAGCAATCCCATCTTTCTTGAATAAGATTTCCTAAACAGCCGCTCAGATATACCCGGATGAAGTCTTAGTGGCATAGGTTTAGTGAGTTCGAGTTCCAGTCGCGCCAATACGTTCACTTTCGGACTAATACCCTTGGGAACGGCAAAACCCTCTGATCCTCCCAGCTATAGGTACAAGTACTGTTCTAAAAGGAGGGCTTTCGCATTAGATACCCCACGAAAATTGATATGCCGTTAAAATAAAGAAACCAAAATCTTAGATAAATTCATCATGTTGTTCAGAATAATATAAAAGTTGTACTTAAACTTTTCCCTGTTAAATCCTTTTTTTAATCATAGTAACTTACGTGTCTGGTTTTTCTCGTAAAAACTGACAAAAATAGAAAGTCTTTATGGCTTGTTTAAAACGGTTTCATTTTCATATAAATTAAATAATACGTACAACCGAATATCTTATAAATGTAATACATACAAAAATGTGTTAAAATATTTGAAATATTTAAGAGTGTGAAATATCTTAAAAGTATAGATGTAAACATGGTTTACAATGTTGTGGCAATATTCACAGGTCGTCATCTAACCAAGGTATTTGAATTTTTGGAAAATACTGCTCGATTTTTGTATAAACTATCTAAATTCTGTCCAAACATTATTTTAATGGTAGTTGTATAAAATATATTCACATTTCTAATGATTAAAGTGTCGTCTTTGTTAATTTTCAACAACTTTTAGAATTTCATTTTGAAGGTTATACGTTCCTAATCATGAAAATAAAAAAAGAAGTGATGCGTTTAATTTTCAAGCTTGGTTATTATTTTGTTTCATGACAATGTTTTATGTTTAATGAAAATGTTTTACCAAATGGTTTCATGATCACACAGTAGAAACTCACTTACTTGTGATATGAGTCTTTGTTCCATAACCATATTCTCGAGATCCAACGACAAGCATATTATCAAGCATCAGGATACTTTTTTTTTTAGGCCAATACGCATTCCATTCCAAAAGAAAAGTAGTAATGTCCGAAATGTAGAGATGTCCAGGGATCAGATTTTGATTGATTAAAACAGTGTTTAAATTAAGTAAATCAGGAACAAAAGTTTATTCGAAAATCGAACATCATTTTCCGAAAAAAAACAAACAAATAAATATGCAAGTTTCCTTTCTGGGCTCAAAGGAAATACTGATACCTTACTAAAGAATAACACTCTATCTAGGGCAAGACGGATTATCTAATGTGGCACAGAACTAACGTTATGTTTAGACGAGTTATCTTATCTTTGATAGCGGACTGATAAAGTTAAAATAAAGTAAAGTGACTTGTGAAATAAGTTTTATTGTAGATATATACGTTATATTCTGGCACAATTCCAGTATAAGCTTCAATTGGTAAGGCTTAAAATACGCAGACTTTGTCCTCTTCAGTGGAATAAGACGATCCTCATTCTAAAAAGGGGGTCCCGGTTATGACTTCAAACTACACCTGATGGTGAGGCTGCCGTTCTGAAGATCTGGAGTGTGAAACATCACTTCGTTGCCATTATTCCCAGGTCCAATCTGGGTAGTAGTACCTGTTAGTGACTGATCTTTGGATCAAATAGATTTGATAATGCGTTTAAAAATGATTAGTATTTGATAGGAATACTTGATACCTATAACAGTAAATCATTTGTCATTAGAATTGTTACTTGAAGCTACAATTGTTTACTAAAGATTATTATTAGTTGATTGAAACCATATAACTGTGTGCAAGCAAATTATTTAATAGAAATAATTACTTGAAACTATATAACTATTAGTATTAGTTAGGAATACTCGAAACCATACAACAGTGTGCAAATTATTTGTATTACGAGGTTGATTAAAAAATTAATGCTTTTTCTTTCGTGTCGGTAACATGCATCAAAATGACGCTGGTCTTCTGTGGATCACATCCCTACTCCTCAACATAGTCACCATTTCTCTCAATAGAAATGTTCCACCTTTGAATGTGAGCGCGTATCCCTGTCTCGTAAAATTCTGTTGACTGTTCTTTGAGCCACTTTATCACTACGGTTTTCAATTACGCGTCACTGGCATAATGTTTGCCTCTTGAACGCTCTTTCATGGTGTCGAAGAGATGATAGTCTGAAGTCGCTAAATCTGGTAGATATCTTAGTTTCTCCTTGCTTCTTTACTTTCGCGAGTCTCGTACCATGCCTCCATCTCAAGGCATCGAATTATCCTAGTCTCTCATTGCTTCTCAACCCTGAGGAGTCTGGCTCAAGGTCAGAGCTCCGAGCGACGTGACGTCTACTAACTGCCTCCTGTTTCTGGTCTCCTCTCGTCTCTGCTGGGGTCGAAATCTTCCCTAGTTAATATAATTTTCCGAACGTCCACGCATTCCTTGTGGTCACACCTACACGTTGCACGTCGATACATCTCCTTCTAGTATGCCACAGACGCAATTTACGTGCCACTTCCGGTGAGGAACAACCTACGTCATCCTAACTTAAGAAGACAGGTGTACTTCCTGTATGTCATCCATGCAACTTCTGCGGCATGTCAAAGGAATCTTCCGATCAATATCCAACGCAATGGCAATGAAGGGGTATTGCACATTTTCCAAAGCTCCAGGGTTGGAGCCTAGCCATAGGATTGTTTAATGTCATATCCAGAACATTGATGTAGTCGTTGTATTCTATTGGGCTTTCCATGTTTGGGGGACCATATATGCTTTTTTGTATTATATCCATCCTATGGTTAGATTTTTCCGCCTTGTTTTGACCTTCTTCGGGATGTGCCGGTCTATATATAATAGGTAATCTGTTTCTTTTGTTCTCTGGCAATATCTTTCTGTTCATCAGTAAATATCCGGCAGTTTTCAACCGAATAATATATCACTTCTCTTAACTATGCAGTTAGGATTTCCCACATCACAGGTAAAAACTTTATCGGTCTGTAGTTGTTTAAGATGACTCCTTTTTGGGGTCTTTCTGGATCAGCGTAGTTTTCTCCCTTGTTATCCGTTGGAGTATTTTTTTCTCGTAGGAATTTACTCAGTCGTTGAGACTATCTGTGGTGGATGGACGTTAATTTTTAAAACCAGAATCCATGTATGCATTTACCAAACCCTCCACACAGGCAAAGTGTGACACAAGGTCAATTTTTAAGCGGAGTTTAACTGGTTTGAATCCAGAATTTTCCTTCCCTTAGACTGGTTGCTAAATAACCTAATCTGCCCTACTATTTACCTATACCTGGAGGGAGAATAATTGGATTCATACCTTTCCCAAGGGTATTAGTGCTATGTGAAATGCAATAAGCCTCGTCCAGGATTTAAACTCGTTACGCCGTGTCCATTTGTTTCGACGATAACCATTGCACCATGGGCACCTCCTAAATCTATGAATCCCATTATGGCATAGTATCTTCCAATTAGGCACTTTCTTCAGTGTTGTTCTTAGTGACTCCAGGTGTATTTCAGCCATCAGACCTTCTTTAGTTCTTTGCAATTCTATTTTTCTCTAGTTATTTATCCATTTGGTCCGTCTGTTGAATTATTTGTTTTCTTTGCACCCGGTTGTTCATTTATCTTTATGCCTTTTTTTATTTTCATTTTTCGAGTTTTCCACATAAGCTTTGTTTGATGGCTTTTCTCTGGTCAGAGTGACATCACGTCTCCTCAAGTGCTCCTGGTTTCTTTTAAGTATCCTTGCCGATTTTAATAGTATTTCGATTCTTCCACTAATCTCCAGTTCCCTCACTCTTTTTTCCAGGTTCTGGGGGACTGTACCAAGAGTACCAACTACAATTGCTATCACCGTCAACTTTCTGTTACACAGCTTTGTAGCTCTCTGGCAAGGTCCTGGTATTTGTTCATCTTTTCATCTTCTTTCACCTTCACTCTGTGGTCTGCTGGAGCAACAAAATCTACTACTATACATATTTTTTTTCTGGTTTATTAAAATTGGGTGTGGTCTACTGTTCAGGATTGGGTGATCCATTATTATTATTATTATTATTATTATTATTATTATCTAGTTTTACCAGGCAATTGACCTAATGAGCAGAATGTTCACCAATGGTCTGGGAGACCGGGGTTCGCTCCCAGGTCGAGTCATACCAAAGACTCAAAAAATGGTACTTGATGCCGCCTTGCTTAACATTCAGCATTTATAAGGTAAGGATCAAGGATAAAGTGAAGCAATCCAGCCTTCGGGTTGTCATAGACTATGGACGCCAACTTTACTTATTATCTAGTTTTAAGTTTCACTTTCGGTTTCTTACAATCCTTTTCCGGGTCTTTACTCAAGACCTTGGGAGATGGAAGGTGGTGATTATATATATGCTATGTATTTATGTTTTTTTTTTACTGCCCCTTTTGGGTGATATTTTTCAATAATATTGAGAGTACATTCCTAAGGAGCTGAGAAGTTCCACAAAGTGCAATTTTTTTTTTGAGGTGGTACTGCCAGGTATTTTGTTAATGTGTTCATCTGTCCCTTTCTTAATCATACCCAGGGCCCCTTCAATTACTGATACGGTGGTAGTTTTAAGATGTCACATTTTTTCAATTTCTGTTTCCAGGTTTTTGTATTTATTCATTTTATTATGCTGATATGTCATTATCTGTTGGCGTTGACAAATCAACTGGAAGACACGTTTTTATTTTATAGTCTTTAACCACTATAGTTACTCTATATTTTTCAATCAGTTTGGATAGCAAAGTCTCAGAGAATAGCAGCTTCTTTGGGTTCTGCTATTAGTGCTGGTTGTTACTGTTGTTGTTGTTATTATTATTATTATAAGAGTTTTTCACACCAGTGTTAGCTGATGGTTTTCCACTGAGTCTGAGTGACAGCAAGTCTTCTTAAGTCTCCAGGACTCTTCTCAGTATTCTGTCCGACCTCAACAATGCTGTAGTCTGGATGGTCTATACTCGTCCTCTTATTTCCAAGTTCTCCAGTCCGTACAACCAATCCTTTGGTGACTGTTCCGAGTGTACCTATCATAATTGGTATCAGCATAACTTCCATGTTCAATAGATTTTTTCCAGTTTACTAGCAAGGTCTAATTACTTACCTCTCTTCTTCTTCTTCTTCTTCTTCTTCTTCTTCTTCTTCTTCTTCTTCTTCTTCTTCTTCTTCTTCTTCTTCTTCTATTTTGCTAGTTTTTCATGACATTTTTAACTGGTATTTTTCACTGGAGTCAAAGTGATTGCAAGTCTTCTAAGGTTTTCAGGACTTTTCTGAGTATTCTAGACTATATTAGGGATGCAGTGATCTAAATGGACTTGATTAATACTCTGATTTTCGTTTCCTTCAGTCTCTTTTCCAAGCCTTTGGGAAGTGTTTCCAGCGTACTACTAAAATTGTTATTCCCGTCATCCACAACTTTTTTATCTCTCTGGTGTAACGTAATTGAACGGCTCATAGAGAATTGAAGAAAAAAAAAAAAGAAAAGAAAAGAAAAGAAAAAGCTGACTGTCTACGAAAGGTCAGGCCAAGCACTTGTAATTAAAAAAGACTCGAAAAAAAAAAAAAAAGAGAAAAAAAAACGGGTGTTCGAAACCTTCTGTGCTGGTGTGGAACCACTAGAAATGCATATGTTTCTGCCTCCGTCACGACAGGCGGAAGTGAGGAGACGACCCATTTTTGTGAGTGTGTGTGTGTGTGTGTGTGTGTGTGTGAGAGAGAGAGAGAGAGAGAGTTGAAGCGACCAGCGTAGAAGAAAGTCGAACCTAACTTTCATCTCAAGAGGAGCTGAGACCTTTTAATAGAAAATATTAATCAGTCTTTCTCTCTCTTATCGGACAACACACGGTAGCGAGTCAGCTATAAAACCAAAAAGAAAATGCTAAAGTGTCTGTGTTGTTTTTCTATATCAACCTTCGCATTCCCCGACATATGTCTGAGTGACCAAGCTACCTATACCTATGCCTACACAATGTCTGTCAAGATTCAAGTATTTGTCTATGTTTTCACTTACTTTCATTTTCACTTTATGGTCTACCTGAGCGGTATATCCCACAAATTAACAAGTTATTTTTTCTTATTAATGAACAGTAAGTCTGCTTTTTTGGCAGGTATTCGGTGATCTGTTTGTATTTCAAAGTCTCAGAGAATTTTATGAGTCTCATCTTCTTGAACAGATTCTGGTTTGTGCATATACCATTTTTCCGCTGAGTCAATTTTTTTTATCACTTGCACAATTCCCAGTGAATCACTTTTCCCACCCAGTTGTACCTAATTTTGTATTCTTTTTGTACCAGTTTGTTCATCTTTATCGACAGTGTTCGCCAAGGGTCCGGGAGACCTGGGTTCAATTCCAGGTCGCGTCATACCAAAGACTTTAAAAATGGTACTTGATACCTCTTTGCTTAACACTCAGCAATATAAGGTACGTATCAAGGGTAAAGTGGAGCAATCCAGGGAAAGGAGTGGCGCCCTCCCCTACACCTCGGTCTAGTAGCTATTGAAAAGGGAACCTTCTGGTCGCCCTTGACTAAAGGGAGAAAACTTTACGTGCTTATTACTATTTTACTCATTTGAGAGTTTTTCATACCAGCGTTAGCTGATAGTTTTTCACTGGAGTCTGTGAGATAACAAATCTCCTCAAGTCTCCAAGACTGTTCTTAGTATTCTGGCCGATCTTAACAATGCTGTAGTTTGGATGGCCTCTACTCGACCTCTTATTTCCAAGCCCTCCAGTCACTGTATCAATTCTTTGGTGACTTTACCGAGTGCACCAATTACTATTGGTATCACCATCACTTTCCTGTTAGATAGTTTTTTCAGTTCTCTAGCAATGTCTAAGTACTTATGTCTCTTTTCACTTTCTTTCAGTTTTACCCGGTGGTCAGCCGGAACGAAAAGTCTACTATTCAACAGGTTCTCTTTTTTTTTTCTTGACTATCACTAGGTGTTGTCTTCTGGCTGAGATTAGATGATTCGTTTGTATCTCAAAATCCCAAAGAATTTTGTGTGTCTCATTTTCTTGGACAAATTCCGGGTTGTGCATATACCATTTGTTCGTATGGTCGAATTTAATCTTTTTGCACAATTCCAAGTGGATCACCTGCCCAACCCAGTCGTGTCTAGTCTTACACTGTTTGTCCGCTAATTTACTGCATTCGCTTATTATGAGATTGATCGTTTCGTCTCTGTCACCACTAAATCTACTATTGTCTATTCTTACTTTGATGTAGTTAGTCCTTATGGCGTTATTTTGTGCTGCTATCAAAAGAGATTAAGTTTCTCTCTAAAAGTTTCTCCTTCATAGCCATGTCCAAGTCTTTTCGTGTGAGATTTAGCTTGTTTGTCGCTTGAAATGCCCATACAGTTGTTTTTTTTTTTTTCCTATTTTTGTTTTCTGGTTGTTTTTGTTCCGTTGTGTTGTCTGAAGTGTTTCTTTCGTTGTAATCAGTTTTCCTCCGCGCTTTATTATTATTATTATTATTATTATCACCTTAATTATATATCTCGCAACGTTAACTTAGTTTTTCATGCCAAAGCCAGCGTCAAATAGAAATATTTACTTAAGAAATGCAGATTGGAGCAGTGATACCTGAAACTCAAAGTTCATTTTTAGGGGCACATTCTCTCAAGTTGTACCTCTCCTTTGCACTTAACGAGGTAGAAATCAGAGTCAATCCCTGGCATTTGGGACATTCAAAAAAGGAAAAAACTGATAGGAATGAACAATCTATGGAAATTACGCGTATGGCTTTTCACACTAAGTTTGAAAATTTGCTGATTGATTAATTTTAATGATATGTCAACACATCTTTGGTTATTTTATACCTAGAAATGAGAGAATCGCGTTCATTGTACGTTCCTATTTGTAATTTTTTGTAGTTTCTAAAGAGTTTTTTTTTTACACACGATCTTATGGACCACGAATTGTTTTTCAAGCAGATCTATTTGACCAATAGATTAACAGATTCTACTTCAGAGTGGACTTGGAAGTAATAACAACGAAAGAGTAATCCAGGATTCCCAGATTTCCAGAACTTGAGCCTCACCATCCGATGCAGTTTAGTGTTATATCCAGGACATCTATTTCTTGTAGGGATACACTCAGTGCATTTTAAGCCCTTGGTAGAATCTGTTCTCGTCCTGACGTGGGAAAATGTCTATCGTCACATGATTGCTATTTGATATAAGATTGTATACGAAAACAATTGATATTTAGGGACAAAGACAAATAAAGAGAAGTTAAACATTTGAAACAAAAAACAAAAGCGAACAAACAATAACAGCAACAACAATCCAAAACAAAACAAAAAACAAAAGCTATAACAAATAAAACAAACAAACATAAAAACAAAAGAAAAGAAAGAACAAAACAAACCAAAGCTAAGGATTACAAAACAAAAAGAAACTAATTGAAGATCTTGAATGACATTTGACTCTTGCAGGTCAAGTCAAAATAAAAATGATGCAGATGTTTTCAGAGTGAAACCTGTGCTATGGAGAGTTGTAATCTTTGAATCGGAGTAAATAAAACAGCGTAAGTATTGCAAATGCATTCACAGTTAAGAACTAACATACACTCGCACACACAATGCATAAGTACATTGAAGCCCTCTCTCTCTCTCTCTCTCTCTCTCTCTCTCTCTCTCTCTTAACAAGGTATATTCTATGTCTTGCCTCTTTGACTGTCTGTTAAACGTTTTTTTCTAGACCTTTCATAGATATATTTACACACACACACATACACACACAACTTGGTGCACACCCACAAGGCTTCTTTTCTCACATACATACGGAAAAATACATATATGTAACGATAATACCCACCCATAAAATATGTCTTTTTTCTCACCCAAACACGCAGGTAATTCCATCACATTTTACCACTTTACACGCACACACACAAACACGCGCATATAAACAAACCAATATATTTGGTATGTGCAAAAGTTCCCAACGCTTTTTTGAAAATTGAAAACTGTATAAAACCGGTTTTTCGCCAGAAACATTTGCACACATTTAGCATATTCATCTCTTCATACCTCTATTTAATCTGTCTCTTGTAGCTTTTCTTTAAACACACACACACACACACACACGCACACACACACACACACACACACACACACACATGCATTCTTACATTCTCTCCCGCTTTTTACTCTTTAATAAAGTCTTTCTCTCTTTGATTCAAACCCACCACCTTTCTATCATTCATTATTTCTTCCTCTTATTCACTTTTCTCTCTTTCACTTAAATTTCAGCCCAATACATATTCTCTCTCTCTCTTTCTCTCAGATATATACCCTTCTCTTTCCGTGAATCCGCTAATTCTGCGTTTATCTCTTTATTTCTAGTTATGTGCTTATTATTTTATATATCTCTCTTTTATTCTTTTCTTATAGAACCAGATATATCTTAGTTTATATCAGACTTAACAAATGTTTTTTGTATTGAGTCTAATAAAATCTATACGTAATTAAAAAGCATAGCAGGAAGAAATATATATATATACCTATCACTGAAAATTAGCTCAACACTGGACGATTCAAGTCAAACCGAGCCGCCATTTGTGTCTCTTTTTTCAATGTTAATCTGATCTGTATTTTATAAGCATTTCTCTTTTAAAACACAATTTTCTTTAAAGAACATACCGACCTTTCTGAGACAGTCCATCGCTAATTCTTTCTGGATGCTCTTATTTATTCCGCTGTTTAAAACGCCTTCAGTTTGTTGTAAGTCGTTCAAGATCTAAAATCTTGGGAAAACAATAGAATAACTCCGAAAACCTGTCGTTGCATTGCAAAGAAAACAAAAAATCAAGCAGATCATTCGAAAAGGAATTCCCTTAAATCCTTAAGATTTAAGAGTGTTTATCGAACCGGTATTTGGAGAAAGGTTGCGAAAAATCAAAGCCCGGTTTGTTTTCTTTTGTTTATAGACTTAAGCCAGCTTGGCTTTTGTGACGCCAACAGCGAACAGCTTCTCGGTTATCTCCCTTCTGTGTACAGATGGCGCCACCGTCCGAGAGAGCGGAAAAAATAAAGATTAAAAAACAAACAATTAACCCCCCCACAAAACAAAAAGAAAAAACAAAAGAAAAAAGAAATCTATTGAAAATATATTTCCAAATAATAATAATAATAATGATAATAATAATAATAATGATAATGAATTTAGCAACAATGAACGCGATAGACTGTCCGGGGGCGTGGGTGAGATATAGTGGACAGGCAGGGTCGATACAAAGCGTTCTCGTATGAACGGCTGTGAATACGAGAATGCAATATTGTGTGTACATATATTGGGTTCTTATTTGTACCTACACAATAATGTCTCCCACAGATGTATGAGTCAAATGGACTAATGGGGACGCGTGCCAAAAAAGACACCACCTTCCTTATCGATACTTCCCCCACTTGCACCTTTTCCACCTTAGCCATCCTAATGATTGTTGTCTAACTAGTCGACATTAATTCGATGATTTTCCAAGAAATAATTATTTCTTTAGGTTTCATTCAGTTGATCCAGTAATTTTACTTAATTTGCTGTTGGCATGTCTGTCCACAATGCCCCCCAATGACTTTATAATATCATCTAATGAAACGAGTCTTGAGAGCCTAAATATGTATTTACCAACCTAACGGACAGGTTGCGACACAAGCTCAATTTTTAAGGGCCGTTCAATAGGTTTGAATCCTAAGTTTTCCTTCTCCTAGACTAGTCGCCTAACCAATGTTAAAGAACTCAGTCTTCCCTACTATTTACCCATCCATATCTAGAGGGAGAATAATTGGATTCATACCTTTCCCTAGGGTATTAGTGGAATGTGAAATTCAATCAGCCTCGTCCAGGATTCGAACCCGTGTCACCGACGATAACTACTACACCATTGGAACCTTCACACTGAGAGGTGGAGAACCTCATGCAACATATCTCGCTGACAGTTGAATGTTGTATGTATTTATCTACCCGCCCCCGAGTAAGACACAAGGTCAACTTTTAAACGGAGTTCAACTGGTTTTAATTCAGTTTTCCTTCTATCCAGAATAAAGAGCAAAATCTGCCCTACTGTTTACCGATAGCTGGAAAAAAAGAGACCTTGTTTAGTTTGGTTTAGTTTATTTGTTTAACGACATATCAACAACTTTATGGGTAATTTAGAATCAAAATTTGATTCATTTGTAAACATAACTATTCATATTTACCCAACCCCTCCGCTCGGGCAGGATATGACACACGGTCAATTTTTAAGCGGAGTTTAACAGGTTTGAATTCAGAGTTTTCCTTCTCCTAGACTAGTTGCCTCACCAAGGCTGAAGAACCCAGTCTGTCCTACTATTTACCCATAGCTGGAGAGAGAATAATTGGATTCATACCTTTTCGAAGGGTATTAGTGCGATATGAAATGCAATCGGTCTCGTCCAGGATTTGAACTCGTATCACCGTGTCCATTTCCTATGACTATAATCATTACACCACGGGCACATAACTATTCATATTTTCAATATTCCATAGCAATTTTTTTTTTAATTGCAGTTCTTATTCATTTATCTACTTGCATCGAAAAGTAGCCTCCCACCAATTCCGATTTCTTGTAAAAATCATAGTTAAGAAATAAAGTATATGATTTTTAAAATAGTTACTTTTCAGTCCCATTGTATAATCATTTGTTTGCTCACAGTTATGGTTTCAAGTATTCCTATCTAACACTAATAATTTTTAAACAGGTCCATTTAATCGGTTACGCCACACACCTCCAGTGGTTTCAAGTAAAGTAAAGTTGGCGACCGTTGTCAAGGGCGACCAGAAGGCTCCCTTTTCAACAGCTACTACACCGAGGTGTAGGGGAGGGCGCTACTCCTTTCCCTGGATTCCTCCACTTTATCCTTGATACGTACTTTATATTGCTGAGTGTTAGGCAAGGAGGTATCAAGTACTATTTTTAAAGTCTTTGGTATAACTCGATCTGGGATTGAACCCCGGTCTCCCGGACCATTGGCGATCCTTTGTAAGATAGTACCACTTCAAATAACCATCATTGATATAAATAATTTCATTATATGGTTTCAAGTATTCCTATCTAATACAAATAATCTGCCAATAGTTATGAGGCTTCAAGTATTCCTATTTAATATTAATTTTTAAACAGATCTATTTACGTCTCGTAATGGTTAACGGGCTGGACTGTGGCCTCGAAGTAAGCAAGTTCGAACTCTAATTCACTTTTGCGGTAATACCCCTAGGAAAGGTGTTGGATCCCGTATCCTATCTCAGATATTGGGGGGTGTCCTCGTGATGTAATGGTTAAAGCGATGGACTGTGGAATCGTAGTAAGTGAGTTTGTACTCCAGTCGACCTATTACGTTCACTTTCGGGCAAATACCCTTGGGAAAGGAATGAACCTCCTTATCCTCCCAGCTATGGGTTAAATAGTACCACTACTGTTCTTCTAGGGGAATGGCTTTGGCATTAAATAACCTACAAAGGTTGATATGCCATTAAAGAAAGAGACCAAACCAAACCAAACCAATCAGATATTGGTTAAATAGTATCGCTGCTGTTTTACAAGGATGGATTTAGCATTAAATAACCCTCGAAGGTTGGTATGTCATTAAACAAAGAAACCACACCAAACAAATCTAGATGTGATCCTGACAGATACTACCACTCTGGGTCATAGTGGACCTGGGAGTGATGATTACGAAGGGGTGAATCAAGAACTTTGGAACTTGTGTCTCACAACCAAATATGTTTTTTTAATCTGTAGTAAGTGCAACAAATATGGTTTCCGACTGTAAAATCAACAAAAATGTTCACAATCATTTTAAACAAGTAAACACTTCATACTTAGTTGCAATGTCAAAATTTTAAAAGCCAATCTATTAATGAAATTTAAAATCATTTTAAACATTATTTCAAACGGGTCTAACAGGCACTTCCTGTCCTGTACTGAGTGAACCCTGCAGTAATGGCAATGAGAATGACTTTACACTTCTGAGATCCCCAGAACTGGAACCTTATCACAGGATTCGGTTTAATGCCATAAAGACGTAAAGGGTCAAGTGGAGCAACCAAGGGAAAGGAATAGCGTCCTCTCCTACACCTCGGTGTTGTAGCTAATGAAAAGAAAGCCTTCGGGATGCCTCCGACTACTGCCGCTAACTTTACAACTTATTTATCGGATACAAATCGGTACTTGGGAATACAGATGGTGTCACGTATACGCAAAAAAAAAAAAAAAAAAAAAATCATTACAGTTTTCTTCCCATTTGGCGACTAAAGAACAACCTTCTTCGCATTTTGGAAGTAAAGAACAAAAAAGTATAAATATCAGGGGCCAACTGACGGTAATATTAACCCCAGGACATCCTAACATCACATTCATACAGATATGTAAAATCTTAAATCATACATTCTTTTCTAAATCCCCTGTCGGCGCGGCTTTGAATACACTCACTGCATCCCCTGCAGAAGAGTTCTCCCCCCCCAAAAGAGCCCCTTTATGACATTAAACTCAAATGGTGATGCTGTAGTTCTGGAGCTCCAGGGAATATGGGGTACAATCTCCACGCCATAACTCTCAGGTCCATTCTGACTCGGAGTCATAGAATCTATTGTGGTCAAATAGATTTGTTTGAAAAAATGATTTGCATTGGAAAGGAATACTTGAATCCATATAACTGCGTGCAAATAAGTGATTATTATTAAATTGTATATATCATTTGGAACCATGCGACTGTGTTCAAATTATTAGTATTAGACAGGAATACTTGAAGTGATACAACCGTGTGCAAATTATTTGTATAACATAAGTATGCTTGATATCATAAAATAACCCTAGACAGATTGACATGCCGTTAAAATTAATCGATCCTTTTCCAAAGCTTTATCTCTCGAAAATATTGAAAAATCTTCTTTTTTTTTTATAGAGATAAGAAGTATTTCAGCTGTGACATATTGATTTATTTAAGGCCGCTTTAAAAAAGAGATTTTTGTTACTTGGATCTCTTGATGCTTTGGGCCTTCAATAATTGCCTTTTTCTCCGACTATTCAGCCTGTTCTTGGTAAAAGTTTTATTTAATTATTTAGACACAGATTTTAAAAATTGATATTGAAACGGTTTGTGGGATTTGAAAATATCTTTCAATAAATTTATCCGACTTGAATTTATTGTTCAAAAAAGCAAAATCAAAGGAAATGAACTTCATTTATGGTCAAGTCACGCTGAGAAGCACCAATTCTTGCTCAGTCATTGAAATTAATCCGCAATGAACCTTCTCAGTTTTTATAAGGTTGACTACTTCGTAACAGAAACTTCTGCAAGCAACCTGAAACATTTGAGTCAAACTGAGCAAGGCTGAGTAAACGAAAGAAACGTTGATAAAACATTTCCTTGTTGAAAATAAATTCACAAGAGAGATGGACGGAATAGATTAATATGTTTATTTTCACATGGCGTACATATATACCCGACAGTTTCTGAGTAAGAGTCTTCAAGGGAGGTAACTGTTTATTGTAGACCACGCTAAACACTCTGACTTCGTAATCACTCAGATAGGAAAGTGCTTCTGGGCTCGATTTGGTTATACAGAGACTTCAGGCAAAATCGGTCATATTGATGCGGCATTGGGTTTGAATGTCAGTTGGTTAGCAAGTTAATTTTACATGTCAACGACTCACGGCGAAGTTAGTCTTTTTTTCAACTAATAATCTTCTAGAAAATATATACAAACTTTTAATCCCTCAACTTACTTCATATTTACTCGCAATATCAATGTTTTGAGAGCCAAGCTATCAATGAAGTTCTCAATCATTTTAAACAGGTAAACACGTCACACTTAGTAGCAATATCAATGTTTTGAGAGTCAAGGTGTTGATGTATCCTCGTGGTGTAGTGGTTAAAGCGATGGGCTACGGAATTGTAGTAAGCGAGTTCAAAACCCAGTCACGTTCTTACGTTTAATTTCGGACAAATAACCTTGGAAAAGGCATGAACCCCTTCTCCTCCCAACTATGGTTCAAATAGCACCATTACTGTTCTTCTAAAAGGATGGGTTTGACATTAAAAAACTTATAAAGGTTGATATCCTATTAAACAAAGATACAAAATCATTTTAAACACGTTATACTTAGTTGCAATATCAATGTTTTAAGAGTCAACGTATTCAGTTAAAAATCATTTTAAACATTACCTCAAATAGATCTATTTGCTCCATTGATGGAACCCAAACAGGTACTACAACTGCGGGTTAGTGTAGACCAGAATGCTCTGGCAATAAGGAGGTACTTCACACTACCTAGAACTGAAGCTTTACCACCGGATACAGGTTAGTATTAAACTCTGGGTACCATTTTTTTTGGAGTGTCTTACCACTCTGGAGATGAGGCAGAACTTGTAAGTTCAGCACTCTCTATAGTCACCATATCTACCTCCAGGCAACTTTTACTTCTTTCCAAAACTGAAAATCTATCCCAAGTCAAGATTTGACGATGGGGAGGGTATAAAAAGAAATACAATGGTGTAGCTTCAGTCTCTGGTCCTGTAACCTGATTTGGTCCCCCCCACGAATAGCCTCTCTCCAGATTTACAATTGGTTTGAATTCAGAGCTTTCCTTCTCCAAGATCGGTTGTCATACTTGTTAAAGAGCAAGTATGCCCTTCTATTTTCTTATAGCTGGAGAGAATAGTTGGATTCTTATATTTTCCCGGGATATTAGTACAATGTGAAATGCAAACAGCCCCATCCGGATTTGAACTCGGGTACCCACATCCTATGATGATAACCGTTACGTCATGTGCGCCACAGCCTCACACCATATCAGGCTAAGTGAAATGAGTTTTTTGAATGCCAAAGAGACTATTCAAAAAAATTAAAGTTTTGTTCATTTTCCATTTCTGTCTTAGTAAATTCAGTTTCAGTCAAGATACTTTTTTGAAAACACTTCATATATATTATATAAGAAAAACGGCTTTGGAAAACTCCTGTGTTGATTCTGGAACCTCTTAAAAAAGCTCCCTATGTCCTTAGGTTAAATGTTAGATAATTTTTTTCGTAACAGTTATAGAGATGTAGTAACAAAGGATCTGCCAGCCTTGTAAATCTACATTCGCTACTCTGGCTTTTATCTGTATTCGAGCTGTGATCACAGATGCAACTTCCTCTGCTACTAAGCAAGTTACGACTGGTGTACGTGCTCTCTCTCTCTCTCTCTCTCTCTCTCTCTCTCTCTCACACACACACACACACAGAGCATTTGATACTCTCTTTCTTTATAAGCATGTTTTTTTTTAAATAATTCATCACTTTCTTTTTTGGACGGGTTTTTGCTTAATTGAAACATTAAATACACATCTTACGTATAGTAATTGTGCCTGCTCGACATGTTTTCTTGTTTGACCAAATTCAAATAAAAATACCATAAAGACAAATTCAGAAAAAGAAAAAAAAAATAGATGAAACGAAAAGAAATGAATAAGATAAATATTTGTAAAATTATTACACATGTTTTCCGTGGAAATTCTATAGGTATTGCTGTTATATGTATTTATTGGTTGGTTGACTGTTAATTTTGTTCAATGGCATATCAACTCTTGTGGGCTATTTAATGCCAAAGTCATCCTTGTTGAAGAACAGTGGTTGTACTATTTAACTCATAGTTGGAGGTATTCCGGGGTTCATAATTTTCTCATAGGTACATCCGAAAGTGAACCTACTGGAGTTTGAACTCGTTTAAAACCTGCCCAGTCGGCTGTAGCTGTAGAATACACTGACTGCATCTCTGCAGTGGGGTAAGACCTTCCAAAAGAGTGTCCTGATATGACATTATACCATCTGATGGTGAGGCTCCAACCTTGGAGATTTGGGGAATGTGGAGAACTCCTTCCTTTCCATTGCTGCCAGGTCCACTCTGACCCGGAGTGGAAGCACCTGATAGGGTCCTATCTATGGATTTTATAGAACTATGTGTGCAAACAAATTACTGAGTTTAAATTGTGACTGTTATATAGGAATACTTGAAACCTTTTAACTGTGTGCAAAATAAAAGGCTCGTTTAAGAATGTTATCTATTAAATGTGTTTACAAATTATATATATATATATATATATATATATATATATATATATATATATATATATGTATATTTAGGCAGCATTTCTTCGTTAATGCAAATTTCATTAAACATAATAGACATTTTATGTCTACATATTTTCTTTTGGATCCGTTCGAATTCCCGTATTACTTTTATTGTATTCTGGGGGAATTGATTTATGTATTGTCCATAGTTGCATGTATCCCTAGTACTTTCTGCCCGACTTTGGGCCATCATCAGGGGAGGATCTACTACAAAAGTGATGTAACTTTTGTTTTAGCATATTACAACTGTGTAAGGGCGTCTTTGCCGTTGAAGGTTTTTGGCGTTTGTTTTTGAATGTGATTCTATATTTAGTGCCAGTAGCTAAAGACATTTAAGTACATTAGCACTGGTTTGAAAATTAATTCTATTAAGTGTTGGCTGTAGGTTTCTGATATGTAATGCTTCGAGAATCTGAAGTTTTTGTTTATTATTTTGATGTTCTAATATTGTTGTGTTGTCGGTGAGAATTTTTCGTAGCTGTGCCGTTGGGCATGAATGTTTTTTTAAATGCTGAGCTATTGAACTTGTGTCTGAAAGGTGCATTGTCAGTCTCCTCGACAGGGTAGTTGAGGTTAAACCAACATATATATTATTATTATCAGAGATACAATCTCCTAAAGGACATTTAAATTTATATATAACGTTGGTTTTTTGCAAAACTCCAATCGCGGGAGAGGAATTATTTCTAATGACTAGATTCGAGGTTTTAAACTTATTATAATATATAACGAGTTTTATTTTTTTATTAGGATCAGTGGGGAGTATGTTTTTGTGAATCAATGTTTTCAAGATTTTTTCATCGGATTTGTAATTGTAGTGCATTTGGTTACGATAAAAAAGTTTGATATATGTTTGTTGGCTGAATGGAGTAGTACACTGTTCATTTTGTTGGTTAACATTTTTGATAATACGTTTAATTTGTTCATCAACAATATAGTTAGGAAACCCATTGTTGATGAGAGCCTGTTTTATGTTTTCTACCTCTTTATAAAATATTGTTTTGGAGGAGGAGATTAGTTTGGCACGGGATATTAGATTATGAATAATTGCTTTTTTATATCTGAAGGGGCATTCACTTTTAAAGTGGAGGGTACAGGAGTTGTTACTAGAGGGTTTTTTGTAAGTGGAGGTAGTGAAGTTATTATTGTTGTTAGCATCAATAAGAACATCTAAAAAGGAAATTTTATTGTTTTTGTTTATTTCATGAGTAAAGTTAAGGACTGAATTGTTTTGGAAGGTGTCTTGTAGTATGTTGATTTCGTTAATATTATTAGTAAGAATAAGGATGTCATCAACATATCTTAGGTATATTGGAGGTTTTTTTGTGCTATCTACTTATTCCTAATAATATTGACAAATTTATCAATCTCTCGGACTGTAATTTAACTCCACAACAAAAAGATTTCCTCAACTTAGGACCCAACTGCCATTTATTCCAAGGATATACCAGCATCAACAAGAATACAGAAATTGAAATTTTATACCAAAACATTTTAAAACTCCGGGATAATAAGGTAATCTCAGTCAAACCCGAATTCCGTGATCTCCTTAAGGCTGAAGCCATCAAAAATAGATACAATAAAAAACAACCTACATTATTAACACATCAACTAAAATCTGCTGCTAAAGAATTACGCAACCACCCTAACATCACCATAAAAAAAGCTGATAAAACAAACATTTTTGTAGTACTCAATAAAACAGATTACCATTCAAAACTACAAAATATCCTCGATGACCACACAAAATTCAAAAAATTAAATAAGAATCCCACCAACCAACTAAAATCAAAAATTAATAAACTAATCACTGCTAATAATGCCGAACTTAATAGCA
>OY757915.1:22634609-22648733 GCA_963585895.1 Sepioteuthis lessoniana | reverse complement strand
TAAGAATCCCACCAACCAACTAAAATCAAAAATTAATAAACTAATCACTGCTAATAATGCCGAACTTAATAGCATAAAACTACCCAAAATAATTGGCGATTATAAACCCGGCTATCTTTACGGGACCGTAAAGATACATAAACCTAATCATCCTCTACGCCCTATTATATCACAAATACCTACACCAATTTATCAATTCACAAAAACAATAAAACAGCTTATTTCACCATACTTACCTAGCAAATACAACATAAAATCTACACATGAATTAATTCAAGTTCTTCATACAATTAAACCCAATAATGGTATATTAGCCTCACTCGATGTAGAAAATTTATTTACTAATGTACCTGTTAATGAAACAATTGATATTATTATAAATAATATTTATAATAACCCATCTCTTCCTCCTCTTAAAATCAACTCTAATATACTTCGAAAACTACTCTTAACATGTACTACTGAAGTTCCATTTTATGACCATCTTGGAAATATTTACGTTCAGACTGATGGCGTATCTATGGGGTCTGTCCTAGGCCCAATTTTCAGTAATTTCTACATGTCCGATCTCGAAAATAGAATTTTTAATAGCACAAAAAAACCTCCAATATACCTAAGATATGTTGATGACATCCTTATTCTTACTAATAATATTAACGAAATCAACATACTACAAGACACCTTCCAAAACAATTCAGTCCTTAACTTTACTCATGAAATAAACAAAAACAATAAAATTTCCTTTTTAGATGTTCTTATTGATGCTAACAACAATAATAACTTCACTACCTCCACTTACAAAAAACCCTCTAGTAACAACTCCTGTACCCTCCACTTTAAAAGTGAATGCCCCTTCAGATATAAAAAAGCAATTATTCATAATCTAATATCCCGTGCCAAACTAATCTCCTCCTCCAAAACAATATTTTATAAAGAGGTAGAAAACATAAAACAGGCTCTCATCAACAATGGGTTTCCTAACTATATTGTTGATGAACAAATTAAACGTATTATCAAAAATGTTAACCAACAAAATGAACAGTGTACTACTCCATTCAGCCAACAAACATATATCAAACTTTTTTATCGTAACCAAATGCACTACAATTACAAATCCGATGAAAAAATCTTGAAAACATTGATTCACAAAAACATACTCCCCACTGATCCTAATAAAAAAATAAAACTCGTTATATATTATAATAAGTTTAAAACCTCGAATCTAGTCATTAGAAATAATTCCTCTCCCGCGATTGGAGTTTTGCAAAAAACCAACGTTATATATAAATTTAAATGTCCTTTAGGAGATTGTATCTCTGATAATAATAATATATATGTTGGTTTAACCTCAACTACCCTGTCGAGGAGACTGACAATGCACCTTTCAGACACAAGTTCAATAGCTCAGCATTTAAAAAAACATTCATGCCCAACGGCACAGCTACGAAAAATTCTCACCGACAACACAACAATATTAGAACATCAAAATAATAAACAAAAACTTCAGATTCTCGAAGCATTACATATCAGAAACCTACAGCCAACACTTAATAGAATTAATTTTCAAACCAGTGCTAATGTACTTAAATGTCTTTAGCTACTGGCACTAAATATAGAATCACATTCAAAAACAAACGCCAAAAACCTTCAACGGCAAAGACGCCCTTACACAGTTGTAATATGCTAAAACAAAAGTTACATCACTTTTGTAGTAGATCCTCCCCTGATGATGGCCCAAAGTCGGGCAGAAAGTACTAGGGATACATGCAACTATGGACAATACATAAATCAATTCCCCCAGAATACAATAAAAGTAATACGGGAATTCGAACGGATCCAAAAGAAAATATGTAGACATAAAATGTCTATTATGTTTAATGAAATATATATATATATATATATATATATTTAAGAATGTTTATAAATCATATATATATACATATATTTAAGAATGTTATCTAAAAATGTGTTTATAAATTATATATATATATATATATATATATATAAGAATGTTTATAAATTATATATATATATATATTTAAGAATGTTATCTATAAAATGTGTTTATAAATCATATATATATACTTAATATATATATATATATATATATATATACTTAATTATATATATATATAATATATATATATAATCCTGTATAGACAGGATTTAGCATAGAATAACCAACAATGGTTGATATGCCATAAAACCCAACCAAATCAAACCAAATCGTTTACTAAGATGTCGCAGTCCAGCACTTTATCCACTACACCAAGGGGACTCCCTTGTATCAACCTTTGTGGGTTATTTAAAGCTAAATCTTTTTTTGTTGTTGTTGTATATGATTTGTAAGAGAAAAGTTTGAAATGTTAGAGTAAGAGACAAAAGTTAGCTGATTTCTCTACTTCACGGCATATGCTTGGTTGATTCGTTGCATTTATGATACTTAACAAATCAAGTGTAACATATTGACTCCGGCCAAGCTGTCAAAATGGGAAATGCACCTGTGTAAATAACAGGTGCATCCGGCCGAGGAATATCAGGATATAACTTGTGACGCGCGCAGGAAGAAGAGTGGACGTCAAATTATTATATAACTCGGTGCACAGGAAGTTCAATCAGTTGGAGAGAAGATGCTGGAATGAGGAACATGTCCCAGAGAGGCTGGGCTCCCAGACCCCCGGTTGAGCAGCCCAGGAGAACGGGAAAGAAACGCTGTTATGGCCATAAGAGTGGGGGTCAATATGTTGCAGTTCTCTTCAGCCTCCAACTCACCTCTCACACAGTAAAACCTTTAGTAACCCTTACGAACCCTTTCAAATAAAGTGAGAGGTATATTTTTCTAAAGAACTGTGTCGCTCGTCTTTATTGTGTCGTTCTGTTCTGCATGTATATGTGTATGTAAACACCAGTAATATAATTTCAATTTCTTTAAAATAAGAGGTATTTGAATTTCCCCCGGGGGGGCGTTTACCCCCTTTAAGCTCCCTAATCGAACTGTAAAGTAAATTTCATGTAGTTCATTGTTTTTCTCATAAAATTTTACATCAGAATATACCATAGCCAGATACGGCTATGTGTGAAATGGACATATAATGTTAATATATATAACATAGAATATAGGAATCTCGAAACACGAAAAACACTTACGACTTCTTTGTTCAGGTACGTAACTTTTTATTACCTTTGAGTTTAAAGGTTCTTCGACATAAGGAGAGAGATACACATTCTTTCTATTCTGGCTTTTTCATCTGCCCCTCCCCATCTCGTACGGCACCTGCCCAAGGCCTGCGCAAGCAAGCGAAAGTCGACCCATCTCCCGAGGCAGGATTCAACTCAACTAACTTTCTTCAAATTTCCAAATTCTCCCGCGCGCTTCCGGTGCGTGACGTCATTCGCACTTGCTAGCCCCGTTTCCCATCTCGAGCTATTGTGACATCTCTGAGTGACACGTCCGCTCCGCGTGCGCGTGTGAACTCCTGCGTTAATATTGCACCTAAGTAACCCATGCACTGAGCCGAAAGGTTCTCAGCCTAACTAAACCCCAAGGCATAAAACGAAATCACTCGGCCATTATATTACAAGAATACGTATTTTGTTTTTATGTATCTTCTATGCAATTGGATGTATTTGCATTTTCAAAGGGGATCTGCGCCGTGTTATAAATCTCATTTGGGTGGTTAAATATTATTGTAAGATGGTGAAATTTTGGAAATCGACTTTACGTTATGTTTTTGTTTTATCGAAATTTGAGGTTTTTGAATATTCGCCGGGGGGGGGGCGGCGTTTACCCTCATTAAACCTTCTAATCGAACTGGAAAGTAAATTTCATATAGCACATTGTCTTTCTCGTAAATTTTTACAAAAGAAATTCATTGTTTTTATGCATTTCTATTCCCTTTTGTCCAATAGATGTACACCCAGACACAAATGTTGAGCTTTATTATATATATATATATATATATATATACATATTTACCCAACCCCTCCGCTCGGGCAGGATATGACATAAGGTCAATTTTTAAGCGGAGTTTAACAGGTTTGAATTCAGAGTTTTCTTTCTCCTTGACTAGTTGCCTCAACAAGGCTGGACAACCCAGTCTGCCCTACTATTTACCCATAGCTGGAGGGAAAATAATTGGATTCATACCTTTTCCAAGGGTATTAGTGCTATGTGAAATGCAATCAGCCTCGTCCAGAATTTGAACTCGTGCCGTCGTGTCCATTTCCTACGACGATAACTATTACACCACGGGAACCTCCATGATATATATATATATATACATATATATATATATATGACTGGTACAAGAAATTTGAAGCAATAGAATGTTTGTATAAAGGTAAGAATACTTAGTTTTTCGGATATTGATGGTTACAAAGTGGAGCGTGTTCGTGCTTGTTACTAAGAGGGCAGGTTTGGAATTCTAGATTCCACTTCAGACTCCTTGGATAAATTTTAAGTGAAATAGCTGAAAATGATTCCTTACAAACTACGGTTATTGCAAAGCCATCTTCATCATCAGCACGGATTCCTTTCACTTTCACTTTCGCTATTCGCCCCTATCAGCCATCATTCTTGAATAAGTCCTCTAGACGGCCTTCAGCGTTTGCGAAGAGTCAAGGAAAGTAAGTTTTTTACTGGTCGGCGAACACTGGTGTGTCCATATCCATTAGAGGTCGATTCTGAGTTCACAATTGCTTCTCCAACAATGCCTAGCAAGTCTTGCTTGCTTTTCTTAGATGGTTTATAAGATAGGAAGTAAGTGTCTGTACAGTTGCTGTTTTGTAGTGTGGTGTTTCCATGATTTATCCAAAATAGCATGCAATATACTTGCATAGTTCGAATGTAGCTTTTTAAAAAGTGTTTCGTCAGAGTGGTGCAACTATACTGTAGTACTGACACGACTACAACTCGGAAGAATTCACGTTTAATTTTATCAATGAGATTAGGTTTCCATATGGTGGATGACCTGTCAATAGCAGTTCACGTGTTATCTGCGTTCGTTGACATCGATCTCGGTAGATGAGATATTGCTACCGAGGTATATGAACTGGTCTTCTTATTTCATAGGAGGAGATGACATCATTTTGATTATGTGAACTCCAGAAGGATGCTGCGTACTGTTTTGAACAAATCCTGGAATCTGACACAAGGTTATCTTTTTCAAGCAGCGTTTTTCTTTCTCTTAGATTGGTTGCCATACTAATGTTAAAGAGCCCCACCGGCCTAATTATTTACCTATAACCGGAGGGTCTGGGTGAAAGCTGAATTGAAGTCCAGGATTTAAAATAGGGTAGCCGACGATAACCGTTGCGTTACGAACGCCTCCTATGTGCGCAATGCATGGCTTTTTCGCATGTCTTATATGATACTCTAATGTAAGACAGTAAAACTGTTTAATTCTCTTTCTTTTTTAAGAGCTAACCTAATTTCCATTGTTATCTAAGCCTTAAACATCAATCACCCGCACTTCAAAAGGTATTCATTTATTTCTCTTTTTGTATGCTCGATGCAAATCGCAATAAATGAGAAATAATACCAATGTCGGCTTAACGTAGCAGGCAAGTCAAATGACGACCTAAGTGACGTCACGAAGGACTTTTCTCCACTGAGGATTTTCGGTTTTTTGAATTTATTTATTTACTTTTTAAAAATTGGATTTATTTATTTATTTTTTTCATCTTTTTGTTTCTCACATTTTTATTTTTATTCATTCATTCTTTTCATGAATCTTTAAATTATTCCATTAAAAAAACAAACATTTTTTTTTACATTTTATGATTTACTTAATTTCATTTCCTTTGATCTTCTAAACTGTTTTGTTTTTCCTGTTAGTTTCTGCTGCCAACCATTTTAAATAGATTTCCCTCATAATTTATGCTCGATTTTCACGCCCAGTTTTTCTTTATGATTTTTACGTGCTTTCAAAATTTTTTTTCTTTATTTAAAAAAAAAATTCTTTTTCATTTCCTGATTTTCGTTCTCTTTTTCCTGATTCTTTCTTTCTTTCTTTCTTTCTTTCTTTCTTTCTTTCTTTCTTTTCATGCTCCCTCTTCTTCTGATTTCTTTCTTTCTTTCTTTCTTTCTTTGTGATTTCATCTATCTATCGTTCACTTATTAATCTTTCTTTCTTTCTTTCTTTCTTTCTTTCTTTCTTTCTTTCTTTCTTTCTTTCTTTTCATGCTCCCTCTTCTTCTGATTTCTTTGTTTCTCTCCATTTCTCGGTATTTATTTTTTCTCTTTTCTGTTTTTTCCCATGCTTTCATCAATACATTGTTTCCTTTTAGCTACTCCTTCTTCCTCTCCTCTTCTTCTGCCTCCTCCTCATCCAACTCCTCCCTTCCCTCCATATTACCAATCATCTTTGTGTGTTCAATATGCCCAGTCTTCAAGTGATGGAGTTAAATTAGCACCTGGCGCCTTATTTCTCTGAAATCCTATCAAAACATTCCCATTTGTCGAGTGGGGTGCTTGGGCGGCTGGATGAGATCCTTAATGTCGGATTAAGCAATCATCTCGTATAATCTGTTCCCTGTCGCAGAGCCGGCACGTTTGGTGACCGATTTGACTCGCTTAATTGGCAAATGGGGGAAAAAAAATGAAAAAAAGTAAAGAAAAGAAGCGCAAAAAAATGAAAAAGAAAAATTGAGGATTTTTTTCGTAAATTTGCTTGACAATCTGCTTAGAAAGAAAATACTAGAAAAAATGAATGTGAACAGACTCTGTGTGTGTGTGTGTGTGTGTGCGTGTGTGTATGTATGTGTGTGTGTGTGTGTGTGTGTGTGTGAGAGAGAGAGAGAGAGAGAGAGAGAGAGAGAGAGAGAGAAAGAGAGAGAGAGAGAACGAGAGCGTGTGTGTTGTTTTGGGGGACAAGAAGTGATACAGAAATCAACAGATTCTATCTATCTATCTATCTATCTATCTATCAAAATAAAAATACCTCAAGTTGTTTTAGAATCTCAGAAATTATGAGTACGCCACCGATACTTGCTATAACTCGTAGTCATGTATTCTAGATTTCTTTTAAACTCGTTGTCTTTTTTATTTTTAAATACTTAAAAATTACAATACTTTTATACATAATATCAGATATTAAAAAAATGTCTTTGAAAGCACTTTAACTAAGGCGCTCGTAGAGTAACGGTTGTCGTCGTGGCAAATGGACACGGCTGATTGCATTTCAAATAGCACAAATACCCTTGGGAAAGGTATGAATCCAATTATTCTTCCTTCAGCTATAGGTAAATAGTTTGGTTTGGTTTAATTTGGTTTGGTTCTATGGCATATCAACCACTGTATGTTATTTAATGCCAAATCCGTTTTATACATATATATTAAGTATATATATGATTTATAAACACATTTTTTAGATAACATTCTTAAACGAACTTGAGATCTTTTTTGCACACAGTTAAAAGGTTTCAAGCATTCCTATATAACAGTCACAATTTAACATCAATCATTTGTTTGCACACATAGTTTGTTCTATTTAACCCATAGATAGGACCCCATCAAGGTCTACTACTACGGATCCTAGTGAACGTGGGAGTAATGGCATTGAAGAGGTACTCCATATTTCTCAAAGTTCCAAAGCTGGACACTAAACCATCAGATGGTTTAGTGTCAACCAGTACATTCTAATTCTTAAACAAATCTATTTGACTCATAGACGGGATCCTAACAAGTATTAACATTCCGGGTTAGAGTGGACCTGGGAGTTATAGCTATGAATGGGGTGACTCAACACTCACCAGATCCCCAGATCTTGAGCTTCGACATCAGATGTGATCTCGTCTCATACTCAGGACACTTTTTTCTGAGTGTGTGTGTGTGTGTGTGGGGGGTTATTATCCTTCTGGAGGGGATACAGTCAGCATGTTCTCAGCCTCGCCGACTTGGCAAAAATTGTAAACGAGAATCACTGACTCTTGTAAGTGGAAGATTAAGTAAAATTTTGCTAATCGTCAGTCACAATATTCACCTGTTTGTAAATCTTTTTTGAAGGCCGACATAGTTTGTATTTGACAGCGAAAGAGTTAAGTATTTGTGTCTATCGGTTACCCAGCAAGTTCAATCATGCATTCTGCAAACAGGTTTTTTTTTTTATTTAACATCGACTCGGATCAGTCGACTTTCTGAATACATCTTCATGAAAAATCTTGGGAATTTGACATTAATGACATCCTTAGTGCGGCGAGGGCACACACACACACACACACACACACACATTATTTACCCTACCCCTCCACCACTGACTGGGTGTGAGACAAATTCAATTTCTAGCAAGTTTGAATTCATGTGACACTGTGGACTTGAGGTGGTTAAAGACGCTAAGTTTGGAGTTGGCGAGGAGAGAGTCGAAATTTGGAATTCCTAAAAGAAGATATGAAACATAAAAGAACTGGTTTTCCTGTTTCTTTTGAGGGTCAGAATAAAAAGATTTGATTATGAGCCCATTTGAACGTTGTGTTTCGAAAAGAAGGGAATATTATGAAGGAAAGACACCCACAGGTGTTAAATAAACAGCCTGTATCCAGAGTCCCTAACATGATAAAAATTATGTAACATCAGGTAACAAAAGGTATGGGGTTAAAAAGCCACCAATAAGAAGAAAAATTGAGCGTCTGATTCTTTTTGAGACCGCCCTTTTGATTACGTATTTTAAAAAAAAAAAAAGATTTGTCAAAAAAACTACCGGAGCGACCCCCAAGAGAGCCAGGCGAAAAATAGAGAAGGTGATAGAAATACAGGCACCCTAAGATACTACTCTGCCGAGTAAGAGTGAGAGATATAGATTAGAATAAGTTGATGTTTAGAGGATTGAACGAACCCTCTAACCACTAAATAGAGGTTGACCAAGTTTCCAATCGAAAGATGTTGACTTTGTGGAAAAAATTATGTTGTTTTGAATGGATTGTTAATCTGGAATAAGGAAATTAACAAACCCTATACCTAGTCGGCCACAGGCCAGTTTATGGCACGCCTCCATATAAGCCGGAGATTTTGGCAGCTTGTGAGTCGCCTTCCAGCTGCTACTGGAGTCCATGCATTTGAGGAAGCTTGTTGAACCCAGGCCTTGAACTAGACTTACAGACAGAGAAATCTAGCAATACTTCGACATAGAAAACTACGAATCCAGTGTTATGAAAGATAGCAGCCTGGGAAGGAATTTGTATAACTGTATTTTGTTATAAACCTAAATAAACTTTAGAGTTATTTCCCATATTGACAGGAGTCGAGTTTTATTTTCAAATATGTATATACTTTTTTTAAAGAATTATACAAAGGATCGTGCCGCCAGCAAGCGATAGCCATACATCATCGAGTAATACCAATAACGACCGACTAATCTTCTTGTGATAAAAACACGTATGCAGAAGGGTATATAGTCGTGAGAGCCACAGAGTTCGTCCAGACCAATTCAACACTCACCAATATAGCGGACCTGTCTTCGAGTGACTGGACCTAGCCTTAATGGTGTCTTTTCATCTATAATTGTGTAATAGTCAACAAGCTTGACTTGCAAACTTTCACGACTGTGTTCAAGTCTCATTGAGTGCCTCATTCATTTGGCCTTGTGCAACATCTAAGCAAAAAGCTTAGTGAATTACTATAATTGTTTGGCGGGAGCAGTTTGTTATATTCAGATTTTTTTCTTCTCATTGACTGGTTGCCCATTTTATTAAATTTTTTAAAGTCTATTAATTCATTAATCCCTCCTCGAAATTAGCTGGCCTCACTGTATGTATTTGTATATTTAATGCTGGATATTTTTTGTGTACACGTTTGCATTTAACAAAAAAGGGATAGTCATTATTTTTTTGCAAACTGTTGGTTGATTTTTGTTTAGGTTATCGTGTTATTGTAATCAACTAAGCCTTTGCTTAGATGTGGTACAAGGTGATATGAAAGGAGCACCCAATGACACTCGAACTCACTCGTGTAGGTTTGCTAGTCAAGCTTGCTAACTATTACACCACTCGGGGGAGGGTCCAAAGAGTTGTGTTATAATTACCAGCACTTTGATTTGAGCGCCAACTCTGGTTACAGGTTTTGGCCAATTAACGGGTAGTTTGTGGGGTGTGATATGACCCATATATTTGTATTTTTAGTTGACCTATTTGAAGGTTAACTAGTGTAGCAGGTACTCCAATTCTCGAAACTCTCTATTTCATTTCCTGTATAATTCCCCTGTCCTCTTTCTGCAAAGATATACGCAAAAGGTCCGTTTCAAAAAATGCCTTGTTAGATAAGTTTCTTTTCAGAAAAACCTGCCAAAGAATCGGTGAGCAACTTTGGATAGAAGAATAGGTTGCAGTGGAAACTGCTATGCCATACAGACAAGGCCCAGAAATGACCCACGCAGTAAAGAAATAGTGAGGCGCTCAAACTCCTGTGTACGAAACATTTCAATCAGGGAAAAAGAAAAAGAAAAAGAAAAAAAAAAAAACAAAACAAACAAACTATGTCCGTAGAAATGGAAAAGAGGATTAAATTCCGGATAAATCGACGTTCAGAGTCGAACGGACCAAAGATTATGAAATAAATGCCCTAGAGACACCCACTTCACTTGAAGAAAATCGAAGCGAGTCGAAAAGTCGCAGAAAACCCCACAAGACCTATTGCTACCACGTGGACGCATGTGAAAAAAAAAAGTCAGGTTTGGATTGAATCTTATTTCTCCGTCAAACCTTCGATTGTATTGTGTACTTTTGTTCTCTTTCTACTGTCTTTTTGTTGTATAAACTGTTTTAACTTTACATTTTGAGTTTATCTTCTGTGTGTATCTATTTGTATGCGCTAACTCTATCTGATCAGATACCATTTTTTTTTTCAACCGTGTATTCGTAGCCATTGTTACGGATTTTTCGATTTTGAGAAATTCCTTACAGTGGTACCAGATGATGTTTATATCATGAAGAATATGTCACGTCTCTCAAGCTACATGTGACCCATAGTGCTTTCTGAAAGGGCTGTCTTCTTTCCTGAGCTAAATAACTTTTTATGAAATAGGCACCTGTAATTTAAAGAAAATAGTTTTAATAACATTAATGATGAAAATTTAATTTTTTTCTTCGATACACGGATCGTATTCATATTGAATACATTATATTTTAGAGGTTTTTTTTTAAAGTATTCATTTTTTGCTTTTAATTATTACTGCAGCAGCGTGTGTTAATCCCATTAATATCAGTGATAATATCATAACAATATTTCAATTTTTTAAATAGAAAATGATATTTCTACCTGAGATAGAGAGAGAGAACAAACAAAGCGAGACGGATGCTTACACATATGGTCTCCTCAAGTGAAAATGTTCGATGTACCTTTAACGTAAAATTGCCTTGAATCTTTTTTAGTTGAGTGGCCTACCTCATGATGAGCCATGTTTCATGCGGCCATTTTCTCTAAGAAGGTTTCCCATGCCTACTTAAGACTATCTTATCATTTTTTTTAATTAACTGTTTCTGTTTGTCGACCTACAAATATCTGTGGCTCTCTTGAGATGGCCTGAAAGAGCCTAAAGTCAACAAAGGTTTGTGTAAATAGTGCCATTATGGACAAAACCCATCCGGACAGTAAACATTGCTGACATAGACGAGTGGGAGATACTAAAATCAGTAGGTCGATCCGGGTCAATCTGATCAAATGACAATGGTGTCCTGACGATGGTCTTTGTGAAAGAGAACACACACACGCACGCACGCACGCACACATACATACATACATACACATATGTGTGAACATATATACAAGGGACACATACATACTAATACTCCGTCGGTGGGACTAAGAATACATCGACTACATCCCCTGCGGCTCATTATAATCGGCTCATTGGCCTAGTTGGTTGAGTGTTCGCCAATGATCCGGGAGATCGGGGTTCAATCCGAGGTCGCGTCATAACAAAGACTTTAAAAATGGTACTTGATACCTACTTGCTTAACATTCAGCATTACAAGGTACGCATCAAGGGAAAAGTGTTGCAATCATGGGAAAGGAGTAGCGCCCTCCCCTACACCTCGGTGTAGTAGCTATTGAAAAGGGAGCCTTCGGGTCGCCCTCGACTATGGTCGCTAACTTTACTTTACTTACATCCCTTGCAGAATGGTAAGACCCCTCTAAAAAGAGTGTTCTGGGTATGACACAAAGTTGCGTCTGATGGTGAGGCTCTAGTCATTGAGATGTGGGGAGTATGGAGTACACCTTCGTTGCCATTACTCCCAGGTCCACTCTGACCCAGATGGGTAGTACCTGTTAGGGTGTTACTTAAAAGCCAAATGAGTCTGTTTTGAAATAATTCGTATCCGATAAGATCATGTGCAAAAAAAAAAAAAAATCCTCTTAAGTAACAACTACACAAAAAAATGTAAATATCAACATCACGGCGTGAAATAACATTAGATGGGTTGACAAGCCGTTAAAATGAATCACGTAAGTTTATAGTTAAAATTATTGGTGCATTCAATAAGCTTCCAGACTTTTTTCGTACAGGCATTTAAAATTGTTGTAGACTCTTGAAAATTCAGTATGTTATTGCTATACATCTTATGAGATGACTGACCAATTTTTATGATTTCAGGTTTAAATGAACAGCTACGGCAGCAATTGGAATACACCCTACTAAACCCTGATTGTCACAAAAAATGCAATCTGGACGTGACGACACTTTAGAAGAATGATATGCAATAAAATTGTGTTTTAAACTTGGAAAAAATGCCACAGAAGTTGTTGGAACGGTACAACAAGTGCATTGCAGCCGGAGGAGATTACTTTGAAGGGGACTATAGTTTGATGTGTGCACTATCAATAAAAGTGCCCATACGAAAAAAGTCTGAAAACTTATTTAATGATCCTTGTATAATAACTAAAATTCAAAAATATAAATAAAAGAAATGTTTAACTCAAGTAATGTGTATTTAGGCAGCAGTCATTCATTTATAAATGTTTCATTGAAGATGATAGGCATATTGATAAATATTGTCTTTCATATCATTCGATATGATGACTGTTCTATTTGGTAATGATATATATTTGACATATTTCATTTATCAACATATGTTTGATTATATTAAAGGCCATTAAGATTTTGGTATCCGTTAAGATATCGTTCAAATACTTTCTGAGGTCAAGGGAGTTTACATATCAAGTTTCATCATGGTATGGATTACTGGCTCATTGGTTTAATGAGTAGAGTGTTCGTCAATGATCCGGGAGATCTGGTTTCAATCCTACGTCACGTCATACCAAAGACTTTTAAAATGGTACTGGATACCTCCTAGCTTAACACTCAGTGATATAAGGTATGTATCAAGGGTAAAGTGGAGCAATCCAGGGAAAGGAGTAGCGCCCTCCTATACACCTCGGTGTAGTAGCCATTGAAAAGGGAGCCTTCGATCGCCCTCTACTAAGGTCGCCAACTTTACTTACTTACTATGGATTTTATTATTTTTTCTTTTTGTTAAGGATCCTATTTACCCAACCCCTCCGCTCGGGCAGGATATGACACAAAGTCAATTTTTAAGCGGAGTTTAACAGGTTTGAATTCAGAGTTTTCCTTCTCCTAGACTAGTTGCCTCACCAAGGCTGAAGAACCCAGTCTGTCCTACTATTTACCCATAGCTGGAGGGAGAATAATTGGATTCATCCTTTGTTAAGGATCAGGCAGTCAATAGACAAGAGAAAATAATTTTATTCACTTCTTGCCCTCAGGGCAAGGAACTCTTGTTTTTACACAGGGAAATACAATTCCTAACGAAAAAAAACAAAAAACAAAAAAAAGGCATTCAGTTAAGTTTTCGTTAGAATCTTCGATTTGAATACTAACATTTTTCTTGTAATTTCTAATAGAGAAACATTGTGTTATTTATAAAGTATATAAAAGATTAAACAAATAATGCCAAAAAATACCATTTAAACACTCCTTCATATGGTGTTAGATAGGAATACTTGATATCATATAACTGTGCACAGATTATTTATACAAGAATAATTGATTCCATATCATTGTGCAAATAAATGATTTTTTATCATTGATTTAAAAAGTGAAATCATCGAACATGTACCACTGTCAATAGACAAGGGCGAATAACTCAATGTATGATCAGATGAAAGGCCATTAA
>OY757915.1:22627109-22632109 GCA_963585895.1 Sepioteuthis lessoniana | reverse complement strand
ACACACACACACACATATATATATATATATATATATATATATATATATATATATATAAAGATGAACGAATAGGAATATTTCTTTTGTGCTATCAATTTTTTGATTTTTAAAGCTAATTTTGACTTTAGCTCATTGTCAGGAAAAAGTTTTGGTGAAGAAAAATTCAGATGAGGAATTTTTTTTTCAAATTTTAAAGCAGTTTTTAAAATAGTTGATATACATTAAAAGAAACGAGGTTAAATCCATTTGAGTTCAGTGGTTAGAGACATTTTACTCATTGGTCTTCAAGCTTATATATATATGTATATATATTAGGATTGCTCTATCTTCTCAGATGATTACCGTCTCTTAATCTAGAATCATCTGGATTGATTTCGACCATGTCTTGACTTTTCAAAACAACAGTAGCCCTGCGAATCTTGAGGTAGAAATGACTGGTAGATAGTAATAATAGTTGATGTTAAGTGCTTTAGTTCTTGGAGAAGGTGTTTTTTATACCGTCATTTCCCTTTTCAAGACAGACAAAAACTTGCAGACCTTACTACAAATGATGCCAGGGGTATCATCTCGCAAACAATACTTGACCCTAGAATAATTATATATATATATATATATATATATAAGTTAGTTTAAGTTGGTAAACAATTCTTTTAATAAAAAGCATTTTTTTCTAAACCAAAGATACTTTTTTTTATTGGGGACATTATAAAATCAAAACGTATATTATTAGATATTATCTGTAATCAAACCCCGCAGATTGAAACTCTATAACCCAAAATATAAATACGTTGCAATTCAAAAGGGGTTCCTCTTTTATCAAAACCTAAGGTCATTTGAGGAAACTGGAGTTCATCTGATTGGAAAATAAAACATTTCTAGCTAAACAAAGTGAGATTAAGATTTTGATATGAAACATTTATTTTATTTTATAAATAATAGGACAGACGAGATCAGATCAAGCATTTTCTTTGCATGGTCAGCAGTACGTTGGATGTTCATGAGGAAGTAGAGAAAAAAGATTCTATGTATTTGTAAAAGATGGAAGAACAACAAACATTTTTATCAGAAAGGCCCCAAGAAACTAATCAGTATTTCAAAATAGGCTCTAATTGTGAGGAAGATGTGATAAGCACACCTTAAAAGGACATATGCGTCGCTATACGTTCCTTCTTTCATATACGAGGTGCATTCAATAAGTTTCCGGACTTTTTTTGTACAGGCATTTAAAATTGTTGTAGACTCTTTGTCACAGAGCAAAAACGATTAAAGCTCTTCTGTAAGAAAGGTATATAAAATCAATGTGATGACCCACGAACAATCCTGATTTAAATCCGGTTAAAAATTTATGGTAGATATTTAAAAAAATAGTCCATGAGAAAGATTTATTAACTGCCATTCAGGAAGGTTGGAAACACTTTAATAAAAAATATTTTAAATTAGTGAAATCCACATTCGAAAGAATTAAGGATGTTATAAAAGCTCGAGGAAGGACAATTAAATATCAATTCTAATTTTTTTGTAAATGAATTCATTTTTTTTCAATATTGAGTTTTCCATACTATTTTCCTCATCATGGCCTGCAAAAATATACCATTAATTCAAATAACTTAACCTATTTTGTTAAGGAATATTTTATGAAACCAGAATATTCAGCCATAAAAATGTTTTACCTTTTGATCTGTTATTATTTAATTTACTGCTAAATAAAAAAAATCCAAGGTAAACATCAGGTTAGTATACTGATTTCATAACTTTTGCCAAGAGTTGTAGTATTGTTTTATTTGAATTGAAGTCAATATATAGTTGTTACTGATACTTGTAAATTAACCAGTGAAAATTACATTAACAACACAATCAAAATTGGTCCATGAAACAAATTTCACATAATTGCTAATGTAGACATCTGGATTTGATTAAGGTAATTAAGATTTAGGAGATTTTCCATATATTCTGCTGCTCAATCGATGACAGAGAACAAGCAAGTCTCTTCACAACTGCTGCTGGAGGAGGTCAGGCAAACTAAAGAAGCTTTACTTTTATGACATTGTCTCTGTCATTTTGCTTGAGTTATATGGTTTTTCTCCAGATAATAACGACCTGGTGACACTATATTTCCCCATTGGCAATCTCTGTTATGGTAGTTGATTCCACAAGAGATAAAAGTACTTTTTAATTCCTTGCTTATTGGGAGTATGTCGACGGAATGTACAGCTGTTGTAGAAAAATGTTTTGTATCTTTTTTTTTATTATTCTATTTACTGCTAAATAAAACACTCAATGTGAACATCGTCTCAGTATGTTAATTCCCTAATTTTTGCTTAGGATAGCGAATTTAGACGAAAAGGTTTTATTTGATAAAAAGAAAAAACCGGGAAAAATAGCCGCCATATTTGTGTTTTGTGATGATGTGTAAATGCCACGTGTTATATTTGTTTACATGTGAAGAGTGTGACAAATCGGACAATAACGTCGAGATCATTGTTTGTAATATCGGGAGTGAAGCTTACAATCAGCAAAAAAAAAAAAAAAAAAAAATGAATAAATAAAAAATTAATAATCACAATTGGCGAATATTTCCCGCGTTGAGAAAAATATGGAGTACCGTGAGAGGAAGAAGATATGAATAGAATCCAGACTCAGAATGGGAAAACCAGTGGGTGGACGTGTACAAATACACATACCGCGCAAACACTTATATATATATATATATGTGTGTGTGTGTGTGTGAGTGTGTGTGTGTGTATGTACAGTTTTGTCTGATAAGTATACCAATATTTTAAAAATAATAAGTTAATTTTCGTTTAAACCAAATATATCAGGATTTCATTATTTCTAGTAGAACATTATTCAATCAAAACGGATATAGTTAGGCATTATTTATTATCAAACACTATATAGCATTGAAAATCTGTAACCAAAAATATGGATATGTTGGAGTTCAGAAATAATAAGCTTATTACTTATATATATTTATGAAATCTTTTTTTAGTTTTGCAAATTTGTTTGTATTTCCTACGCTGTAGAGTTTAATTATAAATAATTCATAATAATATCCATTTACTCTGGTTAATGTTCGACTAGAAGTAATAAAGTCCTGGCATCTTTAGTATAAAAAGAAAAAATATATATATTGTATATCCGGAATTAGGAGACCATAAAACTTGTTATATATCCGGAATGAGGAGACAATAACACTTGTTGTATACACGGAATGAGGAGACAATAACGCTTGTTTATAAAAATATAAATTTAACAAATAATTCTCAATTCAGTGTAGAATAATTAAGAACTTGTATTTATCATAACATAATACAAAGATTTTTTTTCTTCGATGCTACCAGAAGTGTTCAGTACAAAGAAATGGTCAATATATATATATATATATATATATATATATATATATATATATATATATATATATATATATATATATATATATAGTTATCCATAGACAGATTGTATCGTTGTACCACAACTCTTCAGTGTGGGTAGACACGCAGGACGCTTCAAGCTGGGATCAAAACCCGCCTAATAAAAATAAATCGCTTAAAATTTTTTCTAAAATCATGTAAAGATCTGATTAGTGTGGAGTACTCCTTTATTACAATTACTCTCAGGTCCACTCTTATCCGGAGTGATAATACCCGTTAGAGTCTCAACTATAGTTTTAATAGATCTGTTTAAAAATTATTCATATTCGATTAGACTGCACCCCCTCTTAAAAACTTCTAAAGAAACAACTATACAAAAAATGTAAATATGAACTTGCAATGAACCTGATTCCCTGACCTCTTGGTATAAAATAACCTTAGAGAGGTTTACATGCCGTTAAAATCAATTAAACGCTTATAAAACGCAAAATGTTTGTCTACAAAACTTTAGACTTCTCTAACCACTAAAAAATGGTGTCCAAGGTATGACCCTAAATTGCATCTGTTGGTGAGGCTTTAGTTCTAGAGATCTGGTGAGTGTGAAGCAGCCCCTTCATTACCATTACAAACAGGTTTATTCTGATCTGGAGTGGTAGTACTCAAATACAGGTCAATAGAGCTCTATCAGGCCTTAAAAACTGGCTTCCTCATGTTAGATTTATTACTTAAAGTATCATGTATCAAGAAAATACAATCGTAATATGTGATACTTATATATATATATATATATATATATATATATATATATATATATATATATATATATCAGTGGAAATAAGTATAAGACACCCCATTAAATTGTTAATATTTTTCTTATTACTGCACAAATTCCTCTGAAAATTTGTGTGCGGTTCCTAGATCCAATGGGTATTAATATACATATTCGATTCTATAACAACTTTCCACCCCCCAAAAAAAGTAGTTAAGAAAAATACATTTTCGAAGGTGGAAATAAGTATAAGACAGTTTTGAAAAATTCCATATCTGGTTTATTTCAGAATGCCAAAGGAAGGATAAGTGCATGCGCAGATCATAAAAAGACTCTTATGATTTTAAGCTATGTGAGTCCTATTTAAACATTTCATAATCGAATACAGTTATTGCAAAATGCCTAGGAACTCCCCCTTAATGAAAATGAAAAAGGGAAAATATCTGCCAATAAACTGGAAGGAAAATCAATAAGTTTCATTGCAAGAGAACTGTCGAGGTCCTGAACAGTTGTGAGAAATTATCTAAAGGACCCTGAAGCTTATGGCACCAGAAAACGTCCAGGTGGTTTACCTAAAATTACAAATGCGGCCAGATGTCAACTTTTTCGAGAAGCTTCTAAAGGAGAATCAAGCTCAAGAGATCTGCAAAAATCTCAGAATTTACCCACCACTACAAGAAGAGTTTGCCAACTTCTCCATGAATCGCTAAATCTCATATATTGAAATAGGAAGATAGTCCCTCTTTTAACTGCTAAACACAAGAAGATTCACATAGATTTGGTAAAGTAAAAAGTAATGTGGACAAGGGAGAAATGGGAAACCGTGGCGTTTTCTGATGAGAAAAAGTTTAATTTGGATG
>OY757915.1:22594609-22622109 GCA_963585895.1 Sepioteuthis lessoniana | reverse complement strand
CATGTGACTATGATCATCAATTTACGGCCATATCTCACTAAATTAATACTCAAATAATCTTCTCGAGACGCAGTGGCTAAGGTGCTTAACTGTGACATCGTAATAAGCGAGTTCGAATTCCAGTCGTGCAATTATGTTCCCTTTCGGACTAATACCCTTGGGAAAGGTATGTACCCTCTTATCTCCCTGTACCATTACTGTCATTCTACAAAGATGGCCTTGATGTTAAATAACCCACGAAGGTTGATATGCCCTTAAACAAAGAAACCAAACCTACCATCAAAGAATGTAGAATATTGAAAGACATAAACAATAAAAGAATGGACGAAAACAATTCACTCAATTAAGGTCCCATAATTTACAGATAATATATATATATATATATATATACACATATATATATATATAAAGCGGAATTTTTGTCTCTCCCTTGTTACATCAAAACTTCGTTTTTGCTAAATAAATTTATGTGCTGAAGAAGCTATTCTTATAGCAAAATTACTTAATAATTAATTTTTTTGTGTTGTCTTTCTTTCTTTCATATATATATATATATATATATATATATATATATATATATTCTTGTAGGCATATACTATTAAAGACTAGAGACGCCTAACAATGACTGAAGCAGGATTGTTAGGTTATCTTATCGTAAATTTAACTTTAACCGTTTTCTAAAATATAGATCAAATCTTCATAATTTTCAACGCATAAATGCAGATCTGTTGATAATAAATGTATACATATATTTACTTAGTTGTTTTATTTTCGTAGTTTCCTCTGGACATACATACATAAATACAACTGCCCTTTATACATGTATAGATGACAGACAAGGTTTTGGACTTTTATGTTTGTGAACAAGATATCGCAACTGAGGATAAAGGATTGTCTAGGATAACAACTAAGGTTACGACATTAGAAATTTCAAATAATTAAAACTCTCTTCCATCTCTCTATATGACTATATATACAGCTGTACCTGGGGTCGTCTACATGGGGTCGTGGCTAACGTGCTGGACTACTTCATCGTGGTAAGCGAGTTCGATCTCCAACTGCTATTACATTTACTTTCGGACTAACACCCCTCGGAAAGGCATGAAACTACATATTCTCCTGGTTATGGGTTAAATTGTGCCACTACTTTTCTTTAACCGGCCCAATGTCCTAATGGTTAGAGTATTCGCCAGTGGTCCGGGAGACCGGGATTCAATCCCAGGTGGAGTCATACCAAAGACTCAAAGATGATATTTGATGCCTCTTTGCTTAACACTCAGTATTATAAGGTATGGATCAAGGGTATATGGATTAATTCTGGGAAAGGAGTAGCGCCCTCTTTACACTTTGATGTAGCAGCTATTGAAAAGGGTGCTTTGGGTCGCCCTCGACAACTTACTTTCTTCCACAAAGATGACTTTGGTTGTAAATAAACCATGAAGTTTGTTATGCTGTCCAACAAAGAAACGAAACCATTGCTGCTGCACATAAACCAACGCAGTTATGCACGAAACAAAGCCCCATCGTATAATGATTCTTGGTCAATGCGTCTTTTTCGGCGTTAACGCATCCTTACCACTAACGTGGTCACGTTTGCCGTATCTGACAAATACTACAAGTTTTTTTGCAGTTTTCCATCACATCGTAGGAATACCATACCAAGATGCAGTCACTTCATGTAATTCATTGTGGTATTCACAACTATCAATGATAGAAGATTTGAATTAACTGACAATACAAAACTGATGGTGCACTAGAAGAGAATTTCCGCGCTATTTGCGTGGAGTGTCAGTGTACAAGATTTTCCATAAATAATCAGTGATTTTCCTTTGAATTGTATGACGGAATGATAACTTCATTGGAAAGTCGAGATAACGTTTTTCGCTGTTCCAGTTCAAATGACTATTTTTCAAACTGGTTGTTCGTACCGATAACAAAAGGAATTCTGCACACCGTAGAAAGTTACCGACTCAGGATCCCTTCTGTTCAATCTAGGTATATATATATATATATATACTTTAAAATAAATAGGTTCGCAAGTGAATTTGGTTTCAGTTAAAAAAAATTGCTTCTACACGTGTTTCTGAATTTAGCGTCATCTTCAGGAAGTTAATGATTATTTGGCTGTTCCATTTGGCTTTTATAATGGCGACTGTTTTAATAGGGTCGTGTTTCTTTTTAATTCCAAGATTTGTGTCCATGAATGTTCCCTTTGAGTAATCATCCGTGACCATCTTTGGCCTCGGTAGATTTTTTTTAAAGAGATGAACCAAAGTCAAGAGACAGCTAGAAATATTTCTTGGTATTCATTTATTTTTTGACTGTTTTCAACTAGTTTTGATTTTAGGTGATCGTTAGAAGAGTTTTGGGAAGAAAAGATTTTTTTAGAAAGTTTTTGAAATAGTTTTCAAATGATTTGATATGTTATAAAAGAATCGACGAAGATGATCTGGAAACGTAGCATATCCATTCTTTGAATGAAATTTACTTTTTAGTATCCGAGTATCTTCAACTGACCATTATTTGGTTTCTTCTATCATAGACACCTGACATGGAATTTACCATTTGGAAGATATTTGTTAAGCATGGAAGGAGTGTATTTCAAATTAGCCGGTGCTGGTGAGATATGTAGAGAAAATTTTTTAAACATCCATCGTTGACTTAACATCGCTAATATCACCCCTCATGGTCCTGATGATGGCTCAGTAGAACCGAAACGCTATAGTGTCGTCTCCTCAATAAATCTCTCCTTCCACTTGGATTACTTTGTAATCAATTTTTCTCTACATATTGTCGGATTACAATCTATTGTTTACTTCCATTCTGGTCCAGATATCTAACTTAAAGAGTATCTTGCTCGATGGCTAATGTGTTATTTTTTTTACTTCTTACTGATACAATTTGTTGGATTCAGTGACCCGAGTTCAAATCCTTAACGAGGCTGCCTGCATTTCACATAGCGTTAATACTCTTGGCAAAAGTATACATCCAACTAAATCCAGCTATGGGGAAATAGTAAGACAGACTGAATATACAAGATTTACTTGATTGGACAAAATTATTCACTGCCATTTTTCAAACAACTCAGAGTTTTCCGTGTCTGGCCAGAATTTTCATACTTCTTTTGTTATCACTCTATAAAAGGAACAAGAAAAAAGATTAACTAATTTTTAGGTCGGTGAGGTTTAAAACAGGCTGACTGTATCCGCTGCAGAAGGTTAAGATGAGCCCCCTTAAAAAAATAAGGTGTCCTGGGTATGACGCTAAACTGCATCTGATATTTGAATCCCAGTTATGTAGAACTGAAGAGTGCAGTGTATCCCTTCATTACTTATACTCCCAGGTCCACTCTGACCTGACGTGGTTGGGATCGCATCTATAAGTTAAATAGATATCTTTAAAGATTATTTGTATTAGATAGGAATACAACGTGCCCTCATCACCATCATCATCAAGTCGCACTGACGGCACAGATTTCCCTATCTCCCTCCTCATCCGTTCCTATCAATTTCCCCTGGCAGGTCTTCCAAGCTACATCCAGTGTTAGCGCAAAGCAAATGTAAGTTCTTTCTGGTCAGCCAACACTGGTGTATCTATACATTGGAGTCCATAGAACTTATAGGGTTGCCCTTGCTTCTCTAGCAGTGCCCAGTACATATTGTTCGTCTTATTGGAATGGTTTGTGAGATGGGAAGTAAGTGAACGTACAGCTACTGGATTCGTTCAAAATAAAACGGAGCATTCTTGTGTAATTCCCATCTAGCTTTTTCTCGAAGCGATTTCTTAGCGTCCATGAAGTGCATCCATACAGTAGTATTGACACAGCCACAGCTTGGAAAGAATCTCGTTTTATTTTATCGAGTAGATCAGACTTCCATATGTTCGATAGCGAGTCGATAGCTATCTACGCCTTCGTTAGGTGTTAATATCACTTTCAGTAAATGAGATATTGCTGCCGAGGTATGGGATATTGACTAATTTTAGAGGCCTGCTATTTAAAGTGGAGATGGCTCTTTCCCATTTTAAACGCATGAACTGTTTCATTTGCGTTCAGGAGGCCAATGCCTTCTGCTTCTTGCTCCCGGCTATGTAGCAGGGACTCGGCTTGGGTAGGTGTATTTGCAAGAAGCTTGAGCTCATCTGCGTAGTCCAGACCTGTTATAGTTTCAGCAGGATGTCTTCTGCTCCTTGCTTTTTTTTAGTGTTTTATTTGATCTTTTTTTTAGTCTTTTATTTGATCTATTGAGGTTCGAAGTACGTAGTCAAGGCAGAGTATAAACAAATATAGCTCTAATGTATATGATATCATATAACAGTAAATTATTTATATTAAGAATATTAACTTGAAACCATATAAATGTGTGCAAACAAAAGACTATTATAAAATAGAAACTCGAAACTATATAACTAGTTAGTAGAGTGTTTGCCAATGGCCCGGGAGACCAGGAGTTCAATTCCTGGTTTAGTCATACCAAAGACTCAAGAAATAGTACTTGATGCCGCCTTGCTTAACACTCAGCATTATAAGGCATGGATCAAGAGTAAAGTGGAGCAATCCAGGGAAAGGAGTTGCGCCCTCCCGTACACCCCAATGTGGTATCTAATGAACAGGAAGCCTTCGGGTCGTAATCAACTAAGGTCACCAACTTTACTTTTTTATATATAGTATTCGTTAAAGATATTGGAAACCATACAACTGTGTGCAAATTATTTGCATTACATAGGAATACTTGATATTATTTAACTGTTCGAAAAAATTTTAAGAATCAACTTCACAATTTGTAGATATAAGTAAAGTAAAGTTGGCGACCTTAGTCGAGGGTGACTCGAAGGTTCCCTTTTCTCTAGCTACAACACCGAGGTGTAGGAGAAGGCGCTTCTCCTTTCCCAGGATTGTTCCACTTTACCTTTGATCCCCACCTTATAATGAGTTAATTGTGTCCACTTTATGGTTTAGTTTGGGTTTATGGCATATCAAATATTTAGATGATTTAATGCTAATTCCTCTTTATACATATATATAAGTTGTAAGTTGGTTAACCGATGGCTCCCTTTTCAATAGCTACTGCACTAAGGTATTGGGAAGGGCACAACTCCTTACCCCGGATTGCTCCACTTTACCCTTGATCCTTACCTTATAATGCTGAGTGTTAAGCAAGGCGACATCAAGTACGAATTTTTGAGTCTTTGGTATGACTCCACCTGGGATTGAACCCCGGTCTCCCGGAACATTGGCGAACACTCTACTCATTAGGCCAATGGTTAATTTGTAGATATAAATGTATAATATACGCCATTCTTTAACCTCTAAGAATGAAAAAAGCCCTAGATATGTTGATATGCGATTAAAATCAACCAATTAATCTAAATGCTTTTCTTAAAAATAAGTTTTTGTTTCAACGAGAATACCATTTCCTACCTTACACTCACACACACACACATAGAGAGAGAGAGAGAGAGAGAGAGAGAGAGAGAGAGAGAGAGAGAGAGAGAGTTTTGAATTGAAATGTTGGATGGTTTACTTATGTGAAAGGTCTTAAGTTTTTTTGCCTGATTTTGAAATAAATATTGTTTGTGATTTCTCTGCATTCATTGATGAATAAAAAAAGAACATGACATTACGATTCTGTATGCAAATTCCCAGCTTCAACCTATTTGCATCGAAAAAGAGAGGAAAAACCATGTTCCCATGGCAGAAAAAAAAAGACAATTAAAAACTGCTTAGTAATAATCAAATAAATAAATAGATAAATATGAATAAAACTATATTTAAAATATTTGACAAAAATCCCGTCTTTTTCTTTCAAACAATATCAGCTTAAAAGTCTTGTTATGATGTTAAATTAATCTTATCTAAAAACAAAATACCCCTTCCAAAAACAGCTGCCCTTAAAAAAAGCTTCTATAAAACAAAACCCCCAGACAATCTCCAAAACTGACCCACCCCAAAAAGCAGAAAATGACAACCCGAAAAAATGCAAAATTGATTAAGATTGATAGATAAATAAATAAATAAATAAAAACAGTCAAAAGAGAACAAACGATAACACATAAAAAGGACAAAAAACCCTGAAAAAGAAAGAAACCTACAAAAAACTAAAACAAAAGAAAGACAATGATCCTCCAAAAACAAAAAAAACAAAACAAAACAAACAAACCCAAAAATCAAAAACCAAAAAACAAAACGAAAAAGTCATTAAAACAACAAACTGTCCCTTAAAAAACCCCCAAAAAACAGGAAAAAGTAAAAAAACAAACAACAACAAACAAACCAAAAACACCAGATATAAAACCCATATATATATATATATATATATATATATATATATATATATATATATATAAAACAGTCTTTTCCCTCAAAAAGCATTTGCCCATTATTTAATGATTAGCTGTTAAGATACTCAGTACCTCGTTCCAACGGAGTGCCTCTTCGTAGGTTATTTAGTCAATCAACATTGATTCTCACTTAGTGCCCTATACTTAAGATTTTGTGTCTACATTAAGCTTTGTGAAAAAAAAAACATTCTTTTTAAGAGCTTCATAAACTAGTCAATGTCGATCAATAATTCCGTAACCTAACGATAACCTAATGATAAAAGGATTAACATTATCTAATAAGAATATTTTTCATGCAAAACATCAGTCTCATTTCTTTTAATACACTTAGTGAACGAGATTTTAACCTAAAGAATATTCTATGGTCCCACGGCTCCCTTTATTTTATGTTCTTAAAAGTCAAAATCAAGCTCCGTAGTCGCCATATCGGAACTGTTGAGAACATGCAACAGGTTCTGACGGACGAACTGAAGACAGTGTCAGTAGGACACTTCACGCATTTTTTTTTAAAAGAGTGGGAACAGCATTTTCGTTGGTGTGTGAAGTTGAAGTTTTACGCTGAGCAACGATCACCTGACGACTTATTAAAATGTCTTATAAGTAGAGTTTGTTTTTACTATTTGTCTGTCTTACATTTCAATTGACAGACGGTATTTTATAATTTTATTATTCAATAATACTTGTAGAACAACATTTACGACTGATCTTAGACATACCCCATCTACACCTAACAAATATCTTCAAAGAGTAGATCTCACTGTCTGGTGTTCACGATTGTGGAGATCATAAGAATAGTCCGTTGAAAACACTTGGATACTAAAACAATAATTTTCAATCAACGAATGGATAAGCGGCATAAAATGACTCGGTGAGGGTTGATATGCCGTCGGTACTTTCATAATCAACGCTTAATATGTATGGTTTCTGTCTGGGAATAGAGTACGGGCGCTAGCAGTTATCGTCGTAGAAAGAGGATTCGGCGACCGGAGTCCAAATCCTAACCGAGGCTGGTTGCATTTCGCTAATACTCTTGGTAAAAGTATAAATCCAACGATTCTCACTCCAGCTATGGGTAAAATAGCAGAGTAGAAAGAGTGCTTTCATTTTAGTATGGCAACAGGTATCGGAGAAGGAAAACTGAATTATAACCAACCCAAGACACGCTAGATGAGTAGCCCTCCCCCAACTAAACGGGAGCAGTGAAAGTCGAGTATATGCTATATTATACTGACATGTATATTCCGCTCTGCTAGCTGGGGCTGTTGAATACGCCGAGTGTACCTCTTCGAGTGTTCTGGGTATGACACTAAACAATCTGATGGAACTTTAGAGAATGTGCAGTACTCCTTCATTGCCAAAACTCTCCGGTCCACGCTGACACGGAAAGGTAAAACCTTTTAGAGTCCCATCTATGGGCCAAAGAGACCTATTCTATCATTTATTGTACTAGAAAGAAATTAACTGTTCGCAAATAATTTATTAGTATTAGATAGCAATATTTGAAACTATTTAACTGTGTGCCAGCAAATGAATCTGGTTGAATAAAATTATTTGTGTTAGATAGGAATACTTGAAACCATTTAGTGTCCTGGGTATAACAGTAAACTACAGTCATTTGTTTGCGCTCAGTTTATATGTTAAACAGTACTATTTGACCCATCGATACGACCCTATCAGGTGCTACCACTCCGAACCAGAGTTAACTTGGGAGCGATGATAGTGAAGGGGTACTCAGCATCCCCCTAAGCTCCAGCATTACTGAAGCCTCACCATTAGATTGTTTAGTGTCATAAACAGGACACTCGTTATAGGGAGAGGGTCTTACCCCTTTGCAGAGATGCAGTCGGTGTGTTCTACAGCCGATTAAGAAAGATTTATATCAAATTAAATTATTAATGTTAGATGAGAATACTTGAACCCGTTTACTTTGTACAAACAAAAGATTAATATCAAATCGAAGTATTACTGTTAAATAGCAAATTGCTTGGCGCTGTCAGCATTCCCACTTTGGAAGGCACCTCAATTACTAGACAATGAACATGACTCTTGGTTTTTTGACTAAGAACAAGTGCTGCCTGATAGTGTGTGTGGACGGCCCCCTGAAGCCAAGCTCTTCAAGGTATTGCTGGATTGGAACTGAAGTTTGCGGCTGGAAACAAGTTTCTGTGTTGTTTACTTTATAACTTGGCAACAATAGTATTTTTTTCCTTATGGTGTTTGTTGAATTTGCTTATTTTAATTTAGAAATCACTTATTAAAATAAAAATTAGATAAAAATGATTAGGGTTTGAACTATCTTTTCGCTTTCTTTTATTTTCACTCTGGGGTCTGCCAGAACGACAAAATCTACAAAATGGCTAATTCTTTTTGTTAACCAACAGAAGGTGGGATCTTCTCGTCAGAAGTAGGTGCCCTGTTTGTATCTCAAAATCCCAGAGAATTTCATGCGTCTCCTTCTCAAAGATGGATTCTAGTTTGAGCATATGCCATTTGTTAACATGATTAAATTTTAATTTCTTGTACATCTAGCGAATCACCTTCCCACCCAATCGTGCCTAGTCTTGTACTCTTTTGAAGAGAGTTTACTATATTTGCTTATTATATGATTAATATTTTCGTCTCTTTCACCTCATAATCTACACTTGCTAGTCTGTTGACTCTTATCAATTTTCGCTTTACCATAATTGGTCTTTATAGCATTGTTTTTATTTACTGCTATTTGAAGAGATTCAGTTTCTCTCTTCAGGTTTCCCTTTCTTAGCTATGTCCAGATCATCTAGTATAAGATTTCGTCAGTTTGCCACGTGAAATATATATAGTTGTTTTTTCTTATTTCTGTTTTCTAGTTTCTTTTATTGATCTGTTTATCTTTATGTTGTCAGTATTGTTACTGACCGCTGTAGTTAGTCTTTCTTTGTTCTTTTTAAGGTAGTCCTCAAGTCCTCATATTGACGCATCCGCACTCCCTTCAATTCTTCCTCTTCCTCCTTCTTTTCTTGACACATATAGTCTGTCTATGTCATCTCTCGGATGGCTTTGTGCACCGTCATTAATTTTCTTGTCATCTGGTCCATTTGTCTGAGTTCCTCTCTTGTCCATTTTAAGAATAGTTCCGAGTACCTTATAAGGGGGACTACCCATGAGTTTATCCCTTTTAATGAGAGTTTTGCTATAAAATTTGGTTTCGAGAAGCTTTCACGTTTATCTGAAATATTCTTTTCTCCTTTTTTCTTCCATCTCCACTTGTTTGATGGTGTCCGCTTCCAATATTCCCAAGTACTTGTAATTTTCCCTTTCTCTAAGTGTTCTGATTCTTTCTTGATTTGGCAGTTCTATTCCTTCCATAATTTTTCTTTTTCGACTTTTCATCATGAGTGTGGTACATTTTTCTATTCGAAATTCCAGTCCTATAACCTGGCTGTATATTCGTATTGTTTGTATCTGGGTCTCCAGTCTTTTTTTCATATTTTTGCAAATACCTTTATGATATCCATGTACATAAGGTGATTAACCTTTTCTTGTGATTTCGTAAATTTGTAACCACTTGTGTTGAGTGACATCATTTCTGAAACGAATAGCAGTAGCAAGAGTGAGTCTCCCTGGAAGATGCCTCTTTGGGTTTTTATCTCATTTAGGGTTTGTCTTTTCACTGTCAATTCCTCCCTCCAGTTTTCCAAGGAATTTGTAATGAAGTTTATGATATCGTCGGATATTTTGTACATTTTCAGATTTGTAGGTCAATATGCATTTTTATAGTCTATCTGTTTCCTGTATCTTCTTCGTGTAGGTTCTCTTTTACAATAATAGTGGGTTACATTTTTCTTGTTTTCTTTAGTCTATTTTTCCTTTGGCGTCTCTGAGTTGGATTACTCTTTTGGTCTTTGACTGTGTATCCGAAATTAGAACAGCTAACATATGCAGGATGCCTACTGGGTCCCCCTTGTTGGCTATCAAGGGAGCACCTGCCGATCATGACACCCAGACATGTCTGGATAACTCGTTAATTTGAATTTGAATTTGGATTTTTCATTTTTCATGGGTACTACAATGGAGACATACCAGACCCAGGGGTCGATTTATATATGTACTCTTTTCATAGATGTGACTTAGAACTCCTCTCCCCCACAAAGAAAAAGGACATTCAGCAAGCCACGGAAAAAAGTACTTACTCCTATCAAGTATCCAAGTTTTAACAAGTCCTGGCAGCAACACCCCACAAGACACCAACTGTACGGCCACCTGCCCCCTATCACGAAAACTATTCAAGTTAGACGAACCAGACATGCAGGACACTGCTGGAGAAGCAGAGATGAACTCATAAGAGATGTACTCTTATGGATCCCCACACATGGCCGCGCAAAAGCAGGACGACCCGCTCGAACGTACATTCAGCAGCTATGTCAGGATACAGGATGTTGTCCTGAAGACCTACCTAGGGCGATGAACGATAGGGAGGAGTGGCGAGAGAGGGTCAGGGATATCTGTGCTACCAGCACGATATGATGATGATGATGATGATGACTCCTATGGACCCCCACATATGGTCGTGCAAAAGCAGGACGACCAGCTCGAACTTACATACAGCAACTATGTTAGGACACAGGATGTAACCCCGAAGACCTGCCGGAGGCGATGAATGATAGGGAGAAATGGCGAGAGAGGGTCAAGGATATCCGTGCTGGCGGCACGACATGATGATGATGATGATGATTAGTCATATAGCAATTTGTTCTTATAAAATTTATGATTTAGTATTACATCATAATTTGTAATGCTATTTCGCTTTCAACGGATTTTCTCAGTTGCGACTTTTAAAACTAGTGATTGGATAGCAATATTCTCCATACATTTCGCCACTGGTCACCAAACTCAAGTCGTTATACTTTATAAGCAAAATTTAGAGTGACAGTAAAAAGCTTAGGAATTTCATAGTTACCTAACGATATGAGATCGTCTCTGCCGTCATCTATCTGATTTTATATAAATCATCAACACACCTTCTTAATTGCTTTTATATACATTTAGTAATTCCTTTTCTGTGGGGGGGTACAGATTCTCTTTAGTCTTTAGTGAAGAGGAAAGATAGGGAGACATTTTAGATTTTTAACGATGAAAAAGACAACAATATTCAACATAAATTTTAATACTGGTCGCCAAATTCACTCAAGTCGTTATATTTTTCAAAAAGAAACGCAAGCAAAATGTAAAGTGACAGTAAGAAAAATTAGAGGGACAGTTAAAAATTTAGAATGACAGTAAAAAAAACAAACTTAAGAATTTGAAAGTTAACTTACGATATGTGGTCAAGAAATTCGAATCGTCTCGGCCGTCTTCCATATATAATAATTATATATTTATATTTATTATTATAAAATATGTCTAAGACATCTTGTAGAGAAACAGGGATAAGTGAACAACGCTAACATTTCTACTTTAGTAATATCGACCCTCAGCGGTTTCTTGGTTGGTTTTACGGCACGTACACCATCGTTGGGTAATTTAATGCTTAAATCAATCTTTTGGAAAGCAGTTATATAATTTCAAGTAACTAATAAATCCTTAGTAAACAATTATAGTTTCAAGTAACTATTCTTAATACGAATAATTTACTGTTAAATTTAGCAACCTTAGTCAAGGGCGATCCGAAGGCCCCCTTTTCAATAGCTACTACACCAAAGTGTAGGGGGGCGCTACACTATTCCCTGGTTTGCTCTACTTTACCCTTGATCCTTACCTTATAATGCTGCGTTAAGCAATGCGGCATCAAGTACCATTTTTTGAGTCTTTGGTATGACTCGACATGGAATTGAACCCCGGTTTCCCGGACTATTGGCGAACTCTCTACTCATTCGGCCCTGTTATATAGTAAACAAAATAATAATCCTTAGTAAAAATTATAGCTTCAAGTAACTATTCTTAATACAAATAATTTACAGTTATATGGTATCAAGTAACTAATGATAATAATCCTTAGTAAACAAATATAGCTTCAAGTAAGTATTCTTGATATAAACAAGTTACAGTTATATGATATCAAGTAACTAATAAATCGTAATGAAAAGTGAAAAAAGACAGAGCACTTGGAGAGAAGGGAAATTATAAGTACTTGGGAATATTGGAAGCGAACACCATCAAACAAACGGAGATGAAGATCAAAATAAGAAAAGAGTACCTCAAAAGAACTAGAAAGTGTCTCGAAATCAAGCTCTGTGTCGAAAATCTTATCAAAAGAATAAACACATGGGCAGTCCCTCTTGTAAGATACTCGGGACCATTCTTAGAATGGACAAGAAAGGAACTAAAAAAAATGAACCAGAGGACAAGAAAGTTAATCATAATGCACAAAGGCTTACATCCGAGAAATGACATTGACAGATTTTACGAGTCAAGAAAAGAAGAACTCGAAGGCTACATTAAAAAAGAGCAAAGAAAGACTAATCAAAGTCAACCGATAAGACCAATGGCGACAGAACTACAGATAGAATAACAACAAAAACTAGACGACAGAAATGGAAGAAAAACAACTGTATGTATATTTCAAGTAGCAAACGGGCGAAATATCATACGAGAAGACCTGGATATAGTCATGAAAGACAAATCTCAAGAGAGAAACTTAATTTCTTCTTCTAGTTGCTCAAAATAACGCAATAAGGAACTATTATGTTTAAGCGAAAATCGATTATACACAACAAAATAAAGTGTTGATTATGCAGAAAAAGAGATAAAACGGTTAATCACATAATTAGCGAATGCGGTAAACTAGCAAAAAAAGAATATAAGACTAGGCATGACAGGGCAGGAAAGGTGATCCACTGGGAATTGTGCAAGAAATTAAAATTTGACCATACAACCAAATGGTATTCGCACAAACTAAAATCTAATCTAGAGAAGAAGATGTAAAAAATTTCTGAGAATTTTGATATACAATCGGATCACTTAATCATAGCCAGAAGTCCAGACTTAGTGCTGATTAACAACAAAAGCAATAACAATAGAAAAGGAAAAAAGAAAAAAAAAAAGAAAAAAGGAAAAGAGAAAAAAAGAAAAGGAAAAGAGAAAAAAAGGAAGGGAAAAGAGAAAAAAGGAAAAGAGAAAAAAAGAAAAGGAAAAGAGAAAAAAGAAAGGGAAAAGAGAAAAAAGGAAAAGAGAAAAAAAGAAAAGGAAAAGAGAAAAAAGAAAGGGAAAAGAGAAAAAAGGAAAAGAGGAAAAAAGAAAAGGAAAAGAGAAAAAAGAAAGGGAAAAGAGAAAAAAGGAAAAGAGAAAAAAAGAAAAGGAAAAGAGAAAAAAGAAAGGGAAAAGAGAAAAAAGGAAAAGAGGAAAAAAAGAAAAGGAAAAGAGAAAAAAGAAAAGGAAAAGAAGAAAAAAAAGAAAAGGAAAAAAGAACTTGCCGACCGGTGGAATTTGATGTTCTTGCGGATCAAAGAATAAAAAAAAGAAAGCAAAGCGATAAACAAATACTTGGACCTTGTCAGAGAACAAAATAAATCTGTGAAACATGAGGGTGACAGTGGTTCCAATTGCAATCGGTGCGACTGGGACGGCCCCGAATGGTTTGGAAGAAAGACTGGAGGAATTAGAGATCAAAGGAAGAATTGAGGCTATCCAGATTACAGCATTGTTGAGATCGGCCAGAATACCGCGAAGAGTCCTGGAGACCTGAGGAGACTTCCTGTCATTCAGACTCCAATGAAAGACCACCAGCTAATGCTGGTGGGGAAAACTCATCAGTAGTATAATATCTTCTTCAGCTGGATCCATTTGGTTTGATAAGCTGTCATTTGGTCATCGTTGTCGCCACTTGCATTTTCTATATATCTTGAGGTGGAATGGTACTTGCATTTCTGTCGAGTATTTATGATTACCCCAAACTTTACCCAACGTAAACTTCACCATCATCATCAAGTCACGGAGCTAGCTCGGATTTCCCGGATTCTCTCTCGCCATTCTTCCCTATCATCCGTCGCTCCCGGTAGGTCTTCTAGACTACATCCTGTGTCCGTACAGAGATGTTGTAAGTAAGTTCTTGTTAGTCGACCAAGACTGGCACGTCCATGTGAAGGGCTCCATCGGAGATCGTCACTGATAATTTTATTCTTGCTTCTACGGCCGTGTCCTGTATGTCTTGTTCGTCTTATCTGGATTTTGAGTATATATATATATATATATATATATATATAAGTTGGCCGACTGTAGTCGAAGGCGGCCCGAAGGCTCCCTTTTCAATAGCTACTACACCGAGGTGTTGGGGAGGGTGCTACTACTTTTCTTGGAATACTCCACTTACTTTTGATCCGTACCTTATAATGCTGAGTGTTAAGCAAGGTCATCAAGTACCATTCATTGAATTTTGGTATTACTCGACATGGGATTGAACCTTTGTCCTCCTGGGTCACTAGCGAACTCACTTGAAAGAGTTTAGTACGTAGGTATTTGTCACGGTTTGTTCCACCATCAACCAACTGATTACTAAAAGATATTTGTCTATTGGTTGTCTTGCATTATCTTTCGAAAGTCTTAGTTCATATCCCCTGGAAATACTTCCTTGATTAATAGGTAGTCGTTTGGGATTTGCGAAGTAAAGACCATGTGTATATCTATAGATTTCAATCATATCTCCTTAGGCTTGATGATAATACAGACTACACAACTTGATCCGACTCAATCTCTCTTTATATGGTATCTTCCTTAGTTCAGGTATCAGTTTAGTGGCTTTTTTTGTATTCCTTTAATGGGCTTTCTATCCTTAATGAGTCTTAGGAACCAATAAACATTACTAAATTCTAGGTGTGGGCTCTATTGTAATGTTATTGGGATGGGTTATTGTTATAATAACTCGAATGAAAAGGGTTTATTTCACAAGACGTACTAGGATCTGTTAACAGGTATATGGCTAGCTAGTTCCCACCAGGAAGAGAGGCCGCCTGGCCAACACCGTCATTGCTCATATTCAAAAAAGTACTGTCCATTCTTTATAGAGGGGTATAATCTCTTCAGTACAACTGGGTCTTACCAAAGCAACTAGCCAATTTTTTAACATCTCACCATCCGAATATTCATACGATCTTTGTATCAATCCTCATATTTTATTTGCTCTATTTATTTGAATTTCGATGTTTAGAAAATTTTAGGTCTGTATTTCCACCCAGATATTTTCTCAGTTTTATGGCTTTAAGCATTTTAATCACATTGTAAAAACTTTTTCTTTCAGAGTATTTGGTTTTTACATTATCTTCCCAAAATGGATGATCTTAAATTTAGATGTGTCAAACTTAATCTGCCACTGATCTGCCCTAAGACCAATGTTGTCCAAATCTGTCTGAAGTTTATGAAGATCATCTTGGAATTTAATGGTAGGGAATATTTTTGTGTCATCAGCAAAAATCTGTGTAACGCATTTAGTCTCTTTAGTCAATGGGAAATAGAATGATTGACTGATTGATTTTAACGGCATGTCAATCTCTCTACGGTTATTTTATTCTGAGACGTTAGAGGATTGCTATCTTTGTACATTCATATTTCCCTTTTTTTGTGTACTTGTTTCTTTAGAGTTTCTTTTGCACACGAATACGGGTGATTTTTAAACAAATCTATTTGGCCCATAAATGAGACCATAACAGGAACTACTAGAATGGACATGGTAGTAATGTCAATGAAGAAGTACTATACATTCATTAAATCTTCAAAACTGAAGCCTGACTATCAGATGCAGTTTAGTGTCCTAGCCAAGACAGCTCTTTTTTTGTGCGAAGTCTTACTCCTCTGCAGTGGGTACTGTCAGCATATTTTAGGCCTCACTGACTGGACGTGGTAGTAGGTTGGTAATTGCAGAGTGAAGTGTTGTTTAATTCGAAATCCTTAACGTAATGGGTAACGTGCTTTAAAGGAAGCGAGTTCAAGCTCCAGTTGCACTATTACATTCATTTTTGGACTAATACCCTTGAGAAAGGTATGAAACCCCTTATCCTTCCAGCTATGGATTAAACAGTGTAACTGCTGTTCTTCTACAGAGATGACTTTATATAATGCACAAAAGTTGATATGCCATTAAATAATGAAACCAAACCTTTATCTAAAACTATTCATAAAAATACACTTTTTAAAAAATATGGATATGGATACTTAGAATAAATTCTGCCGAGGGCTTTTTAAAATTAATTTCTGTGTATTATATATTAATGCATTAGATGTTGAAAGAACAAATTTCAAGATCGTGTTATTTTAGATTTGTTACAGTCAATTTAAATTCTATTTTGAATAGAGCAGAATAAAAAAAAGTTTATGTCGATATGTCAGGATCATTCCCGTCATCTGTTTTTTGCATCTTGCCATTTTTCCTGGTTCTCTTTGTACCACTATTCTTTACAAGCAGAGTATCGACCTGAAAACTTAACCCGATTACAAAGATTTTTCATATGTAAAACTGACTGTTAAAAAAAAAAAAGGTCAAAACCTTTTGATAAATCATGAATAATTTCTCCACAACGTGTCTTGAATGTATAACAAAAAAACAAAACAAAAAAATCCAAAAAAAAAAAACGATACAAAACAAAGAAACAAACAAACATACAAACAAAAAACTTGCAACGTGAGAAACAGATCGACTACATGAAGAAACCAATTACTTTTAATGACGTGGCCGTATATCATTGGTTCATTAATGTTCTCAAAAATGAGTTTAGGAAAAAAAATCGGTTGATTACAAAAATGTTCTCATAAACCAGTTTTCTCTTCTGAATTTGACTTAGATTTTTAAAACTGACCTACATTAGAATCAGCTAACCATTATTACTGAGTTGGATTCTCACTGGGTGCCCTGAACTTCTGGTATTGTGCCAAACTTAGTAAATCACAGGGACTCTCCGTTCGGTGTAATGGTTTGCAAGGTAGTCTATCAGAACAATGTTATCATTTACTAAGCTTAGTGTTGTTTGTCATAAGGCCTGAAGTATGGAGTACCAAGTTAAACTCATGAAACATCATTGGTCGCCAACCATAACACTACGCGGGGCACCCATTATTAGTGAGTTCTATTCTCACTGTTTGCCACATAACTTTGATTTTGTTAGGTGGTTCGTTGCTGGTATATTTTATGCTGAAATCAAGCTGATAATTATAGTTTCCAATTATATACTGGACAAAAATCTTCTCAATCACTTTAAACACGTAAACACTTCATACTTAGTTGCAGTATCAATGTTTAAAGAGCCAATATATTAATAAACTTCACTATGATTTTTTAGGTAAACACTTCATACTTAGTTGCAATATCCAGGTTTTAAGAGCTAATTTATTAATTAAGTTCAAAATCATTTCAAACATTATCCAAAGAGATCTGGGCCCATTCGGTTGGGGCTGTAGATACACCGACTGCATCTCTGCAGAGGGATAAGACTCCCCCAATGAGTGTCCTGGATATGACACTAAACAATCTGATAGTGAGGCTCCAGTAATGCTGTAGCTTGGGGAATGTGGTGTCCCTCTTCATTGTCATCGCTCCCAGGTCCACTCTGGCCTGGAGTAGTTGCACCTGATAGGGTCGTCTCTCTAGGAAAAACAGAACTAAACTGTGTACTTATGCTAAACCGAATTGTTTGAAATAGATCTGCTTTCAAATTTAAACTGTGTTTATTGCCACCACTCTCAGGTCCACTCTGGCCCGGAGTGGTAGCACATGATAGGGTCAAATAGAAATGTTTGACATTTAAACTGTGTACTTATGGTAAATGGAATTGCTTGAAATTAAACTGTTTTTACATTTAACTGTGTGTAAACAAATGACTGATGTTTTATTGAATTGTTAGTGATACATAGCAATGCTTGTAAACATTAAACTGTATGCAAATAAATGGTTTGGTTTCTTTGTTTAATGACAAATCAAACTTTGTTGGTTATTTAATGCCAAAGCCACCCTTCTAGAAGAACAGTAGTGATACTATTTAACCCTTGGCTGGAAGGATACGGGGGTTCATACCTCATCCTAAGGGTATTTGTCCGAAAGTGAACGTAATAGCGCGACTAGAGTTCGAACACGCTTACTACGATTCCGCAGTCCATTGCTTTAACCATTACACCACGAAGACACCCCCCACTCGCAAATAAATGATTAATAGTAAATAGAATTATTTATATGATAGAAATAAGTGAAACCATTTAACTGTATGAGAAAAAATCAGGCTCGTTGAAAAATGTTGTCTACAAAATGTGTTTAGAAATTATATATTTGATATATATGTATAAAAAGAATTAGGCATTAAATAACTTATAATGGTTGATATGCCATAAAACCTAACAAAATCAAATCATATATATCTAATATATATGTGTAAAAAGGATTTGACATTAAATAACTTATAATGGTTGATATGGCATAAAACCCAACTGAACCAAATCATATATTTTTGATATATATGTATAAAAAGGATTTGGCATTAAATAACTTATAATGGTTGATATGCCACCAAACCAAACCAAACCAAACCAAAGAGGTATATTTGACTCATACAGCTACAACTACTCCCGTCAGAGTGGAACTAAAAGAAATGCTAACGAAGGAGGGAATCCACATTCCCCAAATCTCTAGAACAGGAGCCTCACTACCAAATGCACTTTAGTGTCTTACCCAGAACACTTTTAATATTGTTCCAAACAAAGCTAAGCTTGCTAAATAGCCCCTTATTAACAGACAATAATCAGTGAGTTAGATTTTCACTGTGAGCTAAGTTTAGTAAATGACCATTCATTTATTATAAGTCCATCAACAGAACCTTTAATTCTTATATACCAGCTCAGTTGCTGACTTGTCTATTTGCAAGAAGTCGATGTTCAAGCTCAGGTAAGTTTAATCGGTTTAACGGCATATCAACCCCTTATGTGCTATTTAATGCCGAAATTTGATTAATTTCTAAATGTTTGATTATAGTCATAACTATATATGCAATGTTCCATTGCCTTAAAAAAAAAATTACATTTTTATTTGCCTAATCATATGTTTGGACAATTATATCATATCAAGTATTCCAATCTAATACAAATAATTTTCACATAACTGTATTGTTTCAAATATTCCTGACTAATTCTTATAATTAATACACAATTATTTGGTTTTTGGGAACTATTTCTATTTAATAATAATTTGTTTGCATACAGTTATATTTAATTACAATTATGAACTTAGTAAACAATTACAAATCAACTTAGTAAACAATTATAACTTCTAGTAACTATTCTTACTACAATTAATTTCCACACATTTGTATGGTTTCAGGTATTACTATGTATTACTAATAATATATAAACAATTATAAGGTTTTAAGTGACAATTTCTATTTAATGATAATTTGTTTGCACAGTTATATGACACTCAGTATTCTAACATAATTCACACATATTTGTATGGTTTCAAGTATTCTTATGTATTACTGATAACGTTTCAAGTAACTTTTTCTATTTAATGATAATAATTTGTCTGTGCGCGGCACCCGCCGCAAGGCCTCGGTGAGCTCCGAAAGTCAACCGTCTTCCTCGGAAGCAAAAACTCGACTCTTCTTCAGACGCTAAAACTCCACTCACTGACTTTTTTTCAAATCCCCAAAATTCTCCGCGCGCGCTTCCGGCGCATGACGTCATTCACATTCCGCGGTCACATTTTCTATCTGGGGTTTCTATTGTGACATCTCTGAATGACACGTCTGCTCCGCGCGCGCGTGAACACCTGCGCTCATGTTTGCACCTAACTAACCCATGCGCTAAACGAAAGGTTCTCAGCCTAACTAAACCGAAAGGCAAGATATATAGAACGAAATCCCTCGGCCATTATATTACATGCTTTCAAATCTAATTTGTGTACTTAAGCTAAACAGAATTGCTTGAAATAGAACTGTTTTCATAGTTAACTGTGTGTAAATAAATGACTTATGTTTAATTGAGTTGTTAGTGATTCATTGCAATACTTGGAACCATTTAACTTTGTTAACTGAACTGAATAGCTTGAAACAGAACTGTTTTTGACATTTAAACTGTGTACTTATGCTTAACTGAGTTGTTTAAATAGAACTCTTTATACGTATAAAAATGAATTTGGCATTAAATAACCTACAATGGTTGACATGCCATAAAACCAAACCAAACCAAACCAAACCAAACTAATACCCTTAAGAATTCCCTTATCCTCCCAGCTATTGGTTAAATAGTACTATTAATGTCCTTTCTATGAGAATGGCTTTGGCAATAAATAACCCACAAAGATTGAAATGTCATTAAACAAAGAAACCCAACTTAACCAAAATAAAGCCGAAAGGATTAATTATTACAAAGCAAAAATTGATGATTCGTGGCAGAATAGCAAGTGTAGGTTATGTGAGATGGGAGAATTAAAGCAAATGCGGCAAATTGGTACAAAAGGAAAACGGCTTGATACGACTGTGTGGGAAAGATGATCCACTGGGAACTGTGCAAGAGATTAGAAATTGGGCATACAAACCAAAAACATATGCTTAAAAAAGAATCTCTCCAAAAAATGAAACGCGTAAAATTCTCTAGAACTTGAGATACAAACGGATCAAAGAAGCCAAACCTCGTGTATATTAACGAGACAAAGAAGAAGAAGAAGAAGAAGAAGAAGAAGAAGAAGAAGAAGAAGAAATACAACATATTGGTCATCTTGTCAAAATTTCCGTCTATTGGAGGAACTGGATATCAAAGGAAGAATCGAAAACATTCAGACCACAGGGTAGTTAAAATGAGCTAGAGTACTTAGAAAAGTCCTGGAGACCTGAAAAGACTTGCTATCACTTGGACTTCAGTGAAGAACCACAGGTTAAACTGGTATTAAAATCTTGCGAGACGTGAAATAATAATAATAATAATAACAACACCGTGACCAAAAGAATGAAAATAACAAGAAAACAAAAATGGGAAGAAAAACAACTCTATAGGCGTCTTACACTAGAAAACGTGAACGTGACTAAATAAAGGAAACCTTAAGAGAGAAACTGTATCTCTCCTGATAGTAGCTTAAAACAACGCCATAAGAACCAATCAAATGAAAGCAAGAATAGATCAGACGCAACAAAATAGCAAATGTATGTTATGTGGTGATCGAGATGAAACCATCAATCACATTATAAGCGAATATGGCAAGTTAGCACTGAAAGAATTTAAGACTAGACACGACTGGGTGTGCAAGGTGATCCACTGGGAGATGAGCAAGAAATTCATTTTGACTATACGAACAAATGGTATATGCACAAACCAGCATCCGTCCGAGAGAATGACACACATAAACTCCTCTAGGATTTTGACATACAAATGGATCATTTAATCTCGGCCAGACGACCAGACCTTTTCATGATCAACAAAACAAGAGAACTTGCAAAATTGTGGACTTTTCTGTTCCGGTTGACCAGAGAATAAAACTGAAAAAAGAGAAAAGAAGGACAAGTACTCCGACCATGCTTGGGAATTGAAAATGTCACCAAAGGATTATTAAAGGTACTGGAGGACTTGGAAATAAGAGGACGAGTGGATACCATCCAAACTGCTACATTATTGAGATCGGTTAGAGTACTGAGAAGAGTCCTGGAGACTTGAGGAGACTTGCTGTCGCTCAAACTCCAGTGAAAGACCATCAGCTAAAACTGATGTGAAAAACTCTCAAGGAGTAAATAATAGTAATAATAATAATAATAGCAGAAACCTTATCAAATGAATAAATTCCTCGGCTGTACCACTCGTTAGATGGACCAGAGAAAAACTTAAGCAAATAGACCAAAGAACAAGAAAACTAATGACCATGTATTCGGCATTACATCCCAGAGATGACGTTGACAGACTATATGTATTAAGAAAAGAAGGAGGAAGAGGACTTATCAGCATTGAAGGCAGCGTTGACGCATCGATACTAAGACTCGTTGACAACATAGAAAAGCACGAAAGAGGACTGATTACAGCCTCCAGAAACGACACTGACAACATGAAGACTAACAGAATGACAAAAACTAGAATACAAAAATTGGAAGAAAAACAACTTTATGGGCGTTTTAAACGACTAATAAGCAACATCTCCCACGGGAAAACGTGGACATGGTTAAGAAAAGGAAACCTTAAGTGAGAAACAAAATCTCTCCAAATAGTAGCACAAAACAACGCCATAAGAACCAGCTATATCAAAGCGAGAAGAGATAAAAAGCAACAAAATAGCAAATGTAGGTTATGTGGTGATTGAGACGAAACCATCAATCACATAATAAGCGAATACGGCAAATTCATACAGAAAGAATATATGACTAGACACGACTGAGTGGGCAAGGTAATCCATTGGGAATTGTGCAAGAAATTTAAATTTGACCATACGAATAAATGGTATATGCACAACACAACAGCTGTCCGAGAGATTGACACACATAAACTCCCATGGGACTTTGACATACAAACGGATCACTTAATCTCGGCCAGACGACCAGACCTTATAATAATTATAAAAGAGAGAACTTGCAAATTTGTGGTCTTTGCTATCCTGGCTGACTAGAGAATAAAACTGAAAGAATGTGAAAAGAAAGGTAAGTACCGGGACCTTGCTAGGGAAATGAAAAAACTATGGAACATGAACGTGATAATTATACCAGTCGTGATTGGTGCTTTTGGGATAGTCACCAAAGTATTATTAAAGGTACTGGAGGACTTGAAAGTAAAAGGACATGTGGATACCATCCAAACTGCTACATTATTGAGAACGAGCAGAATACTGAGAAGAGTCCTGGAGACTTGAGGAGACTTGCTGTCACTCAAATTCCAGTGAAAGACCATCAGCTAAAACTGATGTGAAAAACTCTCAAGGAGTAAATAATAATAATCTTCATCTGGATCTACTGTGTTTCAAAACCCATGAGTTGGTCATTGCTGTCATCATTTGGAATTCGTATATATCTTGACGTGGAAATAGTAGTTGCATTTCTGTAGAGTATTTATGATTATCCCATACTTTATCCAACGTAGAATTAAAAGAGTTTAATGAAGGGTTATTTACCATTGCTGGCGGTAGTTTTTTTTTCAAGAATCAACCACTCTATATCTTAAACAAAACAAACTCAAAAAAAAAAGAAAAAAGAAAAAAGAAAAGAAAATGTTTATAAATTGTTAGCAGTTCATGTCCACAAGTTATACTCCTTTGATTAATGGATTATGGGAAATAAGTAAGTAAAGTTGGCGACTGTAGTCGAGGACAACCAGAAGGCTCCCTTTTCAATAGCTACCACAGCGGGGTGTAGGGGAGGGCGCTACTCCTTTCCCTGGATTGCTCCACTTTACCCTTGATACATACCTTATATTGCTGAGTGTTAAGCAAGGAGGTTTCAAGTACCATTTTTAAAGTCTTTGGTATAACGCGACCCAGGATTGAACCCAGGTCTCCCTGACCACCGGAGCAAAAGTACAATATATATATATATATATATTCTTTTTACAGATATATTGATTAGAAAATGGCAGGAAAAAACACTGGAGTTTCCACTTGAAGTAAAGGTGCAATTAAATTTTCAGGTTTACCATCACCATTGGATAAAACTGAGCCACGAACTTGTCGAAAAATAATTCAATAAAGCTATTTTTAATGAACACTTATCCCCACCTTTCTTGTTTAGGTATTTCTAAATTAATAGCAAAGGACGTGATAGATATTTGGAAGGCTGTCAACCCTCGTTTGCCTTTGTTAAAGAAATTAGTGTAGTCAACAAGGTGAAAACTATATGCTTTCAGAAGGCAAAGCAAATAAGTAGGAAACATCTACCTGCTGGCCAAACAAAATTCTGGAAGGAAAAGTTGGATACATTTTTTGATATATCATCATGTTCGTGCAACCAGCAAATTTTAAGTTGTGACAATATTAATGTCAAATGCACCAAAGAAAATTGCCAGACTAATCACATCATCTGCACTTGTCCTCTGAGAAAAGAGCCAACAAAAAAGTATGAAGATATCCCCACCAATAGCTTCAACATTATATGTTCAGGGTGATTCTTCCCATTCTTACTCATCTTCTCCAAGTGATGAAACAGGATTATAAACAGCTAGATAGTCCTCTCCAAGTGCCTTATAACCTCACAAAAATTCCAAGGTATGCTCTTGAGTTAGGGGTGATATATTTTCTAATCTTGGAGCCAGCCTTGCCCATGCCTTGCTCTTGGATTTGAGGGCTATTGGCCTTTTTATCACTGATATAGATATAAAGAATATCTATATGGATAGATGTAAAATAGAGCAAAGGCTAAAGTGAAAACAAATGCCTATGAAAAAGCATAATGAAAATGTGGAGAATCTTCTTTGTATAGGAGTTGATGGGAGGACAAAGACACACTACACTACAAGGAATCAATGGAGGAAAATGGAAGTAAAATTCTGAAAAAAGCCAAAGGACCTGAATGCCACTTGACAATCACAAAGGAGACACCAAATGAGAGTATATATTTGACTCACAGGGTTCTTCCTGATATTGGTGCAACTGGTACACTATTAAGGCTGTCCTTGTTGACAACACGAATACAAATACAGGCTGTGAAGGTGGACTTGTTACACTTTTAGAAAAAAAAATCTTCACACAATTGGTTGCTCCTTACACCAAAATGAACTTCCATTTAGAGCTCTATTCAAACATTTAGATAGCACCACAAAAAAGCCACACTACATTCAATGGTCCATTGGGTAAATTATGTGCAAATGATTGCCATAATTTACCCCAAAAATCTTTTTCAGCTGTTGAGAATTCCCTGGAGTTTCATTTTGGAATGAAAGATATGGATAGCCTTAGTAGTGACCAAAGACTACTCTATGAATATACAGTTGGTATTTCTAGAGGTAAGGTGGACCCTAGATTTGCATCGTGGAAAATTGGTCCATTAAACCAGGCAAGGTGGTTAACTTTGGCCATCAGGCTCATGTGCCTATGGACTCGTGGGGCATATCCACAGAATCTTTCGACCAAACTATATAGTTTGATAAATTCTATTATGAATGTTTATGCTATTTGTTGGTTTGATATTAAAAAAAAGTAACAAGTTCCATCACCAGCAAATTTATATTTACAATATGATTGACAGGATACGAAAGAAACCAATTGAGGTTCAAAGGATTACATTAAAAAACCTCCAGTATAATGCCTTGGCATTACTTCTGGAGAATGTTTTATTTTCAATGGTGAAATTTGATGAACCTGAAGTGAGAGAAGAGGGTATAAAAAAATTTTGGCCATTAGGTACGTTAATATTTATTCATACAAAACTGGTTGAAGTACTTGTGCCAATTTATTGAAACATTTTAAAAATTACATCTGATTTCACCAAATATTATTAAAGCAGAACAAATTGCATTTAAAAATCAAACTCAAATTATTTTTTATGTTCTTTCAGAAGAGGGAAGCCAGTCAAGAAAAGATTTAAAAAGATCCTAATATCAACTTTAAAGCTGTGCACTGGACTGATTTAATTGATTTGTCAGTAAATGGAGTCTGTGAGCCACCACTCACACTAGACTTTTCTGACGATGAATTACAGAATTCATTGTTAACTGGTGAAAAGATTAACTTGCCGGATTTCCCTTCACATTCCCAAGGTGTGGAACGGGCAGTTAAGTTAGTAACGGAGGCTTCTCAATCCGTGTATGGCTTTGAAGCAAGGCACCAGCACATACTTGCAAACGTTTTGTGCCAACAATTGAGACCAGCGTTTTCATCTAAGGGCTCATATATGGAACTATTTGATTCCATATATTAAAAATTATTAAACAATTATTTGTTTTTCCATATTTGTTTATTTGTTGTATTTCAATTCATATCAGGAAAAGGTTTTTTTTCAATATATTCGAATATTACTGCTTGAATAATAGCATTTTAGATTCGACACAGGTAAAGCAGGGTGGGGTAGGCGTTCAATTTTCAATTTGAAGTTTTGTTATAATTCATTTATTATATTTCCATAAAATAAAATAAGATTTCCTAACTTAAATACTGAAATTGTTTGGTTTTTACATCAATATTTACGCCAAATCTGGCAAAATCGAGGACTTTTCAGTACGTGTTTATTCAAAATCTTTCATGCCAAATTAGCAAAAAACCGTTGAAGATTCAGATCTAATTTTTGGTATGAGTATTTAATAGGTATATACACAACTTTCAGTGCATTATTCTTTTTGATATTTAAAAAAAAGTGAAAAATCAACCTACCCTAATGAGCAGGTATTGGATGACCGACTAGAACTTATCTACAACAGCTCTGTACAGACACAAGATGTTGTCTAGAGGATCTACCGAATGCGATGGACGACAGAGACGAGTGACAAGGGAGAGTCACGGAAATCCGTGCTAGCGGTACATGATGATGATAAAGATGATATATATATATATATATATATATATATATATCGTCATCATTATATACATATATATATATACACGAAGAGAAGGGAATTGCATAATATAAAATAGAATAGTGAGGAATCTATAATCAAAATCTCTTGATTTGATTTCAAAAGAGGGAAAAGAAGGGAGATAAGTCTAGGTTGGTTGTTTGGTTGTTTGGTATATCAACCTTTGTACGTTATTTAATGCCAGATCCATTTCTATTAAAATTATCAGTTCTATTTCAAACAATTCAGTTTATCATGTGTACAGTTCAATAGTCAAAAACATTACTATTTCAAGCTATTCAGTTTATTCAAACAGTTCTATTTCAAACAATTTAGGTTAGTATAACTCTAGATTTTGTTTACTCACAGTTAAATGTCAAAACAGTTCTATTTCAAACAATTCAGTTTAACATAAGTACGCAGTTTAATTGTCAAAAACATTTCTATTTCAAGCTATTCAGTTTAGTCGAACAGTTTTAATTCAAACAATTCAGTTTAGCGTATATATAGTTTTTTTCCACAACACAGTTAAATGTTAAAAGAGTTCTATTTCAAACAATTCAGTTTTGCATTAGTAAGTAAGCATTTTAGTTCTATTTGACCCATAGATAGGACCCTATCAGGTGCTACCACTCCGGGTCAGAGTGGACCTGTGTGCGATAGCAATGAAGGGGTGCTGTGCACTCCCCAAAGCTCCAGCATTACTGGAACCTCACCATCAGATTATTTAGTGTCGTATCTAGGACACTTGTTGTGTGTGTGGGGGTTGG
>OY757915.1:22582109-22592109 GCA_963585895.1 Sepioteuthis lessoniana | reverse complement strand
ATAAAAATCCTGTCTTAAGGGAGTTGAATGAGAGGAAGACTTGTCTGTTTGGAATCGATATAGAAAATAGTAAAAATTAAACCTGTTTCTCGTCATAAAGTCATAAAAATCGAACACGAAGTCAACTTACCTTTTTTCTTCTTTATTTCTTTTCTTTTTCTTTTTCTTTTTCAAAGTGAGAAATCACTGTAAAAAATACCCGTGTAGATCTCTTCCAGATGAACAATTTTTTTTGTAAGCCTACGTCCTTTGAGTTGCGAGTAGGTGGCTTCACAGATACGCGTCATCCGATCTGTGGGACAATCTTGTAACGAATATGTATATATATTTATATATAGACATTTGAATATATATAAATAGGTAAATGTTTATATGTATGCATGTGATGTCGGTAGTGATGAGAATGCGGGAGAGAGAGAGAGAGAGAGAGAGAGAGAGAGAGAGAGAGAGAGAGAGAGAGAGAGAGAGAGGGGAGGGGAGAGAGGCGGGGGAATTACATCTCATTTTATACCTAAGAATGACTTATTGAGCGTTGAGAAAAGCGACTGGTCACTATTCCTTCTGCTCGAGGGAAAGTCATTATTCAATGAACGGCTGCTTGGATACAGGTAAAAAAAAAAAAAAGCTACTACTACTACTACTCCTTTGATTCAAGTGTCTTAGCTGTCCTGGAGAAGGAATAGTCCTTTTTATCCCCTATCATCACGTAAACTCTGCTATCTATCTATCTATCTATCTATCTATCTCAATGTGTTCTTCTCTCTTTCTTAGTCTCTTCAGATCTATTTATCCATCTCAGTCTTTTCATATCTATCTATCTATCTCAATGTCTTGCTCTCCTTTTTCCCAGTCCCTTCAGATCTATCTATTTATCCACCTCTGTTAATATTTTAGCCCAGTCGGATGAGGTTATAGAATACACCGACTACATCTCTACAGGGGGTTAAGACCCCCGCCCCAACGAGTGTCCTAGATATGACATTAAACAATCTGATGGCGTGATTTCAGCCTTGGAGCTTTTGGGAATGAGGAGTACCCTTTCATTGCCATTTCTCCAAGGTCCACTCTGACCCGGAGTGGTAGCACCTGATAGGATCCTATCTATGTATCAAATAGAACAAACTGTGTGCAAACAAATGACTGACATTAAATTGTAACTGTTATATAGCAATACTTGAAACTATCTAACTGTTTGCAAAAAAGAGCTCATACTCATTTAAGAATATTTATTATCCACAAAATGTGTTTACAAACCATATACATTTAATGCATATATATATAAACAGGATTGCGCATTAACTAACCAACAATTGTTGATATGCCATAAAACCAAACCAAACTGTTTATATCAATCTATATATCTATCTATCACCTAGTTGATCTCTCGATCAGGAGTCACCGTAAGTTTTAGACCATCGACCCCCTGTATGAGATTCTTGATTCACAATTACAATAAATGAATAAATAAATAAAGTTTGATTTATTAATTAATTTAAAAGTCATGTCAACCCATCTAGGGTTATTTTATGCCTTGATATTATGGAATTTCGTTCGTTGGGCATTTATAGTTACATTTTTTGTGAGGTTATTACTTAAGATCTATATAGCCATACACAGGTCCCTTACATATCCTACTACACTCCGGATCAGAGGGGGTTTGGGAGTAATAGCGATGAAGGGGAACTACTTACTTTCTAGATCTCCAGGACTGGAACCTCAACCCCAGATGAAAGTTCGTGTTATACGTAGGACACCCTCCTTGGGAGGGCTTATCCCTTTATTCAGTCAGTGTATTCTAAACCCCGTCAACCAGGCAAATAAGGTTTAATTTATTTGTTTAATTTATAGGTTATTTATTGTCAAAATTTGATTAATTTTGTAAATGTTTCATTGTAGATTTTCAATGTTCATTTGCATTTAAAAATAAAGAACTTTGTCTATATCGTTTGTTTGCAAGAAGTTCCATGGTTTCAAGTATTCCTATTTTGTACTAATAATTTACACACAATTTTAGAGTATTAAGTAACTGTTCCTATTTAATAATAATCATTTTCTTGCTTGCAGTTGTATTGTTTTCAGTAACTAATAATCCTTATGACCCAATCGGCTGGGACTGCAGAATACACCAACTGTATCTCTGCAGAGGGGTAAGACTTCCCCAACGAGTGTCCTAGATAAGACACTGAACAATCTGATGGTGAGGTTTCAGTAATGATGGAGCTTTGGGGAATGCGGAATACTCCTTTGTTGCCATTGCTTTCAGGTTCACTCTGGCCCGGAGTGGTAGCACGTGATCGTCCTATCTATGGGTCAAATAGAACTACACTGTACTTATGCTAAACTGAATTGTTTGAAATAGAATTGTTTATTTGTATAAAAATGGATTTGGCATTAAATAACCTACAATGGTTTATATGCCATAAAACCCTACCAAACCAAATCCTATATGTTTAATATATATGTATAAAGAGGGTTTAGTATCAAACAACCTATAAGGGTTGATATGCCATAAAACCAAACCAAACCAAACTAATAATCCTTTGTAATTAATTATAACTGGAGGTGCCCGTGGTGTAATGGTTATCGTCGTAGGAAATGGACACAGCCACACGAGTTCAAATCCTGGACGAGACTGATTGCATTTCACATAGCACTAATATCCTTGGGAAAGGTATGAATACAAATATTCTCCCTCCAGCTATAGTAGGACAGATTAGGTTCTTCAGCCTTGGTAAGGCAACAAGTCTAGTAGAAGGAACACTCTGAATTCAAACCTGTTAAACTCCGCTTAAAAATTGACCTTGTGTCATATCCTGCCCGAGCGGTGGGGTTAGGTAAATATGGTAATTAATTATAACTTTAAGTAACTATTAATGTTGTATGGTATGAGGTATTTTATCGAATGCTGATAATTTTCAAACGTCTATTTTACCCAAACCCTCCGCTCGGGCAGGATATGACACAAGCGGAGTTTAACAGAGTTTTCCTTCTCCTAGACTAGTTGCCTCACCAAGGCTGAAGAACCTAGTCTGTTCTACTATTTACCCATAGCTGGAGGGAGAATAATTGGATTCATACCTTTCCTAAGGGTATTAGTGCTATGTGAAATGCACTCACTCGGCCTCGTCCAGGATTTGAACTCGTGTCGCCGTGTCCATTTCCTACAACGATACACCATTACACCTCGGGCACCTCCTATTTTACCCATATATGGGACCCTAATAGATATTTCATTGGATCAGAGTGAGTCAAGAAAAGGGTAATTCCACAATACCAAGCGCTCAAGAACTGGAGCCTCACCACCGGATGCAGTTTACTATCATAACCAGGATACTAAATAAATAAATAAATAAACTCACAATTCGCATAAGTATTCGTGAGGGAAACTGCATAGCAAAATCTAAAAGACATGTTTTATATCATCGCCCTCTTTGAAGATCACTCTTTATATATAGGTATATACACAGAGAGAGAGAGAGAGAGAGAGAGAGAGAGAGAGAGAGAGAGAGAGAGAGAGAGAGAGATTAAAAACAAACAAAAAACAAAAACAAAACAAAAAACCCTATTGAATTCCGTTGAGGAAATCATGAGAAATATACAAAATACCTTAACATAATTCTGGAATTCAAGTACTCAATGATACCGAAATAGATGGGAATACAGAATGATAAATGAGAATACACAGAGTGTAGTAACTGTTTGTTGTCATTTGTAGGTTTGTTTTCGGTTTCTTTGTTTAACGACATATCAACCTTTGAGGGTTATTCAATACCAAAGCCATCTTTGACGAAGGACAGTAGTGATACTGTTTAAACCATAACTGGTGGAGGGTATTAGTCAGAAAGTGAACGTAATAGCGTGACTGGAGCTCGAACTCACAACGACGTTGTAGTCCAGCACATAAGCTACCACGCCACGGAGACTCTCCTCGAACATCACCATCATCATCATGTCGTGCCGCTAGCACGGATATCCCTGACCCTCTCTCGCCACTTCTCGTTATCGTTCATCACCTCTGGCAGGTCTTCAGGGCTACATCCCGTATCCTCACATAGCTGCTGAATGTATGTTCGTGCTGGTCGTCCTGCTTTTGCCTGGCCATATATGGGGGTCCATAGGAGTTCATCACTTATGAGCTCGTCCCTGTTTCTCCAGCAGTGTCCTGCATGTCTGGTTCGTCTAACTTGGATAGTTTTCGTGATGGGAGGCAGGTGGCCGTATAGTTGGTGCCTTGTGGGGTGTTGCCGCCAGGACTTCTTCAATATTGCTCGCAGCATTCTTGTGTAATTGCAGTCTAGCTTCTTCTCCATCCGTTTAGTTAGCGTCCATGTAGTGCATCCATATAGCAGTATCGATACGACCGCTGCCTGGAAGAAACTGCGTTTCATTTTATCGGTCAGGTCTGATTTCCATATGATAGATAGCCTATCGATAGCTGTCTATGCCTTCATTAGCCGCGTGTCGATGTCCTTTTCGGTTGATGTCCTCGAATATACGAAGAGTAATCAGTCGATTTCTGTTTCTTTATGTTAAATTTTTAAGCTGAAGCCGACAGAGGATTTGGAGTCTTCCTTTGTTGCTATTACTCCCATGTCCACTCTGTCCCGCAGTGTTAGTACCTGTTAAAGACCCATCAATAGGTCAAACAGATCTGGTTGAAAGATATTCATATTGGACAGTAATATTTGATGCTTTATGACTAGAAGTTATTTCTTTTAAGAATTGTCACTTGAAGCTATAATTGTTTATTAAAGATTATTATTAGTTACTGCTTGCAAATTATTGGTGTTAGATTGGTTTGGTTTGGTTTTATGGCATATCAACCATTGTAGGTCATTTAATGCCAAATCCTCTTCATACATATACTAATTATATGATTTCTTAACACATTTTGAAGATAACATTTTTAGACAAGACTGAGTTCGTTTTTTTTTGCACGCAGTCAAAAGGTTTCACTTAATTTCAAACAATTCTGTATAGTCATTTGTTTACACACAGTAAGTCATTGGTTTAAATACAGTTTTTTGTTTACACACAGTTAAATGATCAAGGAGTTTTATTTCAAACAATTTATTTTAGCATGTGAAAAAAGTTAAATGGTTCAATTAAACATCAGTAATTTGTTCACATACAGTTAAATGTAAAAACAGTTCTATTTCAAACAATTCAGTTTAGTATAAGTACACAGTTTAGTTCTATTTGACCCATAGATAGGACCCTATCAGGTGGTATCACTCCGGGTCAGAGTGGACCTGGGAGCAATGGCAATGAAAAGGTACACTGCATTCCCCAAAGCTCCAGCATTACTAAAGCCTCACCATCAGATTGTTTGAGTCATATCCAGGACAATCGTTGTGGGGGTGGGAGTCTTTCCCCTCTTCAGAGATGCAGACGGTGTATTCTGCAGTCTCAGCCGACTGGGCCTGTGTTAGATAGGAATACTTGACACTATAAAATTGTGTGCGAAAAAGTAATTATTATCAAATAGGAATAGCAACTTTAAAACATATAATTGTAAATAATGTCGAAACCGATTTTGTTTGCTTTCAGGTAATTCGTATCTAACTTTAGGAAAAACTTTTATTTTATAGTAATGATTTATTTGCATAGTCATACGATTCTGCATATTTCTTTACGATACGAATAATTTTCAAACTGATTTATCAGACCCATAGTTGGGACCCAAACAAGTACTATCACTCCGGGCCTGTGTGGACTTGGGAGTAATGACAATGAAGGGGAAGGTCTCCATTCTTTCCAAAGATCTACTTGACTGCCCCTTAATATACATATATATATATATATAGTAGCATTATTCGGTCCAGTTAAACCAGAGTTGGGAGTAATTCCTTCAGGACTAGAAAATCATTCTGTTAAATTTTTCTTCTTGTTTTTGGTTTACATCAGAAATACATAACAGGATGGAAATAAATTTATAATCCTAAAGTAACTGGCCTTTGGTTTTTCTTAAATAAAGTATATATATATATATATATATATATATATATATATATATATAAATGCCTACAGAGTCAGAAATCTACCAAGGTTTCGCCAAAATGGATCATCAGGATGGTTCTGACTAAAGAAAGATTGGACAAAAACTACATTTCATTGATTAAAAGTGCATTAAAAGGAATAAAATTAGCATACCCCCCCTGTCTCAGTAGGCATTTATATTTCACTCTACTTAATGTATTGAGAACTCTTACGTTTAGGAATTCTGTCGGTGTTTTTTCTTTTGACTAGGCATTGCGATAATGTTTGATTATTTTCAATTAGTATGTATATTTTTAGTTTTTTCTTCTTTCATGGAATTTTTCCCTGGTATCAGATTGTGTAATATTTTTTATTTGTAAATTGCATCATCTGTATCCTATAATTGCATCATCAAGTATCCTATAATTCTGATGGTGTGAAAAAATCACACCATCAGAATTATAGGATACTTGTAAAAAATTAATTATATATATTTGGTCAGCCAAAAGGTTTGCCATATTTTGGTAACGTGAGGCACAATTCGGCAGATTCTGATGGTTTTGTGGAAGTCGTGAAGGTGACGACTGTGAGATGTCGAGCTCGCCTGATACTTTCCGGGTGTTACTCACAGAATTTACCTCTATGGGTTTGAGTACGGCCTCAGAATCCACGGTTTTAGACCTACCTAATAATCGACATCTTTAGAACCATTTGATTACTGAACTATGATCAACTGTGCCTCTACTTTTCGTACAACAAATATATTTGATTGCTTCTGCGGCGTTATGGCCTAGTTTGAACTCGTCACCCAGTCGGCTGGGGCTGTAGAATACACAGACTGTATCTCTACAGAGGGGTAAGACGAGTGTCCTGGATATGACACTAAACCATCTGATGCTGGAGCTATGGGGAATGCAGAGCACTCTTTCATTGCCATTACTCCCTGGTCCACTCTGGCCCGGAGTGGTAGCACCTGATAGGGTCTTATCTATGGCTCAAATAGAACTGTTTAACATATAAACTGTGAAAACAAATGATTTATACTAAATTGAATGGCTTGATTTAGAACTGTTTGTATGTGTAAACAAACGATTGATGTTTAAATGAATTATTAGTAATACATAGCAATACTAGGAACCTTTTAATTTTGTTGAATCATGCTCAATTGAATTGTTAAAAATAGAACTGTTTGGTCATTTAACTGTGTGTATATTTAATTGTATTTACAAATGTATTTGATATATATGTAAAAATAGGACTTGGTATTAAATAACCAATAATAGTTGATATGCCATAAAACCAAACCATACCAAATCATCAAGCACGTAAAGCATAAGTTCCGAATGAGACGAGACTGTACGTTCATCTGTGCGACTTTTAAATCCCACGCGGACTGAAGAAATGCACAGCGTGTCAGCGCATTGACTACCACGATACTACCAATCACATTGGGTACTTACATCGGCTTGAACTGCTTCGCTTATGTGATAACAAAGCATGTACCAAAATATTGCAAAACCCCCAGTATATATAATTGCTGCAAAATATATGTAATTGCTGCAAAATATATATAATTGCTGCAAAAATCAACAAATCGTATTAAAACAACAATGATATATTTCATAAGTTGTTAGTAGAGTAGAGAAACTTATTCAAGGTCTACATTTTTGCACCTGGGCTTGATTAACAATCCCGTTGTAAGTAAAGTATATTTACTAAGCATAGGGGTAAGACCATCCCCTACACTTAATGGGAGTATCCTGCTTAGGACAATCACTTACGTTTGATGGTGAGGCTCCAGTTCTGGAGATCTGGAAAGTGTAGAGCACCTATTTACTACCATTACTTTCTGGTCTACTCTCACCCGGAGTGATTGTTTCTGTTAGGGTCAAAGAGATCTATCTAAAAATTATTCGTATTTGATAAAACCGTGTGCCAAAGAAACAACTACGGAAAAAATGTAAATAGGGACGTACAGTGAACGCGATTCTCTAACCTCTTGGCATAAATTAACCCGAGACGATTTTTCATGTCGTTAAAATCAGTCAATCAATTAATCTGGTGGGAAACCATCATGGTGAGGCATGAAAAGTTCTCTCTCTCTCTCTCTCTCTCTCTCTCTCTCTCTCTCTCAATCAATTCATAATCTCTCTCTTTTCTCTCTTTTTTCTCTCTCCACCTCTCTCTGTCTAACTATCTATCGATCTGTTCCAATTTGTTCCCTATCTATCTATCTATCTATCTATCAGAATTGTGATAATGACCAACAATCCCGGAATCGGCTGGTTACGCTTCACATAGTTCTAGTACTCTCGGGAAAGGCATGAATTCATCTGTTCCCTCCCTTCGCAATTATAGGTAAATAGTAAGGAAAACTAAGTTCATTTACCTTCGTTTCGTTGCCAGTTTAGTATAAAGAAAAATTCAGAATTCGAACCAAGTGCACGTCGTTTTTTTAAAAATTGTCTTGTGTCACCCCGGCTCGGAATGAAGTTGACGCATTTATATATATATATATATATATATATATATATATATATTCTTTTTATTTATTTACTTATCTTTTTTCTTTTTCTTTTCTTTTTCTTTTTTTTATAAAAGATTTTTTGGCTTTACACGTTGAGTTTTGACGTATTTTTAATCACAAATTAATTATACATCGATAGCCGTTAACATTGAGCACTCAAATTGAATACTCCTACCCCTTGGAATTCCTCTTCGGATTATATATATATATATATATATATGTATAAAAACTCTATCATAGATATTTAATAATACCGCAAAATTTAGTCCACCATTTACCTGTTGTATTTTGACCTTCGACCCGGCCAAACATGCCATTCCAAAGTGATGTGCCGGAAGGAAGTGACACATTCCAATGGCCAGTAATCGAAAGAGATCGCATGGGCGGATTTGGCTGATGAAATGGAACAAGGTAAAAGCCCATGATACACTCATAGACTGATGCACCGGAAGAGAGTGACCTCTGAACTGCATTACAGTTATTTCCGCTTGATGACGATCAAACATGCCATTCCAAAGATTGAGTGGGCGACTGAGTGGGCGTTGAACTATTATATAACTCGGTCAAGACAGGAAGTCAGACAGTTGGGGACCAGAGAAGTTGCTGATAAGATGTGGTAGGAAAAGCCACACCCGGGCGAAGGGGCCCTCGGGGCCCCTAGTAGTTTCGGAGACCCGTTGGTGACAAGATGTGGTAGAGAAAGCCAGCACTCAGCAGAAAGCTGAGCCCCTGGGCCTCCGGTTGAGCATCAGGAGAACGAGAAAGACACAACGCTGACGGCCATAAGAGTGGGGGTCAATATATTGCAGTCTTTGTTCGCTCTCCAACTCCCTCACACGCAAACGTTACAAATAAAGTGAGAGATATATTTTTTTAAAAAAGTCTTCGCTCGTCGTTATTCATTGCGTCAGTATGTATCCAGCATATATATGTATTATGTATATATGTATATGTATTATGTGTTTGTATAGTTAATCATGGTCATGGCTATACAACATACTCACCGAATGAGATAATGATGACCATAAACCATTACAATATATATATATATATATATATATATATATATATATATATATAAACTATTAAAAAGTACTAAAGATCACTGACCCTTTTACTCAGAGTTTCACGGCACCAGAGTTTCACAGCAAAGCTCACCTGAAAATCGATGTCGTTAAGTGATCTTCATTACTTTTTAATATTATATATATATATATATATATATGACTGCATCATCTGAAAAGGGATAAAACCCCGCCCCGCTAAAAAAAGAGGCGCCTTGAGTATGGCATTAAATTACATCTGATGGTGAAACTCTTGTTCCGGAGCTCTGGGGAGTGTGGAGTACCTTTTCATTACCATTACTCCAAGGTCTACTCTGACCAGGATTGTGGTAGTACCTGTTAAATCTCAAACCATGGATCAGACACATCTATTTGTAAATTATTCGTATTAGATAGGAATACTTTGGATATCATATTATCGCGCGCAAAA